>CM073774.1:63046050-64246050 GCA_037158775.1 Hetaerina titia
TCAAGTCCTGGATTCGAGAAAAGTCGGAAGATTTTTCAGTGACGGAATGAAATAACTTGTTACACGTGTGAGAATTGTATATGACGTGTTATTGACGCGAACGTGACGTTGATTATGTATAAAAATAGATTAACAAGAAGTAAGTTTGTAATACTTGATTTTGAATTAAATAAAAAGAGTATTATTTTTATATCAAGTATCATTTTGCCATATAACTGTAATGATATATCAAATACAATTACAAGAAAGATTGTATTCCAACCACGCTGTGCCTGAAAAAGTTCTGCGAACTATTCAAACTGACATAAAAGTTAGACATTTGGTAATTTATAATTATTACCGATTCCTAATAATACTGTAGATTCATGAGTGCAAAACTAGGATTTTTATCAGATTTTGTTTCCTGCCGCCTCTTTTCTTGTTCAGATAGATCTCCAAATTAACCTTTGCCTACGATTACCAACAGCACAAACAGTCAATATTTAATTAAACGGCATACTTTAGGGGGATACTATTGATTTATTGGGGAATGAACCTTCCAGCACAAAATTTAAAGCTAAAAAGAAACTTTTTTGGCCATCGACGCTAATTAATAAAGGGAAAATAAAGTTTCCTCTGAAAACTTAAACCACCACTCAGGGAGGATGTTTATGAGGTGCTTAACATGTACTCAAACAGAACTTTGCTTATCAAGCCGCTACAAGATCCCACGTTTTAAAACCTTGTACTATAACCTTCAAGATAGTGCAACACACGAGGATTGTGGACCTTTAACAAGACGTGAACCCCTTCTTTATACGAAAAATTCCTTCAAACCACTCAGAGAATTCGTTTAATGCACCCCGTTTTCTCGGGGCGCGATGCCCACAGGAGAGGAATGAAAGTACTCCCTCGTTAACGGCGTAATTCTCTTTCCTCTCTTTCCCCGAGACCCGCCGCCTCAGTCAGTCCCATCTCAGGGTGACGAAGGGAGGATGGAAAAAAAAGAGTCTGAGAGAAAGAGAGCTCTATCTTCCCCCATTTACTGCAGTAGGCCCACACCCCCTTACTTCCTCGAACCGCCGCAATCCGTCTCGATTTTCACCCGCCCCGCCTCCTTTCCAGTCCCCACTCCCTTCGTCCCCTTCCCCAACGTCCACCGCATATACACGTCCCCCCCCCCTGGACGGCTGTTATTTTTATGATCCCGAAACAAACACACAAGAGAGAGGCACGCGGAAAACGACGGCGTCGACGACAACTCTTCCCTTCCCGACACCGCGTGAAATAAATAATAATGGCGTCATAAAAGGGGATGCGAAAATTGAGCCTCGACGAGAGGGAGTGATGAGGTGGAGAGGGTAGCGCAAAGCGAGTAGATTGGGAGGGAGGGAGGGATTCAGGGAAGACGCAAGTGTGGAGAGATGGTGGACAGGATTAAATAAAACCGGGTGAGGAAGCAAATGATAATCTCACACGTTTTTCCGGTAAAGTCTGTACTTAATTCCCAAAGATCAGGTGTACATTTAATATTTAAAAGACGGATAGGATCCCCAGAAATCATAAAATAAAATATTTAGCTGATTTTAAAAATAACTGTTTTTTTCAGTTTATGTGATAGCCTATTGCATAGAGGGTAACATGAACGGGTTACGGTTGCTTTCTTTCCCCTCTATCGTCTTAAAATCAAGCGATATGAGGCGCTGAATATCATACCATCATGACAGATGGTAAGGAATTGATCCCATGACTCTGAGGGTGTGAATTTGAAAGTCTTTGGGCTTAGTGAAACCTGATAATAATCCTCATCTATCTACATCCAAACTTCCGGATAGTTACTTTGGGGGCAATGGTGGTAATGCTACACAAATATTATGTTTCTTAGTAATCATATTGATATGAAAGTAATCTTCCATTTTGAAGACGGTTCACGTAGCGTGAATAGGTAGCATTCTCCTCTTCTTATGTATGTATGTATATATATATATATATATATATATATATATATATATATATATATATATATATATATATATATGATATACATGATTTCTTCGAAGTAACACGGAAGTGATGGATCGAAGAAGTCGGAGCTCGAGTCCGTCGAAATTATCAAGATATTACGTGTGAGTGTTCCTTTTATGTGTTCTCATGTTGTGTGTTGTTGCTGTCTTAAGTTATATATACATATATATATATATATATATATATATGCGGGCCGCGGTGGTCTACTGGGTAGAGCGTTGGACTACTCACCGGAGGGTCACGGGTTCGATTCCCGGGCGAGGCACTTTGCGCACCTGCAGCTCCACCCAAGCTAGTTGATTTTTCGGGTACCAGATCTTCCTGGGAAACCATAACCGGCACAGGGAAAGGAACTGGCCTCCCTACCCTGATGTGTGAATATTCACACGCCGTCGGGCTTGGTACATGGGTGAGCTCTACCATCACCTACTAAACCGACCTTCGGGTTGATTACTGTGTTTATGGTTTATATATATATATATATATATATATATATATATATATATATATATATATATATATATATAACACTTATGTGAAAGTCTAACGGATGTGAATAATAATGTGTATGAAGTTAGCAATAGTGGACAAAGACAAACACACAGAAATACACAAAAAAGACTCACCAGGTTTCGAATTTTCGGTGGTCCAAGCCACCTCTCTCAAGGAAGAGAAGGAAAGAACTCAGAATAAGTAAATAAATATATATATATATATATAATATATATAATAAATAAATATAATAAAATAAATAAATAATAAATAAATAATAAAATATATATATAAATATATACAGTATATACAGTATATATATATATATATATATATATATATATATATATATATATATATATATATATATATATATATATATATATATATATATATATATATATATATATATATGTATACATACACATACTCGTACACACATAATGGAGTGCGCTCTAAACTAAAGGATTAACATGTTCCAATATCACTTTAAAATATGCATTTTTCTTTAACTCTATCATATTTTTGACGGACAAATTTCTGTTTAAGTTTTTAAGGTTAAAAAAATGCATCCAGTCGTGGTGAAATGCACATTCACCTTAAAACCTAGATATTAAAAAATACACAATTGCAAACATACGGATAAAATTGTTCTAGCAATTTCCTTCTCGAAAGAGAATCTCTACTTAGCATTCCTCACGGACTCATAAAAATGTAACTTCCTATTACCCAGTTTCGATCACGGCATAACCACGACTGTTTTTACGACGGTAGAATCGATAAATCCCGCATAGTTTTTTCCCGCCTTTCCTCAATATAGAGCGCTAGTATGGACTTAGCGACCTATTTTTCTTTCTCATGAGGAGAAAGTTAAACCTTTATTCTTCAACTCGGGCTTTAAGTCCACGAAGAGAGATTTGCACCCATTCTCTTAAATAGTTTAGCGGTCCCTGCACCGAATTCACGTAAATGGCATGAATTAAAGAGCTAAAGATTATAAGGTCATTTGTGATTCATATTGAAATGTATATAAAATTTTAGCCGAGGAAACGCTTTGATCACATATTTGTTCATAGCAATCAGAAAAGTTGCTCTTTTCACAGTAAGTGCTCTTTTGAAGCTGGAACAATGAACTTTTGCATTGGAATTTTAATAGTACGTAATTTACAAATATACGTCAAAAGTCAAAAGCTTAAAAAATACATGCACTAGGCTTTGATTCCAAAGATCGTTTCGTTTATTGTGAAATGAGGTAGTCATGCCATTGTCTCATCATTGTGGCCATGAATAGCACAGGGGATCGAAACGGTGCGGTGGGTAGCGTGCTGGCTTCCTTTACAGAGAGCCTGGATTCGACTCACGGAGACGGCAGATTTTTTTTAGTGGTGTCGCTATCCCTATTTGAGGTTCTCTGCGGAAGGTACTTTAATTGAGTACTATATGCCGTCCATTGGATGGGACGTTAAGCTGTGGATCTCTTAATGCCTTCGTTAAGAGTAGTCTAAAGCCAAAGCCGGGTTTCTCTCCACCCTTGCTCCGGTTTGGTGATAGAAGAGACTCCACAGTCTCAATCTACCCCCAAAATAAAGACGAATATCTATCTCTCTATCTATCCTCTTTTCCCAACCATCCCTAATGGCGCAAATGACCTCAGCTGTCATTCGCATCCCCCACATCTACTACTACAATAGACGGTGAATTTGATATGGATATTTTAAATTTTGCCACAATCAATAATAATATTATATCTAGTTTGGTTAAAGTTAAATAGTTTGACTAACAGTTTGCTTTTATCTTTTTGGTGATGTTAGTTTTTTGAATTCGGCATTTAAATTATGAATCCTGTTGATGCGACAATATAGGGACAGATTGAGTTATTTTTTATTTTTTCCTCCTCTTTCGATATGTTATTTTATAATGCAATGCAAATATTTCCCCTGATTTCTTCAATCTGTCGTTCATTAAAAATATGTGTAGCGACATGTGAGATAATCATAATTTTTTTTAACTAACATATTACGCAATTTCAGTCACAACGCTTTTGAAAACATTTTCTGCTGTTTCAACTTCGAAGGAAATTTGAGATAAAAACACTTGGTATTGGAAGGGTATATTGTCAATGTTGTACTGTATGGTTTGGTTGATGATTAATACATTCGTGTGCAGTACTATACTGTTAGTCTAAAGATATAATATTCCATTTCTACGTATTATCAAACTTTGACATGAAATCCGTAACAGTAAGGATGTCTTTTGGACTAAATTCGGAGATATCTTGGAGGATATTTAAGCACCAGACCAGTGTGGATAAATTAAAGTTTGCATTTTTGTAAAATTCATATAGACAAAACTATAGAAGGCATAAATATGTTTTGAAAAATTTAAGTATTAAGTAAAAAATATTCAAGTATTTTACTTTTGTGAAATATTTTTCTCCTGAAACACTTATAACTTAAAATAAATTATTTCACTTTTGCTGAAACACCCAGCAGCTGTTACTTCTCGATACCACACCCTATTCAATTCAGAGGCACAGATGTCACGCGATTTTAATTTTGTTATTTCAATGAAATTAAAAATTAAAATTCACAATTATGCAGCGAGAGGCCTGGGTGAACATATTAGGCAGGTACTTTTAACTGTTTTTCGCATGGATTGTTTTTTGCACGCAAAATTTTCATTTTTCCTAATTAAATGCACGATTCAGATGGAAATTTGATGCTGCATGGGTCCAAGCATCCAATTTTCTGGATTTGACTGATTTAATTGAATGCTTAAACGAGAATGACAGCGACGAAAATTCACCCCAAAAGAACGACAGGTGGAGCTATCGGACATGTTGAAAAAACCTGTTCATCGAGTAATTCTTCTAGTACCGAGGGGATTACAAAATAGGACCCGAATTATTTTTCTGACAGAATTTTTTTTGGCAGAATTATTTTCATTATGGTAACAAAAACACTGAATATTATTCATGGGTTTCGCGGACGTCCTCTCATGGAGTGGAGGAAGGGAAAAAAACTCGTCCCTCAAACGATCGCATCTAAACATTTCCCCGCCGCCTGACTCAAAACAAAAACGAGTGAACGACTAAATAAATCCTTACGCTCAAACGTAACAAGAGAGACAAAATTCATTTTTTTCAAGTATACAAACACACTCACTCTCTCCTTTCCTTATGCAAAAACAAAATTTAGGGTCACGAGTACATATTCCCTTTATTTTTCAGAGCTACCTTACACATTTTAACGATTTTAATCGAAATCTCTTTTTACTCTGCCAAACATTCCGCTTAGTGACACTATTTTTTGACTGAATTTAACTCATCATTTTTTCCATAAATTTTCTCCACGGATACCGTCCATATATTTCCATCCCCCGTCCTCTTTGCTCTCGCTCAGTTTACGTGTCACGTAATTTCACGAGCGTATACACAAGCGAGAATGACCTTTCGAGCGACCGTTCTTGCGAATCGAGAAATCTGAAGCGGGTGTTTGCTTACTGCGAGAGAGGGTTTTTTCGCATGCTCGCTTTATAGCGAATCCAGCGGCCTGTGAGAAACGTACCTTGACTCTCACTTCCCCATATTGTGACTCCGTAGTAACAATCTCCTTAAATTAGTCACTCACCTTCTGTGTGGAATCCAATTAAATTTTGCAAAACGTTATCATGACGAACTTTGTATTTTAGGTGCACTCTGACAGAATACCTCATTCTTTACTAAGAATATGCCATCTAGTGATCCAGCTATTTTTATTTGTGTATTTATTTATCCTGCGTACGTCCGCTAGGGTGTATGGTGGAGGGTGAATAAACAACAGAATAATTCTACTCGAGCATGAAACTACTGCGGTCCAAAAATGTTGTCATGATCCCTTATCGTCCGTGGGGAAAATAACATATTAAATCTATCTGTTCTACACTCAATCTTTCTTACTTTATTAACATGATCTCTCCTACCTTAGTACGATGGGGATGCTAATAGATCATTGTTAAAGAGACGCCCATCAATTCACAATTATGCAAGAGGATCAATCTGTAATTTAACCTTCCCTACGTGAGTGATTCCCAGCCAAGCTGCTCTAATATTTGGGATACGCTACTAAGTTTATCATAACGACGTTCAGCTCCTCTACGCTATATGTGATCCGATTCGGCAATTAATCCAACTTCGTGAGGATATCATACTCGCAGCATATTCTAAATGAGGCCTAACGAACGACAGATAATTTTTCTCTTTGACCTTTTCATGATATTTACCAAATGCACGTAATAAAGTATTACTTGTACTAAACGCACCTTAACAGTGACTACGGAGTCAATGTTGTTAACCTTAAGTAGGAATAAAAGAGATCCAATAACACTTCCCTGGGGAACACCTGAAGTTACTTTTACTGCGTTTGGGCTAATTCCATCTATCACCACTTTTTGAATCCGACCATTCAAAAAGTGTTTTTTCCAACCCCAGATATTTTTATCTTGCCATATGCTTCTAGCCGTGCGAGCAGTTTACTATGAGGTACATTGACGAAGGCTTTCTTAAAATCTAGAAAAATCGCGCCTACCGGAACATTGCTCTCTCCCGAAATAAGGATTCTCTCCCGAAATAAGGATATCACGAAAAGCGCAAGTTTTATCTCGCAGGATCTACATTTTCGGAAACCGTGTTGATGTTTCATCAATAACGTCCGATTATCGAGGTATCTCACGATCGAACTAGCAACTTTATGTTCCATAACCTTGCACGAAATCTATGTGAGGGAAAAAAGTCTTTAATTGCTCGGTTCCTCCTTGTCTTCGTTTTTAAATATCGGTGTTCGATCTCTGAGAACCTTGTTATCTACCAGCGACTTCTTAAATATTATTTCTAGATACGGGGCAATTTCCGAAGATAGATCCTTAAATTAACGAGCGGGTATTTCATCGGGTCCGAAGGATTTGTTAGGCTTAGTATATTTCAGCTAGCGTTCTATTTTGTCATAGGAGACAATTTTGGGCATCGGTGGGCCGGCACGATTTGGTAAGCTATCGGAGGTATTCTGGAAGTTATTGGTGAAGACGCTTTGAAAGAAAGAATTTAATGAGTTAGCATTTTCCAAACTGCTGGTTACTCTTTCGCCTTTATCATTTTTGATTGAATGAAGAGTTGACTTATTTCCCCAAACTTCCGTAACGTATGAACAAAATGCTTTCGGATTCTCTTTCAAATTTTCCGCTAACCTTTTCCTTTTGAATCCACTAAACGCTTTCTGAAATTAATTCTTGGCATTCGCCCTGGATAACTTAAAATCATAAATGATCTAATTCTTTTTGTCTCCACAGATATCACCCCTAATATTTTTCATCTTGGCGTGACATAGCCTTTGACGTCGTAATGCCTTTCTTACATCCTAGTTGTACCATCTAGGTTCCGTGTTATCTTTTATAAATTTACCGGGAATGAACATGTTGACTTCTGAGCGCGTGATCTCCAGGAAATGATTCCACGTATCCTCAGTGTTTCGATGATTACTATCTTTCTTAAAATCAACAAATTCTTACTTTAGCACGCACTTTGGGCCATTTCGGACCCCGTGTAGCGAATCCTTAGCATTGACTTCCCTCTAGTCAATAATTCGTTTTTTAGTTTCTATAGTTATAACTTTTTCGGGAATATTCGTTGCTAACAAGGTAAGAATACTAGTATTATCACCCCTAATTGGTGAAGTTATACGTTGATTCAATGAGTTCTATGTGAAAAAAATCAATATCGATTCGCAGATATCTTTTTGTTTACCCACCGTTTTAAAACTATAAGTTCTCCAGTCAATAGATTCTTTAGTTTATCGCTCTATTTGAAGACCACGGCACTCTAGCTACTTATTCAAAAATATCTAAGATAATTCTAGATTTTCGAAGTTTCTGGAATCTGCCAATTTGGATTAACCGAGAGGCATGAAATAATAAAGAATTATCAACAGTTTAAATTTTTTTCTGTATATTACCTTTTAGCTACCTAATTAATATTATAGAATGGATACTTAGGGGCATATGTTAATTGAGGTTTTAAGAGCTACGCTTAGATATTAGATACGTGGATATGGAATAATCTCACATTGATACCAACAAAAGCGATGTTACTTTTTTTATCGTGTTTATGTTTTGATTTTCTATAGCTTAGTGGCATTTTATTTTTCGTGTCAAGGTGATGTGGGTGATAGAATAAAATAAAAATTAAAAAGAGAAATACAGAGTTAATAGGACAGAAGGAATATGGAAAATGATATGGAAAATAAGAACCGAAGGGGTAGGGAAAAACATAAAAACTGCCTTCAAGCTCTAAGATATCCAAAACGTTTTCACGAGACTGGAAGTGAATAGAAAGATTCTTAAAGCATAAAATACGCAAGCAATCTATGAATACAGGATGTATATGGATAAACTGTCCAATTTACAGGGTTAATATTGATGAGTAAAGTGAGGTGTTGATGAGTATTTATTTAGTAAAGTGGGCTCAGTTCTCAAATTGGCGTCGTAAAGGAACAAGTACAGTGTGCAATCATCTTTTTTCTTCACTTTTTTGGCTTAACATTTATCGAATTCATCGTCAATTAAGTGAGGAATGTGGCGATGGTTTTATGGATGTGAAAAATGCACCCGTGGGTACAATCATTCAAATAAAGCCGAGCGTCGAGTGAAACCTAACCCAAGAAATCTCTGTAACAGACCAACCGGTATTTTCAGGGGAAGAAGAAACCCCTCGAGAATCATTTTCGGCTGCCATAGAATCACAGCGTAAGACCGACAATGAACCTGTCTGTCTGTATTATCAGTGCAATGATAATCAGCCAATATTTCACCCTTCTGGTCCACAAAATTTGTTAGAAAACAATTAGGAAATCTTAGAACTTAATCACACCTGGTATTGAATTTATGAGGATTTTGTTAGAGATGAATATAAAATACATGCGCTAACAGATTGACCAAGGGAAAATACGAGATAGTAATGCACAAGTAGAGAAGAATATAAGACTAGAGACCAATCTGTGAGTAAGAAAGTTGGCATACGAAAGGAAAGGGAGGAAAGCTGCAGTCAACCAATCTTCGAATTGAAATACTGCTGCTGATGTCATGCACCTCCAAAGGGGGAGGGACCCTTAAATGACTTTACCATGTGAACCTTATTTACTCCCGAACTTGGGCTCGAGAATGTTTGTACTTGCTCCCGTCAAATGAGAAGACCCGAGTACGCTCTTCCTCCGCTGTCTCGGTGAAATGACGAGCCATGAGCCGTCACGAGGTCTCTTCGAGATTGGTCTCTCCGGGCAAAGTTTCGCAAGACGGCCGCGTTTCCACCATTTCCAGCTTAACCCTCCTGAAAAAAAGTCACCGCAGAGACACGCTCTCGGCTTCATTTTGCTCCACGGTCTACGAATCCCAGATGGCTCGAGGGAAATATCTAAAAAGGTCTCCGGTGGGAAAGCTGCATTCAACGACCCAGTCCTGAGGATGTAGGATTCTAGTATGGACTTAAACGCTGAAGAACACGCCTGAAAAAAGATACATGATCTAGCATGCAAACGCACGACGAATGAGCCAACGTGATGTTTTCATTTACATTCTAAACAAGTTGCCGAGCCTAGAAAATAAGTCAACATTGTGATAGTTCAAGAAGCTGAAACATTCAGATGAGAAAAGAAATGAAAGATTAATGAAAACTTAGATGTCAAGCGTAGGTTTTTAAACCCAAAATATGGCTTGTAAGGCGAAAAGAATATGTAAAGACAAAAAGGATTTTGAAACCTAGCGTACAGATATATGTATAATAAAACGAACGCAATGGTAAAGAAAGGAAGAGGAATTACCAAACATGGTAGACGGGTTTTTTCGAGAAAATCCAAACGCTGATGCAGAGAACGGAATATTGAAGACTGTGACAGAAGAGAGAATTTTAGAAAAGCGAGATAGGGGAAGGAAAGTAGAAGATATGTGGATAAAATGAAGTGAGTTTGAATGCATGCGGAATCGAAACAGAGTTCGTGTTTTGTGTCCCATTTTTTCATGTTAGATCAGGCTTAGAAATTTACAAGTGGTGCTTGTAATTCAGTGTGCTCTACTCAAACCTAACTTGATCGGTAGAATACTATTATTAATGAAACAGGAAGACCGGAAAACGTATATTTACTCAGGAAAGGAAACAATAGAGGAGTCCTTACTGAGAAACAGGATGTTTTCATGTTAAATTACATCATTATTTTGAAGTAAAGGAGACTAGGAGAAGGTGATTAAAGAAGCGCTGAGGGAATCCCTATAATGCCAACAAGAAAATAACACGATGTCGCACACAATATTAAGAAAACAAAGGAATGCAGTGAAAACTATGAAGCGACGGTGTCGGAACTGGGAGGAAGAAGTTATTTAATTATGAAGTGCAAAGACGGCAAAGTTCTTCGCCATGCTCCGACGACGGATCATCTCACCGCGTGGAGAGACCGCTCTGAGGACATCAACGGCACTTCCTACACTCCCTTCCGAGCGCTTAACCCCACACCCCACGAAAAAGTTGGCGGATTCGCTCTCGGCGAGTCCTTCTCATACATTTGTCGAATTTCGATTCCGTTCACTCTCCCCACTCAGCGCCTCTCCCTTGGCATCATCCACTTCGGGCTTATCGCCGTGCATGGCCGTCATTTTCACTCGGGTATACCATCCCGCCCCCTGCTAAGCCCTCCCTTTCCTCCTCGCCCCGCCCCAGACTCTTCCCGAACCGCAATTAGTGGCGCCAGAGCGGAAGGGAAGAACAAGAACTGCCCCACTTGGAAAGAGTGGGGTCTGGGGGAGGGTGGAGGGGGAATAAAGTGAGATGGAGGGAAACCTTTAACCTTTCCCTTGCAATCCTTCTCCTTTGCTGATTGCAACCCAATCCCTCGCTCTTCCTCACCTCCTTTCTCCAAATAAAACGGTTTTACCAACTCGCTAGGGGTGAGAATCCAATTATGTGACAGGGCCATCATTTTTTTTTACCGTGCTAGTAAAAGTGAACGAGATTTTCAGTGCCTAGAGTAGCTTCATTAGGGTTTAAGGCATTAATGTATTAAGAACTGATAGTATATGTATTTGCACGTGTGTAAGCTGAAAGAGTTTTTGCATGAACGTATACGCCACTGTGGGTGTACTTTTGCAAGGATGTGTTGATTTTGCATGTGGTTTTTTCTTTTTTATGGGGGTTGACCTAACACCCACCGCCACACGCCCTTGCGGCAGTTTTCGGGGTATTATGTAGATGTAGATTGGCTAAATCTTAAATATTTAACTATCGTTTTATGCATGAAATTCAAAAATCTATTTCAGATTATAGTGCCTTTTAAATAAAAATAGATATGAGTAACCAAGACAACGTGTACTAAACACAATTAGTCACTGCAATTTTCAATAAATTTTACATTTTGACAAGAAAGGTAGCCCGTAAACTTATTACTACAGTATTTACATTCTTTATTAAGATATAGTCTTTAAAAGACTATATCTTAATAAAGACTGATAATATAATTTGAAGTTACCGTCAAATGGACCAGGTATGCCATTATCATATACATACAAATATAGTGACACAGTGCCACGCATAGTGTGACAAAACACTCCAGCTTAAAACACTCAAGATGTCCGTGCTCTTCAAATAATTGCAAAATCAATCGAAAGTTGCAAACACTAAATATATCGTATGGTTGGAGAAAAAAGAGCTCTTTAACCTCCATAGACAATAAAAGGGGTAGAATATAACTTAGGGCTCAACATATAAAAGCGTATTTTTCTTCCCTCCAATCACTGGTCATTGGTTTGGAGTCAAAACAACTGTTACCCTACTTATAAATTAAATAGAACAAAATAAACGACAAGAAGAGCGGACACTTTCAATTAAGGAAGAGGAGTAAGCTATTAGTGCCAGAAAAGAATATTTTCTTGGGTCCCACTCTTCAGACTTCAAACTATTTTTCAAAAGATGCAATATTTAGAAATAATTTTAATCCTTCGACACTGACTTGCACGAAGAAGATGGCGATCGTGTTTATGAAATTTATTTGTTCATGCTTTGATCATGAACGTCCTACTAGTCTTCTGGCATCTGGAAGCAGTGAGATAGAAACCTCGTCCCCTGCGATGTATTCATTATTAAGCAGAAATAGCTGTTGATAAAGCATTTCCATTATATGGTACTTCTGCAGTTCCTTCGAATGAAAGTCACTCAAATAGTGTCTTATACTCAATGATTACAAATCTGTCGTGGTTTGTGAATACCTGTTATACAGATGCGGGTGGATTCAATGAGGTAATTCTCATTGAAGACGTAAGTCTGAAAGAATATTTCTTCTACGAACACTTAAACATTCACCCTGTGACTAATTCCCTAAATGTATCATTTCAACTCTCAGAATATAAATTTATGGTACTGAAGTAAAATAGAAAAACAGCATGGAAAAATTTGCAAACAAAGCCGCCATGGCAAATAATATACATAGCCAATGCTGGTCTTGCCATGGCCAAAACACCCAATTAATTAAAAATATTACAGTAGAACATGAGCAATTCATGCACTGTAAAAATGCCTTAATCTTAAATACAAGGATACGTTAATAAACAAATCAACAAGAAATTTAGGACCGAAAAAACATTCATAACTAAAGCCGGATTAAACAACAACTTTAACATGAACCACCACTGTAAATATTCGAAAACGTTCATAAGCCCACTAAACGAACCTAAAGTTAGAACTTAAAGTAAAGCTGTTGGAGTATTTTCAAAGTAGATTACGGATATTGACTTCATGAGGCACAATTTAATATTTTCAGTAATAAGCTTGAAGTGTTTTAGCATATTTCATCTTATAATCCGTGTTATTAAAGCGACACTATTTATATCCTAATTCTTAATCCCTAAGAATAACAACCTACTTAAAACTGCATCTTTCGCGTCCGTGTCAATTAATTTCCACCGCTAATTATTTGATTTCATATTTCTTTTGCGGTTGTCAAATTTATTTATTTATTTCCTTTGGACTATTTAAATATTATCGGCTTGCGGGATCATGAAGTAGTCTTTAATAACCTCTAAAGGACGATTTATATTACGAGACAGGTGGTAATCCTGGACTTAGGATGAAACATCTTCTTCCGTCATTTTGGGGAACTGCTCTCCCTCATCCATTCTCTCCACCTTTTTTCTCCCAGCCCCTATCCGCCTCGTTTTTTCCAAAGTTGCAACCAACTCGACCTCTCCCTCGTTCCCTCCGGTAATTAAGGAGTACAATGACCCGGCGTGGGGGATGGCACGAACGCTCAGCATGACAATGAAAGAGAGGACGCAAGGGGGGACGGAGGAAACTGAGCAAAGTACGAGGGTAAAGCTGCTGCACCGAAACTGGCTTTATTGGCCTGGGACAATAATTCCCATAGAGCATGGCACAAGTATACAAATTGTAATCAAGTCATTAGCATTACATGGTCCTCGATCGTTCCGACACGGCATAACATTAGCAGGGCCTAGGTAATGGGGAAATTAATGACAAAAAATGGAAGCGAGAAAAACGGGCATATTATATTTTAATAATAATACCAAATAAATCCTTGAAAAAAATCAAACAATGCAATGTAGTGCAGTGATGCAATTTTAAAATGAGCGTTTCTCAACAATAAGGGAAGAAAAGGAAAAAGAATGACAGCATGTAACGGAGCAGTCGAAATAAGAAATGACTCAAGAAAACAATTTATGACAACAAAAGCGCATTATTTTACGAAAGGCATCTTGGGAATTCAAATAGGAAAACATTTATAAATGGCACCCTTAAATTTATGTACAAATTTTCTGCTTTAGCCGGCATGGAAAACTGAATATATACAAAAAAAAAGAAAATACTCTTGGAACTTCCCAGTCCGAAAATGTAAAAATGATTATTTATACCTTTATTTGACGTTAAATGTTTCAATCAGGTAATAGCATTATCACATGCATTCTAATTTGTGCTAACAGCTTAGAGATATATCAAACTTTGACACTGTTCATTAGTCGATTAATGAAACATTTAGATATTGTACCTTATTATGTTATACGGCTATTGCAAATTAGGGTTTTGCTGTGTTATAACGAAACTAACTACAGAAGCATAGAAGTCGTTGTTCTTATTGCCAAGGAAAATGATTCAAAGCAAACAATCGTTATTCAGGGCATCGACACATTAATATTTTTGAATTTACTTGCAGGCACCACCTTTATCGAGCGTATAGGGTAAATTTGCAATGGAATTCATAATGTTACAATTTTAATTGAAATTTGTATTCCATGTTTAACACATTCTTTTTACCTTTTTTAAGTGCTACTTCCAGACAACAGGGTTATATTGTAATTATTTCACCTAATAACCATAAATGAAATAATAATATATGATTGCCCAATCATAATAAGCCAGATTGTGTTATCGTTCAAAATGGGGACAAATTTGGTATTTGGATAAAGTTATGAATAATTCCGGAATGTTAGCTCTACGGGACATATCTAAAACAAATATTTAAGTGATACAATTGTATTTTGTAAACATAGTCCATCCTCAATGAGAAACTGATATCGTTACATGATGTACTCGTAAAAGGGTAAATGAACTTGTCGAAAACAAACTACTTAATCCGGAGTAGTAAAATAATATGACTAAAACTGTCGAAAGCATTTTTGAAGTCACACTGAGCGAGAGGAGAGATCATCACCGACTACGCTTCTCAAATTCAACTGGACGAATCGGTAATTCGAACTTAACCGAGATCGAAAGTCATCAAACAAATTTATTTTCCCATGAAATTTGTTCTAAGTTAGTTTTTAACACGACCCACGGCAGAGATTTCGGATTGGAGGATAAAAAAATTAAAAATTTGAAAAACAAATAGCGCCAGTTGAACACTGAAATAGCATTGATGAGTTTAATGCAACAAATTCAGAGTATAGAAATCATTCGCCTTGACAGGGCGACCTCAAAATTACAGTCGTGGCCTCTCCCGCAGTTTCTTGGAAGCATTGGTGCGATTCTCGCCTACGGT
The DNA here is from genome assembly GCA_037158775.1 of Hetaerina titia. NCBI lineage: Eukaryota > Metazoa > Arthropoda > Insecta > Odonata > Calopterygidae > Hetaerina > Hetaerina titia. Next base: position 63,061,605 of record CM073774.1, read on the forward strand.
CTAACACTCAAATCTTATATAAGTAAGGGAGAAAAAAGGTACGGAATCGTTGTAAGATGAAGTTACAGGTATTTATATTCAACATTGCAAATAAAAACAAAGCGAGTATTATTATAGGTATGAAGAGACAGGTGCAACGTCGAATGTAAAGTTTGGAGCTGCGTCAATCAAGCCGAATATGAGCTGAGAAAAGAAACCAAATCTGAAATTTAAGCTGAAAGTAATGTGTAAAGTCAAGCTGAAAATAATGTGTAAGTCAGTGAATAATGTGTTAAAGTTGAGAAAATCGCATCAAATTACCCCAGGGTAATGCTAAGCGGCGAGTCTCCACGGTTAAGTCTCGAAGCGTTCAATAAACTTAAGCGTTTTAATGCACGCAGAATTAGTGGTGTTTATCTTATTTATTAGCACTTTTTAGGTTTTATACCGTCCCTAGACGTATTTGCATTTGCTGATAGCAGTGTGTCGTATATGACTGATAAAACCGCCTTCGTATGTGGTTTCGAAGGTTATTTGAGTCCGAATATAGTCATAATATTTGAAAAGGTTATAGAAAACATTTATTGCTAAAAATACTCTTACCTAACTCAGATTATATTTAGAGAAGTACCTTTTGCTTAAAGTCTGCTTGATGCACAATATTAATCTTAGGAGAGGAAGTGTGCTAATGCACAACAAAGGTTTTGACCAAAAAGTTCTGTACTTAAACTTTATACAGAAACGATAATTAAAACAACTTGCTGGTTTGAGATTTATAGCATTACAGGTTTTACATACAGTAAATTATTAGATTTAAATTGATTATATCTACAGTTCTTTTATATGGTCAAAAATGAATCACGTGCATAACCCATGGATATGCCTGCACGATGAATGGAATTGAAATAGGCAATGGACAAAAGCTAATTTCCACAAGAAGAAAATTAAATTTCAATATAAGACTCATGCTAGGATATAAATACGTAAGATGCGCTTAATTTCTTGACTTTTTTAAGCATATTTTTGCGAATTTAATCGTTTTGGGTTTTGTATAAATCTTTCTGAAGACAGGACAAGCTATGAAATAACATACACCTACTTGACCTAATCGTGAGTGAAACTCACAAAAGACTATTGCACTCAAAAGCGCACACATAAGCAATCTCGTTATGCCGCATCATTATCTTCAAGTCTCGAATAGAAAAGAATGTTGCACTAGTGGTGAACGATTACAATAAAATTATCGAGAAAAGGAGTGAGTAATAAAGCTCTTTGAGGTGGAGACGAATAGAGAGACGGGTGTAAGATGATGAATAGCAATATCATAAAAAACCAACTCTTTCAATTCTGAAGAAATACTATTTCCTGGCTGGCTCGATGGAGGGGAGGAACTATGAGGCAAGGCCAAAGTGAAATTTGGGGACTATCATTGTATAGAGAGAGGAATAGAGAATTGATTAAATCTTAGTACTGCTTGAAACGATGCTTATAATTGACCTCTGATGATTAATAGGTATGCAATGACGGAATAAAAAGAGCGTGTTCACATTCCCTGCGGAATGGTATGGGAAGGGAACGCCATTGTTCTCTGCCGCTATCTCTCCCAACTTCTGCGGCCTCCGCGATCCGGGCTTATTTTTACTCGGAGGCGAAGATAAATAAAAGGAGAGGGAAGAACATTATTTTTCGTGGTCTTGGGCGGAGGAAACGACCGCGCGCGTTGGAAAGAATGGATGGGAGGTGCAGGGGAGTTTTCCTGCGGTTTTGCTGCATTTTAATAAATTGGCCAATGGCTGGCTCTAGGGGTTTGCGCGTGATATGAGGTTCGCGGAATTAATACTCCGACCCCTCTTGTCTCCCTCTTCCCCTCCTCTTCCTCGCAGCTTCTCCATCCTCGACGAGATGGGTGAAGTGAACGGCCACGCAGCCGGGTAAAAGGCAGGATTCTTGGTGGGATGGTGGGTTCGCGGCCAATTCTAACCAACCTATGAAAGGGAACATTTTTGTTCGCGAATGGGAGAGAGACAGAGAGGAAGAGAAAGAAGGGGAAGAGGGAGGAGAAAGGAGAGTATCCCTGGAGAAAATAATCCCGGGAATTGAGGGTTTTCCTCGGTTTAATTTTCGTCCGCACGGATGAAAACTTAAGGAATCCTCCCTCCCAACCCCACCACACACCCACAGTCGCTCTCCTGCACGCGGCCACGCGCAAAGCCGTGCCGTTTCATCAGCATTAATGTGCTCGTGTATTTCCAGCGGGTTCAGCCTCTCGGAACACGCGGGTGTTAAGCATATAAACCGCTAGAATATTGAAAAGAATGGAACGTCGTGGATACCTACATATATACACATATATATATATATATATATTAATCAGAGCCGTGATGAATGCCGGCCTTGAAACAATAAGATCCTCTACTATTCGCCTACATAGTGCCGCAATATAGTGAAAGTTGTCCCGATAGTTCGAATATATATCGTATTACACACAAGAAGGAGAGGGGAAGAATAATTTAAACCCCTTCCAAACAGTTTTTTTCTCTGCACTAAAACTTGTTAACGTTGGCCAATTTTTTGGCAAAATTTTTCTCTGAAAATTAAAATGGCAAACATTTCTATCATAGACAGTTCGTTAGCGTAAAAAAAATTAACTTATACCAATAGATTAAGTTCATTCATCACGTTTAATATTGTTTCCTCCAAAATCGTCTATGAATACGTAATCAATATTTCAATATTTACAATCAATATTTATTTACATACTTCGTTGCAATTAGGCAATTTACCTGGTGGCAACGGTCCAGTGTGATCACTGGTCACTCTTACAATGCACATACATACACACACAAGAAGAACAGATATGAGACAAAATGCTCGTATATTCAATGACACTTTTAAGATTACCGACCTCTCCTTTACTATCACACAAGGATTAGGTGTACACCACACGATAACATACTACGCACCGTCCATCGCCACACTTCGTCCGTAATCACGTATCTTCAATTTCATATACCGTTCAAAATCGCGTCCCGTTAACACATTATTCATAGCACAAGTACATACGGTTTTATTTCTCACTCACACGTTTTTAAGGCGAGCATACACCTCGTTTTAAATTTATTTAATGAATAAGGTAAGGACTTAAAGATATCCTCAGGTAACTCATTCCATTCTTTTATTCCACGATTGAGGAAGGAGTTTTTTTTAATGTTTGTTTTGTGCCCTCTATGTTTTATTTTGAACTGATGGTCCTTCCGCCCAATGTAATTTGGTTTGTCTAATCTTTCTGAGAGCTCCTCCCACCCCTTCTCTTTATTTACTATCTTGAACATCCCACATAGCCTGTTCAGCTTCCTTCTGAGTCGGAGCGGTGTCCATCCTAGTGTCTCTAACATTTCTGTCACACTATCTGTCCTGTTATGTCTTCCTAGAGCGTACCTAGCTGCCTTTCTCTGTACTTTCTCAAGCTTATTTATATGCACCTTTACCATAGGGTCCCATACTGTTGTTGCGTACTCCATTATTGGTCTTACAACTGAAGTGTATGCTAATTCTTTAGTGGATTTGTTGCTCCCCTTAAGGTTCCTCATGACCCAGTGTAGAGTTTTAAAAGCCTTACCTGCCACCTTATCTATATGATGTCCCCATTCTAAGTTAGCTGTGAGATAGACACCTAAATATTTACATTTCTCAACTCTTACAAGATTTTCACCTAGCAAGTTATAATCTCTATTTTCCCTTCTCCTAATCTAATCTAATGTAATCTTGAGACAATATCATATCAGATGTCACAGCAACTTTTTTAAAGGAATAAAAGTTCACTGAGATGATATCTTTCATTTTCCATGTCCCTCAATATAAAACCAGAGATCGAAACAGAATATCAAATGGATTTCTAACGAATTAATACCAAAATCCATTAAAATTATTAAATAAACATCTAATTGGTGATTGAAAAATTTAGACTTAATCTCTCATAGTAAAATGAAGAATCGCAGCCAATATGCGAGAGAAAATACGAGAAACTGAAGGTCTTACACAAGAATGCCATAAAAGGGAAAGGTTATTAGAATATTAAAAGGTTTTACAATAGCTTAAAAATAAGAAACATGTCACAGAGTGTTAGATCCATACGAAACGTTGGTATTAAAATTGTACTGGAAATTAATACAAGGAATGGTGATTTTCAACTGGTTGATAACTACCAAGTACATTATAGGTAAAATGTTTCAGAAATAACTGTGATTTGAACAGATAATTGAAAAATGACGAGCGAAATGGAATAATTTCCACATGTGGAGTCGCAGCACCCTTCAATCCCATAACACTAACAATATTCAGAATTACAAAATAGTTCAGAGATATAGATGGTGTATTAAAGGAGATATGCTATTAAGAATTGATTGCGTGATAGCCTCTGAATGTGCACGTACATACATGACAGAAAAATCCAGGCAATGGAATCGAAAAGGCCATAATCAAAATACATATCAAAGGAAAGAACTAATCTCTTGCTGCTTTTTCACTTCTCATCCATAAGTGAGCACTTGATTTGATCTCAGCAATTTGGAATCAATATTATCAAATTTTTATGGAATTAATGATTGCCTAAATGTTTGGCGCCTCATAATATTATTTTTCAACCTAGAGTATGAAAGAATCTCAGATTGAGATTAAAAAATAGTTAAAAGAGTGTAAGCAGATGAAAAATCCAAAAAGAATACGCAGCGCATTAAATTAAAAAGCATAACTTCAGAGAAGCTGATTAAAAGTCAGATAAAAAAGCATTAGGCTATTGTGAATATGAATTTATGACGAAATTAAAGCAAAATATTAAGTTTACACGAAAACATATCTCTAGCGAAAACAAGCATTAATTGCAAGCCCACAGATTAAATTATGCTGGCGACGTAATATTTATAAGTCTGCCATTGATTTTTGAGTCTGCTCATTACATTTTATAGTCTACATTCCGTTATAAAGTCCTCAAACAGCTCTTTAAACCCTCTATCGTATATAACGTAGTTCAAAATCTCTTGATACCCTTTCCCTCGCTCACATTCACAACATTGCCGCAGCCTTTAGCATCCCACTACATTTCAATGATTCCTCCATCCATTTTTACGGTCTTCTATAAAATTAACCCAATGTCTCCCTTAATTTTCTTGATTAAATTCACAACTTCAACCTTTAATTTTCTCTCTATCCGAGTTATTTAGTTCTTTTTCCATGCTCAAATCTCCAGATCCTTAAATATTCACTCATCTTTCCTCCAGCGCTTAAAATCCTAATAAAACTCACTCAAGGTAGGAAAAAAAAGATTTCAGTGCTAAAAGCATTGAAAAAATGCTTTTGATGAAAGATGACAAAGCATGCACAAAAAATTAATATTTTTCCGAACAGTGGTAATTATTTTAGATCGGAGAAGTTTGAAAACAACTCTGAGTTATATTGCGGTCATTATTTAAATTAATCGTTGATAATTGAAGCTTTAGAGCTGACCAATCGAGATATGTAACATTGGATTCAATAAGAGATAATTATACATTTTACGGTAAATTATTCCAAATATGCATATCGGGAGCAAATACCTACGTGATCTGAATTTAAACGGCCACTATTTCCAGTATAATATGCCCCGTGACCCTATTTTAACAAGTTTGTTATGAGATATTTTGCTATTAAAACATCTGAATACGCGAATGGCATTTTTATGAATAAATTTCCCAAGCATTCCCGTTAAATTATTACTTTTCGACAAAATGGGATTTTCAAGTTTTTGTAATTATCAAATCTATGCCAACACGCCCCTTCTACCATAATTAGAATGACCGAAATCGTTAAAAGTTTCATTATTTCAAACTCTTTGACACAGCAGGAACGCTTATGAATCATATATATATTGTTCACTCACTAGATATATGATACAAATATGAGATATTGTAATAAACTATAGATACTCTTGTTAATGTTTTCTTCTTGTAAAATATTTGGGTTAAACAATATGGATTGTCTATTGCAGACAATAAAAAGATAAATTTAAGCCTTTTGTAACTAAATTCAATCTTGATCAAAATACCCGTAATATGCTATTTTTTCAATTTCAATTTTTCCTACATTGCACAACAAAATGTTGGAAATGCTACAATACAAGGAATCACAAACCATGTGGCTAGCAGAGTGAATTTCGAAATAAAACCGCAAACGATACGTCAACCGACTAGTAAGTCGTATTTCTAGTATTGCTTCACAAAGGTGCGAGGACACTACTGAATTTCTAACATCCTCCACACTTTGCGACAGAACATAGTTTTCCCTTGGCGCATCCATCTTCACTCGCCTCGGTAATTCTGTGTGCGCGCGCGAATTGTTCAGGGAAGAGAGCGGCGATCGCTATCGGGAAGCTTTACGAGATTCAAGCACTCCGCAAGTCCTGAGTAATAAACTCAGCCCAGTAAAGGGAGATAAGTGCCGACTCATATTGCACCGAGAAGGACGGGAATTAAATGCGAGGGCAGACAGGGCTGCTTCTTTCTCTCGCTCTCCCCTTTTCCTTCCTCCCTCCCTCCCTCTCCCCCTCCCTCGCTTGGGCGCAGATAATGCTTTTGGTGGCAGACGGAGCTGCAATCCCCACCGTGCATTCGAAAGCCTTTCGGAAAGAAATCGGTGGAAGCGGGTCTCAACCTAATGCGAAATGAGCGCCGAAAGCCTGGAGACAAGAAGGATTTATTCAATTCCCTCTCTCTTTTATATTACTCTGAAACTACCACGCAGGAGCATTATTTTACGGAGGCATGAAAGCAATTATTACCTCCTAGACCGAGCTTCATTATATAACGAGACTTCGGGTGGCATCAATTTCAAAGTTTTAGGTCATTCTCATTCATATTTTTCTCCCTATTATCATTTCACCACATCATATACAAGCAAGGGAAAAAATGTTACCGTGACCCTCCAAGCGTCAATTATGACAACCGTTTTAATTCAGCGCATGCTGTGTTACAATATTAATTTATTATTCTTTATGAACAGAGATAGCTTTTGAATTGCCCTTTAGAACTATTCAGGGTTTCAAAAACTCCTCTACGCACTAGCTTTATACTATTAAAAATTTATTACTCTACTTATCTGTCTCAACCTCATCAATCTAGAGACATTCCTTCAGAGATTTTGCCATACCAGTAATTTTTCATTCTCCATACTTAGTTCAATTTTTCTCTACTACAGACATGTTAACATAAAATATTTACATGCATAAAATCAAGATTACAAAAACATATTGTATCAAGGAGTGGTAATAAATAAACGTAAATATGAAAATAATCTATAGATCAAAGATTCATTCTCCCCAAAATATTATAATTTGCTTGAAATATTTTTAGAAATTGATAATATAAATTTCGCGGTTATCTATATTCTAAAATCTCTAATAACATTTATTAGAATGAAGTTAGTTTATAAAAAGATCCTTTAGAAAATAAACGTGAATATTATTGTCATAAAAAGCGACAAAATGTGGCACATCGAGGAAAAAATAATGCTTGTGAAAGTTTCTCATTTCATATGTTCTACAATAATTTTCAATAAAAATAACTGCATATATTTACGCTTTGGTTAGCAAACATAATTTATATTCATGCATGGTTATACTTTAACTGCCATTTTTTTCAGTGATGATTAAATCACGAAATTGGACGCCTAGAAAATCAAACTTTTAGAAACCGTAAAGCAGAGTAACAAGGGTTAGGGATTCAAATGAAAGGAATCAGGTAATCGATTAAGTGAGAGTCACAGTGACTCAGTTTTATTACATAATCAGTCAAGGGAGTGTAATCAATGTCAAGAGTAGTACAGGAAATGCTTTAGGTGGAATAAATGCCACATGGAAAGGAAAACAATGAAGATCTTAAAGAGGAAGAAGACTACCTTATTTGTTAAGGGAGGTTTTAAATGAAAAGCTGATTGAAGTAATTTTTCTGAGTCGTGAATGGAATCACGGTAGCGTAAAGAAAATAAACCGAAGCATTAATTCAGCCAAAGCACCACTTAAAAGAAGAGGGACTCAATGACTCGAAATAAAGGCACAGGAAAAATAACTCTGGAGGCAGGGACGTGGATTTCAAATTTTTTCAAGAAAAGAGGATGTGTAGGTTTACGGCTTTGGAGATGCGACGTAAATAAGAAGACGAATTAAAGATTAACCTCGGTTGAGGAATAGAACGGCTGGTTATATTTATAAATGGGTTTTAGCCGTAGTAGTAGTTAGTAAAGACAACTGACTGCTGAGGTATTTTGTGTAATCGGGGATAGGTGGATAATTTAGGAGAGGAGCGTTTGAGGAATTGAGGAAAGACGAAGAGAAAACGGGCTTTGGAATTTGCCTGCTGTTAAGCGAAAAGCGTTTAGGCGTTCAACAGCTTCGCGTCTGTCACCTTAGGAATACAAACCCTGGGCTTCGGGGTGGAAACGCCTTCAGACATCCGATTTTAAAGAGGTAGAAATAAAGGATGGGGGAAATAATGACAGTTGATTAGAGTACGAAAAAGCTACAGAGGGGAGGTCACCAGAAGTGAAGAAAACGACCATTCAGAACGGTATGAATTGTATTAGATACATGAATAGTCGTAAAAGTCTATGAAAATAAGAGGAAAATGTTTTTTACGTAACGAAGAACTGATAAAGTAATTCGCTATATTGTTTAAAGTTTTCAGAGTCCATTCAAATTCTATTTCTCATGCATAATTAACTTTTTTATTATTATAATACTACGATATTCTTATTAGATAATCAAACATCCAAGTACAAGGATTAAGATTTATTTAGCTATGATATATGACATCAATAGCAACAAAACGGAGAGTTACATTCGATGGAATGGTGAAGCTACATAATACTGACGCAAATAAAATAGGTAGAGAAAAAAAACGTTAAATTCGTTCCACCATTGTGTGTATAGGGAACTCATTACTCGTGAAGAAACTAACGGTCCAAGAAATATTCTGAAAAGGAAAACGAGTATGCCAGATAAATTACCACACATGACGGAAGAGAAATGAAAGTGCAAACATCTAGGACTGATGCAGAGAAAATGTGTTTAAGAAGTTTAAAAAATGAAATTCTCAGGAAAAAATAGGAAGAGAATGGGCGAAGGCCCTGCGAAAAGAAGAGCAGAATGACCTTATCAAGGGAAGAGTTTAAGCAGCTTACTGATCGATGAGACAAATTTCAACTATGGCAGTACAAATTTTAATGCCTTTTTTTTTAGTAAATGTGAGATTCATACAGAATTTGAAAGTAACGCAAGGTATGATTTTAAAAATATTATTTGTAAATTCTTTTTAATGATAAGAAATGCTTACAATAGTACCAGAAAAGGATAATGTTAACAATCTTGAAAAGGAGACTATATACCCTGGTCTGAATTTGACGTTGAAGTAAAGGACTTACGGACTTGTAAGGCACAGATAACCAACGATATATGCGCTGAACTAATTAAGGTTACCGAGAATTACAGAGGTATTTTATCCAATATTTTACATGTCTGAAAGGAGACATACAGATTGACGTTGATAAAAATTATATTGCCTACACATAGAAATAAGAGCAACATTGAGAAATTTTCAGTAAAATAAGCCTGACTACCTATGTATTAAATATTCTGTCAAGAATAATTCACTGAAGAGTGGAGAAAAAAGCGGAGGTGTATTTTGAGGAAGGACGATCTGAATTTAAAAGCATAGACATTTTAGGTCACTGTGAGGTTAGATGTAAGGATATCGGGGGTTACTGGCCTTATAACTATAGAGTACTATACAGCAGGGGGGACGAGAGACAACGAAAGGTTGCAATAATAGTGAATAAAGAGGTAGGCTGAAGCATAGTCAACATAGAGCAAGCAACTGATAGAATATTACTAGTAGAGATTAAAGCAGAACCGACGAACTTGGTCATTGTTCAGGTATACATTCTACCGAGTAGCCATTAGGAAGAAGAAGTCGATAGGATGTACGATGAGTTAGAAGATATAATCGCGTGTGTTCCTACAGGGAAACATTTGAAAGTGATGGAGGATTGGAATGCAACGGTAGGCGAAGGAAAAGATGGTGATGAGGTGGGGGACTACGGTTTAGGCACAAGGAATGAACGCGGGAAGAAAGCAATTTAGTTCTGCAGGAGACAGGGGTTAGTCATCACCGACACATGGTTTAGACACCACAAAAGGCATAGGTATGTTTGGAAAATGCCAGGAAATTCAAAAAGGTATCAGTTAGATTATATTCTGGTTAGGCACAGGTGTAGGAATAGTGTCATAAATTCGCAGAATTTCCTAGGAGTGGAAGCAAACTCTGACCACAATTTAGTTGTTATGAAATGTAGCGTCCGTTTCAAAAAGATTAGGCAGGGGAGACGGGTTATGAAATGGAATGTAGAAGTATTAAATGGATTAACAAGGATAGCAGGCTGTACAAAAAATCATGGATGACTGTAAAGAGCTGATTACTGAGAGTAAGTATCAAGAAAGCCATATCGAAAGGTGCAAAATAAGGTAAAGGAACCGTTAAACGGAAAAGAAGAAGGAAACCATAGAGTACGGACGAAATGATTACGAAAATGGATGAGAGAAGAACATGGAAAAATGTAAACACATAGTTAGGCAAAATGAAGTACAAACATTTAAACAAAAAATTGAGACGGTCCGCAAATAAAGCAAAGGAAGCATGGTGGATAACGCAGTTCGAGGATATGGAAAGTTTACAAAGGAAGGGTGAAATTGGGGCGTTCTACAGCAAGGTTAAATCACTATCGGGAAGTAAGAGGGGAAGATCTGTGCTAATAGTCAGAGATTAATCGGGTAAGACAATAGTTGAATCAGAGAAGATCCAAGCGATATGGAAGGAATATATAGAAGAACTGCATGGTTTGGAACTTGGGCCAACATGCATGTACAGAAAGAGAGAACATGATGTTGATGAAGATAACTTAGGTTCCAGCATATTCGACAATGAGATAGAAGGGCCATTAAGAGAGCTGCTAATAACCAAGCTCTAGTTTTTCAGTCTAGGATTTTCAGTCAGATGCTGCAAGCATTGCTGATTGAGTTGGAAATTCAACGCCATTGATTTTGGATGAGAATCAATAGTAATAAAACGAAGGTTCCCTTTCCAGAAAGTGATAGGCTAAGCATAACATTAAAATAAGCTGGCAAAAACTAGAAATGAAGGAAGTTCACCTATAAGAGGAGCTTGTTGTAGAGTTGGGTTGTATTTACTAGTAGAAAAAATATTTATTTGGTAGTGTTGTCGATGTAAAGCCTACCTTAACTGTAGATTATCTAATAAAAAGTAAAAAGTGACAATAAGTTACGATTTGGAGGTGTTTTCATGAAACGTTTACTTCCTTCGTCTAAAAATTTTTCCAAGGCGAAAAATGTTCCAATAAAAATTTTATGTAAAAATATAACACTAAACTCGTGCATTCATTTTGTCTTTTCTTAGATGAACCGACAGGAAAGATTACATTTATTTGAAAGAAATCTAGAACATATACGATATATCAGTTCATCTCCATAAGTCATAAGATAAGTGATATATATATATATATATATATATATATATATATATATATACTATATATATATATAGAACTGTTTGCAGAACACCACAATTATTAGCGTAGGCAGTTACTGTACATCGTTTTTTTAAACCCAAATAATTAAAGTAATATAACTCAATTACACCACAAAATCTGATAAAAAAAGCTTAGATCGAAAAAATACATTCCAATTTTTTTATCTGATGATGAAATAATAATTTGAATAAAATAATAGAGAAATGACGTCCGTAATATATTCAACGCAAAACAGAAAATATCAAATATCAATATGTTTTGCGTAGTTTCACTTTATGTGGAAAGGCAAGTGCAAGGAAACGTGATATCATTAATTTTTCATTAGAATTGAATCATCATTCATAATAGGGAGGATTTTAAACCTAAGAAAGTGACGACACCATATCATCTAGATATAATTGGAGTTAAGCATAGAGAGGAGAATATGTTATGAGTCCATCCTACGTTTCACAATGTATAAAACAGCACAAAAATTTCATAATTTTTTACCAAAAGCAACTAAATTACTTGACATTGATGATATTGATAGAGGAGGAGGCATTTGATATATTTGATTTTCTGGGTGGTTTCAAGCATCCATTTCGCCTCGAGCATACTTTTATTCAATGTATCTATTACACGAGATCCGTCAACGTAAACCAACTAGATGGCCCTTGAACAATTCCGCGTGCTCATTAATAATGGAGGAAGCCGTGCCTGGCCAGTGTCACCGGGGCTGTCGGCAGAACGACCATCCGAGAATTGGACTGCTTCACCAGAGGTTATACAGATGAGTTCTAGATTCAATTTACCACTCTCGCTTCGCAGCTTTCCCACCCATGTCCCATTCCTTTCCGTCCCCGCTTATCCGAACGAGTCCAAGCGAAAAACGAGAGGCGAAATGAAATCAAATGAAAGAGCCTTACCAGCGTGAATTACAGCAAAAATCACACACACACACACATGAAGATATATATATATATATACACACACACACACACATATATGTTTATGAAATTAGTGCTAAAGGAGAAAGTCAAATTCACAGAAACGCAAAAAAAAGAACAGAAACTCACTGTTTTCCGAACTTTTGGTGGCCGAAACCACCTTTCTCAAGGGAGAGAAGAAAAAAAACTCTTTCCGTCTCTCCCTTGAGAAATTCGAAATATAGTGAGTTTCTTCCTTTTTTATGTGTTTCTCTGTTTTTGCCTTACTCCACTGGTGTGCTAACTTCATATACATTATTATGCACAACCGTGAGACTTTCACATGAGTGTTATATATGTATGTGCATTGTCCGAGAATCGAACCCGGGCCCTCCAGTCAGTAGTCCACCACTCTAGACTACCATGACCCACACACCCACACACAAATATATATATATATATATATATATATATATATATATATATATATATATATATATATATATATATATATATATATATATATATATATTGCGGGTCGCGGTAGTCCAGGGTTGGACTACTGACCGGAGGGACTCACACAGTGTGAGTGTCCTTTTACGTGTTATCTGTTTTATTCTGTGTTATATTGTGCCGTCCAAAGGTTATATATATATGTATATATATATATATATATATAGAGAGAGAGAGAGAAATAACTCGCCATAAAGGATGACTCATTTCTGAATTATTTCATGGAGCTTACCCTTTCCTAGATGGAAGGAGTTACTCTGTCATCTTTTTGATTATTATATAAGGTATGTACAGGGTGAAATTGTGAGTCGAGTTACACCTCATACTCTCAGGCGGCTGAGACCATCTAAATATGTAACCATAAATAGGTATACATATATATAATCTTTATTATGAAAAATATAAAACGTTAACAGAGTTACTAATCTCACACGGGGGAATGTGGCTGGGGCCAACGAAATAATTTAAAAGTAAGTCGTTTATTCTATTACGCGGGTTATTTTTCTTTATGTGTGCTTTCCAGTGTGTTCCACGGGGTTGTTTTACAAGTTATTGAAGTGTTAAAAGAATATTTGAGTATTATATTTCTAAAAGGAGCCATGTATACTTGGTCAAGCCCTTGTCCGGAAAGCGATTGGTGGTGATATATTAACATATATTTTATATACACATACATAAGGAGTACATATCCACGTACACAAATGTAAATATTCATTTCGGTTTTTCAGTTTCTTTTTCCACAAACGCGAGCCTGTCCGTTTTTCGTGTCACTATTTTTTTTTGGTTGGCGGCACCGATTTTAATTTGCGGGACTCCCCCTTCTCCGGTTTCTGCAGACTTGATCGGTCAAAGCGGACGTTTTATTTCCCGACCCGCACACATTTTTATTTTCCCGAGGGGAAATTGGACGGGACGGGGAGACGTGAAATGGGATGAATGAGGGATACCTTCCCACGGACACGAGAGGAAAAAATAAATAAAAATCTCGTGCAGGGCGAAACAATTGATTTCATATAATCAGTCCATTAAACCGATCGGTGCGGGAAACAGAAAGAAATGTCAAAAACACAACAGGATTTAATGCCTCTTAATCACTGGTTTTCCGAAGGATTGGTCAGCAGTTCACAAAAATTAAACGAGAAGTTCCTAAGGATTTTATTAAATAAATACAATCAATTCCACGCCCTTCGCCCATGAAGCTAAGTAATGTACGCTGTTTCGTCAGCGGGGATTATGTCCTCCAAATTTCATGGCATAATTTTTTAAACTCTACATTGATCCATGAGTTATAAAATTAATCGTTAAAAACATTTTCTGGGGATTACCGTATAATATTTTATATTTTTGAAGGCATAAAGTGATTGATGAACAAAAATTAGAGAGGAATAATTAGGACTGAGTGAGTGACGAGTTCCCATCAAAAATATTACTGACACGTATTTAATCATTTAAAAGTATAATTAAACTTTTTCTACCTAAAAATATTGTTTATGTTTGAATGAATATGTGTTACCTTTGTAAGCAAAAATACCATTTTGGAGTTTTTCCGCATCATTTAAATACATTAATATTACTTGCGGTAATATTTTTTTCGTTTTAGGGCGGTAACATCACAATACAAAGCATCCACCTCTAATCCCTCCTTTCGACTTCTCCCAACAACATGCTCTCCTCCCCCTAAATGACTATTCTACTTTCTTTTCTTTTTCTGACCATGTGTGTTAAATTTTTCCATTCATATCCACAACCACATCTCAAATCTTCAAATCTCCATCTATCTTCTTCTTCAAATGACCAAGTATTTGCACCGTACAAAACCAAATTCCATGTAAAATTTTCCATTAATTTTTTCTTAATATTCTTACCAAACGTTCTTGCTAGCAAATCTTTCCTAAGCGAAGGCTTTTTTCCTGACAAAGATTTTCTTTTTATATCCTAACTATTATGATATTATCTGTCTAAGACATATCTATGATAATTAAACCGTTCTATCTGCTGTGGATTTAGTTGTCCAATTTTTTCGTTTAATGGAGCCTTTTTTTCTCCTAAGTCTCATAATTTTATTTTTTTCCTTAATCTTAATTCAATATCTATCTTGTAATTCTCCAATACGTAGAGAAATAAATGCAGTCAATTATTACATTGTTTAGCTGGTTAAAGCTTGTTCATCTGCTAACTTAACAGATGCTATGTACAATTCTTGTATTCCCCAATTACCCTTTTAACCTGCCTTCAGTCTTTCTCATTCGCAATCCGCAGATATATTTAAATGAACAAATTATAGTGTATTTCCACTGTTTTGTAAACTTTCTTGCCCTGCTCATCCCGAATGCATCTAAAACAAGCACCTCAGCAACTTAGTACTGTCAAAGGTTGCGGATAAGTCGCAAATCTCTCCAAACTTCTTTAATGCATTAATTGACTCAACCCAATTCATTCAACCAAACGGATTCTTGAAATAAACAAAGCAAACAATTACTTCCTGATTATTTTCTATATTCCATTTTATTAGTGATGTCATTACTGCTTTGGTATTACGTGTGCCTCTCCCATCCCTAAACTTAAACAAATCATCTACTACGTACATTTTTGCCCTTATCTCCATTGATTTATTTTTAAACCCTTATCAAACCCTTATTAAACCCTGTGTATCACCTTAAGTGCGTGTGAAATTATATTTAATGTTCTATACTCCCCACAAACGGTTGCCTATACTATTTTTTGGGATGAGAATCAACACTATCTAACGAAATCCTTCGGCCAAATTCCTCTCTTATAAATTAAATAAATTGGTCCATGGAAACTCTTTCTCTTTTCACCATTTCCTAAACTCTCATGTACCTCAGGCGGAATTTTCTCTATCCCTAACAGCTTATTTAGATTTAATTTCTCCTAAACACTCCTCTAACTAAGAATGAAGTATTCCTGGACCTAGACTATTTCCATCTATACCAATGACTATCCATCTATCTACTTTATATTCTCTTTCCATGTCTACACTTTCTGATCTAATATCCTTACTATTTAAATCCTATATGTGTGCTTTCCATTTTTCTTGAAATTTTTCGTTAGTCAATAATTTATCTCGCTTTTCTTTGAAAGTTGTACGGAGTTTCCCTTCTTACTTTCTGATATCACTTTCACCTTCCTTTAAAGCGTATCGAATTTACCCTTACTCTGTAAACTCTTCCATATCCTTGCACCTCGTTCTCTACCATTCTGTTATCCTCCAATTAGTTTTCTCACATAATTTGCTAAGGAGCATAATAATGTTCCGAAATTACTTGGCCAAAAATACCCTCGGCCGTAAGAGCCCTGGCGTAATCTATGACAGGGTTGCCTCCGGTTAATCCTCTTCGTTCGTTTAGTGAACCATAAGTCGGCATTCAACTGAGTGGAATGGATAAAATTAACGCAAGACTCTTAGACCAATTTGAAAGAATGGAGGGTTGGACGAAATCTTGCATCTTTCAATACAACTGTGTCAAAGTAACGTTAATGATTGCGAAATCGTAATAAGAGTGATTAGTAGATGGTTGAGACGGATTTTTAGTGATTTGTAACGTATGCACCAAGGAAATATTGAAAGGGTTTAGCAGAGCGAGGTAAGCATATAATTAGAGCTGAGATGAAGAATCCAATTAGAATTAAGGATAATCAATATTTAGCAGAGCGCTCCACCACACAGTTATAGATGCTGTAGAAACTGTATTTGCGTTTTTACTGGAAACTTTTGAACGTTAGAAAACGTTACTAAACGATCAATGACATAATACCACTGTGAAAATATTGACGTTAACCGAGATAGTATTTACAAATCAAGAGGTGGTAAAAGACCAGTAACTTTAGTTTACTCGACAAGATCACAAAACTTGAATAGAACTTAATTTACATTGCAATGACGCTTCAACTTAGGAAATGAGAAAAAGATAGTTCTGAAGATTTTCAGAAGCGAGTTTGGAGAAGTACACAAAGGCATTGAGGAAAAAAATTGGAAAAACTTTAAGTTAAGTTTTGAGAAGAGAGTATTTTATATGGGCAAACTTGAATGAATCTAGTTAAGTGGATAAGGTTCAAGGTCTGGATGTAAAAGTTAACCGTAGCCGCGAGAAAAATGAAAGAAAGCATTTCCAAAAAAAACACCATTCTGTACGCCATGCCATATCACGTTCGAAATTATCATGCGCGATAAAGGATTTTTCTGTTGTTTGTATGAGCATTTACATATTAGTTTAATCTCCCTATTTAATGTATGGTTTAAATATACAACTACATGATATGCTACAAGTCGATACTTATAATTTAATTCATCTCAAGGTTTTCTCGGGTAAAGTAGGCGTTTTAATGTAATAGAATACAATGATAGAAAATTAGGAAAATAGGAGCCAATTAAGAGGTAAGATATTTTACATAAATAGTAAATTAGAGTGTGCTCTTGCAACTGTGTTTTATCATTGTTTGATGCCAAGCTTTCAAGATCAAGGTTCTCCTGAAATACATTTTGGTATAAGTAAGTTTTCAAAATTACCCATAAAATGAGCGCAAAGAGTTTACAACTGTGTAGTTCATTGAAACAGATATAGCTTTTCGTGAAACTATCAAGTATGTACATAAATATTCTCTTTACTCCTACATTAATGAACACACTTAATGTGAAGTTAATTATACACAACGGAAATTAACAAACATCCTCCTCGGGTAAAAATATTTCACTAAAGAATTAAGAATAAACTTCCAGAAACTAGTGTTCTAGTTTATTTATTTACCGTGACATGACTTTCATCTGTATATGAATAAAATTAACTGGTTTCTAGTCTATATAAAATTAAAAGTACGAGGCTTAAAACTAATCAATATGGCGGGAGCCTAGTGGTGGTAGTAAGACATAACTTTGAGGTGAATAAAATTGCACACCTAGTTTAAACACATAAACTTAACAACAAAAGGTATTTAAGATTTAAAAAATTCACCATCAGATACTAACGCAAACATTTCGTATGTGCTCGAGTTCCCCATCCATTTCTCCCAAACTTTCTCCTTGTATTCTCCTCCCCATTTTCTATTAAAACCTACATTCGCACAAGAAACATTTCTATTATATCTTGAAAATAACATGTCAAAGCTGAAACGTGAATTGTATTAATATTTTAAACCCTTAAGCGGAAAGGCATCATTTAATTTACTTGACAGCTATGAGGGGAAACATAAAACGCCATTCTGGTCAGGGTATTTTTTTCCTTTAAGAACTGAATCCCTTGGGAACTCGGAAATGTATTTACTTTAAGAAGCAGCGGTGATGTACACTGCCGGGTGAGATCACCTCAATGAAGCAATGGCACCCCTTACAATGGGATAAAATAGAATTTGACACACAGAGAGAGAAAAAAAGTAAGTGAATTTAGGTGTGGCTCAGGGAGCTTTTAATATCATCATGTAATATAGAATATGCACCTAACATGACCTACATTACTGCGTCAAAAATTTCTAAGAGCTGTTCTCCTTCTCCGGAAACCTTTTAGGTTTTATACGAGTTAATAGCGAGGCTAGGGATAGCCTTGAGCCTCTAAGGCCACCCTTAGGGCTACAAATGTCGTACCTTACCCTCCCGAGGGCCGAGTGATGCACTTGGTGTGTTCTTTTCACAACCGACGAGCAAAGGAAGGAGACTCTCCCCGGGATTATCTGACTTTCGAGAGATATGAGCGGTAGGCCGCGGGGCGAGGGGCGATTTATACATTCTGCTCGAGCTTTGGTTCCCAGAGGAGAACCGGTCCCGCGAGTGTGAGAATGATGGATCCCTTAGAAGGGCGTTGCATTGCAGGATAGCGTTTTGGAGAAGAGGATGGGTGACCAAAGCACCTGGTAAATTAATGCCTCGCGGCAGCTGCAGTCCTTTGGGAGGTAGAATTTGAGCGTCTACTTCAAACGTCAGGTGAGGATAGATTCAAATATTCGCTTTGAGATGGATGAAAAATGCTCTTTTCAATTATTTGAGGCTCGAAGCTACCCCAAGGAAGCAAACGCGGTATTTCACAATGCCTCCCTTTTCTATTCCTACGCGTAAAAAATGCAATATCTATGCAGTGTTCAACTGCATATTCATCTCCGTGAACATAAAATATTGAAAAGAAATATCTTCCAAATTTTTAGTCCGTGAGCTGAAAAAATGATGAAAATAATTTTTTTCAGGTGACGGGCCAAATTCAATTTGGTTAGAGGACCATACATTTTCCACTGAATGTTTTCAATTTCATCATAATAATTGGAATAATCACGTAAATTAAATTTTTATTAGTATGCTGCTCTTTATTTGCTGAAACGGATACTAGTCGTAGTCTGACTAACAGCCACACAAATAATATGGCATGAAACGAGGTTACCTGACTAAAATATTACATAATATAGGAGTAATTCAATGTTTTAAACAGTGATAGCATCATATGAAGTTTACTATAACTCATTTAGACCCTCCATCCTCAAGGAAATCAAAGTTTAACAGAAGACAAGGTCTGACCAGAAAATTTTCATTTGTAGCACATCTTTGATTAAATTTCCACTTTGTAAATCTCCTGGCTGTGTACGAATATAATCTATCACCTCATGAAGTGAAATTTAGAAACCACTCCCCTCTCAAGTCATCAGTAAAACAAGCATTTCATCATGAATAGAAAATATTATATTTAATATATATATATTAAATATTAATATCGCAAAATATTTCCACGAAAAATTCTCAAAATATAAATGCAAATTTTCATATAATGGATAATTTTCATTGTAATTTACTAGTTGTGCTACGAGGATGTTTTCAAAGCATCCTATTGCAGGTAATATCATTTTCTAATTACTTCGGCGTTATGCACGAGTGAAAGAGGAGTTGAATAAGTTTTTCAAACTTATTGATGCCAAACTTGATAATTCTAAATTATTGAAGTACGTCTATCATTTCTTATATCTCAAATGCATGATATTCAATTGTCGTCTCAAATGGAAAAGAATGTTTGATTTACGATTCAAATCATTAAATTAATGCTTTAAATGATTCAAAATCATTAGATTTTATTAAAACATGCAATATTACATTTTATTTCGGACTTGCTGCTATGCCCCCTTTTTCCAACAACATTTAATCTCTTGCTGAAACATAAATATATTTTTCTTTAGGTATATCCACTTACACATCGAGTTAATCTTTATACATTTAAGATGAGCAAAAAAATGTAATATTATTATTATTTCACCCATAAATTACCACGCTCACGTCTCAAGTACCCACGTCGTCAATGCCCAAAAGCGTTCTCAAGACGGTCCGACGCCAGAGGTCTACGAAAGACATCTCGAGGAAGGCAGAGGAGAAGATGGGAGGGCGTTGAAGGCGCACTCCTGCCAGACAAAGGAATTCTTGGGGAAGGAATAAGAGGGAACTCCGAAAGCTACACGGTCAAAGAACAGGGAAATGAGAACGGGAGAACAGCGAAGGGAGCGGCAAGGGGACCAGAGGGAGGGAGAAGAGGCAAAGGGAACGGTTATCTGCATAAAGAGAGGAAAAAGCAAACGTAAACCCCGAGGCATGCCGGGAAACGAGGCGGGAAAAAAATAAAACGGATCGAGACCGAAAAAGAATTGAGGTACATGGCCCGCGCTTCCGGAGAGAGGGGGAGTGTGTATGAGAAAGCGAAAGAATGAAGATAGAGGGAGAGAGAGAGGGAAAATATACTGAAGGTCGCATCCTTTCGAAATTGCAAACCTCCACAAAAGCGGCTAAACCTCCATGGATAGCCGCCGCCCTGGTTGGAAGAGGCATGCGTAGGAGACTGATATCAGGACTGAATAATAATAATTATGGCGCTGTCCCATCCGATGCTGTCGATGACGATGCCGTACTCCGGCAACCGGGGGAAATCAACTCCCCTCTCCTCACGGGGGAAGCCTTCCCCCAACCACCCACATCCCGGTTCGCGGGACGGGTGGGTTGGTTTGGAATGTTTTTAAGCCCTCGGGGAGGGGACGGAGAGGAGAACGGATGCGAAAGAGAGGGAGAAAGTCAGAGAAAGGATGGGTGTTGGGACTATAATATTAAGGGGCAACGGAGATACAAACACGGACGCCGAAAGGGGTCGGTGGCTCCCGTCATCCATCCAGCACACACACTACTTCATAGAGCACAATGTTCTGGATAGAATTTATTTTCGGAGGGGAGAGGTATGATGCCCCGGGTCAGGAGAACATAAAAGACGGGGCGGGCACCCACGGGAACGAATGAATCTCTCCCCCTCCCCATACCCAGGGATCGCTATGTGCTTCATCCCCCCCTCCCACTTCACGTCCGGTGTTTGGAGTCTGAATAATGATCACGAAAACATCCCGCTGAACGCTCACTATTTATCACAACCATTAAGGCGCGCGGATGGATAAGAATTATATTCAAAATATAGGATTGAAATTTTAGGAAACGGAAGCTCAATTAGCGAAGGTGGAGCTTAGGGTGTTTATAGAGATTCGTAAATCAATGGGGAACTTCAAATAGTTTTGAATCTCCATCCTGGGAAGAGACGGGACATTAATCAGGATTAACCAGCGACATAGCGCAAAGTTTTCCCAAAGAACGGAAATTGAATTCCATCAATTAACTTTAACAACGTATAATTAAAGGTGGGTATGTGAGTTGTGAATACGTAAAAAAAATACCTCAAGGGCCGTAGTACGTAAATGCAATTTATATTACTAAAATATCTGGTTTAAATATGGTAACACCTTGAAGGTAGAAACAAAGGGCACGCGGAGAGATGATTTGGATTTGAACATTCAGAGCAAGAACTGCTTTATGGAGACTAAATTTCTTTTCAACTCATTATTCTAGTATAAGAAATTGACCGAAGGATTTAAAAAATCTTTGAATGTGACCATTCAGAATTCTATATATTTTTATCACATTTGGACTATAGATGCTGGGAATTGATGTCGTTCCTTGGATGTTCGAAGTAATACCGCAATATTTACCCATTACATTAAACTGAGGTGTTAAATATTTTGAGGGCCTATTTCTCTGTTATTGTACGAAGATCTAAGAACTTCGTAAGTATTTTTCGGAATTAACTATAAATTGTTTCCTTCTCGAATGTATAATACCATTGAATGCAAGCTTCTAATTTTAAAATGTAATGAGCCCATTGTGCATTAAATAAGGTTCGAACTGAAAAGAAATTTCTGCCTACACTTATCTGTTATTTTATTTCCCTTAAGTTCCTTTGATAAATTATTTTATACCACGGAAAATAATACAATAGTAATTAACTTTGAAGAATACCAGATGTGTGCAAAATACTTAATAAAAGTATTATAGACGAAGATCTATGTGACCAATGAATAAGGGAGAACAATTCACTGATAAAAATACTTAAATACTTATAAACAGCTAGTCTAAATAAATATTTAGACTAGCTGGGGTAACATTCGATTATAAATGATCACACTGCTAGAGGGGATGAAGAGGTCATCCATTCGATGATCATTCCCACCTATTAAAATTCCACGTAAAAATGTTTATAAGGTTGTCAAAAAGTCGCACTTGTAGTTACTATAAAGATGAAAACAAATTTAATCGCGAATAATCAACGCACAGTCCTGCAAGCCTAACATGGTGCCAGAACCAATCATAAGGCTGGAAAACGAATTTTAAGGGTTGCAGAAATTTAAATAGGATCAATCCAAGTGGACTTCATTCTGCAGATTCATATGGATATAAAAAAAATAAATTAGCTGGACAGAAGTGATCCCACCCTTAAATCAGCATTGGTCGATCAATCATAAGATTGGTTGACTACATCCCTCTATCCTACTCTATCTGATGCTAATTGGCTTGCTTCCTGGTATTTTTGCAATGTACTTTCTTCTTTCTTTGTCCCTAGTATTTATCCCTTGGCCTTCCCCCTGGGACTTTTCCCTTTTACTTATTAATTTATTATTCTATCCGTCTATTTGATCTCAAGCATCCAGCACCAGGTTTCGAAGGCTTCTAGGCTTTTATGGTCGGCTTTTGCAACGATCCATACTTCTGATCCATAGAGTACCACGAATATTTTCACGATTGTTTCCTCGTCTGTACTTCTATCTTCTTTGAACACAGAAGATGTATTTTTATTGTGAATACTCTCTTTGCTTGAGCTATTCCTCGCTTTATGTCTGTAGTTCTCGTTACGTCCTATGTGATGATACTTCCGAGATAGGGGAAGGAATCCACTTGCCCTATTTTTTTCCTTTCAGTGTGACTACTGTATTCCGCTTCTCTCTTCCACATACTAGGATTTTAGTCTTCGTCTTGTTTATGTTCACGTTGTATCTTTGTAGAACTTGATCCAATAAGTTTAGTGACCTTTGAAGATTTTTCTGGTTTTCTGCTATGAATACAATATCGTCCGCGAAGTATAGCATGTTTATCTATTCTCCATTGATCCTAATTCTGTTTAATCCGATGCCTTCTGCTTCTTTTATTGTCTCCTCCAGGTACATGTGGAATAATGCAGGTGAGAGGCTGCATCCTTGTCTAAATCCTTTGTTAACTTTAGCCTCTATATGGCTTCCATCTTTCATTTGCATTGTGGCTACTTGCTTGTTGTATAGCTGATAGATTATTCTTTTGTAGTTATAATCTATTCCGAGTTTTTGCAGTAGTCAAAACATCTAATTCTATTCCGAAGAAACATTGTCTAAGGTTATCTCCAAGTCCACGAATGCCAATTCAGGTGCTTGTTCACATGTATTGTTTTCTTTATCATGATTCTCATACAGAGTATGGATTCCCTGGTTCCTCTGTTCTTTCTAAAACCCAATTGGTTTCCCGATAGGTTATCTTTAATTTTCCTTTCCATTCTTCGACTTGTTATCCATTTAAGTATTTTTAATGCATGTGGCACAAGACTCAAGTTTCGGTGTTCCTCACATTTCCATGCCCTCGTCTTCTTTAGTATCGCGATCATCACACTCCTTTGAAAGTCTTCAAGAAGTCTTTCATCATTGTAGCTATCTTTGATTATTCCATACAGATTATCCTTGGATTTGTTTCCAAGT
Organism: Hetaerina titia; assembly: GCA_037158775.1. Lineage (NCBI taxonomy): Eukaryota > Metazoa > Arthropoda > Insecta > Odonata > Calopterygidae > Hetaerina > Hetaerina titia. The sequence continues at coordinate 63,085,697 of CM073774.1, forward strand.
GCCTTGAGGACGTCTTCGTGGATTTTGTCTTCTCCAGGAGCTTTGTTTTTCTTAAGGTTTTTCACTCCTCAGTATGTATGGGCCCTGGTTTTCCTCATCTGTTTCACACTCGTCTTTCAACAGATTTTCTTCCAGCGGCCACGGCCCTTGGTAGATTTCTTCGATGTATTGCTTCCATCTATTGCCACTATCTTCAGCTTCTATCAGTGTTTCCCCTTTTACATACCTGATGTTGTTGCTTTTTATTTTAATTTCTCTGGAAGTTTTCTTCACCAGTTTGTATGTTGTGTCGTCATCCCCCTTCTCCATATTTTCATTGACGTTCTCGCAACAGCCTTCTCTCCAATTCTCCCTAGCCTTTTTGCAATCTCGATTGACTTTGTTCTTAAGCTTCTTGTGGAGCGTCTCTCATCCTCATTTCTCATTCCTCCCTTGTATTTTCTTCTTTCTTTTATTAGTTCCCTTATCTCGGTCGTGATCCATTGTTTCTTCGTACCGGCTTTATTTCTCACTATTTGCTCTTCTGCAAATTCTACGATAGTCCCTCTTCAGTTCATCCCATCTCTCTTCGGTGTTTCTTTCTCCTCCATCACCTAGTTTACCGTCAATGGCCGTAGCGAATCTTTCACTGTTGTCTTTTCCCGCCAGCAATTTTGAGTCCCACCTTGACTCTTGTTTGGTCTTCTTAATTTTCTTGTAGCGATGTTGGCTCTCCATGATTTCTAGGTTGTGATCTCTATTTATGTCTGCACCGGGGTAGCTCTTGCACCGATTCACCTGGTTCTTGTATTTCCTTCTTACTAGTGTGTAGCCTATTCAGTAACTTGCGATCTCTCCTGGCATCTTCCATGGGTAACTCCTTCGTCGATGTTGTACAAAGAGGGTGTTAGCTAATACCATATTCTTCTCATTGCAGAACTCGACTAGTCTTTCTTCTTTGGCGTTCCGTTTTCCCAGCCCGAAATTCCCGACGCCTTGTCCTTCATTTCCTTCTCCAACGACTGCGTTCCAGTCTCCTATTATGGTGAGATTTTCTTTCCTCTCCACCCGTCCGAGGGCTTATTTTATTTACTCGTGCCCTTCTTCGATTTCTTCTTCTGTATGGGTATACGTAGGCATGTATACTTGAACGATCGCGGTGTCCATGGGTTCTCCTTCCAGCTTCACCATCAAAATTCTCTCGTTGTATTCTTTTATTCCCCTCCTTTTTATCCCTACTCTTTTATTTCCTATAATTAAAAACATTATCGGAATATAGGTTTTTTCTGAGGGCAACGTAGGTATTTAGGCAGCGTAGAATTGAACGATAAAAATTAAGAGCTAACTGATGGTTAAATGGTGCTAATTTGTGGTTATGTAGATTTTTTGCAAACTCACTGAAATGCATAGTAAAATATACCTAATATTACAGTATCCTCCTCATTTAGCAGTCATTTTAGAATGATATAAATAGCCAAATTATGTTTCCCTTTAACAGGGTTGGGATAAAGCATGGTTTTTAATCACCAAATACTTTATGTCGCAATTATAAATATCATAGGCCAATATTATCAGTCTTCACAAAACTACGCTAAATCTAAGGAAATCCATGTATTGTGGAGTAAAAGAGACGATTGAAAATTAGGTAAAAATCTTTTGATAAACATGAACTTCCTAAAGAAATGTGTCTGTAAAAAATTCCATAATTAAAATTAGCTGCCTGATTTGTTTGATGTAATCCTTTTGGGTCAAATTTTAACATTTAAACAATTTCTTTCGATTTAACTCTGTTAATCGAAAGAATAATTGTTATTTCAGCTATTGTCTTATATATATAATGATAATGTGAATGAGTACTGCCTAACAGATGTTGCCTAGCGAGTAGTCACAGGGCAAGAGATATTTCACAAAAAAGCAAAAAGAAAACCAAAGAATGAAAACACTTCAGAGGAGATATTTTTTCATATAAAAGGATACTGATTTAAGCATCATCTATTAGTCTCAGCAAAAAAAGTGAAAGGAAGGAAAAATGGGTGGTTTTCGAGGTGGTTTTTTTTTGTAGACGAGAGATTTGGTGCAGAAAGTTGTGCGTAAAGACGAGTTGAGAGGCAGAGGGAGTCACCAGTAGAGATAGTTGCGTGCGGAGTGAAATGAGTAAAAGATGGATGGAATGAAAAATGACAGGGGCATAGGGAATGAAGCCCGGACGACGAAGGGGTCTTGAATATTTGGCAAGGGATATAAAAATGGAGAAAGGGCGCTGAAAAATGAACGGAGAGGGAGATGACGGATGACGAAAATAAAGCAGGCGTAACGGAAGGTGTGGGGGTTGAATTCCAGGGCAACTCTTCCAGCTATATTTCCATGAATTGTCTGGTGTATGTGTGTGTGTGTGTAGTTACGTGCCACACTCACAAAGATTGTATTTTACTTTTTCCAAACGACATTGCAATGGAAGTCAGGAGACTCCTCACATGGTTCCAAAAAGTTGCTCTGATTTGCACGTCCATGGCGACCAAATCGTGTTTTGAGCTTGAAACAGGAATTTTGTTTCTATTGATATAGATATATTCAACCAAAAGTGGTATTGATTACTTAAAAACGTGATTAAAATTATTCTACAACTGTGTACCGTGTTGGTGCTTCTTTAATAATATATGGGAACACGTTTGCTACTATGGAAATCTAGCACCGAGAAGCGAGAGTGGTTGTACGGCACGGAATGAAATTGTCCGGGTCAAAAGTACATACAGCACAAAATATTTTCTAAGATAGTACGAATTGCTACCAAAGTACAACACTTTTTTCTTATATTCTCGGTTATGTTTTGTACTACTTTTGACTCAAATCCCTGTGTCAATCAAAATTGCAGAAAATCATATACACATTTTCCATTTTTCCTTGTATTTCCCGATGCGCAAAATTTATCTTTAAAGTGTATCTTAAATACTCGCCAAACTGGCCAGGAGGGAAATTAAAAATGTAGAATTATGCATATGCACGAGCCTTTCCTCAGCCGTCTATTTCAGCTTTCAGGAATATGTGACGCATGATATTTTGCCCCACAGAGAATTATATTAATAATATATTTTAGATATAAAAATGGCGGAAAGGTCGAGAAAAACATGTCGTAGTATTTAGCATATTTACTAGTGAAGGCGCCTGGGGTTGCAATACTATATTAAACGTTTCAATCGACGGAATTTGTGTTTCAATTGAAGTGCTATCCTTATCGTAAACAAACAAGGATCAAAATGCACAGAAAAATAACCTGATGGATACGAAAAACACGAAAAAATAAGTGCAAATTAAAATTAAGTTCATTGTATTACGTGCACAGTATTTAGATTAAATAAGCCCAGTTGTAATATTGTTCTTATTTACTTCTTAAGAATATTGCAAATTATACTTTTCGCGATCATTCAGTTGACTCTTGATCGCGACTTTGGCGTAAAATCACTTTTGCACGTAGGCATTTTTTGAACTGAGGCACAAAAAATTCCAACATCACATGACTGTTTTCGTGTCATCCTCTATCTCTCTCACTGAGCGCACTCTACCCTCTCTAACTTTATGGCACATCCAGCAACGACAATGCCGCGTGCGATACAACTGTTACCCGATTCTCCACCGTCTCCACTTCCTCCACACACCCTTCTACGTGCGGCGGAGCGAAAGCCGTCCCCCTCACTCCCCCACCTTCCCGCTTACCTCTGCCTCGGAGCACCAGAACTCCCACTGCCACCTCCCCGGCCCTCAATCCCCAAGCTCGCCGGAACCATCCCCATCCCCAGAGCCCACGCTGTGTCCCTCGCAGGAATAAGGGAACGGACGTGTGGGATTGAAACGATATCTACGAACCACAAAACCTTTTCCATGCCAACAGTGCGGCGTGTTCCGTGGGGAACACTGAGAAATTAAGGTGACTGGATCGATTGTTGAATGTAATTGGATTTCGATGAATTTCGGCAAAGCGTTTTCTAAATATGATTGACGTGTACACATGAAGAAGAAATGATATATTTTAGGGGGAATTCTGTAGTGACTCCATGGTTTTAGGACAAGCAGCAAACTTAATCTTAAGTCAGAAGCGATAATCTACAGGAATACCATTCTTTCAACCCAGCGAAATTCCTTGTTTTCAGCGATAACTGACGTACAGTACTTCAAATAAAGACGTTCATATATGCCAATTGCTGAGCAACATTTTCATAGAAATTTACTTCAAAACAATTGGTATATCATTTTCTAATTTCGCGCTGATTGAACGGAGTGAAAAAAACCATAAAAACATTTCGAAATTCAAATTTCCCTATAAACGTCCCATTTATTACTATGAATATTGATTGATTATGCATATGTTTTTTATTCTAAGTTATGTAGTTTGGTTTTGGGTAGTAGTAATAGTTTTGGTCTAAGTTATACATGACGGATGAGAAAAATGACTTCTAGATACCTAACGTCCTCCCCTCTATTTAAGTCCTTTGCATTTCATCGCTATTCAGATTGCCCGTGATCCACCTAAACAGCCTCTATTGGATTACTGCCAAAATCACCTCTCCTCCCTTATCCTGGATGGTGCCTCTTTGCTTGTTATTTTTAGTCCATTAAACCTTTTTCAATATTCTCCAACCCACATCTAGTTTAACTACCAATCCACGCCTATCATCTTTCTTCAAATGATTTTGCCGTGCCGTAGGAAACCTGGCCGAACACCAATGTTTTCATGGCTTTTTTCTTAACGTCCCAGTATCCAACTCTCACCTTTTTGTGGCAGCTTCCTTGTCCAACACAATTATTTCACTGATGTCATCCCACCTTTGATCATCTAGTTCCTAAAACTTTCAAGATAAACAAACTGTTCCAACTATCAAATTGTTGCCCTTCTAAATTAACAATTCATTTAGCCTTCCATTCTTCTTCCACTTACGTTTTGTCTGGCTTATATCTTTTAAGCTGTCTAACATGGCTGACCTTACCAGGAGAAATTATACTTGATCCCACAAGCAGAGCCATAGGAGTCTTCAAAATGCATGAGCTCTTTCTTCACTTCAGGAGTTTAACCCATGGGAAGGAAAAAAAATATTCCCAATAGCATATCCAGCCAGGTTACATGACCTGCGAGAGAAATCAACGAATGCCCAGAGTTCTGTAGAAGAGGCCTTTGAGAGTGGCACACACCGTGGCCAGTTGCACACTTTAACGGGTTGCCACCGCATTTAATCCTGGGTATGGTCTCCCGCGAATTCACACGGTGTTGTCCACTCCACCAACTTCCACATTTTAACACGTGTGTCGGGCGGAGTAAGATGTGCTTTTTTGCCTCCCTGGTACCCCGGCACACATTGTTGCAGTTCCCTGCCAGAGAAGTGCGCGAACGAGGGGGAAGTGGGTTACAATGATACTCAGCAGATATATAAAAGTACTATCAAGCTTTGCAAAACGATCGAGTAATTCCTGAAAAATTAAGTCAGCTGTAAGGGCTATCCATATTAACTTCCTGGAGCGTTTTAGAATCAATCAAAGGGAATTCGACATGCCGACTCGGAGAAGAAAGTGTAGGTACTTAATTTAACTCGACCGCGTAAACTTGTCCGCGCTAACTAAGCTTCAACCTACGGATTCCAAAAGTTGCGACCCGCAGTTTCAAACGGATAAAACATAACAGTTTAAATTAAATTTGTTGACAGAAAGATAAAACTCTTGGTTCCATTATAAGTATTTAATAGAACTTTGAAAACTGAATTATAGAAATTCTGACAGAAAAACTGAACAGATGAACGATTTACAATCGTGCTCCATATAACGTTTAACCACACTTATAACACACACATACTTTAACCAATATTACTGAGCTAATGAGCTATTACAATTTTGTCTTCGTTCTCACCCATGAGTTTGAAATTGTGGTCTACAAAATGTAAACAATACTTTCTTATACAGCGCTCGTTGTTCAATTGTTTACATGGCAAAAATAAAAAAAAGTTTAATAAAAGTTATTTTAAAAGTCTAGAAATAATTTATATTAAAATTTCTTCATGTTTGATCTCACTATAAAGAAAGATAGCTAACATTATCAGATACTAAAATATTATTTATTTTTAATTAGTCTATACCTGCAGCTTGTATGCAATACTGATTCTATCATCACTTCTTTTATTTATATTTAGACTCATTATCAATATTTATTAATAAATATTTATAATACAATATATATGATATTTTAAATTAAGCGTTAACTTAATTTTATTGGTGTCAAAATTTAAATATGAGGTAAATGCAATTTAATTTCAAAAAGTTACTCGAAAAATTACGAATAATTTTTGAAAAAATGGTATCTGAGAGAAAAAAGAACATTTTAGTCCTTGCTTAGTATTTATCAGAGGATCAATTCAAATAAAATTGTATTTCCCAAGCAATAAATAAATGAAACGAATGATTACGGGTGACTGCATACATGATGCGGAAACAGAAATGCCCAATTCCCTTGATTTGTACCAATCCATGGACTGTGAATCGCAGTCAAACCGGATTTGGACGTCGACAATCAGATGATTTACTCCTTGAAAAAAATATATTCAGTGTCGATCACATCGAACATTTCCTGGATATCGATTCGGGTTATTGGTAGCTGAAGAAATGAAGATTTATTCAAATTCCTTTCCTTTAGTCAAAATATCAGGAATCAAATGATACAGGCATTTTTTACACGCTCTACGTCCGTCCGTTACGAAATCACTAAATAAATTTATGACCACCAAACAACGGATTCGTTTTTTGGTAATTGAGTTTCACACCGAAAAAAAAATTCAGTCCGCGCGAACGACTTATCAAAGAAGTGGAAAACAGTGGGGAAAAAAGCTCAACGGGGTAGGATATATTTAACGACTGTGTAAAAAAAAAGCTTTTGCTGAAAAATTTAAATGCGAGTTGGAGCGTGTGATGATGACATCAAATACGTCCCGTTTTATACGACCATGCGAGAAAATTTATTGGGCAGTGCGAGCATTTAATCCGTGTTCACAGGCGGAGACGTATCACAAAAATGTTGGGTGACGCGGATGCGGTCAAACGAACCAGAGAGGGATGAAGGAGAAATTAACCCAGTAGTGACAGAATCGGATAGAATTTGAAAAGAAAATGAATCAGGAAAGCGAAGAAAATTATCCAATATCGATTAGGACAAGGGAAATGAAAATATTTCCATATTACTCGTCAATAAACTACGTTTTATTAATTACCTGTTGTATTGTATTTGTAGTAATACAGTGGCAAATCAATCGGAGGATTTATAATTATTGTTATCATTATTGTTATTAAGAGTAGTACACCGATTAGTTTTCTGACGAATTCACTAATGCTCTACTAAGAAATTCTACATTTCTAAACCATTTCTAACACGGCACTGAATTAAAACTCTGAAACCAGCATCAAAGCATACACGTACCACTCTTCAACCTCTAAGGGTGTATACCCTACCTTTGTTCATTCCGCTCAACATACCTCGTCTTTTCCTCTACCTACCTCTACCCAGTTTTTCCATTATTTTCTCCACTTCTTCGCTGTCTCAAATGTTTTATTGGCAACTATCATGCCCAGCATCAAATTTTCCAGCCTTCTTTAAATTAATTCTCATCAATATGTATCTCCAATCACATCACGCCTCGGACACGGTTTTCCTTTCCATCCATTTCACTGATTTCATCCATTCCCATACCCCCATTTCAAAGCCTCAAAGTAATCATCTCAAAGGTCAAGTTTCCGCGCCGTAACATATAACATGCTTAGCATTAAATTTGTTTATGATGCATACAGAAAAATCACTGATAACACAACGGTTCCCTTGTTATAACAAAGCGTTTCTTCCATATACTGCTCTGATTTACAAAATATCAAATATCTCGAATTTCAGAAACCAATTATTTGGATGGAGATTCTTTCATACTCCTTTTTTACCGTTCATTAAACCTATTATTTTCCTCCCTTTGAATTACTGATACAATATTCTTCCTTTAAGAGACCATTAACGCTCAATACCCTTTCTATCAAATTTTCCTGCCTTCCTTGACTCTTTTCTAGCAACTGCTGCTTACTCATATTAATCTACTTCTGAAATACCTCTGATATCTTGCTTTCTTCTACGTTCTTTTGGTTTTCTCAATTATTTCTATGGTCAGACCTTTAAAACTTCGAATTTAACTCCTCTTTGATCTAAACCTCAATGTTTTAGAAATATTTAACCATAAGCATTTTATATTTAAGATATCACTTATTTTTTTAATATTTTTAAAACTTTTATAACTAAACTTTTATATTGAGTTAAGGACTTTGCTAATGAATCCATCTTCTCTATAGACGTTTTCCTAGGCCACAATTTTTCTTTTGAATTCCCTTAAATACTGTTCATTTTCTTCTCAAGTCAGTGAATTTTTCTAATTTACATAACTGAAGCTTACTAATTTGATGTTTAACTGAATATTTCAATTTATTAAAATCTCACAATGTTATTTTCTAATGCTTCATTTTTATTACATAACTCTTTTAATGATTCTATATATCACCGAGCAATAATTGCAATTTCTTTGCTAAATGTCCAATTTATGATTGATCAAATATAAAGCTATTTTTATCAGTCAATTTTTCTTCTATTTCCATACTTATCTTTGGCCCTTAATGTACCTCTGCTGACATATCCTCCGTTCAAACGCTGAAGCTCTAAGTTACTTAATTCCTCTTTGTACAAAAACGATTGCACACAAAAAATTATGTATTTCATAATCAATATAAAATTATAATAAAATTTCCATAGGATGTTCACCATAAAATATTTTTGGCAACAGAAATTCAAGAACTCAATATTTGCGGAAAACACCAAAATCAAAATGTACATTCAGAAAAGGCTTTGAAATATAAAGCAGGAGTGAGACAATATTTTAGTAAAAGATTTAATTTAAGTTTTGCTGGTTAAAGTAAGGATAAAACATAATAAGCACAGCGTGGTAAGAGCTACGCATAGGGGCTCTTTGGTGTTCAACTTACATATCTACTACACTTTGTTGATGCCCTTTTTAGGGTTAAATTATAGTAAAGCCCTGCATGATTCTCTAAGCGGTGATGCGGTAATGAATTGACACCCAATTTTAAAACAAGGCACAATAAATACACTACACAATAATGCAAGAAGAAAAGAAGAGGATTATAAATGGGAATGATATAATAAAGTTTTGCTGCAAAGGAATTAATGGTTCACTTTTCCTTTCAAATTATCGGGAATATGCGCAACAGTTTGCTAAAAAGATTCAATACACAATAATACAGGGAGAATGATTAACTATTAATACTTGTATTTCAAATTTCGTGAATGAACTTCGTATATGTTTTTAATTATTAAAAAAAAGTTGAGTTTAAATAATAATTTTTATGTATAATTATCTACGTACCTACCTTTATTAATTGCACTCCCCCACTACGTACTTATAACTAAAATTAACTATTAGATTATTACGTTATGTTTATTTTTCTGAATAACTTTAACTACGTAACATAAAAATATGTGTTAATTTCATGAACATGGCATGTTACGTATTTTCTTTGCCTGCAACGTTGGTGGAGAGAATGAGGAGCCATGCTTATAAAATTAACAAACATCGCGCTGTACCGCAATTAAAAGTTCTTTGAAAACTTTATTGGCATTCATAACGGCGGCGTTCGGTGAAAGCGCTTCCCATATCTGGGAGGAGTCCGCCGTCGGCGATGGCCCAGTACAAGTGCCCGTCTGCCCGTTCCGAGCCTTATCCAGGGCGTTAAAACGTTTTGGAATGCCTCGACTGCCGAGAAATAGCAAATTTAATATGCTCTTAACAAAAAAGTAGAAGGGAAAGAAACGGTGGGGGAAACAAGTGGCAGTCGTGAAACTTAAACGCGGCATTAACACGTTTCTCGCGAATAAAAACCTTCAGACCTTCAGCATGGCTGTAAGAGAGGAACGATAGAGAGAGAGAGAGAAAATGGAGAGAGAGGAGGAAAGTTGGGAGTGGGAAAAGAGTAAGCGGACGGAATAAGAGTCTGGTAGGAACTGTGAAGTTGTGACCGCGATGGTGGGAAAAGAAAACGAATTGGCCGCCGTTCTTTTAACTGCCCCCCTCTCGACAGCCAAACCCTCCCTGATGAAAGATTTTAATGCACCGCGTGAGAGAAAAGGGGGCGCTGTAGTATTTGGCGCTCGACTGGGAGAGATGGAATAGGGAATCCGCTTAAGAGGCAGGGAGAGCACGTGGGTCCCTTTGCATACTTCGGGGGACCTTCGCGAACTCGGCCGAAGGTGCTATTCGCCGCTGGGGGAACGGGACTCCGCAGCAGTACATACATACGTGCAGTTAAGAGGAGCCTTGAAGGGAGAGAGTAAAGTAGGGAGGGGAGGATTGTTTCTGGCTCTCCAAGGGTGGAGGAGACGTAAGAGGGCAGGGCGGACTGAATGGATTAGCACGTATGAGGCGAGGGGGCTGGGCAGGGAGATGGGATAATGTGTGGTAGAGGAGGAGGGCCGGTAGGGAAGGAGGGTAGGTAAACAATGTCCCCGGCCGTTAATCCGTTTGCGCTGGGTTTGTTAAGGGTCCCTGTGAGCTGCTGCGCAAAGCGCGCGCAATGAGAAATCTTTCCCTCCTTCCCGTCCGACAATATGCCGTTGTACTGGCTTAACAGGAAATCGCACGCGTGCACTCCCTGAGCACGTCGGCTTTTACTGTTTTCAGGACTCCTTTTGCCGGGGCCCGGAGCAATCATGCGAGTACGTAGGTTTGTGCATAATGGCAAAAAAAAGGGAGGGGCGTTTTGGAGAGGGTTGGGAGGGGATGGCTTGAATTTCGGACCGCAGAGAAAACATGGCGCAGTGCGACTTTTACGTCGCTCTTCATCGACGTGATGTATACACATCGCTCGTAAGCCTTCTCGTGTAGGTACGTACAACATACTAGTCCGCGCTTTTTCATCGGCGGATTTCACACCAACTTGGAACGCATCCAGCCAAATTTACCCATACTGCTAGCAAATGCCTGGAGTAATTCTGTTAAGGGCATCCTGTTTTATAAGACAACAAGGCCATTTGGTTTCCCGAGGCATAACAGCTTCATCATCCGGTATGACTCCGACATGCTCAAACATAAAAATTAACGGTTCTGAAAATGAGGCGTATTTGAACATAAACGTCTTCTTGATGAATCGTCACTCTCTATTTGAAAATGAATGCCGAAGGGTTTTTTCGTGTTGGTAAAAATAAGCAAAACAGAATATCAAGCAAAAATGTTTTCATGATAATTTAATGATTCAACGTATTTTTTTTAAATTGAGAATTTGATGATTATATCTTATCACACGTTCAATGAAAAAATTCACTTTTGGTGTTACTCTTGGTTAGAGAATATAAATTTATGGGTACCATACCATACGATCAAAGGAAATGTTCCTTCAACTTCAAAAATTCGAATGAGCCCGATGTAAATGGTAAATTAAAAATTCAACCGTACTTCCATCCAATTAAAACTTCCATAAACCTTACTTTTGTGACAATTGTCAGCCAAACCACTTCTATCAGACTAATATGATTCCTAAAAAACTACTTTCTTGTAATATTAACAAAAAAAAAACTTTAATTTACAACCGATAAGTAAGATCGCACCATTACAAACAACGTTTAGCAGTTAATGCCATTAAAAAATCTTACACATTCCACTCAGACCACGTTCCGAAACAAGGGAGTTGCCTTGTTCAGCAGTTAGGGGAAACCACTTTTAGCTTTGGTTGTTTAGCGGAGACCACTTGATCCCACCTTACAAAGTTGGTCCATTGTGTGCTTAAGCTTTGGTTTGTACGGCAAACAAAGTATCGCAATGGGTGATTGAGCACTAAAAGCCGACTTTGGAATTCTGTCGACGCATCCCCTCAGCCAATCAATCGTTCGTTGACAACACCAATTACCTTGGACATTAATGCCAAGGGAAATCCCTCTGAGAAAACCGTGCGCAGAAATGCTTACAGGTGTGAGTTTAATCAATTGCGGAAATGAAAAACCATTCTTAACATGAATTTCGGTTCCGCTCAATTTTTGCCTTGAAACGAATTCGCGTATTTTGGACGGAAAACGCCATTTTGAATCCGGTCAACATTATTATTTTATCAATAACAATTTTTAAATTTATTGGCTTTCTTGGATATTCTGACAAGGAATAGTAAGAATAGTTCGGAAGGTCACCAATAATCAATTGAATTATTTTCCATGTTAGAAATGCTTCTAATAATCGAGGAAATATTTGTAATATATTTTTCTTAATGAATAAAGTTTAGTAATTTTGCAAAATATTCCATTTCCATGAAAAAAAATTCTCGCCAAATTAGCAGGAGGATATGATAGTTTGTGTGGGAAGTGAAGAGAAACTAAAACGCTATTAACTATACATAAATCGCTTGTATTACTAAATTCAGGATTAATACGAGTACAGATCGACGTAATCGAAAAAAATTGAATTTAGAAAACCTAACCAAGTAGTGTTGCTATCAAGTTTTAACTTTTTAAAGTTCATTTTTTGTATATATTTTTAATTACAAGAATGAAAATGGAACTCATTCAAGAGCATTTGTCCACCACAAAGTAAAAAGTAATATCCTCCAGTTAAAATCTGAACTCAAAATAAACAAAAGATCTCATAATTGTACATTGAGGAAAACAGGAAATCATTTACACGCTAATTACCTTAATCCTGAGCTAATTTTTTTGAATTTGGCGAAACTCTCTTTTAGATAGGTGAGCAAAACTATATACTATAGAAGAAAGAGACAATTTAGAAGAAATTCCTCCTTTCTATTTCATGCACTGCTATGGTTAATTTGTTGACATGTGTTGATTTTCATGAATGTATATATGGCCAATGCCTACTCGTCGAAATTAATTTGAACAACGAACATAAAAATTTAAATTGTTCACTACGTGTCTGATGATGGAGATAATAAGATATATTTTTTTATGGGTCGCTAAACATGAAGTTGACAGGTCTGACATCGATGGATCCGTGTCCGAAACCCAGTCAAGAAGAATGATTTTCATTCTTTGAATTTGTGAAATAAAAATCATGATTATAATAAGTTATTAGCTGCTGTTTTGATACAATAGAACTATTATGATAATGTATATAATATGTTATAAAAATGTATATAAAATTATAAAAGCTCATTAAAATATTAGTATAACAACAAATGCTTAATATTATTATTGGGCATTTTTTCACGAGTAACCACCAAATACTGCAACATGCCTTATCCTGTTTTACTTTTGGTCAGCTACCGCAGTGATTAGGTGAAAACATTGATCAATTCCATCATTTAATTTGCCACAGTTGTTCAATAAATTGCAAATTATTTGACATATTGGGCTCTAAAATTTTCCGAATAAAGATTTCCTTGCTTCTTTGTCCTTTTGACGTATCTCGACTGTTGGTCTTTAAAAAATCTGATGCCGATTTGCAAAGCGATATATACGCCCCCTTTTACTTTACACCTCAGAATAACTCGTGAATTCAGACTTCTCTACATATAAAACTTTGATAAAATCCTTCAGAAGCTCCAAATATATATAGACAGTGGGGAGGGAAAATCATTGATTTTTTTATTAAATGTAAGTATGTAGTTATATAGATTAGCAGGCGCTGCACAGTAATACGGATTTCCCACCTTCTAGAGTCTATTAGAAACTCATGGGCCCTTAGTACTTAAGGATAAATGGAAAATATTCAGTAAAACATAATATAAACATTAACACAGACTAATATTATAACAAGTTGCATTTGCCAATTTCTTTTAAAAACATTATTACGCTCCTGAAGCTCACGGGGTTATGTTCATGAATAAGGAATGGGTCCTCTTTCACTTTTAGCATTTCCCACACAGCCGAATACACACTCCATCACGAGAGTTGCGTCACGCAAAATGAAGAGTCAGAATTGTCAAGGTCTTCATCTTATCTTCGGGAAAGAGATCCAAGGTTTACAAAATACGAGGATACGAAATGCACAATGCCCGATCCTCATTTCAGTGACTGATACTTATTTCCTTTATAGACACCTGATGGAAGTGGAGTACGTTGATGTCACACGCTTGACGGAGAGGAAATAATTGTTTTGTAGTAGCCCTCATGGTGGAGTAGAGTCCTTGGGCCTATCACCCAAGGACTCTTCCAAATGGAGTATTTTAGATTTTTCGTGGTTACCAAAGTAGTGAAAACCTCAAGGGTATTCAAAGATTTTTTCGCTTTTGCATCAATTATTTCCTTTTCGTTTATTCCAAAGTGACAAGGATTCACTAAGAATGTTATTCTCTAACCATGGCTATCAAATTTTCCAAAATTTTCATTCTGTTCTAAAAGGTTCAGAAAATCTGCTAGTTTTTTCATAATGGTTACGAGAAGACAGTGAGCACTTTTTATCTTGTGCAATTTTTCTCTTTACGTCCCTACTTATTTGACCATTTTGGTCCTAAACACTTCCGAGATACGTAAACTGTTCCACATGCTCTAGTTTTTGCCGTCCTACTTTAATGTTAAGCTTAGCCTTTGTAATGCAACCATTTCAGAGAGTAAAAATCATTCGCCTTGACCGGGATTCGAACCCGGATCCCTCGATATCCGGCCGAGTGCTTTAACCACTTAAGCTACCGAGACGTCCTCTTACACTCTGAATTTTGTTTACGAATGCCTGTGACATTGTATGTACGGTATTTCGTCATAACATCTTGTTCCTTTAAAGCCCCCAAAATTTCAGAGTGTAAGAGGACGTCTAGGTAGCTTAAGTGGTAAAAGCACTCGGCCGGATATCGAGGGATCCGGGTTCGAATCCCGGTCAAGGCGAATGATTTTTACTCTCTGAAATGGTTGCATTATAATGTACACATAGCGGGTGACTCCGTTAACGTTACTATTACAGTTTCTTGAAACTTAGCCTTTGTCTTTCTGGAAAATCACATAATCTACATTTTATTTATATTGTTTCTCATCCCATATCTACCGCAATGAATTTCCAATACAATCAGCAATATTTTCAACGACTTGGTTGACTGACAAACTAGAGGTAATCAATCTATACTAACGTCAAAATTTCTCAATCGCTTAAAATTGTCAATTTAAGGTCCTCATAATTTAATAGATAACATTGAAATTTTTTCGAGAAGAATTTCATAGACCGAATATAACATGATCTTAACTTAAAGCTGGTTTTCTCGTTCCCTCACACTCACCTTCTGAGCCTTCACATGAGCCTCCACCGAACTCTCACTTCATACTTACTCCCCCACCAACTCCTAAAATATATCGGCTACGGGAACTATTATCATCTTCGTTATTTTCTCCCCGTCGACACATTTTCCAAACTTTCTTTCCCATCTCTCCAACCCAAAGCCCTCCCTCACGCCCTTTTCGCATGACCGGAGCACCTTAAGGGAATAGACGCGCACACGCCTAAGGGAGTGTGGCGACGGTGGTCTCCGTCGCGTGCCGCTCAGCTTAAGCACTAAGATTTAGGCACCCACTTCGCCCTTTGTTCCCTGAATAAGTTGTCTCGGAGCTGAATTCCCCAAGAGTTTCCGTGACGAAAAAGGTCCTCTTACGCCCCGCCGAGTTTCACACATCATAAGACAGAAAATATGTATAGACAGTCAGGCATAAAGTTTTAGTATGAAGAGTTCTACACCTACATAATACTATGGAAGTTACCGCTAGGTGGCCACCGTGGATTGGTACCACACCACGAATTCCCCATGAAATTTCTATCACTGCGTAAAATGCTAGTGAATATTAGAGAAATTATAGGCCTATTGAAAGGATGGAATCAATTTTTAAAATGGCTTTGCACGCACTAAGGCATCTATATTTCAGGTATTCAATACTCTCTCTTATCACTCACGGTAAAAATTAAATTGAAAACCAATCCAGTTAGTAGTTTAACTTTCAAAATACTATTAATATGACCTCTCCTACCGTAGCACGACGAGGTTGATCATTTGATGAAGAAATATGAAAATATGACATTTTTAAAATGACAGGACGAATAATTTCCTTGATTTTACTTATATAAAATATAAACTATAATTTAATTGGTGATGTTTTCGATTTGAACGTATTTTCTATAATAAAATGATATTGCAAACAATATAAAATGTAACAAGTACGTATATCACTCATTTTAAGTATATAATACGTCTATTAAGGCTGATGAATAATGAATTCTGGGAACAAAACGTGTTTACGATTTAGAGACACAACGCGGTTTGAAAAAGAGGAGAGTTAAGTTAAAAGTTGAAACATGGGGACATAAACTACAGCAAGAATAGTTTACCTACCTTTGCAGTGCTGTAGGTCAAGGAGTAACGGTATTTGAAAACTAAGAAGAATAGTTCCATTAGATAGAGAAGTCTGCCCAAAGAGGAGGGAATTGATTACAGGAATGTTGATTAAGGGTGCTTAAAAAGGGCTCATGAAACATTTGATATGGAACTTAGTTTTTTACGACACAAAAACATATTTTCGACTGTGAAGTAAAACGATATTCGTAGATTCGAGATGTTTTGAAATGTAAGTGTAAAGAAAGATAAAATAAGTGACATGGAGCGAAAGAAAAACAAACGAGAATGTGTTTGGCATGGCGTAGGGAAAGGTGATTGTTGGGAGAAATCCACAAGGATCAGGAAAGATAAATGCAGAAAATTTTAAACACCACCAATTTTAAACAATGGAATATTGAAGACTGTGATAGAGGGAAGAATCCTGGGCAAGCGAGGAAAGGATAGGAAAATGATAAACATGTTGGGCGGAATGAGGGGAAGAAGGAAGTTTGCGAAATTGAAGAAGGGTATACATCAAGGTCGAATGTTCTTCTGGGTTTTTTAAGGAAAGATAGTGAAATTTGTCGCTTTTCAGCCAATATCCTACTAAAACCTACCTTAAACGGGTAAATAACAGCAATAATAAAAAGTAATATGATATGTTTCATAACTACCTCTTAAAAATTAGACACACTTCCCTTTTCTGGAAGTGCAAATGAGCCATTTCCTTCTTTAGAATACAAATTTTAAGTTGAATTGAAAAATAATTCTATTGAACTACCGATGCAAGACGGCTAGCCTAATTATCCAATTTATATTTTTTATAATATAATTATTCCGACATGGATATGAATCCCCATGATCAAAACGGTAGTTCACAATTATAAATAGAATAGCGTCATTAGGGGAATGAGTTCATTTATGAATTGAATTACTTGAACGTGAATTTTTCATTAATCATCCAATTTGTATGAAAATGTACGAGATAATTTTAAAATTGTGAAAATGCAAAATATGGTAAACATTAATTTTTATTTCAGGTAAATTCATTTCAGATACCTTTAGATGAAATAAAGTTAGAGATAGCACAACGTATACAGTGACAATAATACTTCTATACAACTACAGTTTCTAAAGGAAGTTATAATGACACGGTATTAGTATGAAAAGGTGTTCAGCAATTGATCTATCAACCAAAACTTTTATTAATTATATTTTATTCACACTACCAATAATAATAATGCAATTAGTCTAAATTACGCAGAGTTATTAGCGGTAATTTAGTACTTGTTTTAAAGAATTTTTCATTATTATGGAATAATTAAACTACCCAAATTTTCCTCAAGAATATACTTACTATCAGAATGGAAAAACGTGTCGTTCCAGTTCGGCAATTTGCGCAAAATAAAAATAATATTGAAAGTCATCGGCCCTTGAAAAACCTGATTACTTTTAAAAAAAAATGAGTTGAGGGATGTTCAAAGAATCAAAAAACAAGCTACGTGGTTAAGAATAAACAACAAGCTTCATGTTTGCTGGAAGTGAACTTCTTGAAGAAATCGCAAATGGTATAATTTGGTAAGGAGTGAAACAGACTGATTACGGCACATGGAACGAGTTATTATTGTGAAATTGAAATAACGTTTGTTTAAACTTACACGTAATGGTTAAAATACGATCCGAAAAATATAACACGTAGCCAGAGAAAGATAAACACCACAGCCATTATAAATAAAGAATACTGAAAAAATGAAATTCATATTAAACGAGATAGTACTACGAGGAACGCGACGAAAAACCTGAAAAAGTATTTTCATATGATAAACTAAAATATGATACAGAAATTACTAAAACATATGATGCGAAGATAAATATCAAAAGCTCTTTGTCACCATCAAAATCTCTGAAACTGCAGTTGACTCTCGGTTACTGTACCTTCAGGGTCTGGGCACACTCTCTCACGAATCACTCTTACGAGTTCAATAATTGTTATCACAACCTTTTGTAGAAGAAATTGACGGAAACATATATAACTGACAATTTACTTATTTTTAACTATTTAAAATTTATCATTACTGCTATAGGAAAAATAAGAGAAACTTCATGAGCACCAACTGATTTTGGTTTTGTCTAAGAGAAACTTTAACCCAATGACCATCACGGAAATTTAGAAATAAGATTCTCGATAAATAGGATGCTAAGTAAAACATCAAACTTGGAACGAAAAAATTAGAGCAAGTGGAAACGTTCTCCAATCTGGGAAGTGCTTTAGACGAAGAAGGTAGAGGAACATAAGAAGATGTACTGCGTTAGGCAAAGAAGCTTTTAGAAAGAGACGTGAGTTGATGACGAGTGTCCTGAGTGAGAATGTAAAGAAAAGATTAGTGAAAACTTTATCAAGAAGCGCATTTGCGTAGGATCCGGAGACTTTGGAGATTGAAGTCTTTCAAGGTGTGGGTATGGAGACGATTAAAAAAAGGAAAATGAGATGAAAGGAAAACAAACGAAAAGGTGTTAGCTATGGTAGGGGAGAAGGGTGGGTCTACAGGAGAAGTTAAAAGCAGGGATAAACACTTTGCTGGACGTTTTGGCGTTAAATGACATGTTGAAGATTGTGAAAGCGGGGAAAATGTTGGTGAGGCGAGCTAGGTGCCGGAAAGGTATGCTGAACAAAATGAGGCGAGGATCATAAAGGAAGTCATAATGGAAGAAGGGATAACTGTGAGTGTAGGCCCTCATGTCTTATCGCGTAAGGTAAAGCTTAGACAAGTAGCAAATGTTTCTTCAATGTTTCTGTCCATAACCATAACCCATAGATTACCATCTATCACAATCATTAGGAAAATAAATATAAAATATTGGTATAATGAGACTACAATACGATCACGATTGTAGGATATTTATTTTACCATAATTTCTACCATGTAAATAAATCCTCAGTTTTTTTCCTTAAGAACTTTCACTCAAGAAAAACGACGCTACCATAACTTGGGGCTGATCTGATCCCGCGACCCTTGGACTTTTTATGGAGCGTGAGACCTACAGCGGACAAACTCCACGCGGACACGCCGTGGATCTGGGATGAGGAAAACCGTAGATGCGGGGATAGGGAAGGGAGATTAAAGGGAGGTCGTTAAAAAGATGGGCTGTTGGCGTGGGGAGAGTAATGACCGTGAGAGGAGAGCGTGGTCGTGGTTAGGCGTTCCCCAACGATTCCTTGGGAGCACGGCACCGCACGCGGCCCTTCTATGCGATTCCCCACGCGGGACGCCTCACCGCACTCCCCCTACGCCCCCACACACACTCCCTCATCCCCGCACCTGCCCACCTATCCATCTTCGAGCCTTAAAACCAGCGCCGACGACGTGAGATGAGCCTGGGCTCCTTCCCCAGTCGCCTCGCGGGGCAGGGTTGAAGTTTGAATAAGAGCCCCTCCGCACCATCGTAAGTATATAAGTACGTACATATATGTTCACGCCGTAGAGCACATGAGCTACTTCCCCTGCCGTCCTTTGCCTTAAAGATGAAGGGCTGGTGAGAGAGGAGGAGGATTATGACGGGGAAAGGAATCGTAAACATGAATTGCGAGGTGTGTATATAGGCAGCTGAGGTCGTTTTTGCTAATCGCATAAATGGGGGGAGATTCTCACTCATAAGACACTGTGCTTGGTAATTAGGTTATTAACTCGGCAGGGGACGATAAATATTATTATCAACTTCCTTGAGTTGCTTTGATCTAAGCTTATGGTATGTGATAGTAGTATCACTGAAATCAAACTAGTTCCAGGGTCATAGTCAAAGGGACACAGTTCCAAAACGATGATTTATTAATGCTTTTAATTATTTATAGTCATAGTAATATATCATATACACACTTATTCACAGCATAAATGTGAATGAATTACTGTGGATACATAAAAGTACTATATTTTCCATGCAAACAAATACAGAACGTTAATAAATGAGAAAAAATATACGGTATAAAGAGGCGATAAAATATATTATTCTCTTTTTCTCTTGAGCTACAGGGTAGTACATGCATTGTGCTATGGCATAAATTGAGACTCAATAAAATACATCTACTTCTACTTAATCACATGCCTCACTGTACGGCGTTATAGGGACTCCTATTTTAAGGGAATAAAGACGCAAAATTTTACTGATATGTATTATTCGTTTGTTATTATTTTATACATCATTGCCATTGGAAATATTATTGTAGTGGCTAATATAATGATGTAATAATAATAATAAATTTGCCGAGGAGGTAAGTTCAAACTTGTTACTGATGCATGCCTATATGCTAATGTATCAATGAGGCCACGGGTGTATTTGCCTATCCGTTTTATCCCAAATAGCAAGGTAGTCAAACAAAGGGATGGCCTCCGAAGGGAAGCGGAGTAATGCGATCGTGGACTGAAAACAAACAGGGTCGTCATACGTTTAGACAGCTAGTACGCGCCCGTTCCTTCAGCTAGCT
The DNA here is from genome assembly GCA_037158775.1 of Hetaerina titia. Lineage (NCBI taxonomy): Eukaryota > Metazoa > Arthropoda > Insecta > Odonata > Calopterygidae > Hetaerina > Hetaerina titia. Next base: position 63,106,515 of record CM073774.1, read on the forward strand.
AAGTTATGTTAACCTCCCTACTTACAATTCCGCTATGCACTTCATGCCACAAAGATCAGAGTAAAACCACGGGTAAAATAACATGTTCCCTCCGTCTCATTACACACCTATCAACTTGCTTTTACAAGCACTTGCCTTATCCCATTCTAATTTGCAAATCATCTTAATTTAAGCCCGGAAATTCAATTTTATGCTTGGAGTTATGGGAAACAAACATTGTTTACACGTAAAACAAGACAGGATACAGAAGTTATATTTTCCTGCATTGCGTGCGAATCTTGCAAATACCCAAAGATATAAGCATAAATCAAGACGAGAATTGAAACACTACAAATAATCACACAAGTACACTAAATTTATAATATTATTACGTATTATTAGTAATCTGCCATTTAAGGTCGGTTCTTGCCAGACACAAGCTACCAAACGGTACAGGAACACTTTCCTTGCCTCTCCTAACAAAACGCTACTCAACATTCACCACTGCAATAATACTTTCTTCAATTTAGCAGACTTTCTTCCTCCCTTCATTCCGTCCAATATACCTGTACGCATCCTTCACCTTCTTTGTTTGCAGAGCTTTTTCTTTCTATCAAGTCATCAACATCCTATTACCAATCAAAATGCTCCGTATCTATCTTCCCTGCCTTCTTTGTATTTGCACTAACAATCACCTCTCTTCCTCCAGCATTCCTAGCACTATCTCGTTTGTTTTCTTCACTTTCCAAATTAACTTTTCCATGCTTCTGCACACCCACATTTCGTAAGCCTCCAATCTATGCCTATAATATTGCTTTATTGTTTTCGCCCGAACAAAACTGCGTTCCATATTAAGGTTTAAGATTATAGTAACCGTTTAAAAATTATTCATACCTGTAAGTAGCCTAAAGTCGGTAGTAAAAAATTGTGTAATTGATGGCTAAAACGAACATTTTTATTTTTTTGGTGAAAATACGATGGTAATGTATGTGTCAAACTTTTGGCGGGTTGTTGGAAACTGTGCACTATCGTCATCATGCCATACCGTGGAAATACAAGCTCGTTTACAATTACTACAGCAGGCAGCTTCCGTTACGCCATGGGGGTACTACGAAAGATTTGCAAAAAATGATCCTCTCGTGCTGTAACTACTAATAGAGAACTCTAGACGAGACACAGGTACTGAAAAGGTACAGCTCATCTTACATTATTAATGCGACCCTAATAAATAGCCTTAGATGATGAAAGAACCCTTGGAAAGTTTTGAATACAAATGTAAATGTAACTTACCTGCAATACACGTAAATTCTTGTTAATTTGTTAATCCAAATCAGGTTTTTCTGACTTAAAAGCCTCAAACGCTAAGGTATAAGCATAAAAAGCTATTAAATTGAGAAGTGAAAATATTTAGTAAAGTACGAAAAGCTAAAATAGAAACGCTCAATTAAACTTGCTATTGCTGATAATATGTTAGCAGAGAAGTAAAGACGGTGATTATAAAAAAGAGTAAATATCACATATTAATATTATTTATAGGTTATTATTCAGTGGAATCTTTAAATTTAAGATAACTTTAAATTGATAATATAAAACACTTTATTGTACCGGTTAGTATTATCCAAAATTATTTACGTGACATGTGTCTCATGAATGAAAATTAGGCTGTAAAATAAAACTTTAGAATATCTAAATTTGCATTCACTAGGTCAGCAAAACCGATGTTCTTAATAACATTTTCCCGTTTGTTTAGGGCAATTTACAGAATAAAATGCCAACTGTAATCAATTCGGAAGCTCACTTATCCACTTTCATTAAGAGTGCGGAGTTTTAATGGAAGAAAATGGACTAATTCATCAATTACTTCCGAGAAAACGTTGTTATATAAGGCTGATCAACATATATTAGCGTTATTAGGTGAAATAAGCATTTCCAGTTGAAAATTCAGAGCAACCAATGGAAAAATTACCGCTCAAACGCTGCAATAATGCATGCACATTGATGCTCATTTGGCCAACGCAAATGATCACTCATTTGTTGATGTCACCCTTTGAGCATCATGGTCGATATCCACCGCAATATTATTTATTCAGTGACAAAGCCGATATGGAGAGGATATAAATTACCCATGCACACAGTCCAGTTGTACGCGTGCATTTAAGCGCTAAAGCGACGCGATAATTACCACTCTCGTTCACAGGATCATTAATGGTCCTTGAGTTTAAGAGGGGAGAAAAAACGAAACAATAAATCTACATTTACGTTACGTAAAATTAAATGCGCGAAAAAATAATCATTACTGCATTAAGGTTTATGAATGCTCGGTGAACTATTTGATGCCCAACAAGGTAAAATATAAGTTAACGATATATAAACAACAATCGTTCCTCAAAACTAGAGATGTTGTCGTACATTAGTTTCAAAAATAAAAAACCTAACATGAAATCTTTATTCTGCATGTAGCTACAATGAAACGAAGAGAGCCCTAAACGAGACAGTTTTAAAACAGATCCAAAACATCCTGCGCAACCCCAACGAGAGAGATGGACATTCGCATGAAAGGACGGTCTCCCAATTAAATGGTGAAAGCTTAGTAGAGAGCATTCATTAGAGGTGAACACACATTGTATTAACGTCAAGTTTCATGTTTATTAATGCTAGTTTAGATAATAATTGTTAGTTAACCTCATTCGGTCCTAGAGTTGAAATAATATTATTGTATAAAATGGTATAAATGAATCATGGGAGTGAAATGATCAATTGGAGACTAACCACAGTAACATTAATGCAATAATAATTGTTATAGCGATGGAGATTCTTATGGAAATACATTAAAGAGCACTTAGATACACAGTGAACAAATCATTTACAAATCCATAATAAATGAGCAACTGATGGTTGGCAATTTTTAAGTATCATAGTTTGAAATTTTAATCAACTAAAGTGATAGCACAGTTGAATTTTCATTTAGTTAACATGGTAATTTAAAAAAATTATAAATTAGTACTACATTGTGAAATAATATTAAACAGGAAGAATATCTTACTGGAAATTTTGATGACAATTCGCCAACATTAGATAGGTACCACATACTCCAGGAAAACATATTTTCATGTTGAAGAAAACGCTCAAACGCTCTCAACGCTCTTGCATAAAACAGCTTTTAATGTTAAAACATCGTTTAATTTCAAACAAATTACCATTCGATCACAATTTACGATAGTTTTTATTCTCAAATAGATATATGAGCGTATTCCTATAGTGTTATTTATAATACTTTCAACCGTTTATTTTTTGTGAATATTTTCAATAATTTAGAAATTTTGATAATTTCATCAAGCATTGGATTTGCATCATACAGTACAGATAAAAAAGACAGGGTAATTTAGTCAGTGAGCAAAATTCTACCCAGCAAAAGAGACAGACTGAATTTTTGTACAAACATACAGTTGACAATTGAGTTACAGTTAAATTTAGGTAAAATTTTAGAACAATACCAAAAACAAATTTTTTCAGAAAAATTCATCTGAGGATTGTTGGGAAATATGCACATGAGATTAAACACAACATTGGGAAAGCACGTGGAAAATTTGGCCTTGTGCAAAAGATATCTTGGCGCAAATTGCGACGGGGAATGGCGGCGAGTGAAGGACATACGACCGACTAGATTTAAGTCGGGGTTTCAATTCACCGAATCCCCTTTTCCGGCACGACGCGACGGCGGGATTTCCAAGGGAAACAGTATCGAGTTCCCGCGCTCCCAACGTGTGGGTGAGAGCGAATGCGCATTTCGAGGAGTTGCACATGTGTGCTTGTGTGTTCTTGAGCACCTTTGTGAATGTGCGTGGACGAAACACACGTCTCTCTCTCACTCCCCCTCCTCCCCGTTCCCCCACCCACCCATTCGCCTTCTCCAAACACGAGTCCACTTCAGGAGGGGTCGTCCATCAAGCCCGACCCCCGGGGGCGGCCCTTTACCCCTTCCAATCCCACCCCCTTCAAAAACCAGACCCATTCGCCCCAACCCCCTACCCGTTCCGACTGCCTTCTCATTCCTCACGCCTTGTGTTTCAGTCCCTCCTTTTTCTCACCTACTGCTCTTTGACCGTTTCCCGAAGGGAAATAATCCTAGGGAGACGTCCACTCCAAAAATAAAGGAACGCCGAGCCGACTCATTCCGCCACTCTTGACTGATGTTTCGGACGTGACGAGGACCCGAGTGCGAGAGTAAATAAACGGAGAGAGAGACTCGCACGGAGGATGATGGGTTAGTGGGTATACTAACGTTCCCGGTTTACTATGACCTCCTATAGACCATGTAAGTACTTCCAAATCCAGAATGCCTTCGCACATGGTCCGCCTAACATCTTCCTCTCTCTTGTTGCCCTGAAGTTTTGGGCAAATATGGTTTTACCCTTTCCTCACTTGAGCTTGTGAGGTCATTTGCTAATTACAGTCAGAGACTTGCATCAGCTGTGACCGTTTCCTCCGCCTAGGAAACGTCGCTGGCTGTTACCAATGTGAGGAGGGAAGGAGGGGTGCAAAGTCCACAATGGGTGAAGTCCACAGAAAGCCGGAAAGGGGTCGGCGTGTTTGACGTCTCTTCCGATGGGCGGTGCGCTGAAACTGTGCTTAGTATTTTAGCCTCTAGGTGCTAATTAGTGACCTGAATAGCGGCTGAAGAAAAACTTTTTCCAACCCAAAAATCTAAAAAGGGTCCCCGACATTGAAAGACAATGTAATGTGACTTAGCTAACCGAGAAAAGTTAAAGGCATGCGTTCTTCTTCAACCATTCAAAACTTCATGACTTCAGCAATAGTTAAGTACTGATTTTTACTTCGTGAAAAAAACTTAATTTTCAAAATAATAGATGAAAAGACGAAAATTAATATTTAAAGTTTTACGAGTACACACTATTCATTAGGGTTGGTTTGCATATGCTTAGATTCTTAGAAGATTACCATTCGAATATATTTTTGCATTTTCAGCAATTTCTCTTCATATGATACGATATTCTTTTTTCATTTCGTATCCCCCTGTTTGAAAACTTCACCATTTATACACGCTTTACTTAAAATTAATTGAAAAATTATATCTTTTTAAACACTATTTCCAAGTCCAAATATCGAAGTCCGATGATTCAACTAGAATCCTGGCTATATTTTTACCAAATTAGTTTGAACATTTCTAGAGTTGCATGTTTGTAATTGACATTGAAAAAATTATATAAAACATTTAAAAACATAAATGTGTTAAATTCATCAAATATCAGTTTTCAAATGAAACTTATCCAAAATATAAAAAATAAAGTAAATATACCAATTATAAAAACTGCCTGAAACAGTAATTTTATTATCATTCCAGTCCCAAACAATATCTTCAATACTAAAATCTCGCCTGTAACACATTAAAAAATAACTTTTATTTCTAAGTTTCCTTGGAATGTTTTTAATTAAAATTATTTAATTATTCTCTTGATAAGTGGAGATTCGCAATATATTTTCACAAATGTTTTGAATATTTATCGGCATTATTCAGTCGTTTACATACCAATTTTTTTGCGAATTTCCATCGAGTATCCTAACTCATTCACGATTGATAAAATAGCACAATTTGAAGCAAAATTGATTTCAGATCCATAAACCCAATTTCATAAAAACATTCTACTCGCAATATTAATCTGGGAACAGTCCGAGAGATATTATGCATGGAACAGAATGGGCTTCCTAGTTTGAAAAAAATCACTGAGGAGCGCGCAGGTAAATTAGCGGAGTAGTCATAGTGACGTTAGCTGGGTAAAAACAACGTCATTTTTGGTAGTTACCATGCAATCGAGGCTTTGTCGTAGAAACGTTCTTTAAGAACAATAATAGTGTGATGGTGACGCAGAGGGTACTGTGGTCAGGCGATAAGGGGCATGTTCACCTCTACGGCTCAGTAATAGAGCAACATTTTCGTTACTGTACTGGCAACCCTCACAAACTTCAGCCAAGGCCTCTTCATAGTCTCAAAGTGACAGTTTGGAGCGCTGTACCATTCATAGGCATTATTGGGCCTTAATTTTTTGAATCCCGAGGGTTAAACTATTACTATGAATTATTTACGCTATTGTGAGACAATGGAGAACTTTTTACACCCAAAAATGTAAGAGTATGGTAAGCAATATCATAAAAAAGCCTATTGGTATCAACAGTATGGTTCCGCGACTCATACCACCCATCGTTCACGCCAAATCCTGCAAGAACCATTTCCCGCCCGCCCGATGTCTTAACGAGGGGATGTTTCATGGGCCCCTGGCTCCCCGGATTTGCGCCCATATGATGTTTTTATTTTGGGATATCTAAAAGCTGAAGTTTACAAAGTTCGACCAAGGACCTTGGAAGTTCTTAAGGATGTAATTACAGATGACATCACTGGAATAACGCAAGATACTCTGAGAAGAGTTTTCGAAAACGTTTTTGAAGGACTCAAAATGTGCATCACTCACCAAGGTCGTCACCTGCATGAAATAATTTTCAAAAATTATTGAAAATGACATGTAATTAGATGTAGCTTGAGTCTATTCCGTCCCACCCTGTACGTGTATACTGTATTATAGATACATGACAGAAGGTGATGGTTGAGTATACTCGGTAATGGACATGCTAAGCGTTCTAATTTCTACTATATATATCCTTGTTGCTGAAGGATGGGCGCATTTCTTCAGAAGGAAGACAAGAAATTGGCTGCCTTACAAGTTATGCTGGCGAGTATTACAGACGGTCCTCTTGATAACCACAACAACACCAACGTCGACTACGCGTCGGAATGAAGTCGACCACAAGGTGACGAAGATGCGGGGAGATGGGCATTAGTCGGGTGCGGGGGAATTTCTTCATCCCATTCAACTCGGTAGTTGACAACGCGTAATTGAGTTTTGTGGGAACCCTTTTAGAACCCCTCGGCCTCCTCTCCTCTACACTGGTTCCCTTATATAAAATGTCTCCCCTTTGCGCTCTCGGGGATTGGAGGGGTTGCGAACCGGCACATGCACGAGCGCCAACGCGTGCAAACGGAATAAGTGACCGCGAGGAATGGGGTCGGTAAGGGAGGAGGAGAGAGGAGGGTTGCAAGCGTGTCTGTGAGAGTGGTGGGAATGGGGTAACAAGAGGGGGAAAGAAGGCGTCGGGCAAAGGCGTCGAGGACGAGGTAAAGCGATTTAAGTTCCGACGCTACGCGCTTAAACTTGGGCGTACCACCCTTCTTCCCGTCCCACTTCCCCACGTTCTAAACCCTCACCTTACCCTCAACCTCCCCGCGTCCACTCGTCCCTCCGCAAAAGGTCCCCGACCGAACTTTTCCTCCTTAACGTGCCCAAGGAAAGCCACGGAGGAAAATTAGCAATTGTAAAGCAGCCTCTTCGAGACCGCGACCCCCCACCCCCCACGACCCCGCACTACACTCTCCCTCCTCCCTCCCTCCGGCCATTCCGGGCCTCTTCCAGGGTCCCGAGCTACACCAACGCACTCGCCGTTTCTGGAGGGAAACTTTCATTTCGTGGAAGGGTGATGGTCGGTGGGTTGGTGGTGAAATGGGAAAAAGAACCATTTCGTTGAGCATGCGGAAGATTTTTGAGGGTGAGGGAGGGGCGAAGGTGGGGAAGGGAGAAAAAGGTACGAGTGGAAAGGGTCGGAGGCGGTGCTATTACCGCTATCCATTTCCTTATTTCAGTGGAAATGGAACACATTCCTAAGTTAAACCTATGGCCGTGGATTACACCGCGAATAAAAAAAACGTAAGTGAAAAAGCTAATTGCTTGAGATATTTAAGTCGCACTGAGAATATCTCCGTTCACTCAGATAGTACAAGCAAGGGAAAAACGCACATAACATTGGATAGCTTAGGAGCCTGCCTTGGGACTAACTCGGCATGATAATTGGTGATGATAAGGGATATGTATTTACTTGGAGTATAATGGCAATAAGTTTATCGGAAAGCAGTACAGAATCGTTTTACTTAACAGAGTCGATAGGGAATTGAAAAAAATAGTTTTGTAAAGAGAATTGAAGTTTGATAAATTTTATGTTTTGACAAGGATATCTTATGACGAAATTTACTAAGCTGGGCTTAATACCGAATTCTAATGTAGTTATTATTCTCATCATCAAATACGGCTGAGAACAAAACGAGTCTTTCAGCTGTGAAGCCTATCTGATAAAACTTTGGCGTCTGAAATTTTCATTGCCAGTCCTGCTACATCCAAGTGCCCCCTGTCAACTGCATTCTGTTTATATATATATATATATATATATATGTATATATATATATATATGTATATATAGATGATTTCTTCGAAATAACATGGAAGTGTTAAAAACAAAACTTAGACAGTAACACACAAAATGAGAACACATAAAAGGATCACTCACACGTTATTTCTTAATAATTTCAACGGAATTTTGCTCCGTCTTCCTCTGAAGATTAGTAAGGACTATATATAATATTATTTATGTGTATATTATAATATGTATATACACACACACACACACATATATATATATACATACATATATGTGTTTGTAATTCATCCTTTAGGGATGAATTATTACGGAAAATGACATTTTTCCCATGCATTAATACTTCTTTGTAGTTTCATTTTGTTCTTTCTGGGAGGACGACGCAAATGATGAAAAACGAAAACTGGAAATATAAAATTGTTTAATTAATACTAAGCCATGAATTAGATAGTTTGAAACGGATCTGATTTCGGTAGGATGATCTCGATTTTCAACAAACATGTTAAAAATTTTATAGAAGGAAATGACAAGGCGTAAGGCAACTATATTAACCCAAGACGACATATATTAGACATTTTCTGTCATCTAAAGAAACTACCAATCTAGGTAATGGACTGTTAAATTTAAAAAAAAATTAATTTGCGAAGGAAGAAATGGTGGAGAATAATGGTAGATGCCATTGAAGAAAGAGAACTTCAGTGCCTGGTAATAGAGTGATGATAATATGGTTCAATAAAAAAACCGTGATGATAGCAAATGGGCTTTAAAGCCACATACTATATTTACGTAAACTATTATGGAAGAAACGTGGTGACAAACAAAGTTCCTATCCGCTATTTCATGCAATTTTACGTCGATTAACGTTAAACTATGCTCGTAACCATTCTTATAAATGGTCTTTTTATGGATATGTAAAGTGAAGTAGCCAGAAAAGGGGACTTTGCAGGAATAACTGATGGAAATGGTACATCATACTTGACGAGGAGTATATTATTTTAGAATAGTGCCCGAATTAAAATAAAAAATTGTTATAAAAATTTAACATGGACGTAGGAAATTAAAACAAAAGATACTATTACGGCTGTTTTATATTTATAAATTATAAATGTGGATGGATTTTTAATGATGAGATGTAAACGGGAATGGTGGTGACGGAAAACTTACGTGTAAATGAATGAAAAGAAAATAGCCACGTGAGGGAAATACATTCCTGCTGTGGGAGAGGCACGAAATAAAGGAGTATTATGGAAAAGAGGAAATAATTAAAACTACTACATTACGGTGAAAAAAATTACAAACTAAGTTTAAGAATTCAAGAGCTTACAAAGCGTGGTTATGGACAGATACTACAGAGCAATAATAACAAATTTTCCTCTTCATTCGGAAAAATAGAACAAGGAAGATTCTCTGGCAAATAGCAAAGCTCATCAAAGTTGATGGAAGATGTGGATTAAGAATATACATTCAGCCGATGATAAAAATAGATGAAGAGAATAAAATAGCGAGAAATCACTTTAAAATAGGTCAGAAGAAGGAGCAAATAAAAATCAGCGAAAATTAAAGTATATTTATTGCATGAATCATAGAGTATTGGATCGAAGAGGAAAAAGTTCGGGGATCTTGTTACCATAGGAGGATAGAGACGTCAACTGAATCATAAGAGATTCAATTTTCTTCTGTTCAGGAAACGAGAGTAAGGAATTAATCAAAAGGAATAATCAGAAAGCAAAAAGAAATAGAATAAAACATATAAGCAATTAAGTCACCCAATCGCAAAGAAAAGTTTAGGTAGGCATTAAAACTATAAGAAGTCACATAAAACGAAGCCATGCAAAAGGAGAACTCAATGCGAAATTACCTAAGAGAGTAACACATTTATTAAGGTAAATAATGTCCGGAGGAATTATTCAACAGGAAAGAATTTAACAAGACCATTCTGGAATTATAAAATCCTTCTGAAGATGATAAAACCCTTAAAAAGGGTCAGATTCTATTGCTGTAGGAAGGATTTAGGTCACAGGTTTAAAAAGTAGGTAAAAAATAAGTTTGTTTAAATAAATACGACAAAGTAAGCAGGAATATATACAAGACTTTGGAGAAATGAGCTTAATTGTACAGTCATTATAAATTTATATAAATTTCGATAAAAAATGGCACAAAAGTTGGGAAATATCCCTAGTGGAAAAACGTTTCGATTGAAAACAGTTGCAATCAAGGGGCCGGCCATTGAGCTAGCAAATATTCTCCTAAAAAAATAAGAGTAAAAATAATCAATCGTTATCAAATTAATAGTTTTTCACAATTGATTTAATAAAATTTGCCAAAGTTCCGTGATAACCTAAATGAATGCGGGTGACGAGAAATGACAGAACGTCAATTGACAGAATGTTTGAAGAACACTTGCTGGTCATTACATTTGATTGCTAATCTGAAGGAGATCAGATTTACGATAAGAAGAACACAAGAGATTTGAATGACAATAAATAAAGTAAATGGCAAATTAAAACCAGGAATTTGTGCACTCGGAGATTCAATCTGATTGGTAGCTTTCATCATTGACTTAGCACTGCTTACTGAGAGTTCTCATGAGTATATATATATATATATATATATATATATATATATATATATATATATTCTATATATATACTATTTTAATTCGATCAAGATTTTTTTTAAATTTTACCGCCAAGCACTTACAGTAAGAAAATAAATGCTTTAGTTTTTGACAATTGCATTAAAAACGTCCTGGTTGATAGGAGCTGAATGAGTGTCAATCTTCATTCAATGTATTGGATTAAATCCTGCACAAGTAAAATCAAATTGAAATTTTCACTCGTAGACCCCGGGAAAGCGTAAATCAAAAATATATATTCATTTGAATATTTGTCCTGATATCCTTCATTAGAGAAAATTGTTTTCTAAAAATAACGATTTCTAGGTAATATTTTCTCACATTTCAGGAATAGGCTATTTCATTTGGCGCATTACCACTTATCCTTAAAAGCTTTTTGCCAAAATTTGTTTTGCTTATGTAATGAAAATTTTCTCGGGAAAGAGGAAAAGGTACTGTAAACTAAAATGCTATCACAAACAGTGAACTATTACAGTATTTTTAGCTAATATAAAATTCCCTTAGCCGAGAAAAAGCATATATATTTTTTCTTGAATGAAATAATATTACGCTTTTAACAATTAACCAAAAATACAGTAGCTCCTGCTACATTATTCCTCATTTTTAATAAAGGGTAAATTGGAGGTAGTGTTAACTATGTTATATTAAAGCTCAAAGCCTTATGAAATGGAAATATACATATCATTCATCCAGATTATATAATTTTGATTAATCTAACAAATTAACAACAAATATTTTAATTAAACCAACGCAATTTTCTTCCTGTGTATATTATCACTAGCGGTGTGGTAAATACCAGTGGTTAGAGCATTTGGCAGCTGACCGGAGAGACCCAGGTTCTATATCTAGTTCAACCCTCCAAATTAGAGGGCATTCTGAACACCAAAATATTCTAAAAAATGGCTGGCATGGCAGGAAAAACACCTCTCTCTCATAAACTGGATACGTTATTTAATTTAGTACCGGAAATAGCGAAAAATACGATGAAATAGTGGGTTTGGATTCTGAGGTTCGGCATATTAATTCTACCCAAATGTGCTTTGTTTGCCTTCCACTATAGTTCCTGGTAAAATTTGAAAAGGAAAACGAGGATGTTTAAATGCAACCTAAACAAGTATTAAATTCGAATTTTTTGTATTCGCATTTGCTTTAAATACACAGACTATTATGAGCTTTTAAAGGTTTTTCTATTTTCAAGACCATTGGCCAAACTATTGAACAACAGTTCAATTCTAATAACAGATAACTGAGTCAATCAACCAATATCTACAATTCATTTGCAGGAAAAATAAGTGTCCAATTACTTAAAATGATAAATTGATGAAACAACAGCTTTAATCAATGAGAACAGAGATACATTTGCCTCCGGTAAAATGCTTTCGTAGAAACCTTTATGAGTTTGTAGAATTTCAGCAAACGGTAGGCAAGTTATTCCGGAGGCAATCAATCAATTCCCCTTCCAGAGGGAAGATATATTGTAAAAATTTCAATGAAAAAGCGAGGTTTTGGAACAATCAATTGGTCCGGCCGGCCCCATTGGCAGTGGGGTAACATCATCGTTTGTCAAAAGGGTCGCGGGGTTGGAATTCCACCTGAGTGGGTTTTTCTCCACCTAGGGCTTGGGTGTTTGTAATCATGTCCATTGCTATCATAATCCAATATAAAGGCCAAATAGTCGGACTAAGGCTAAATAAATAAATAAATCATAAATTTCTACGAGTCACTTGAGGAAATCTTGTTGATGAAACGAAAGCAGCAATATGCGTCAATGACATGCAATTATGCATTTAAAATATTCGACGCGATTCCGTTATAAAATATTGGTCACCAGTCGAATCCTGCCATGTTTATCCAAAACTAATTACATGCAGTCAAATCAAATTTTTACTTCACCACATTTACATGGCACCCTAAAGGTCTGCAATAGAATGTGTGAAAGGGGAAGAATCAGCAGGTTGTACAAGGTGTAAAAATTAAATTTTCTTAAGAGTTAATAACAAAGGATAAAAAAATCATTTCTATATATATATGATAATTTAAGTAAATATATATACCTTTCTTTCACCCCTCCCCCACCAACCGTTCTCCCCTTTCCCCGTTCCTATCTCTCTCTCTTTCACATACCTTTCATCAGTCAGTCCTAACTAATCTTCTGAGGAAGACGGAGCCCAATTCTGTCGAAATTATCAAGAAATAACGTGTGAGTGTTCCTTTCATGTGTTCTCATATTGTGTGTTACTGTCTAAACTTTTGTATCCATACGAGGTGTGTTCAAAAAGTATGGGAATTTTTTCATTTCGCGGGCTTGGAGAGTCCGATTGTGAATTTTTTTTATTATGTTGGTATACTTGCCCCTGAAGTATGATAAAACTTTCAGCTGTTTTTATTTTTGACTGTCTGTGACAGCCACTAAGGTCAGACGTGTTTTATGAGCTCGGCGATGTTCCTTTGTTAAAAGAAATGGATCAAAGAATTTGTATAAAATTTTGCGAAAAAAATGAAATAAAGTGTAACAAAGTGTGTGAAATGTTAACAAAAGCCTTTGGTGAGTCTGCTATGAGTAAATAAAGAGTTAACGAGTCGTATAAGCTTTTCCAAGAAGACCGTGAAGACGTTGAAGATGACAAACCCCCTAGACGCCCCAGCACATGAACAATCGATGAAAACGTGGAAAATGTGAAAGAAATGGCTATGGACGATCGCCGAATCACAATTAGAGAGGTCGCTGATGATGTTGGCATATAGATTGGATCATGTCATGACAGTTTTTCCAATTTTTAGGGTATGAAGCACGTCCCAGTAAAATTCGTTCCAAAATGGCTTTTGCTCCACGGTAATGCACCAGCTCACACTTCATTGCTTGTTCGTGGATGTTTGGCCAAAAACAACGTAATATACTGTAACGATACCCCAGCCTCCATATTCGCCAGATATGAATCCGTGTGACTCTTTCCTAGTTCCAAAAATTAAGAGAACCTTGAAGGGCCGTCGTTTTACAACCGTGGATGACATTAAAAGCGCATCGCTGAAAGAACCAAAGGCTATCTCAAAGATCGAGTTTGAGAAGTGTTTCGGGGATTGGAAGAAGCGCTGGCACAAGAGCATAATCTCCAATGGGGACTGATTTCAAGATGACAACATCAATGTATAAGAATAAATAAATATTATTGTCCGAAAAATTAAAATTCCCGTTAATTTTTTAACACACCTCGTATTTCATATACTAGCAGCATGCCATTGGAAAAACGCTAGAGGGGCACTTGGAAATTAATTAAGAAATAATAAGTAATCAAACATACATCCTCAGAAAAATCAGCTATTTATGTTTGATTTTTTCTAATATGACATTAAATACATGTAAAATATATCGTAAATGAAATAAATCATGTCATCTAATGGAAAAGAAAATTCCTCCGGGACCGTGTGTGACCAAAGTGAAAGATAATGTTGGAACGACGAGCGTGAACAGGGGCGTTTGTTTCGAGAAGACGTTTGCCTCGGGGTTAATTTCTGGGGTGCAAGGGAGTTAGTTAGTCGAAGGAAGTAACGGAGTTTAAAGCCAGAGGGTTGCTCGAGCAGCAAGGGCCGAGAGGTGAGGATGAGATGTGGGTGGGGTAAAGGATGGGAAAAGAGAATGTGGAGATGGGAGGAGGGATGAGAAGAGGACTTGAGCTGAGTCTCCCCATTCTCTTCCGCACGTCTCCTTCTCTCTCCATCTCTCTCTTGCCGCGGTAGTTGGAACATTGGATTAGTGCGTTATTGTCTCCTGCCCTCTGTGGGGCTTCAAACTAGATCCTCATTTGTCAAGTCTTATCTCGCGGGAGGATGGGAGAAGGGGCGTAGGTGGGAGGGTAGGGTGAGCGACTAACACCAAAGGGAACATTCATCCATTGTTCGCGCGAGTCGGCGCACCCATACACTCTGCAAACTCCGTTCCAGCATCCCGAGGAAAGGAAACGCTTTCCAGAGATCGAATTTCCTTTTGTTCGGATGACGCACTCCGAAATGTGCTTCCCGTTCCATTTTTGCTCATTTTATCTCCTCGAAAGAAACTAAGGGCACCATCCTGGAGAGTTCATGTGAGCAATGTAACCAGGACGCTTTATTCTGCAACGCAAGTATATATCTTGTTTTGTGTGGAAATTGGATGAATTGGATAGCACACTATTGATGAGTTTGATTGCAAAGAGAAAGTGTATTCTCAATAAGGAGTTATAGGAATTCCATTTGCAGCAATTATCCTGGCGCCTAGATGGTAAATCTAAAACTAGCAAGTGGTATTTTTTTAGTATAAGTAATCAATGTCTCTCAAAGAAAATATAGCAAAAAGGGATATAACTACAAATCAATACCGTTAGTGTTGTGACATTATGTTTTGACATAGTTTATAAATATTTTGATTTTTGCAAGATGAAAATATTATTATTTAAATATATATATATATATATATGTTTACATAACAAACACAGAAACCAAAACACACAAAAGAGGGACTCACTGGTTCTCGAATTTTCGGTGGTCCAACCACCTTTCTCAAGAGGAATTAGGAACAGAACTGAGTTCCAAAGAGTGTATATATATATATATATATATATATATATATATATATATACATATATACATAAAATCCAATATATACACTCTTTATTTTAAACTAATTATCTCAATATTGCACTGAAATTAAATTGAAGAAGATAAAGCCACCTTTTCCTGATAATATAATATTCATTTCCAGCTTCCCACAACAATATAGTCAATTCGTTAATTTGTCCTTCATCAATGTTCCGTAATATCTTAGCTATTATTATTTTCATTGTCATTTTGAAATATTATCCAATTTGCAGTCTTATGCCACGATGTAAGCCATATCGCTACAACGGTCATGTTAAGTACACAACTCCTGAAGAGAGAGTATCTATTCTCCATTTGATGAGTTTCCTTCTCGCATATCCAATTTCAATCAGCACGGAATATTTAACAGTCACCAATGATACTACTCATTAATTACCGGACGGTGATCTCATTCACTTGCAATCCATTTTCTACTTCAAACGAAAATGTTACTTAAAAGCTGGTGGCTATAATTCTGAGCACATTTTTAAAATAGATAGCGGAAGTAAGATTCATAAGAGAACTCTTTATGGGTCACGTCATTCTCATTATAAGAGCATAATTTACTGAAATAATGTTTTTAATAGAGATTTCACAAAACTGTACATGTACAGCCAGTATAGGTGATACAAATATATATTTTTTGTATATATCCCTCCCATGGACTACAACTTTTTCGTGGTGGAAGGGCTTGTGCGTTCCGATGACCCCTAGAGCTGTGCTGGCGGGAGTAATAATAATTGCTCCTGGTAGGGTCACCCATGCCAGATAGGTCGAAGGTTAGGAGCCAGACGAAAGGTAGTCCACGCAGCGTCTGTTCCTCAGTGAGGCGGCTGCAAAGGCGTCTGACCCCAGTGGGGCGGCCATTAAGTGATGGTGTCACGTTAACAACACTATTTAGGAAGGCAACGGGAAACCACTTCAATTATCATTCCCAAGAATGTAATGGTGGGAACTATAGAGAGAAAGGCGTATTGAGCGGTAGTGGAATGTTGAAGAAGGTAATAGAGGGGAGAATGTTAGGCAAACGAGGAAAGGGCAGGAACAGGACAGGGATGTCGGTAGATTACCTAATAATAATAATATATATATATATACATATATATATATATATATATATATATATATATATATATATATATATATATATATTATTATTAGGTAATCTACCGGTTAAGGTAGGTTTTTGGATGGACACAACTATCAAATAAACATTTTGTGACTCCCCACCTAGCAAACTAATCTATATCAGGTCCCTCTTCATCTCGGTGTGCTTCTTTCCTCCCTTCACCCCGTCCAACATCCCTATCCTGTTCCTACCCTTACCTCGCTTGCCCAACATTCTCCCCTCTATTACCCTCTTCAACATTCCACTTCCGCTCAATACGCCTTTCATCCATTTTTCCTGCCTCCATAGGATTTCTCTCAACAAACCCCTCTCCTCCCCCACCATTTCTAGTACTTCCTCATTTGTTTTCCTTTCGGTCCATTTCACCTTCTCCATTCTTCTCCACACCCACATTTCAAAAGCCTCCAATCTACGTCTATCCTCCTGCTTCAGCGACCACGTTTCCGCGCCGTACATAGCTACGCTCCATATCAGAGTTTTTACGAGTCTTGTCTTAACATCCCTACTCAACGTCCCCGTCATCAACTCCCTCCTCCTTGAGAAAGCCTCCTTGCCTAGCGCAATTCTTCTCCTTACGTCCCTACCACTTTGACCGTGTTGGTCCAAAACACTTCCGAGATATGTAAACTGTTCTACCTGCTCTATTTTTTCCCCGCCTATTTTAATATTTAGCTTAGCCTTTTTCTTTCTGGAAAATCGCATAACCTTTGTTTTACTAATATTGATTCTCATCCCATATTTATCGCACCGAACCTCCAATTCACTCAGCAATGCTGGCAACCCCTTGGCTGACTGAGCAACTAATGCTTGGTCATCAGCAAACCTAACCGATTTTACGAATTCCCCTCCGACTTTCATTCCTACCTCCAGTTCTTCTCATGCCTCTTTAATCATGTCCTCTACATATACGTTGAACAGTACCGGTGACAATGGGCAACCCTGCCTTACACTTCTTCCTAACACTGCCCATCCGGACTCTCCGTTCCCCACTCGCACCTGAGCAGTCTGAGACATGTACAGGTTGCGGATCAGTCTCCTGTCCCTCCAATCCATTCCTATTTTCTGCAATACACGCATTAATTTTTCCCAATTCACTCTATCAAACGCTTTTTCGAAATCTACAAAACAGGCAACAACGTCCTGATTGTATTCTATATTCCTCTCCACTAGTGATCTCATTACTGCAATGGCATCACGCGTACCTCTTCCTTTCCTGAACCCAAACTGATCATCCCCTAAGTAATCATTTGCCTTACTCTCTATCCTTTTGTTGATGATCCTGAGAATAACTTTAGCTGCGTGGGATATCAAACTTATTGTTCTGTAATCCTCACATGACGAAGCCTTTGCCTTTTTTGGAATAGGAACTAACACCGATCTCACAAAATCTTCCGGCCAGATTCCTTCCTCATAGATACTACGAATCAGTCCATATATGGCCTTCTTCCCACCTTTCCCTGACCATTTCAGCATTTCTACAGGAATATTGTCCACCCCCACTGCCTTATTTGCTTTCATCTCCTTTAATGCCCTTTCTATTTCATCGTCGAGTATGCCTGGACCTAAGCTATCTTCTACTACGTCATGTTCCTTTTCTATGTCTAACCTTGTCGGCCTAAGTTCTTTACCATACAGTGTTTCTATATAGTCCTTCCATCTCTCTTGGATTTTTCCTGGTTCAACTATTATCTTACCCCATTTATCTTTAACTGTTAGCACAGATCTTGCCTTCTTACTTCCCGATAATAACTTAACCTTGCTGTATAGAGCACCAATTGCACCCTTCTTCTGTAAACTTTCCATATCCTCGCCTTGCATTTTCCACCATTCTTCTTATGCTTTATTTGTGGCCCTTCTCAATTTATTGTTTAACTCTTTGTACTTCATTTTGCCTAACTCTGTGTTTACATTTTTCCATCTTCTTCTCTCATCCATCTTTGCAATCATCTCATCCGTTACCCATGGTTTTCTTATCCTTTTCCCGTTAACGGTTCCTATAGTGTCTTTAGCGGCTTCCAATATCCCTTTCTTGATACATTCCCATTTTTCTTCGATAGTACTCAGTTCTTTACCGTCATCCATTATTTTCTCTACAGCCGGCTGATACTCCTTCCTCGTTAATCCATTTACTGCTTCTAAATTCCATTTTTTAACCCGCCGCCCTTGCCTTATCTTATTGAAACGAACGTTACATTTCATAACAACTAAATTGTGGTCAGAGTCCGCATCCGCTCCTGGGAAACTGTGCGAATTTATCACACTGTTCCTAAACCTGTGCCTAACCATAATATAATCTAACTGATACCTTTCTGAATCACCTGGCATTTTCCATGTATACCTACGCCTTTTGTGGTGTCTAAACCATGTGTTAGTGATGACTAACCCCTGTCTCCTGCAGAATTCAATTGCTTTCTCCCCGCGTTTATTCCGCGTGCCTAACCCATAGTCCCCCACCTCACCACCATCTCTTCCTTCGCCTACCGTCGCATTCCAATTCTCCATCACTATCAAATGTTTCCATGCGGGAACACTCGCGACAATATCTTCTAACTCATCATACATCCTATCGACTTCTTCCTCCTTGTGGTTGCTCGGTGGCATGTATACCTGAATAATGACCAAGTTCGTCGGCTCTGCTTTAATCTCTACGAGTAAAATTCTATCTGTCGCTTGCTCTATGTTGACTACGCTTCTTCCTACCCCTTTATTTAAAATTACGGCAACCCCTCGTTGGCTCTCGTCCCCGCCGCTGTATATTACTCTATAATTGTCACTCCTGTAATCCCCGCTATCCTTCCATCTCACCTCGCAGAGGCCTAAAACATCTATGTTACCTCTTTCCATCTCTCGCTTAATATTTTCTAATTTGCCTCTCCTCAACATTGTCCTGACGTTCCAGGTTCCTATTCTAACTACTTTCGCCTTCTTCTGAGTCTTCTGTCCTGCTGAACTTATTTCTTCCCTGCAAGGGTTTCGTGGGATGAAAACCGCGGAAGCCTTGCCACCCCCGCTGCCGGGCACAACACACGGCCCTTTGGGCCGAGTCCCGCAGTTGCCAGGACTCATATTATCTATAGTGCCCATCATTATATTCTTGGGAATCATAATTGAGGTGGTTTCCCGTTGCCTTCCTCAATAGTGTTTTTAACGTGACACCATCACTTAATGGCCGCCCCACTGGGGTCAGACGCCATTGCAGCCGCCTCACGGAGGAACAGACGCTGCGTGGACTACCTTTCGTCTGGCTCCTAACCATCGACCTATCTGGCATGGGTGACCCTTCCAGGAGTAATTATTATTACTCCGGCCAGCACAGGTCCAGGGGTCATCGGAAAACACAAGCCCTTCCATCACGAAAAGGTTGTAGTCCATGGGAGGGATATATATATATATATATATATATATATATATATATATATATATATATATATATATATATATATATATATATAGTGCGCGGTCCGATTCCTTACTTAGGGGATGATCAGTTTGGGTTCAGGAAAGGAAGAGGTACGCGTGAAGCCATTGCAGTAATGAGATCACTAGTCGAGAGGAATATAGAATACAATCAGGACGTTTTTGCCTGTTTTGTAGATTTCGAAAAAGGGTTTGATAGAGTGAATTGGGAAAAATTAATGCGTGTATTGCAGAAAATAGGAATGGATTGGAGGGACAGGAGACTGATCCGCAACCTGTACATGTCTCAGACTGCTCAGGTGCGAGTGGGGAACGGAGAGTCCGGATGGGCAGTGTTAGGAAGAGGTGTAAGGCAGGGTTGCCCATTGTCACCGGTTCTGTTCAACGTATATGTAGAGGAAATGATGAAAGAGGCATGGGAAGAAATGGAGGTAGGAATGAAAGTCGGAGGGGAATTCGTAAAATCGGTTAGGTTTGCTGATGACCAAGCATTAGTTGCTCAGTCAGCCAAGGGGTTGCAAGCATTGTTGAGTGAATTGGAGGTTCAGTGCGATAAATATGGGATGAGAATCAATATTAATAAAACAAAGGTTATGCGATTTTCCAGAAAGAAAAAGGCTAAGCTAAATATTAAAATAGGCGGGGAAAGAATAGAGCAGGTAGAGCAGTTACATATCTCGGAAGTGTTTTGGACCAATACGGTCAAAGTGGTAGGGACGTAAGGAGAAGAATTGCGCTAGGCAAGGAGGCTTTCTCAAGGAGGAGGGAGTTGATGACGGGGACGTTGAGTAGGGATGTTAAGACAAGACTCGTAAAAACTCTGATATGGAGCGTAGTTATGTACGGCGCGGAAACGTGGTCGCTGAAGCAGGAGGATATACGTAGATTGGAGGCTTTTGAAATGTGGGTGTGGAGAAGAATGGAGAAGGTGAAATGGACCGAAAGGAAAACAAATGAGGAAGTACTGGAGATGGTGGGGGAGGAGAGGGGTTTGTTGAGAGAAATCCTATGGAGGCAGGAAAAATGGATGAAAGGCGTATTGAGCGGTAGTGGAATGTTGAAGAGGGTAATAGAGGGGAGAATGTTGGGCAAGCGTGGTAAGGGTAGGAACAGGATAGGGATGTTGGACGGGATGATGGGAGGAAAGAAGTACACCGAGATGAAGAGGGACCTGATATAGATTAGTTTGCTAGGTGGGGAGTCACAAAATGTTTATTTGATAGTTGTGTCCATCCAAAAACCTACCTTAACCGGTAGATTACCTAATAATAATATATATATATATATATATATATATATATATCCCTCCCATGGACTACAACCTTGTCGTGGTGGAAGGGCTTGTGTGTTCCGATGACCCCTAGAAGCCATTTCCCCTTCTCCTTCCTACCACTGCTTTCGGGCCCTCCTCTGCCTCAGTTCTGTTCCTAATTCCTCTTGAGAAAGGTGGTTGGACCACCGAAAATTCGAGAACCAGTGAGTTTTCCCTCCCTGTGTGTTTTGGTTTCTGTGTTTGTTATGACTATCAGTGAATTTATATATATATATATATATATATATACATACACACACACACACACACACACATATATATATATATATATATATATATATATATATATACACAAACACACACATTCTCGTATTTGAAGGTGTATTTGGCTAATGTGACTTGCGTCTTTCTTCTGGCTAAGCGTGCCACTAAACGCACTTTTCATATCCTTTACGATGTTCAATGATTTCTTACCTGCTGCCCTTTCCTCTTGTTTGTTGTCTATTTCTCCTTTGGAGGGTGAAATACCTCCCTTATACCGTCTCTTTGCTAAAAAAATCGGGGCACTTCGTTGCTTAAAATATCTCTGATCTCAGTGTAAATTTCGTTTACTCGACAGGTCAAGTGGTTAGAGCATTGACCCGGCAAGTTCGAAGATCCAGTGTTCAAGGGCCGTTCAAGGAAATATTTTTGCGCTTGTGTTATGCTCGATTCTTTCTTCCCCAACTATTGTGTTCTTTCTTGATATGTGTTCCTATCCCTTTTCCTGATATATGTTTCCATTTGAATTAATATGAATATATAGAATTGATGAAGAGTAGGTTGCTGGATTGTGTCTACTTAGGAGTCACAAAATAATTATTTGATAGCTGTATTCGTTCAAAACCAACCTTAATCGTTTCATTAGGTAAAATAATAATATATATGTGTATACATATAAACACATACATACCCTTGTATATTTTCATTATGTGTAAGAACACCTTTTCCAATGGTATAAAGATTAAAATCCACTTCGATCCATATTATGATAAAAGTATAAATACATTAATGGATATACCGTCAATTTGAATTTTTATTACTACTCTTAAACAATATTCAAATACCTACTTAAATGGATGAAAAAAGATTATAAATATGAAGGTTTCATGCTGATTCAGGAATTTTTTCCGTCGAGTAGGTTGGCTTGTCGGACAACAGTTTCGCCCCCACTCCTGGAGGTGTCCCCTGTTCAAAGTGATCTTTGTTACATTTTCGTCGCTATATATAGGAGACGCTGGCTGTCCCGGAGCGCTCTGATTGCTTCTACCTTGGTGGTAAAGTGGAATTACTCTTTTTCACGTCGAAGTCAGGATGCAGCCGTCTCCACGGTTGAAATTATTAATTAAATAAGACGGTTGAAATATATCAGGACACAAAATTGAGTTCGTCCAAACAAATATACTGGCTATGGAAAAACGCTGTTCCCCGAAACTCGTAAGAGAAACGGTAGAACGAATGAAAAATTCAAATAATTTTAACCGTGAGGATGGCTACACCCTAACTTCGACGTGGGAAAGGGTGATTCTACTTTACCACCAAGGAACAACCAATCAAAGCCAGTCAGTCAGTCTCTCCTATATAAAGCAGCAAAATTGCACTGAACGAAGCTCAAGCTCAGGACTAGGGACGCAACTGTTGTCCAACAAGCTAACCTACGCGACAATTATTCCTGGAAGCAGCATAGAACCTTCATCAGATTCACGTCGAGGAAGCCTTAAGATAAATGTTATAAACATATTTGAGATCCACTTATTTTAAAATATTTTCAAAACTGAGATTCGTTTATTCCACTTATGTTAAAACAATATTCATATTTAAGTTAATTTAAGAAAAATATTTTTCTATTTTCGAAAATACATACAAAATCCTTTTTGAATAATAAGATAAAAATGGAATTTCTCGAGGAAATGACAAACAATAATATTTCTCTAAATAAGACTTCTTTATAGAGTTGAGGTCTTCCCTTTTCCCTCCTTTCGTCTCAAATCGGCAAGGAATTAAAATTTATCTTATAAATATCCCATATTTTCTGGCTAATCAACTTTAATGTGTCAAGTTAACCACCAAGGTTTTTAAATAAAATATTAATAATACATTAAGATAAATATAACCGATGGAATGGAGTATTACCCAAAAAATTAACTTCTTGAATAACGCTTAATACTCTCCTAAAGGAATCATCCCCAACTTAACAGTAATTTAATTCTGAAAAGGGGCATGACGATATTTTGTGCTACAGAAAAAGTAACAATTTTCAAAAGTAAAGCCTACCCCGAACAATAGTGAAACATGGATTTAATTGGAAAATACTTTAAATTAATTCAACAAATATAAATGAATTTTCGTTTTCAAACAATTTATTTACTCCGATTCAACAAATTTACCAGTGGATACTCCTCATTTTACATGCATATTCAATAAAAATCCGTCCAATGGTTTTAAATTAATTCTACAACATTGTCTACGCCATTATGGTAGATTTTTGATGGACCATGGTACTACCTTATCCTCTGACCCGAAGATGCAAAGGAAATAAAAACACTGCTATTCCACAAATGTATACATATGCATATGAAGATTCTGGCTGAGTTATATTCTTTTGTGGTATGTGGACCCGGAATCCGAGCGCCGGGTTGCCTTGCCTAGCTTAGTAACCTCATATCTTGATATAATCTCTTACGGTAACCTAGAACTTAACTAAAAATGCTCTTGTTTCAAATAGATTCAAAAGAATAAAGACTAACACGTGATTACTTAAATTTTTATTAATTTACATTTTTCTCGTATGTTACTGTTTTCTTATTCGTGAACGGATAAAAACCTCGTTCATTTTAAAACCACAGGTATTGCAATTTTCCACTAGATATTTTATTTCGACACTACCGGTTTCGATGTTTTCACATCATCATCAGGTGTGATGATGATGTGAAAACATCGAAACCGGTAGTGTCGAAATAAAATATCTAGTGGAAAATTGCAATACCTGTGGTTTTAATATGTTACGCTTCCACCACATCACGCCTGAGACCTCATCATTCGTTATTACCTCGTTCATTGCATAAAAAAAATTTGCAATTTTCCTCAACAAACCTCACATTAGTTAGGAGTGATAAAATACAAGGTTTACATGTTCATTGATCATCGATTTATACAAATTAGAGCCTGTAAATTCACAATTCCCGATTGTCAACATTTGAATGTTCCCTTGATTATCTACTTCAACCTTTGCAAAAACGTTAAAACAATGAGCAGTCGGAGCAACAGTGAGGTCGACTTAATCCTTTAAATTAATTATCTTATTTATTCTCCTTAATACAGTTTTACCCTGAAAGAATTTATCGCGTAGAAAGAGTTCAAGCGAGAGATCAAAACTTTCCCCAACAAATTCTGATCTCGTGAGCTCAAAAAGTCCTCCCTGTGAACGACAAATTCGCGTAATCAGGAGAAACCTGATTTGTCTCATGCGATAGGGCCCTCGCGACGAGCCAAGAAAGAGCCCTTTCGAAAGACGCAAAACTTAATTCCGACGAGTGAGGGATTCTAAGTGGGAAATAAGGCGGTTAGAAAGCATTTCCGATGACCTTTCACTCATTTCCCACTCGTACAGATCGAGCACTTGGCCTTGTTATTCACAGTCTTTTACGCCACTCTCGACATGCACTTCCCTTCCTGCGACCTCACAGCTCTCTGCGGCAACCTCACGTTCCAATCCCCACCTCAAAACCCTCTACACACACACACACAAGTGTACGAGACGGAGTCCCTTTTGGTCCCCCGCGATCGCAACCGACAACGCCACCATCCTTCCGCACTCGCTAATCCCTCGACTCTGCCTCCCTGGCCCTTCTATTCACACAAAACCATTTTTATCCTATCCTCCCTATCTCTCTCTCGCTCTCTCTCTTCGCTAACTCACACACACTTCACATGGCATTTCCCAATTCCCAAATTCGAATACCCAGAGCAAGAAAAAAGACCACCCGTGGCGTGGGGAGTAGAAGGTGCAGGAAAAAGAGATCGTGAGACATAGGAGAAGGGAAGGAGAACAGGGCTGGAAAAAGGGACAAGAGAGAGAAGAGGGTTGTCCTCAAGTCCCCAAAAAAATAAGCCAGGAAAAAAATATTTTTTCGCTCTCCTTCTCTCTCTCTCTCTTTCCCTTCTCGCGGGCAAAGTTGTTCCAACTGAGAAGTGGTGATGGAGGCAGAAATGGGAGGGGCAGAGTGAGGGAAAGGGTGGTGTGGTTTTGCGTGGGAATCGTCTCCGTGTGTAGAAGAAGGAAGGATAAAAGAGCGGAGTGAAGATGGAGAAAAAACGGAGGAATTGAGGTCCGTCGGAATGAGAAGTGAGACGAAGAGGTGACGCCGGAGATGAAAGAAAAGCAGTGGGCGGAAGAGTTGGGGAGGGAAGGCTGGGCTTTGAATGCAGGCAAAAGGATGAGACCAAAGAGGAAAGAAGGGACAAATGGATGCAGGCGGAAAAAAATTCAAAATCTGGGAGCAGGAGAGAATTTCATGAAAGGGAATTCCGATCTTTCCTGGTATATCTCTCGTGCGGCTAAAATTTTGAAGATGGAGTTGGATGTAAGAAATACTAAAAATGTACCTTAATACCACCCAGAGTGCTTTATGACTTGAGAATGGAAGTCTCAGATCCATGTTCACTGAGTAAATTCATTTCATTTGTTTCTGCACTTTTCACAATTATCAATAGAAAATACTATTTGGAAACATCCATATTTTAATATCAGTTTATCCTTTATTGTTTTGTCGATCGAAATGCATATTTAAATATAGTAAAGTATTGTTTATCTCTCCCAAAATTGGTTTGGGTTAAAATTTTACTAATTAAGTTCAATAGAAATGCAAAGCAGCAAGAAAAAAATGTGGGTTGAAAAAATGAAAGATTAAAATATTTTATTTTTTGAACCCATTCAAATATAATTTGAAAAAAAAAAGTAAAAATTATTAAAATTTAAACAAGAGTTGAAAATTCTTGCTACTTTACATTACTTTTAAACTTAGCATGTGATATTTTGACTCAAATTAATTGTTGAATAGATAAGAAAACTTAATTGAATTGAAATATACATTCCGGACGTCAGATACTGTAGTATTTGGTTCATATCAGTAAAATCAGCATCTATCAGCAAAATTGCGACGTAGACGGTAGATAATCACCACAAGTACAAAGTAATAAGAACAACTGATGACACATGTTTTTCCTAATGTATAAGTTTCATTCAGATCGATCAGGGATATGCCAACAGCTATGCTTCGGTATTGCAGAGGTGAATTTAATTTTATTCTCGCCATATCAAACGGATTCGCCAATAGCTCATATAATCATATCAATAAATAACAGGAAAAGATAGAATGAACAATGAATTGAATGAAGAAAACAAAGGTCAATATGCATAAAATGATCGGAATTTTTCCAGTTCATAGGAAACAAATATATATCGTTTCAAGATCCTCAAGATTAATGTTGACGACAGAAATGTAACAAAAATGGATACCATTTTACTCGATAACTACTAGTCGTACAGCTAAGTTAGAGCCGTACGGGCTTCATGCGAATTTGAAATGAACATATGAATATGCAGCACTGAATTTGAGACATGGCGTAATTGCTCATGAGCACGCGAGTAATACTTCTGGATTCTGATTCCAAAAGGACAGACATGACTATATGATGACCTCCGTCAATCATTGTCATTGTATTTGTTTTGCGTACCGTGTACGAAAAATGGTGAACATTTTTCTAAATCCGAGATTTCCTACAAAGGGAATTTTTCATTTTGGTTCGTAGGATAGAAGAGGGGCAAAATACCAAATGACAACATTCAGAGAGAAGACTGACCCTTAAGGTATCACTCTAATAACCTAGATATCACATGTGCTTCCAGAGAGAATGGGAATGACGGCGAATGATATAGTTTTTTATTGACGTGGGTTAGATATAGAAGTTTTTTATTGACGCATTGCTCAAAATAAAATAAATACTCTGCACAGCTGAACCGACTTCCATTTGTGAACATAGGGTTGATGAAAAATATTTTCCTTCGATATTTACCCTTCGTTCCGATAAAAATCCTAAATCTAACAAAATTCTGAAAATTTTCCCGAGACATAATAAATTGTAGGAAACTAAAGATTCTCGTAAATTAATTCAAAAGACGGACGGATGGTAGCCTCAATACCGCGCGCTGAGCTTCAGACTAACTGCTAAAAAAAATAAATATATCCCTCGCGGGTCCACGGGTGCGATGTACGTTTAATTATGGAGAAAGGCGGTTTTGCGGAAGGGCCGTGGAAAGACTGTGAAATGTCGGTTTGAGCAAACGCAGGAAACAGGAGAGCGTTTTGGCGAGACGTGGGAGGAGAAGAGTGGAGAAAAGCCGCGGCTTTTGGATAACCGAAAAGAAAAGGCAAAAAGTCGGGTCCAGGGTGGATGGATGCAAAAGAGGTGGAGCAGGGACGTGGGCAAAGACCGCTAGAGCCCGGATTACCGAGCACCGGACTTACGACGGTCGGACGGAAAAAATATCCCAAATGTATGTGTGTGTATTTGTGTGAATAAATAAATATATGCATATATGCCGAGTACCGCTGCCACATTTATACATATGTACGAGTGTGGGTGCGTGCATATTTTCGCGCATTTCTATATTTACAAGTGAAGAAAGAAATATTCGTGTAAATACTTATAAACACAACACATCGAAAATATGTTCAACAAAAAGTTAGCGGTTGGGTGAGCTGAAGCTGACTCCAAATAGAAGATTTCATGAAGCGTAAGGGAATCATGGACCTTAAATTCTAGGGATTCATCCCGTAAATGCTTGCCTATCTATTCCCTAAATATATTACGCTGTTTTCATTAAAAATAATAATGGTAAGGTGACACATGGAAACTAAATAAGGGTGAAGTGTTAGAAGTAAACTTCTATATTTACGATATAACTTTGCTTTTTAAAGCACGTATGGCATTGGCACCCAGGGTAAAATAATTTGAATTATTGGAGGAGAATATACTTTAAAGCTTGAGATTCTAAAAAATTCAATATCCTCTGGTTCAGCATGAAAAATTGCTCAAGCAAACTGAGTTTGAGTATTCATCATTGATTACAAAAGTGGTAAGATTCTCCATTTGTAGAAACGCTATTTCTTAGAAGGACCAGACAACTCATCTTAGACCTTAGAAATGATTAAAGAGAACGTGTTACATTATAAGTGATGCGTTGGATTAAACCTTGGTGAATCATTTTTCGGATGGCAGATCTATCTATGTAATGGTATGCGGAACAGGGAAAGTAAGTGATTCACCTACATTCGTATGTGAATTCCACACGTCATATAGGAGCAATATTTTAAAGTTTGCCCCGCTCTTACATATTGAACAAATATTTTGAATAATCACTGACATATTATAGGTCTTGAACTACAAATATATTAATGTTGAAAATACGAAAAAATTGATTATTCAATTTGAGTGTGTGTGTGCAAATGGAATATGTATTAAATGGCAAAAACATACGCGATAATTAAATCCCATATCAGGGAATAGAATCCCATATTAGAGTATAATACTGGGAGAATAAAGTAATGAGGAAGCCCGATGGGGTACAGAAGGTCAAAAAGAGCGATAAAGAAGCACACCAAAGCAAGCGAATGAAGGAATAAGAGGGGATAAGTGTGATGACCTTCACACGCACGTGCAGCAGCGCAGCCTCTCGTATCGGTTCTGGAATGCATCACGCAGCCAATTTACCTGGCGCGCAATGAATCAACAATCCGGATCCAACGCTGCATTAATTAATTCCCATTCATTCCACGTGTTCACGTCTGGAGGTAAAAGGAGGAGAAATCCTGTAGGGCCATGGAGTGCCTACACACGAAAGGTTCGCAGAAACGAAGGGACCGAGTAGAAGCGGGCAGATACCAAATGACCTCTCCCTCCACATCTCACACCGCATCGCTCGGAGCGAGTGCCGAGCAGTCGGTTACGCCGCTGGGGCTTGGTTGCAACAGATTGAATTTTAATTCATCCGAGTGCAGCCGAAGCTCAAGACAACGCTACCGAGAGAGAAAATGGAGAGGGAGGAGCTGGCTGGACATTGCAGGAGGATCTAGTGTTGGACTCCGACGGAGAGAGGAAAAAAAGAGGAATCAGAATGAGACTTACCAATTTATGAGAGAAATATCGTGAACGATATACGGAAATTACTTCTTCGGGGACGAGAAGAGGTGCTCTAAGTTTAAGAGGTTTCGTCATGTTATATATGGAGTGAATGATATACATTTAGACTGTTAAAAAGGAGTCTACAATAAATTAAAACCTGATAATATCTGCCAAATGCAATTCCTTCTAATGAATGGATGTCGTATAAAATCACAGCAGTAATAAACAAAGTGAATAAATCTCCGACCGTTTTTTCTTAGCTTGAAAAACATTTTATGCAATTATAGCGACAACCATGTCGCTATAATTGCATAAAATATGCAATTATAGCGACATGGTTGCTTTATCCGAGGATTGCATTAGATAGAAGTCTTTTTTATTGAATGAAGATCAAAATAATTTGCAGTAGAATTCTTATTCCATAAAAAAATTCAACAGCTAATAGTATCCTGCCTAGCCGTTATAATCAAGATGATTGCGAATAAATTGATTTTTTTCTAAAATAGATGTAATCATAATTTTGTAACCCAAAGTCTGATATTTCACAAATAATGAATTCGAAACACTGCTAAGTGTTTCATTTCTAAGTTCATGACCAACTGTGAATGAAATATTAAACATTTCATGGACTGAATTGCATTTTAAAAGCTGCAGTAAACTCAATCCTTGACAAAGTTTTTCAGATAAACTTTTGGAATACAATAACATTCTATTGGACATTAAGTAATCATATTTCTTTGGCTCTGATGCAAAATAACACTTTTTAATAATATTTTTGGAGAATTTATTAATCGATTAAAAGCTTAAATATTTATTTATCAACCGACCTATAATAATTTATGATATTTTCCTTTTTTCATCGATGGTTGTACTTGTATTCATGTGAAAATTATATGCCCATCAATACATTACTAAATATTTCCCTTTAAAACGTTTAATTTTTCGTATTGCAGACGGAAAAAAAGGGACAAAAAAAAGGGACAGGAGACTGATCCGCAACCTGTACATGTCTCAGACTGCTCAGGTGCGAGTGGGGAACGGAGAGTCCGGATGGGCAGTGTTAGGAAGAGGTGTAAGGCAGGGTTGCCCATTGTCACCGGTACTGTTCAACGTATATGTAGAGGACATGATTAAAGAGGCATGGGAAGAACTGGAGGTAGGAATGAAAGTCGGAGGGGAATTGGCAAAATCGGTTAGGTTTGCTGATGACCAAGCATTAGTTGCTCAGTCAGCCAAGGGGTTGCAAGCATTGCTGAGTGAATTGGAGGTTCAGTGCGATAAATATGGGATGAGAATCAATATTAATAAAACAAAGGTTATGCGATTTTCCAGAAAGAAAAAGGCTAAGCTAAATATTAAAATAGGCGGGGAAAAAATAGAGCAGGTAGAACAGTTTACATATCTCGGAAGTGTTTTGGACCAACACGGTCAAAGTGGTAGGGACGTAAGGAGAAGAATTGCGCTAGGCAAGGAGGCTTTCTCAAGGAGGAGGGAGTTGATGACGGGGACGTTGAGTAGGGATGTTAAGACAAGACTCGTAAAAACTCTGATATGGAGCGTAGCTATGTACGGCGCGGAAACGTGGTCGCTGAAGCAGGAGGATAGACGTAGATTGGAGGCTTTTGAAATGTGGGTGTGGAGAAGAATGGAGAAGTTGAAATGGACCGAAAGGAAAACAAATGAGGAAGTACTAGAAATGGTGGGGGAGGAGAGGAGTTTGTTGAGAGAAATCCTATGGAGGCAGGAAAAATGGATGAAAGGCGTATTGAGCGGTAGTGGAATGTTGAAGAGGGTAATAGAGGGGAGAATGTTGGGCAAGCGAGGTAAGGGTAGGAACAGGATAGGGATGTTGGACGGGATGAAGGGAGGAAAGAAGCACACCGAGATGAAGAGGGACCTGATATAGATTAGTTTGCTAGGTGGGGAGTCACAAAATGTTTATTTGATAGTTGTGTCCATCCAAAAACCTACCTTAATCGGTAGATTACCTAATAATAATAGACGGAAAAAAAAACCTAGTTTGAACACGAGGAAAGTAATTTCTCATTACTTGTAGTGTAGTTTGGTAATAGGAGCATGAACGACAAATGTATTCTTCACGTAAAAAGGAGAGATAACTGCATTCTCTAACCTATTGTTCTTCATTCGAATGGAAATACTCAAACTCTCTGAGAAAAGCAGCAGCGGGAGAAACGTATATCTACAGCAGATGGCGGACAGGTTGTCTCTTTTTCGTTAATGGTTCCCTCTGAACACCACGTTTCATTTTTCACGCCGGAACGAGAAGGGAGTGAAAAGGAATAAAGCGGGGAGGAAATAAAATTAATGGAACGTATAAAAAACAAAGCACAGTCTAGAGTAGAGTGCGAGCGTGGGTATTCACAATGCAGAGATTAAACATTGAAATGGGGAAGTTGAATTACATTTTATCCGATAGAGAAAACGGAAAATATTTTATGGCAATGACCCGCATTCTCCTATAACCTCATCTATTATTCCTTCTTTTTTAAAAATAGAGATGAGTTTCTAGAGAGATGAATGAGAGCGAGAGAGAGAGAGAGAGAGTACGTTTAATGGCTATAATGTTTTTTCTGGCGTTACTGACTCACATACCCTCTCCATCTCTCTCCTAAGCTGACCTTCTTCTCCACGTAAAAATGAACGTCCCATTTGACACGAGAAATCCAATCTGGATGAGACCCGTGAAAGTTAGTCGGGGAGGGAATGAATAAAGTTCAAGAAATTAATATCATTCGTTGTCACATAATCATTCTGCACGAAAAAAACCCAAAACGCCCTTATACATCCATCGGTGTAGGCCTTTTTCGGCCTTAAAGGTTTCAACCAAGACCCTCCTCTGTAACACATCATTCCATTTTTTATTACCAATTCGATTTCCATTCAACCGATATGAATTTTACCCACCTAGTACTCTCTGGCCCGGAAATCTCTCCAGTATTTGGAATCTTCAGTCCAAAATGCTTCTTTTAAAAATGTATGAAAGACAATGTATTTTTTTCTAGGGATCTTTTTTGGCCATTCATCATAATTTCAAGGCATTTCTCATCACTCGGCGTTTCGCGTTCCTCTCTTCTTCATCCTGCCACTTACACCAATTTCCCTTCATGCCGTCAGCCGTCTCAGCTTGGCCTGGTCTCGGCGGAAGAAAAATATGAAATCAAAGTTCCGGGGCTGTACATCTATCAAGGAATGTTAAGTTAACTTGGACCTGGTTGACTCCAGAGATGTTGTAGATTTGATTTACAGTTAATTTCAGAGATATTTTTTGTTTTAAATTGCTTTTAACGTATCGATTAAATATGAAAAAAATTATATTCATAAACTTTATTTTGGAATAAGGTGTCACGGGACGATCGAATCGTCTACCATTCTCTTTCCAAGAAATATTTTTTCCTTATATCCTCCATCAATACATGTCATTAAAAGGGAAATAATAAAGTAATATGTCTTATCCAAGGGTCACAATAACAAAGTGAATAACTCATTTTACATGTATTCACGAAAAAATGAATAGGTTATTATATTTATAGAATTTTGATTTAGTCTTAGCCAACGTAATTTTTAATAGCCAACGGTGATTTCCCTGATGCTCTTAATATTGAATATAAATAATAAATGTGTTATACACCTTTGAAAATTTCATTTGTACAGATGAGGGGTTTCTTGAAGAGAAATTGTCTAAAACGGGATATACAATGAGGGGGAATTCAAAATATTCATGCCGTAAACGTATACTGTTTTGATTTACAAATGATAACACTCTTTAACGAAATTATTCAGAATACAATTACAACAATAACTGTTCGAGGCGTTGCAATTATCGTAACATGATTTCCTATTAATTCAAATTGTAGACATTAAGCGTACAATTGACCGGTGAGACCGTATCACATTTTCAATTATACGTAGGCCTCGATAAGAAAATAGGGAGCATTCCGCAAGGATAAATCGAAGCAGTTTTTCATAATTCAAACTCTGATTTTATTTTGTGGTGAAGCTTGAGGAATCGTCTACGCTTGTTTCTAATCAGGACGCTGGAGGGATAATAAAAGTATATTATGCCACAAAGGGTATAAATATTGAAATCTATCCTGGCGGTACGATTATTTGCAAAACAGACTTGTTATGCGTGACGCCTATACAAAAGGATTGTTCCCGTAACATTTATGTCCTAACTTCCGATATGATTTTTACTCTCCCTAACTTGATGATGTCTAAAAAGAATAAAATATCTTCTCGCACAGAATTTAATTTAAAATTTCAATATTCCTCACAGAATCACGTCCTATTCAATTTTACTCAATTTCAATGAGAATGAACTTTATGCTAACTAATAATTTCCGTCTCTTAAATCTAAAATTTTCTATTTCTAAGCCTATAAAGACCTATTAATGATGAATATGTATTATTTATCACTAATTGCAATAGAATCTGATTACCAAGTCCACCTCTGGTATCAACCACAATCTTTCGGTATCCGCTGATGAAGAGTCAAAAATTGCTTAGATAATAACTCAAATTTTCAGATAAAGGTAATACTAAAGGTTAAACATTAAACGTTAAAGGTACCCATACCTATACTTGAAGAGGCCAATAATAATAAAAATAAATAATAAGCAAGGAAACTATGAAGGGATTTCTCTAATTAGTACCGAGGTTAAAGATATAATGCTATTTTCAACGCATCGATTATGAAAAAAAATAAATTTTTGTTATATAGTAACCACAATAAGTAATTTAATATAAGTGGTACATGTTTCACTTATTTAACTCCATTATTACGACGGCTGTTGAACGCTGATACCAAATTGACCTAGTGATATGACAAAGCTAATGTTTTGCACAATAAATAATGCAATTAAAACATTTTGGAGCACTTTTAACTGAGAATATTTTACAATAATTAATTTTTCATTGCAAATTATCATTATAAATTAATCGCAGAGTAAAGAATTTGTAAAATATAACTTTAGATAAGTACTCTAGATTTTTTTATTTTGAAATTTGAATTTTAAAGTAACGTTATATAAGTTAAGGAAGGAATAATCACTATAATTACAATAGTGATACTAACAAGCTAAGTTTTTCATCAGCTTTGAACTATTGCATAATTTTCATTTCAATTGGATATTTTTGAACACTTTCAAAAGATCATAGAAGCAATTTTCATACCGTTGTGACAAATATTTACTTGGGGGGTCTTACATAACCATTATAGCGAGGAGTAATTTATTTTTCTATCAGTTGAATAGAACATTAACCTTCTATCATGCTATTAATTGCATTATTTATCTTCACCATTAATTTTATGAACATGGCTAAACAATATTTAGAAAATTATTCGTCCGGTCGGTGAAATTATTGTGTTATGAAAGAGGCATTCTCAGACGGTGCTTAGAACAATTACCCGGAAATATTATTTTACGGTACACATTTTCAAGAAATGCTGGCTCCCGGACAGTACAAGTTTCGCATAGACTGCATGTTTTAGAACTCCATCCCAGGCCTTGCACTTTCGTTGTCGATTCAGGCACGCAAAGGCTTCCACTTTCCCTAAAACTTTTCTCCGCCCATCATCCAATTTTCTCCCATTCCCTCTAAAAGTGGACATGTTGGATCTCACTTCTCTCACTCTCCCCTCTGTCTCTACTTCCCAACCCACTACTACCCCCTCCCTCTTTCTCGCTTCTCTCTCTCATTCTACTTCTCTCTCCAGCACTCTCCTGCTCGCTGTTCGGGAAACGTCCCTCGGGGCTTTTTGCTTGAATCATCTTCCAAAAGAAAACTCTCTTACTTCATCCGTTCTCATTCCGGGAAGAGATGCGATCCTCTCCTCCTCATCTCCTTAACTGCATTCTTTTTTATCTAAAAAATGTCAAATGGTACATTTTCATAAACGAATCCGCCAGGTCCTCTGAAATTCCGGGCTACACTACTTAGAATTTGAGGCATCAAGCATATGCCATCTCGCCATTAACATATTCCACTTTATTTAAGTTACCAGTCTGTATAGTATATCTTTCCGACTAGCATATATAAATCTTTGTATTCATTCACATTCTAGAAATTTGATTTGAGCGTCTTCTTGCCTCAATTAATATAGCCACCGCTACTCCTTAAGGTTGAGGTAGAAGAGTAGATATTGGGAGCGATTTTGTGAGAAACGACGAATAAATGTAAAAAAATTGATAAAAATGGTATCAATATTTATAGGAGAGTCTCGATTAAAATTATCTTATGACGACACTTATATGCAACATTTCTATTTATTCAAGCACAATTATATGATGATATAAGAGTATTACATAACCTCCATAACACATTAGATATCATATGTAAGTTTGTTAACTCCATATTATTAATTATGCATATAACAAGTTTTCGTAATAGCATCAGGCCAGTACGTAATAAGACAAAAAGTGACACAAGTGCAACGTGTTCCGTGAAATCCAATATCTGATTTTAAAGCACGACGTCTGTCCAATAAATATGCGAACAGATACCATAAAAACTTTATTTGGTAATATTCAGTCTACATCGATTTTGTCCCCTTCAAAGTGCCCTCCATTCGTTGCTATTCCCTTATTCCATCTTCTTTTCCACTGTTGAAAGCTCCCTGGGAATTCCTCGACAGTTAGGATTTTTAGTTTTCTCGTCGTTTCTTGCTTTATTGTGTCCACATCTTCCCAGTGATGTCCCCTCATCACATTTTTGCATTTTGGGAATAAGATAAAGTTGCAGGGGGCGAGATCTAGCGAATAAGGAGGATGATCAAGGATGGTTATTGAATTTCTCGCCTGATACTGGCGAACAATCGATACTGAATGTGCTGGTGCATTGTCATGGTGAAGGATCCATCCATCGTGTTCGGTCGAAACAGTGTGCACTGATGATTTTCCTAAATTCAGTTCGTCACCTATCATTCTGACATTTTTTGAAGATCGTTAAGGACAAGGGGGCGCACACGATTAATGTTCTCGCCAACAAAAGAGGTTGAAGGTCGTCCCAACTGTGCATCATTCGTGGCGTCATTTTGGCCATCTTTAAAACGCTTAATCCTTTTGAAGACGGATGTTTATCACCGTAATCAGCTGTCAACATTTCAGTAATTTTTTGATTACTTTTAACGCACTCCACCAAAAAACGAATCCTTGATTTCGTCAATTTTCATTTTCGACAAAACAGTAAAAATAAGGACAACAGAAATTAACATAACTGGCACCATACGCAGAGCTCGACGATCCGCCAAACAACGAAATCATTGGGTCTCAGGCAACTAGCGCCCCCAGTGGGCGGGGCTAGAGTCCGCTTCATGTCCGCCAGATTGCGTCAGTTCCCGTATTTATAGCACAAACCATTAGTATACTGAATTTCACAGATCATTCATTTTTTTATATAAAAAATAATCTAAATTAATTCGTGATATGGAATTTTAAAAAATAAGGATAAACGTGGAGTTTTTAAAAAGCAAAAAACGACACTTACTCAATCAGTTCTTGAAACATGTTTAAATTCACTAAAGGCGTACACCAATGAGTTTTTTATGCACTTCATGTGATTAACTTATCCCATATGAGCAATGAGATCAAAATTAACTGATGACAAACATATTTTCATTGACAATGAAAACGATCGCTACATGAACAAAGATTATTTACACCTTAAAATATCAATGTTTACACCAATGTTAGTGCATAGTCTGGGAAATAGGAAATCAACGGAAAACAACCCCTGAATCGTTTCCACAAAGTAAAGCCTGAGAAAATAATTTAATGAACACGGTGGAAATCAAATGTTTCAATATTTTAAAATAAAAGTAAAACAATTAAGAAAATATTCAATGACTTATTGCCAAACCTTTTGTTCTTTTGCCAACAAATAACAATGTACCAATAATACAAAAAAGTATCGTTGACGGGTGCACATACCTCGCAACTGAAAAGAACATGGTCTTTCTAGTCATGAGCCACCCGTAATTTGATTTAACGGCCCTTCAACCGAAGGCCCTGCTATGTGGAATGCGAAGAAAAGAGGGTTCGAACGCCCGCTGCGAACTCCCATGGATCAATATGACACCGTCGGAAGGGGAACGGAGGAAAGAAGATCCTGAGGCACCGACGGACAGATGGGCAGAAGTTCTTCATTGAGGGAATGACAGGGGGTGAAACGTCACAGATATGAATAACGAAATGAAATAAAGGAAAGTGGAAGGAAGGGATGGAGAGACGGCGTTTTGTGAGATGAGAGAGGTGAAGAGTGTCCAGGGAAGTGCGAGAGAGTGTGAGTGAAGGGGTTTGGGAAATGATTCCACCCGAGCGGTGGGTGCGTGGTGGTGGACGCGAGAGGGGACGGTAAGAAGCCGAGACGTTGGTTCTGATGGCAAGAAGAGTCACTTAACGCGAACACCCAGACCCTCCAACGCTCCCTTTCCCTCCTTCACTTTGCCCCCTAAACGGACTACGCAGTAATGTGGGGAAGGAATTTAGGAAACGGCAGGACGAGAAAGATGAGAAGAGGCTTACGGAGAGAGTACGAAGGGGTGAGGTGGAGAAAGGCACCAATCCAAGGGGGAATTTTTTCCTAACACCTTAGCACACGCTGAAATTCTGTAGTTAGCGTGCTAGGGTATGGCATCGTATGTCTTATTAAATACACAATTCAATACACCCGCATATCTTCAATCAAATATTCTCCAGGTCCAAATACTTTTTTGGTTTGGATGTAAAAATAAAGGTTACAAAATAAGTCACATGGCTGAGATGTGATTACTTTCCTAGGTTTGTTTGGGCGTTTTTATACGAGTCTAGTTTCATTAATACATGTACAAATTACAATTATGGACGAAAGAGATGTGGAGACGTTCAAATCTTCTAAGGGGTAATTTGGCTTCCGAACGTCATGAATAATGCATTAACGTACTTATTCAATGGAGAAGCTGTTTGCAACGGATGACAAACTTTGAGCCAAAACATCTTCCATGAGTATGGACAGAGATAGGGAAAATTTGGGCTAAAATCTTTTACTCTCACTAAAAGTGTAGGATGCTTTAGTCGATTTGAAATAACCATTTCCATCAGAATATGCACAAGATAATGTGACTAAGTTGTTGTTCATGGAAAGAAGCAGAGATATGCTTGAAAATGAGAACACTAGGTTTTGCTTCTCAAATGATAAAAACTAGGATGCTTTGGTATACAAATTCCACTGATGCTATTAAGACTTTTTAGAACAGTTTTCCTGCTCATTATCTTCATATGGCCTCGTCCTAGAACTCAGTTGCACGTCACAACTAGAATCTAGGCTGTTATCTTACTAATACACACAAACAATTCTGCTTATGAAATTAGAGTTTACCGAAAATTGGTGCCTGATATTCGAAAGTAAAAAGGTGGCTCCCTATTTAGTTCCGCGCTCAAATCAAGCTGACGTTTTCGTTGTAGAGTAAAAGTTCCTCTCATTTTTTTGAATGAGGGCTTGTTTAACATCTCAAACGTGATACTCACTCAATGGATATAAATGTGAATAGATTCAAAAAATATTCTATTAATTTATAAGTCAGGAATGCTGGGCACATTGACTCTCTGTCAAAAGTGTTCAATAAATAAGTAATAAAAATTTGTCAGTTTTAGAAGCCTATAAAAATCTTTCCAATTTATTATGCTTTACAAAAGAATATGCAATGGAAAATATATTTATTACGCTGATAATGACGTTCACCACAAATAAACGAAGGAAATAAACTTTAATTTCAACTACCCGTGGTCAACTGTTTCATTTGTGCCATAAAATGCATAAAGTTTGAAGTTAACATAAAGTATAATACGCTAGACATAACGGTGAGCTATCATTTAAAAAATATAAATTATCGTTAAAAATAAGTAATAATTCAAGGTATTGTTTATCACAAAATGAATGAAAACATATAAAAAGAGGTATAAAATTCTAGTATGTGGAAATGAACGACTCTCTTATATATAATTTTCATATAAAGGGCTATGTTAAAATTAAAACTTCACTTCTGTATTTACCTTATGCATGGATATTTAAGTCCTTGACGTAAAATTTTCAACGAAAAAATTTAATGCAATACCTTTTATAGAATGAGCCTGTTATTGGAATTTGAAAGTTAAGGATTCGTTCAACCGCTTTGGAAATGTAATATGAACAAACAGTAAAAAAGCTATCAACGTGCCTATGTTTAGATTAATATATTGGAGCAAGTGCTTAAATAGAATGAAAGTTCTTAGAGCAAAGATAATATTCCTCCTTAAAGTAAGTGTGTTTATTAAATGTAAGCCTAGAAAAACTGAGGCTATCCTGATTGTTATTGTTTTCCGATTGCATTTACTAAATACTCCACAGAGAGAAGAGGGATGAAGATGACGGAAGAAGGCAGAGGAAAAATGGGGAGAAGTCGAGAAAGTGAGCCGGTAGACCTTGGGAGGGAACGGAAAAGCGAAAGTGCTCTTTACCTTGGGATGCTCCCATCAAGTTAAACTCGGGAAGGCGTCCCATAAGAGCAGTAGAAAGGAAGAAGTGAAAGGGAGAAAGAAAAAGGGCAGGAGCAAGTAGAAGAAAGAGAGAGATTTTGCAGGGTCGCCGAGGAAGTCTCGCTCCGACCAACAGCGAAACTCCCCTCATTCCCAGGGACGAGTTGTCAAGATGGAGGAAGAAAAGAGCCAGGGGAGAGCGAGGAAAGCAAGGACACACGTAGTCACTGAGCAAAGGACTGGGAGGTAGAAGAAAAAAGGGGAAGCAGGGGGTGGGGATGGTACCAAAGTACAAGCGACCAAAACTAATCGAAGGTTGCGTGGGATGTGGAAAGAGAGAGAGGGAGGAGCCATGGTGGCGGTGAGGAAGTTTTAAGCGGGGAGGTTAAAAGGTGATAAAGAGGTATAAGAAGAGCGGGTAAGTAGGGGGAGTGGCTAGGGAGAGCTACGGGGACGAGAGGGGATAACGGGTGGATTGGCCGCAAAGACGTGAGATGGCGAGTCGGCACCGTGTCTTAGGAACGCGAAAAACGCTGGCTTGGCTATATCCCTTTAAGCATATTTCGATAAAAGTTTCAGAGAAAATAGTTTATGGCGTTGTCGATGTTCGGTAGATTAAATTTTCATAAAAATCAGGAGAGATCTCCGTCGGAATCTCTCTTGGGGAGCCGCCGAATTTTCCGGTCGGCAAACACGTCCCACTAAGTAAAAAATTATGGTAGTCGAGAAAGACTTAAAGGGCAGGAAGTACGGATAAATTTTTTCCTTTATCATCACTTTCCTCTCACTTAAGTTTAAAAGCTTATGTGAAGGAAAAACTAGCTTAATAACACGCAGGATACATTCTTTTTCTTTGGTAAGGTATTCCCAAGCAAATAGTTTAAATGCCCTTTTTTAATTAAATGAAAGAGTATTCAACTTTAAAAAATTACCTTTAAATTGGAGAATGAATATTTAAGGTTCGATTGCCAAATGAAATACCTAAAGATTAGGTTCAATGCGAAGGAGGAGTGCAGGAATTTTTAAAAATATGATTAATTAAATACAAAATAATGGTAATCGGTTCAATGTTAAGGTTAGATGACGATTAAATTTATGTATCAGCTGGAAACGACTCGTTTTTATGCAGAATATAGTATATATTCACACAAAAGAAAACTCATCTTTACAATAACTAGGAATTTTAAGTAATAAAATTGGACACTAATTTCAGCTAACACAAAACAAACTAACACATTATATGCATAGTTCCGTTCCGTGTGTAATCATGTACGAAATTATTATAATTATAAAGAACTATGAAATACTAAAAAATTTATCTGCCTAAATATACACAAATTTGGAAATAATAAATCTAAAAAGATTTACTTATATACATTTTGAACCCAATTCGTTAATACTTACAAATATCCTACTAACAGCAGAGGAGAAGTTACTTTTCTATCCTCTTTCTTAGACATGTTAAAGCAATTCTTGCGTCACAAAAATAAAACATATATTTACTGATTAGGAATAGAATTTTATTAGACCAACGTGAAATTCAGAAAAATAAATATAGAAAACAAAATAATTTTCAGTAGATATCCCAATCTTTATTTGTTCTAAAGTCACCACCAGCTAATCATTTATCAATCCCCTTAAAAATACGAAGGTCTTCCAATTTATCTGTAATATAGTCGTGTTATAACATATTTGGACATCAAATGAGAAAATTTACAGAAAAATTAGATGATAGTCTCAGAGGTTAAAAATTTCTGTGCATTTAACTATATTAGTCTGTTTTATTTTCTCGGGCAATATTTAAGAATGTACTTCGCAACTTCGGAGATTAAATTAATGTTAGTATGCTTTGGATGATAGAATACTTAAATTTAATTCTTTCACATGTAACTAATTGTTTGAAAATTATAACCAGAGCTTAAGATGGTGATCTCAGTCTTTTACAATCTAATTATTTATTTTATGTATTAAATTTTACATATTTACGCAGATTTAACATCTTCTACTCTGGAGGGAAACGAGGCAAATTCACATATATTATAGAAATTTTGGATTTCACTTCTCAAGTTCACAACTTGGCTTAATATTTTCTTTATCTGTTCAAAAGTAATTTATTGTTTATTTTGTAGAATGCTCCTCAAATCAACGTCAATTTCTTTTCCTTCCTTGAGAGATGTCGAAAGAAGAAATTATTTCAGAATTTCCAATCGTCAAGATGAAAAATTATAACAGACGCACAGAAAAGCTTTGAAAAATCTGTCATTCAGGAAAACAACAGCCAAAAGATTTGGTTATG
This sequence comes from Hetaerina titia, assembly GCA_037158775.1. NCBI lineage: Eukaryota > Metazoa > Arthropoda > Insecta > Odonata > Calopterygidae > Hetaerina > Hetaerina titia. Next base: position 63,148,863 of record CM073774.1, read on the forward strand.
AGATGAATATGATGTCTTTCCTGTTTTGGAGCCTGGTAATAATACGAGGGGTAGTCCTTAAGTAAGCACCGTTTGCTCATATTTAAATATTGGCACTTCAGAGCACAGTTTTGCTCCTGCAGCGCCATCTACTGATTCATTGAGAAGCTATAGCAGCATTTATTTTGTTTCATAAGTCGTTTGCTTGTCCGTGCATGCAAACAACAATGTCCGCGACAATCGTTGATCCCGCCAGCTGTGAAGTGCGTTCTGTCATACGATTCTTGTATGCAAAAGGATTGTCGGCTGCTGAAATTCATCGGGAATTATGCCTAGTTTATAAACCTACAGTTATGAGTGAAGGAAAGGTTAGACAATGGTGCCGTGGTTTTAAAATTGGACGAACAAATGTCCACGACAAAGAGCGAAGTGGTAGGCCCAGTATTCTGACCGATGAAATTGTTTCGCAAGTGGAACAAAAACTGCGATGTGATCGTCGATTGACAATTAATGGCCTGGCCGAAGAATTTCCTCAACTTGGACGCACTACTGTCTACAATATTGTTACGAAAAACCACGGATACCACACATTGCGTGCAAGGCGGGTACCGAAAATGCTCACCGACCACCACAAAGAGCAAAGAATGTCCAGTGGTCGAGAGTTTTTGGGTCGTTGGGAACTCTTTAAACCACCCACCGTACAGTCCTGACCTTACCCCCAGCGACTACTTCCTCTTCTTGCACTTGAAACGGTGGTTCGGTGGACAACGGTTCGAAACCGAAGAGGAACTCAAGAATGACGTTGTCGATTGGTTCAACCCTTAGGCGGCGAGTTTCTATGCAGAGGGGTTAAAAAAAGCTGGTGCAGCGGTACGAAAAATGCTTAGAAGTGAACGGCGAGAATTTCGGGCTAGATCTTAATATTACACTTTATCATAATATTATATCTAAAAAATTTTCTCATTACCCTTCCTCGTTTTTTACCCAATTCATATCTATTCTTTGGCCTTCAACTCCAGATGAATGTCTCTCGGATTAATGAAATGAATAAATCCAATTTATTTCTTTCATGGAAACCTTCCCAATAGCCTAAGTGGCTTGCCGAATCGTTAGTTATCGGAAAAAAACAACTAATAGCACAATTTTTAAACTCATAATGACAGGATATGAAATAACATAAGTTAATTGAATCCATAGTGAATAAAATAATCATTAATAATGTAATTAAAATGAGCTCAATAATACATTGTTTGAGACCTGTTCAAAATTAGTTTATTTTTACTATCGGATTTGGAAGAAAATAAATTCTTTTAAATGTAATTTTTTACAGATATTTTTGTTTTTGACTTTTTTTCCTTTTAAATCACCGATTAGATCATTCAAGATAAGATCATATTGATCAGATCAGATAAGGCCTAAAATTCAATCTCCATACCAAACATTCGAGATGCAAGAGAAAGAATGACCCCTTTCTATGTACCAAAGATGCTTGGGTAAATGTCAAAGAAAAGATTTACTTGCTACTTTCGGTAATTATGTGCATTAAAGTGAAAAGAGAAATAATAGCGTGACCACCAATCACTCAGATCAGCGACCAATTTGCAAATGTGGCGCCCTTAAAGACCCAAAATCTGTGGGAAAGGTGGAATCGAGCAGATCACAGGAATAAAAAGGTTTCCTTGCACGGGACTCGTACCACGGATCTTTAACTTACCGGGTTAACCATTGAACTACAAACAAACGTAAAACACACTGAAATCTGCGGGGAGTTTGTACACCAACCAAAAGAAGAAAAGTACGAGAGCACGAGAAGAAAAGATAGTAGAGAAAGCATTCATACGTACATGTCATAGAGAATAGTAACAGTGAGTTTCGTGGCACACATTCACAGAATATGGTTATGTGTATATATAATACATGGAATTGGCTATATGTGTGTATGTATTTCTATGCCTTTTCTTTGTATCTATATCCATGCTAATCTATATGCGTTCGTCTAGTGGCGAGTTTACGTCTTTGAATATGTATGCGTGTTAGTATATTATATACATATATATGTATTATATATATATATATATATATATATATATATATATATATATATATATATATATATATATATATATATATATATATATATATATATATATATATATATATATATATGCATGTCAGCGGACACTCACATGGCAAGGTTTGGGGCTATTCAACTCATTTAATCTCTCTGTGCTCTGGCAAAGAGAAATTCCTCACAATTCTCTCTGTCGTTAAGGAAGGGCAATTGAATCTTTTGAAACGAGCTTCAGGGACGGAGCCACCATTCAAGAGATACGAGACACAAATTGGGGAATCATGTGTATTGGACTGATTAATAAAGAACAAAGGGTTGAAGGGACTCACCCTCTTGCCTTAATGCTGGATGGAAGTCGACTAGGATTCCCGGGGATCCAAGTGTGTTTGATGGCTTCCAGACGCACAATTCCGTCGCTTCCGATGTCCCCTCCTCAAGTAGATGGCCGTGATTAGAAAAAACACTCCCGACGCACACACGAAACACATACACACCAAACACAGAAGGAAGCGCCTGAAGACTGGTGGGCGGTGGAGGATACTTTGAATGGAAATGAGTCAGTCATTCGTTTCTTTCCTCTCGTTTCCCATTAACTCGAGACCGTATTTTTTTTTAAGTTTTATTTTCTGAAGCCGCTCGATTTTCATTCCTCAATCCCCCGTAGGGAGGCGCTGCAGTACTGGAGCCTGGAAAGACAAGAGAAGAATGTCAGGAGGACGTGGACGCAAAATTAGTTATTTTCTCTACCTTTGTGTACGGTTGACATAATGAAGCAATTAGAAAAGGTTAGACATTCTCAGCCAAAACTGGGAGGAAGAGCGAGAAGGATGGCATTGAATTATAGAAACATTCAAGTAGTGATTTTAAGAAAAGGCCCGGAGAAAAGAAGTTAACGGACAGTTAAGAACACTAAAACTGCAGCGAGTACGCGTTGAATAAATTTTAAGTGAAATAACACCAAGCGGTCTAGAAAAAATCAACCTAAAAATAGGCACATTTGCAGGTTGGATTACAATGTAATTTTTATTGCTTCATAAAGATTTAATCGAATCCGTTTGATTTTATGAACTTAAGATTATTTTCCAGCGGTAATAAAATTCGGATGGGCTGGAAAAAAAGAGTGCCTTTCTGTAAGATGGCGTCATAAGCTGTCTCGGCAACAACTCTTTTGCGATCAGTTTAAATGCACGCGTGTATTTTAAACGCTGCGTTAAAGCAATACGAATTGGATTGCTAAAGTTAATTAAAATTACTCACTTACATACACATGCAAATCTTTCTTCATGCCGCTGTGAAATAATAAGGAAATGGCAGCATTTTAAAATGTGTACAAACACAAACGGTATTCGTTGAAGGCTCACGATCGCACGCATATCTCAAATACACAAATTAACTCTTACCCAATGAACACTCACGCACATTGATGGGCTACAGAAGTTGAAGAAGAAACAGAGAAAGGTCAATGGACATTTCATACACGTACGTCGTTATCACATACATTCACACACTCCATGGCAAAGAGCGACCGACCGGAGCGGAGCGAGTTTGATCGAAGAAGTTGATTTAGGAGGTTTCCTTCTTAGCCACGAGAAATTGACTCATTCGGCTAAGAACAAAAAGCACTTCCCAGTATCGTTCCATTTGGACCAAATGACCTCTTTAGAACATCAATTTCCCCCTTTAAAGGGATTTGGAAGCCATGCTGGGTGAAGACTAAAACAAATGTCAGAGTGGGAGGGTATAGTATCCCTCTCGTCTTAATTTACGCTGTTCCACTCCCTCAATGGCCCAAATCCACTTTATCATTTGCTTTTAACAACTTCCTCCATGATCTTTCAACCATTTTCTTACGACTTTAACAATGCAGTGACCTCAACGGCAGTTTTGTGATATGGTGATGTTTTATACAAATTTAAAACAAATTCAGTCCTTTCGTTATAAAATTACGTCTTGCACATTAGGTTGTAATGAAATAACACGCAAATTATCAGGCAGTGGGAATCAAACATCCTTTGAACTTTCATGATAAGTGTGAATCGGAGAGATATCATTCGGAACCATCTTTAAGAATGATAACTTACGCACTTACGGTCATAAACAAATGTAAAATAACACAGAAGAAGTCGCAACATCTATATTTGTTTAGTTATCTAACTTGATATATTATTTCAACATAGTCGTACTTATACTATCAGCATTCCAAATGTATAAGGTTACTTCTTATTGAATAATTGCATGTTGTTTAATAAATTATCACATTATTGTCGAAAACTCTCACGGATGGACATCCAGCATTAATGAATTATCAAGGAAAGTACAACCACTCCAAATCTATTTAGTTACGAATAGAAAAAGCCGGAGTGACTTTCAGTGTAATATGGTATTCAATTTAATTTTTTGATGAAATGAAAAAATAAGACACCTTACCGAAACGACAGATACACACCTGTAGATTACTTAATAAAGAAATAAAAATTGATCCCCAATCCGATATTTCAAAATTCTCTTACCCTAACAATTTTCTTCACACAATTGGAGAATGTACTTAGTTGTGACTAAGGTGAAATCACCCGAACAACTAGGATAGAAAGAACATGTTGCCAAGTGTCATTCTTTTAACTATCCAACAATAATTAGCCACAGCTACAAATTTCAAGGATGCATTTCTAACACGCCCCACCTCATAATACGCATACACCGAGTGATAATACGCAGTATATAAAGCTTATCCCGAGGTGATGGTTGAATCATTTTAGGTTTTTAGTCTTAGCTTAGTTCAAATAAAATTTTACCATAGGTAGAGCTAATTAAAGGACTCAAATATACGTACATTCGATACTTAACAACCAGCACGATTCCCGATTCAAAAAAGCCTCGTTTACACAGTTAAATTTTATTTATATAAAAAACCTTTTCTTCTTACGTAATCCATAGGACGAATAATTCACCAAACAAAACATATTCAAAGGCTGGCACTCTAAACCTCTCACATTTCATATCCACTTGCATGCCTCGTATTGTATCATGCACACATCAACTCCATTTGGTCTTTTCGTCGCTAACTGTTCTAAATATAAGATCCAGATATCGAATTTATGAAAATATTTGACTAAACTTAGCACGACCACAAGCATTTGCCACACGCAGAGAATTCCATAGTGAAATTGTTTAATAAATGAACTTCTATTTAATTTTTGATGATTTTATCAATGAAAATATGCATTTGTTTGAGACTTTTATTACGTAACTGTTTGAAATCTGCAATATATACGTTTTCCTACCAAAGGCTAATTTTATTTTACTTACTAGCATTGCAGTAGTATCATTCAACGATGAATGATGTAGCAGTATCGTTACACTCACATGTTCACAGATGTCAGCGTAGCATATAAGCCTAGGCCGATGAACCCCTTTATATTTATTTTCAAACAGTATAAGATGTGAGATGCGAGTAATGAATTTATCTATACCCATTACTTGTCCAACTAACGGGAAACAAATATCCTTTCATGAAACGCTTAAAGTTCGGCTAATATAGGAACCATCCTCAAAGAAAGCTCGATTTATCCTCACACGTTTCAGCCCACATGTCCCAATTAATTTTATTTTTCAATTTTATACCACTAAGAATTTTTAATTTTGCTTCGTAGACATTTAATTTAAATTAAATATAATGTTATCAACATGCAACTTTAGAATAGCGGCTTCCGCCACCTAATCGCATATATCTGTTACATTTAGTTACAAATATAATATAGCACAAACCCTCTTACGAAATAAGAAACGCGCAGAAATGATTGAAACATCTCTTCCTGTAACGCCAAAGATTAATAAAAAGTGACGTCGTTAATAAATGGTTTCAATATGATACTAACAAAGAGAAATAATTAAGAAATGTTCCCTAATAAAATTAGATATTTCCAAAGTCACTTTCCCAGTGGTACAAAACGCATTGGAATTAAATAACTACATTATACATATAATTTAATCATTCTTTAGTAAAAGTGTTGGATCCCAATAAAAAATTTCATTTCTATACATATCTTTCTTGGAACATAATTTTTTTTTTCGAATATTACTACATATTCTTGATAAACTATCTTTTTTCAGGAATACTGAGTGATCATTCTATGCCAGATTTGCGAGCATTCCAAACATACAATATTAATATTTCCAAACATTAATATTAGTGGGACATAATAAAAACTTCTACTATATATATATATATATATATGTGTGTGTGTGTGTATATATATATATGTAGACTAATCATAATGATAATGCATAAGTTGATATTTATTACAGTTAAGAGAAAAAATATAAAAATAAAATGATTTCGACGGGAATAAAAATTCATCATAAAATGTTTCCCCAGTGGCTGAAACAACACCCTCTCCTCTCCCCGCATACCTCACGTCTCTTTGCGCCCGGCCCCTTCCCAATTTTGCCCCGCTACTCTCTTTCTCCCTCGAAAATTCGTCTTTCATCTCCCCCACCCCGCTCTTTCCGCCATTCCTCCCTCCTTCCCCCGTTCACTCCGCTCCGAACCCATTACCCTCCCTCCCACACCCATCCGAAATAAGTTCCCCTTTTCCTACTTCCTCCTCTTCTCTCAATAAACCCCCGTCCCGTCCCACTCCGTTCCGGAATCGACTACTCGGGCAACTTCATCTTGGTCGACCTTCCTTCCTCCAAAACTCTCCTCTTCTTCCCACCCCGAAAGACTCTTCTCTAACCGAGCCGACTCCCATCCCCAGAAATACTTCTTTTCTTTCCTCTCAAGGGTCTCATTTAATTCCATCCCGAGAGATATTTCAGCCCTGCTCCCAACCCCCTTCTTCCCTCCGTCCCTTCCTCCACATATCCGCGTCTCTCGCGTGGGATGCATTATTGCTGAGGCGGACGGGCGCGCAATTCGCGACCCACGCGCCCTGCCCCGCCTTTATGCGTGCGTTCCACCCCTCCTATGAATCGAGGGAAGGGAGGAGTATGGGTGTCGGCGAGAAAGGGGGTAGTGGGGTGGGATGTTTGGGCGGATGACAGCGGTATGGGAGCAGAAGAAAATAAAGAGTTGCGCACGTCGGGAAATTCGCATCGCTCCCCTTTCGTCTCCCCAGGAAGAACATCATCTCCTCTCCTGTCGAGTAACATGAGAAAGGAAGGTGGTGGGTGAGGTGATAGTCAAAAGTGGGCGAAAATACTCGAGGCCAGAGGTCTGAGATACTATAAATGCTGGAAAATTTTGACATTCCAGTAAGACGATGAGAAATGTAAAGGTAGAAACTATTATTAAAAACTACAAGGAATGCTGATGCTACATTTCACGATCAGATGATCTACCTGCAACAATAATATGAGCTACTGCGAATCTCCGATTATATCTCTTACGATCTAAGGCACTTAATTATAGGTCACAAGTTCGAAATATTAAATAAAGAATATGGTAGAGTTTTTTATGAAAACTACAAGATATATGACATTAAATATTCCTTCACGATGATAATAACTTTTATTAATGCTAACAAAATAAAATTATGAATCTTAATTCAAACAACAGTTTTGTGATTATGATTGAATCCCAATCGTGTATGCATTTTATTAAAACAATAATAATTTAAACAAATAATAATTAAATAAAATATCAAATATGATAGTGGGTGAAATTATTATATGTATTGGTTTTGAATGCGGTATTTCTTTTTTTTTTTTGGGTGGTGACCTAACACCCCCCGCCACACGCCCTTGCGACGGCTCGCGGGGTATTATGTAGATATAGATGTATTATTTAATTGAGGAAAAGGTACAACATTCATAATTCATTGAAGAGAGCGATAATATATAATAACTTGAATTAAATTAATTAACTAAAGTAAATGGCACACATTATTTAATTAAGGGCAAATTTAAAGAAATGATTGGAGAAACTTCAATTAGCGATTACATAATATTGCACGAGATATGCATAAGCATTCGCCCAAAATCCGAAAGCGTATTTTATTTATGTAAAAATTTATGGAAAATGCTGGCAGATTACCTTATGACATCCTATTAATCAAACTTTTACTCCTAATTAATGGATGAACTCTTCCACAAGCCATAAAATATTAGATGGATATCTTTAATTTTAATATGTAGGGTCGGCTGCTGGATTGTGTTTTGTTAGGAGTCACAAAATATTTATTTGGTAGCTGTGTCCATCCAAAAACCTACATTAACCGGTATATTACCTTATAATAATAACAATCTCCTGTTATATTTACAGATCGTTCAACTTCCATTCAGAGAGGTAACAGGGATGCCGAGGAAGGGTTTTTAGAAATGACTTGATAAAAATTAATATGTAGCGTTTTTTTGCCGTGCTGTAATATCATCGTTGATTGGCGTAAATAGGAGGATTTTGAAAATTGGTGTAGAGAGGGATTCTAAAATTTCCATGGACAGAATTGGAAACAAACAAAAAAGTGTTAGGCGTGGTGGGAAGGCATCAGCTATCAAAGACAAAGGAGGCAGAAAAGTAAGCGAGAATTGTAATAGGCGTTAAAATAAAACAGTTTCTGGCGTAACTTGGTGGAAAATCTTCATACTGACTTTTAATAATCAAACCAATTTACTTTTCCACATAAACTTTTTAATTTTTACTACCTGATGATGTTATGTTATAGTGAAACCTGGGTAGTAAAAATTAAAAAGTTTATGTGGAAAAGTAAAGTGGTTTGATTATTAAAAGTCAGGCGTTAAAATGTTGAGGACTATGATAGTGAGGAAGAACGCTGGGGAAGCGAATTAGAGAGAAGAGACTGATGTAGTAGATGGACGTAAGGAAAAGACGAAGGTAGTAGAGATATCAAATAAGGGTTTATTGTAATGTCGAATGTCAGGCTAAATTTTGTTTGGTGAGACAAAGAAATTTATCATGTTCAGTCTGTAGCCACCCAAACCGTGAATTAAATGATAAAATCTAATAATAATAATTCTTATTATGAAAAAATAGGAAAGAAAGGAACCAGTTCTAAAAATGATTGTAAAATGTGAATTTTTATTCCCATTCTACTGCCATATCACGCAAATAAAGGGAAAAAATTGTTATTAAAAAAATGCACATTATTCGTGATCATTTTTTTCCTGTGTGCTCTTTTATAAACACGTACGTATTGAATTGACTTTAAAACAGAAACTAAGCTATGTTCTTGTCTCTTAACATAGGTATGACCTTGGTGAAATTTCTCACTCTCGCTGTTCTTTCAACGCGTCGACATACCTTATCTACCTTAATGTGTGACTTTCAAACTCAAAGAGAACCCAGACGGTTTTCACTGGTGAATATGAAACTACTTGAACACTTCAGAGAAGCCAAGCAAGATTATTCATTCTTTATACAAAGTAACCTAATTTCCTAAAAGTTTGGTCGACTTTTTCTAAAACTAGGAAACTTTGGACTCCCGCGTGAGATGTAACGTCGCTAATGAATAATTAGGTGCTTGAACTTTCATCAGCTATCAGACCCAATTTTTTTTAGGGAAACGACGTTAATATCTCGGTATTAGGGGAAAAATTCGCGTGTGACAAGTTTTACATTTAAAGTCTCCAGCATAAAGACGTATTTTGTTTCTAGTATCCCATTAATTGACTGCATATATATCATTTTATTTTTCATTTCAATAAAACCTGGACTTTTTCCATTCCAAATGAAAAGATTAGAAGTTTCCAGCCGTTTGAAAAACTATTTTTTACTAACTTCTTCTGATTAATACTAAAAAAGTTAGAAATTCTTTTAATAACGATTAAAACTAATATTTTTTTTCCTGAAAGAATATGAAAATTAACAATTTAAGCATATTTGAAAGTCACTACCTTTCCTTTTAACATTACAGCTTCATCTCATACTTAAAAATATGAAGTTAAAATATTACCCATTCGTTAGCATGATTTTTCTTTTATTACGTATTTATTTTTGTAATTGATTAAATTTGACTTTGAAAAAATTACATAAAAATGCAATCCTTTTAGAATTCAAAAGCCATTCGCCTTGACCGGGATTCAGTCAAAGCGAACGATTTTTGCACTTTGAAATAGTTCCTCTTTAAGGTAAGTCAGTGGATGACTTCGTCAAAATTACTGTCACGGTATCTTCCGCAGTTCTTTGAATTTACAAGGACTATTGAAAAAATTGGTACGGGAAGAAAACATGGCAATGCTCCGAGGCCCATGGCTTTAATAAACACTGTATAATCAAAGGAACGGCAATGTTATGGCCGTTATTTAACGACTTAGTCCGGATGAGATAGAACCTTCATAGTCCCTTCTTCCACCGTACCCTTTTATTTTATATTCAAGTTATTTAAAAACACTCAAACCGTAGGTGAAGGAAAACCCACATGTGCGGGAATAGAACCCGCGAACACCAGGGCCTGCGATTGAAATACGAATGACGTGCAATGTAAGTCATCCATTCAGTACAATAGATAACCAGCGAAAGACAAAGAACAGAATATCTTACAGTAATTGAAACCCCTAATCCAGCTGGTCAAAGCTGGTAGCAGCGAAATTCCTTGAATATATAAAGCTAAAAAGTTTATTATAGAAATTCTCGTCTTGGCACAAGAATCCCAGGAGTGGTGAACGATAGTGTAGCCAAAAACTCTGTTACACACACAATTGAAGATATGAGTGAAAACTGAATATAACATTTTCTACTGATAATTTAAGGGTAAAATATATGTATGGGTAATGTTAGATGCAAGTTAATACCTGTCAACCATTTATGCGGTTTCAAAACTAATTATATCATGTTTAAAGTGTTTCGAATTTAAATATTTTGCTCGACTTTCAATTAAAGTACAAGCCATTTTCCAAATCACAATTTTTCTTTCTATGTTGAAGATATTGCCATTAAAAAAGGTTTAGAAAAAGGTAAGGTCAATAAATTGTCAAATTTTTCCATGTATTTTACACACACATATTATTTTAGCGGAACCCTTTACGATTGTAACCAAAGATATTCAATTAAATATTTAGTGAGGAAAGCCCAATTTGAACACATTAAAAATTTTGTTTATGAAAAATATCGTAAAACATTTTCTTTCCCGTTGAACCCAATTATAAAGCTCAAATAACCAATAAGTAGAAATACTAGGATAATTTTGCCGTCCTATGTAACATTTAGATCAAATTTTTCCGTCTTACGGGCTCGAAGCACTCGATCCGTCGGACGTGCACACCTGCGAATGCTATAAGGGAATTCCAAGTCTAGAGACTAAGGAGAAGGGCTTGGGAGAAGGGTTTGGAGTATGGGAGGCGTATAATTCCGTAGGCTCCCTCTATACCGTCGCACCACTTGCAAGGCATTCTTACCTCCCCCTACTCCTTTACAGCAAGTGCCCCCACCACCACATTCTTTCCCCATTATTCCTTAATCCCATTCATGGAAACCCTAATTTCTCATTGTCCCCCGCTCCGGACGTTCCCTCTCCGACCCGACCCCCCAGGATCCTCCGTCCCAACAGAACCAAACCAAAGCAACCAACTCCAAACCCTCTTCTCCCTTGAACATCGTCTTAAAGTCTCCCCTCTCAGCCAACCCATTCCCTTGGCGCGTACACCCCCAACCGCCGACACTGCCTGGCATCTGAGAAGGGCACGGCGCCACTCTATCCCATTAGATATCCCTCCCTCTTTGCTTTGGGGGCATAAGCACGAGCGAAACCCATCTTATGGACAAGACGGAGAGGGGCCAATCAATAGAAATATGAAGGCAGCGTCTACACGCTTTAATGCTTTCCTCCCTGCTGTCTCGACTCGCTCCTCCTATCGACTCACACAACTCCACGACGCGTTTCCTAACCCATCCCTCCATCTCACTCTGTCTCCTTTCGGCTCCTCTCAGAAATTCTCACGATTCACTTTTCCTTCCGCGAGAATACGCGTGCCAGCGGAGAACACAACCAGGCGGATCGTTAGAGACACCTTCCTCCTGCTTCCTTTTGTGCCCCCAATGAAAGACGCAGGGTTTCACGAATTTGCCAATGGGAGTAGTTATTAGCGTTCACGCCCAGCGCTTTGACATCGTTTTCGAGTTACACATCAATCATCAAATGATCTCCTCTAGACTTAATCCATATTTATAGCCCAGTTATTATGAATGTAAAATAATGATATACCCATGAATAAATTTTATGATCGTGTATTGTATTAAGCAAATTAATAAAAATTAATTAAGGTTCTAAATGCAATGCAAAATTTTGCAATGACGCTGGTGAAACTATTAGTAAGTCTTATTCAGGCGAATTAATTTGTTTTGAACTTCATAAATATATAAGAATTATGAATTATATCATCGATAATAATTGAGTATCACTTGGTGCTATAGGACGATCTTGATTTAAAAGGCTTTCACAATCAACACATTTTTTGTTATTTAGTGAGTTATTTTTTTATGAAAAAGAGCATTTAATCTTATTTTGTGTTTTTTTCAGTGATAAATTTCATTCCTTCATACGAACATGAATCACTAACCTCTTTTATAACGACTCAAGTGCTGGTGGAATAAAATCTTCTCTAGCAACGAAATGAAATATATAATTGCCACGTGTTTGAATAGAACAAAATCTTTTATCAGCTGCAAAATTCTATCATACATGCAATCTACTTAAACCAAAGTCTAGTGCTAAATAAAATATTTTGATGCACATAGCACACTAACAGTTTTTGCACTTGATGAGAATAAAACACTTTAAACATAGTTGTAAGATAGTTTAATTTACGAATATATAACGTACCAGATAAATGTGAATATCACCGAATAATTTCGTAAAATGTTATTGTAAAAGATCTACAGGTAGTATTATTTCTATATTTCATTTGTATCTGTATTTTTCACGTAGTAATATGCATAAATCATAGAATATTATGAGGAGAATTGTTATTGATTGAGAGTTGATTGTTGAATAGAGTTATTGGAAAATACTGATATTTCTTCTACTAATCAACTTCATAAAAAACTGATACAATTCAAGTTAAAAAAAGGAAATATGTAATACTAAATCTCATTACCATTTGATGAAAATAAATGTGTGATGTATCAAGGTTGAAATCGGAAAAAGAACTGATCCAATATAAGCGTGTTCTATCTAACGAACGGACATTGTTATGAACCTTTTCGCACTTAGCCTATACCCTGTGGGGGAAATATTATAAGAATCGTCATCCCCGTTAATTTCACCACTATTTCTGCATTTGCTCAGGGAATAAACAGTTGAATTTTAATCTTGAAAGTAGGATAATGAAACGCTAATCCATAAGACGTTAGGAGATTGGATTTTCATATTTTATATCATTCAACTCAAAATGTATCAAAAATGACTGTTTAGTCATGATATCAGTTATAAATGGGTTCATTTATCCAGAGACCTTATTTCTCCCTTTAAATGTAACCAAATATTCAAATAAACACTGCCCTTATACTAACAAGGTTCAGACAATTTTCAACAATTCTTTCAGATAATAATGGGAAAGACAATTATGTGAGCATTAATTCACAATGAAAATCGACGTCCAAATAAAGCCCGATATTATAAAAACTTTTCATGTTTAGTAACTTCCTGTTATTTAACGACATAGGAACATTGCAATAAAATACAAGGAAAGAAATAATTAGTGAGAGAAAATGATCAACCAAAATCGTCGTATGCAAGAAAGAACATTGGTTACATTTAAGTAAACGTAGCAATCTGTTTATTTTATTTACAAACCACAAAAAAAAGAAAGTAAGACCTTATCTAACCTTAAACTTTGTCAATGGTTTCTCAAATCTCCCAAAAAACTACCATTCACTCTCCACTCTACTCATTCTCACCCTTCCTCACCACCCTCCCATGAGTCCCTCTATTCCACATTTCCCAAAAACTACCCAAGCCAGACTTTCCCAGACCCTTTCTCGTCCAACTCGGCGTGTTTATGGTGTGATTTGCCTTAAAGCTTGGAATGCGTAGCCCCAGTACAGGAAATGGGACCTTGGAAAGGTGGAAGGAGAGAAGGAAGAGAGAGGAGGAGGGCCCTCCCCACCTCGGTGTTGAATACGCGGATCTGGGCCGAGATGGTTGCTCCTGTCTCCAGCTAGCGAAGCATTGTGGGAGTGGAGATAGGCGGACGGGCCGGCGAGAAAGAGCGAGGATGGAAGGGGGACCAAGAAAATGGAATCCATTTGTTAAGAAGGAAACAAAGACAGACGGAACGAGTCCAGGACCAAGCGAAATGGAAGTAAAATAGGAAAAGAAGGGGTTATACATATAAAAGAAAATATTTTCGGGGGTGGTCAATAGACTTCGAGTGAGGTCTCGTAGGAAACATCTTTTTTCCCTCCTCACGGTGGAAATCGGTGAAAATCGACTAACATGGAATTTTAGGAAGGAATTAATCCACAGAGCTCCAAAATCATACCTACGAGGGGACATATAGTTTTCTTCTCTCTTTCATCCTGTATCAAAATGGAGGATTTGTACCCTTAACTTCGTTTTCAAGATTAATACTATACAATACTTGTAACTTAAGTAGTCAGAAAATCTGTGCTTCAAGTTTCGGTCAAGGGAATATTTTTGTGCCTATGATCTGCTCGATTCCTGATGATCTGTTAGATCTTTACCAAGTAGAAGATGCTTTCAAAAAAGGAAGTTATCTAATATATACATATAATATATATATATATGTATTTATATAATTAATATTAAGTAATCCACCGGTTATCTTACATTTTGGAGGGACACAACTAAATAAATACTTTGGGGCTCCTAACAAATCACAATCCAGTAACTTACTCTACATCAGGTCCCTCTTCATCTCTGTGTACTTCCTTCCTCCCTTCATCCCGTCCAACATCCCTATCCTGTTCCTGCCCTTTCCTCGTTTGCCTAACATTCTCCCCTCTATTACCTTCTTCAACGTCCCACCTCCGCTCAATACGCCTTTTATCCATTTTTCCTGCCTCCATAGGATTTCTCCCAACAATCTCCTCTCCTCACCCACCATCCGTAGTACTTACTCATTTGTTTTCCTCTCGGCCAATTTCACCTTCTCTATTATTCTCCACACCCACATTTCAAAAGCCTCCAATCTACGTCTATCCTCCTACTTCAGTAACAACGTTTCCGCGCCGTACACAGCCACGCTCCATATTAAAGTTTTTACGAGTCTTTTCTTAACCTCCCTACTCAATGTCCCAGTCATCAACTCCCTCCTCCTTGAGAAAGCCTCCTTGTCTAGCGCAATTTTTCTCCTTACGTCCCTACTACTTTGACCGTATTGGTCCAAAATACTTCCAAGATACGTGAACTGTTCTACCTGCTGTACCTTTTCCCCTCCTATTTTAATGCTTAGCTTAGCCTTTTTCGTCCTGGAAAATTGCATAACCTTCGTCTTATTAATATTGATTCTCATCCCATATCTATCTCTCTGAACCTCCAATTCACTCCGCAATGCTTGGAACCAATTGGGGTTGAATTATAGGCCTTGATAATCCCTGATTGCGTATACAAAACGATGGCCTCAGAAACAGTTCCTTTTCTGGAAATATTTAGTCGAGCAGTACTTAAATCCTGGAAAATAGAAAATATTCATTTTAAAAAGGCGAAAGAGAAAATCCGAGTAATTACCGACCAATCTCTCTGAAATTCATCTAATGCAACATTTTAGAGCACATAATTGAAAGTTCAATCATTAAACATCATGATTCTTTGCATGTATTAATTATCACGATTGGTTTCAGGTGAAAAGATAGATGCTATATTTATAGATACTAAAAAGTTGTTCCACAAAATCCCTTATAAAAAGTTTTCCCAAATTTGGAAAGCTTCGGGATTGATAAATATATTATACACTGGATTAATAACTTTTTAACAGGCCACGAGCAAAGAGTCGCAATAAGCGGGGTGTCATCCCACACATCGTAGGGAATGTTATCGGTCCGTTATTGTTCCTTCCATACATTAATGATATCGGGTCTCATGTTTCCAATAAACTTCATCTATTTGCAGACGATGCTGTGATACATAAGGAAATATATAGTCATGAAGAGACAGTATCATCAGCTAATGACCTAAATGCAATTCAAAAGTGTTGCAAGATATGGGAGCTACAATTAAATTTGAAACAAAGTCGTGAAATCTACTGGATAACTAATAAAAAGTTAGGATTCAAAAAAATAATACTTAGGAATTGAAAATAAAAGGTCAAGGAGCTTTGTTATTTTACGTTAGTTAGGCCCCACCTTAAGTATGCTGCAAGTGTATGGGATCAAGAAGGCTTCATTTTGGAACCTGATCGAGTACTGCGTAGAGAAAAGTTGTTATGAACAACATAGCAGTGTCACGGCACTATTGGAACAAGTAGGATAGAGGCCACTAGTTGACCGTAGGCTGAAATACAGTTTTAATTTGCTGCGTAAATTTTAGGAAGTTTACTTACCTGAGGATATTAAAAATATATAACGGAATTACTATGGTATATCAGATCAACAACGTAAAATCAGGGAGATTTATTGTAGAACGGATAGATTTGAAAGGTCGTTTTTCCTCGTACCATTAAAGATCAAGATATATATGACAGTATTCGCGTAGAAGATAATAAGAGTTGGTAGTGTATATTTTTGTCAATATTCTCCATGTTATTCTTTTTATTTAATAGACCCATCTTTTAA
Organism: Hetaerina titia; assembly: GCA_037158775.1. Taxonomy (NCBI): domain Eukaryota; kingdom Metazoa; phylum Arthropoda; class Insecta; order Odonata; family Calopterygidae; genus Hetaerina; species Hetaerina titia. Next base: position 63,165,599 of record CM073774.1, read on the forward strand.
ACAGTTATTCACGATGATTTTATGTACGTATTCTGATATTGAATATTGTTACGAGTAAGTACTTTCTTTCGTGTGATTTAAATTTATTCAGTGAATAATCTAACTAATATTTGCGTAGATATAACATGATTTGATTTTGCATTGGGTTATATTTTATTTTACGAGAGGTGACCTAACACTTCCCGCCACAAGCCCGATTCCGCGGCTTACGGGGCAAAATGTAGATGTAGAAGTCTGAAACTACTTTTGAATACGTATTGCCCTCCGTTAATTAAAGTTGTTATTTTGATATACGTCTAAATTAGTGCAAATAGGTCCAAATGCAACATGGTTTCCAACGATGTTGAAAGGTAAGAATCATGTTAAAATATTTTTGTTCACATAAAAAAATGGCCACCTCTATAGGTTTTGTTACACCGATCCTGTGTATGATACGGAATATTATGAAATAGATCTACATCTACATAATACCCCGCAAGCCGCCGCAAGGGCGTGTGGCGGGGGGTGTTAGGTCACCACCCAAAAAAGGAAAAGAAATACCGCATTCAAAACCAACACACACATGCCAACCCCAATCCACAGCAGTGCACACATTCATCGTAACATCCCATCATTCGACGCGCATGCAAACACACATCTACCTCCCTTCACTCCACAAGCATGCAAGTACATACACTTAACTACAACAAATAATTTTAGATTTTTAGCTATATTTAAAAGATAGGAATAAGGAAGGCTGAGATGAAAAGAGTATGTCTCAATGAGTCATGCACCCGAGGTACGACTATTTCAATGGAGTAGTTCTTCAAGCTTGTCCCCCCCCCCTTAAATTTCGGCCTGCTATCAGATTCGTCAAGTAATACCCAGGGACTCTCGGTTTGCCCGTGTGGGCAGAACCCAGAGGGAGGGAACGATGGCTCAATACACAACGCGGACCGGGGAATCCTGTTGTAAAAATAAAATGGAGAGGTTGGAGGAGTGGGATTTGGGATAAGAGAGGAGGATGCCCTTTCATATCCTCTCCGTGCGGTTTTAATCAGGCTCGCTTCCGGCATACTGAAGAAGAAAACGATTTACACATAAGGTAAAATGGGTCCTTTCAACCCTATCTCCTCTCCACCAAAACCATGAGAAATCCTCCCTAGCCCGCACGCTCTCTGTCCGGGGACCGCAAATATGTGCCAGGAGAATGTCCCCCTCTTTCAACTCATACCTCTCTTCCACCCACCGGCGCCCCTTCCTCAGTTACCACACCTTTGCTAACACCTGTACGCAACGTTTGCTCGCGTTATCTTAAAGGAGGGACAGGTTTACCGAGTGGGTTGGTAATGAAGCCGAATAGGTTAAGACAAAGGGAAGGAGGATTGGCTTCTGAGTGATTAAATACTGTTGCAGTGAATATTCGCAAGCACTTTAAGGAATAATAATGGAACTTCCTTTTTCTTTGCCTTATATTCACTACAGTTCGTGCTGCATGTCATTAACGCGATATATACCACCAAAATATTTTTTGACGAATAGGCTAACAAGAGTTTTGTACAAAAAATTTTTAAAGTTTTGGGTATATTTTTTGGTTAATTGGTACCTGAGTTGGGCTGTTGTTAACACACAGAGTACTACTAACTTCCACGAACTATAACTTTGGCGCTAATGTTTATGCGTCCCACTAACGAATTGAACTCAAAAAAGGTAGCAATGGAAATTGCTTATCAAAGGTAGATAGACTATGAGGAAAATGTTTCGCGCAATCTACACATAGACGAGGAGCTTGAAAAGACTTCTAAGCCTGCTGGAGCTGCCTTTGAACTGTGAACAATCAAAGGCAGAATTAAGCAAGTTGAAAGAAAGTTCACTTCAATAATTTTCCCTAAACATTAATAAGGTAATTTCTTTTTTAATTATGAGATGCAACGTAGAGAGTAAGTAATAAATCATGAAAATCATGCGAAAGAGCAATGTAAGTTACTTGCCGGAGAATAGGAAAGTGAAGCAAATACGCGTTCACACCATAAACCAACGTTAAGAGTAGATGAGAAGAACACGCGTCAGAGGGACATACAAAAGGAAACAAACCTGGAAAGCAAGATGACTATGAATGATGGGGACTAAAAATGAAACCAATGAAAAAAACGGTATCATAGGATTGCCAGAGACTGCAGGATGGCCGCATGACTGAATTTAAAATTAGGGAAAACAGGAATTTAATGCAGTAGGCTATGACTAATTAAATAGTAATCAAGAAAAAGGTGAAATCTTAGTTGTAGGCATTCTAGGGGTGATGTTTACATGACTCAGAGAGACGAAGAAGTATACAGTGTATACTATAACTATAGATAATTGAAAAAGGAATTTCTTGGATACCTACTTGTATATGAGACGTGTACATATTTGGAACATGTGTACCAACACAACATAACAAAATAATCGAAAATCAAATGCATCTTTCCAGCGAAATTTGAAGTCACTTTACTTTTTGAACATACCTCGCACTGTACAAATGGTGTAATGAGAAATAATCTGAAGAAAATATTTAAAAAAAACGGGAGAACAAGTATTGTAAAATCGCAACTAAGGAAAGATTCGCAATGTACACATCTGAGTGTTCGTAGGTAGTTGCTTTCAGAAGAACTTTTGCATTGTGTATGAATAAGGAACGAATAAAATTGAAGTATGCTGTACAATGGAGCAAACTTAGATGCATACGTATTCAAACACAAATAAAGAAATCATTTTCCGTGTGAACAAATTAAATTTATCAATGTAATGATTAAGAATTGCGTCGCGAATTTTTTTAACCATTGCCGGCGAACAATCACACCAAAAGGCTTCTTGCATAAAAAACTGAAACTAACATGGGAAGCTTAAAATTAAACCAGTTAGTTATAAAAAAATCATTGAATGTGCCTTGTAAAGTAAAAATAGATTTCAAATTACAACAATTTTTGACCAGAACAAATGATCTGATCCTGGTGTCAAAGTATTTGAATTTAGTCCCTTTTCGGAAGGATGAGGTAGTGAGATTAGTTCCTTGAACAGCTCAACGGTTCATTCGAAGAGACCATCGGGAAGAGATAACGGAGAAGGGAGGGGGTTAGAACGTAGAAGGGAACATCCACGTGTGTAGTTAGTAACCCCACACTTTACAGGGCAAACCTCATCGGGGACTAGCGGAAAAGAATAATCTTCGGCACACTAAGGGCGAGAGGGTGGGAGAGAAAGAGAGTGGGGGCCGCCGTCTGAGGACTCCGTGGTGCGTGCGGGGCACCCCGCATGCCGTGGTGCACATACGGGCGTCCGTTTCACCTCTTTCGTCCGAGGGGAGTAGGGGTGTGACCACTTCCTTCCTTCCGCAGACCGGGGAGGGGTGAGGATCAAGGGGCACTCATTCCGACCCGCACTCCGTAAAACACCTCATTCCCTCCTTTCACTCCCAACCCATCCACTCCCTCCAGCACGTCCCTTTGTGATGGCTTTCGTGGGGCGAGAGCCCACTCGGCTCCCAAGCTACCCGCCTCCCCCATTCCGCTACCTCTCTCGTGGGTTTGTTGGGCAAACAGGCTACCCGGCCACCCCCCAGCCCGCGCGCGCGCAAGCGGTTTTGCAGTGGGAGGCGGAGGAAAGTTGAGGTAACTGCTACGAGGGGAGTGGGGTAAAGAGGAGGCGGGGGAGGGACCAAAGAGGAAAACGGGAGCGGGCGTCTTTGGAAGCGGTTTTATATGAACACACGGAGATGGAGTATATACGGCGCGGGAGACAAAAGGCGACCCACGAAATAGCTGGCACCTGAAAGCTGGGAAAAGCGATATTGTTTCACGGGAAGCTGGAAAAATATAGGGTAAATCCACCCAGTTCAGTGAGCCAAGTAAGTGGAACAATGGTGGTGGGATGATAAGCGGCGAATAATGCAGTATTAGGAAATGATTTATAATTCACAAATAATTTTCGGTGAAAAATGGCCACGTTAGTAGGCGTAGAGATACGGAATACAATTGTAAGTTCTTTTTCTCCCAAATCTTTAGCTGAATTTGGTCGAAATTCGGTCGAAATAAAATTAGATTCCAGGATTTTATAATCCATAAACAAAATTAGGATATCCATTAAATAGTATTCATTTGGATACAACTTTACATTTTTTTAACTCTATTATATCAAGAATTGCGTGAAAAGGCTTCTCTCGTACTTTGGATTTAATTATTATTCGGTAATTATTAGTAATCGACAAATTCAAAGGCAAATGATTCGATCTAGGTGGTGAGATTGTTAAAAATGAGATAAGTAGAGAAATAATAACATTAGTAAAAATAAGTATGACAGTGTTTGTGTAATAATAATGATGAAAGTTCGAGTTTAAATGTATCCAGGTCTAAAGCGGAATGTATAAAACGTAAATCTCCCTGTCACATGGGCACACGAATAGCAGGAATACGAGTTCTGTAAATTAAGAAATGAGACTGGCAACGTAGCGTTCAATCTGGCAACACTGGAGGCGCTGGGATTGGAGGGGAGGGGGCAGAGGAACATGTTATTCGCCTTCAGTACGGGTTTGAACTCACTCGAGTCATTTGGTTGTCCGTAGTTATTTTTTTTGTGAAGTAGTTTTTTTATTGTGTTCTAAAAATGAGTGACATTAATTTAGAGCAACGGTGTGCTATCAGGTTTGGCTATAGACTTGAGCACAGTGAAACGGAAACTCTTGCTAAACTTCAGCAGGCATACAGAGATAGTATTTTGTCAAAAGCTCAAATTTTTCGGTGGTTTAACGCATTTTCAGATGGAATAGAGACGATTGAAGATGAACCACGCAGCGAAAGGCCTTCATCTTCAAGAACCGATGAGAATGTCTACAAAATCCGGGATCTTGTCCGTTTAGAGCGTCGGTTGACAGAATGATCGGGGTAGTGTTGAATTTGACTCACATTACCGTTCATCAGATTTTGACCAATGAATTGGGGATGGGAAAAATCTGCGCAAAAATGGTTCCAAAAGACCTTTCGCAAGACCAGAAGGACATCAGGAGGGAAGGGTGCCTTGAATTTTTGGATTCGAATGAAAATGACCCCGATTTTATGGAACGTGTCATTACTGATGACGAGTCTTGGGTGTTTGACTAAGGCAATGAGCATCATCAAATGCATTCTGATTTGTTTTTTTCGATATCCACGGATTCGTCTATAAAGAGTTTCTACCTCAAGTCCTAACGGTCAATCAACACTTTTACCGGGAGGTTCTTGTAAAACTTCGAATAAGGGTCATTTGTGGGAGACCAAACATCATGAACAATTGGGTGTTGCATCACGATAATGCTCCTTGCCACACAGAAATTTCAATAAACGAGTTTTTGGTCAGTAGAAACAATTCTGTGGTTCCTCAGCCTCCTTATTCGCCTGACTTGAGTCCTTGTGACTTTGTTCTCTTCCCGAAGTTGAAAAATCACCTCACGGGAACTCATTTTGGGACAGTCGTAAACATTCAAACGGGTGTAACCGACCAGCTGAAGGCTATTCCAGTATCGGAGTTCCAGCACTGCTATGAGGAGAGGTAGAACCACTGCTATGAGGGTGACAATCTAAAATTGTAATTCTATTTATATGAAAAATTCTTTAAAAATATTTTAAAATCTCATTGCTTAATATACAGTCCTCGTATGTTTTAGTACACCACTATCGTAGTACATGGAAATTCTTTAGAGAGATCAAAAGTGGGAGATAGTTCCCCAAGCTGTCATTCACGAAGAGAAATCTTTGATATTTATCGATGTGTTAATAGATAAACATATTTGGAAAAGAAGTAAATATTGCTGAAAATTGGATGAACCTTATGGGTATACTTCATCCCGCGACTCTTTTTAGCCTCGACGGACATCTGCCTGATATCTTTGAACTGGACGTGGGGGAGAAAAAAAAGGCAACTCTTTGACAGAAAAGAAAATGCTCCCAAATGGCATTCAAATGAAGTCAAAAGCAGTCAGTTTTAAAAGGTAACCCAGGCTACCAGGTAAACACGTTATTTAACGTGGAGGGTGTACGAGCCAGAGCAAAGCGAAAAGAGATGAAGAGAAAGAGTTAAAAACGGAGAAAAAATATGACCAATGGACATGCAAACGTAGTAGATGGAGAAATAGGAAGCAGAGGAAAATGAATGTGCAGAGGCGAGTTTTAAGGTAGAAGGGAGATGGGGAAAGGTAGAGAGATTCGGCTTTTCAGATAAATGGATCGAAAGAGAAGCGTTCCCGTATCCCACCCATTTCAGATTAACCTCGAGCTGTGAATTAAACTAAACGAGGATCAATGGAAAAGTCAATCGTGGATAAGGATGGGCCCAAGAACTCCGTGGTAACCGCGCTTGGAAAACGAGCACCGATACATACGGTGCAGACAATAACAAGGCATAATACAAGAGCTTACATGTACATCTAGCATCAGCGAGGGAAATCATCTACTTCAGCTTAAAACATTCTTACAAACTGCAAACATATTTTTTTTTACTTTTTGCCTTCTTGTAAGGCTGGAAAGAAAAAATATCAAAGTCAAATAAAAAATTTTATTTTGAATTTAAGACTAGAACGCTATATGAAATAGAAGATAGACATTTACATTACGAGATAACAGAAATTTGCTTCAATTCTGAAGTTCCGATCACCGATGTAGTTTATTCATATTTATGAAAAAGATTTCAATGGATTCTTTCAATGAACACTCCCATCTATCGATAAGAGAAATAGATTGATGAGAGAAACTAAATTTTCTATAGAACAATATGTATAGTTTGCCATATGTAATCCTTTTATATTGATAAGCATATGAGAATAAATTATAGCTCCTGCAGGACGTTTAAAGCAGTAGTCATCATTTAGCCAGGAGCCATCTACTCCTTGAAGTTTTATGTGACGAGCACTTCGAGAGGAATACGGCGTCCCTCATATTAGACGTTAAATTGTAGACCCCTTACCATCTTTTGTTAACAGAATAATAATGCCGACGCCGGGCTTTTCTCCACCATTTTTGCACTACCTAAATATCCTTTCGCAAACAAACTACACACCTAATTCTATAGGTGCAAAGATGTCAGAGCCTCAAGATGCAAGGCCTCAGATGTCGATCGCCTTCGCTGTCCAATTGTCCAAAACTACAAGAGGAAAACTGAAAGTTTTCAATATGCCTTGTTAAATGTAAACATAAATTGCAGTTCCTAACTAGATGAAAATATGTTTTAAACTAAAAACATTGACAAATTAATTTTTAAAAACTTGTAATTCTCAAGTTATATTTTAAAAAACCTCCGTCTTGGCAAAATTTCTTTTCCCTCTCTTATTCTTCTCCTCTGCCAGTAACCTCCTCACGGGTTTATTCAGCTCAAAGACAGTCCATGAGAGAGGAAAAGAAATTCTAATCTCTCTAGACATCCAGAAGGACTCCGATATCCGAGGACCAATGTCTTCTTTTACTATACGGAATGGTAGAAAAGGACACTTTAGTCTCACAATTTAGTCATCACATGATCATAAACTATTCACGACACAAAATGGTTTTGTGTTTCACATGTAATTTTAATGGAAGTGGAGCATCTTTTGGATTTTGTATCTCAAATGAATCAGAGTAGACTTCAGTATTTATCCTAGTGGACAAACAAGTCGGATGTCGCATATATAAGTTCACTATCGTCTTCCAGGAGAGAACTAGCATCATGCATTTCATGCAATAAAAAATTAAGATGACATCTTCACTTTTTATTGCATGAAATGGACGCCAAAAACTACTTGATTAAAGGCTATTAGCATTCAAACCATACTCAATTGGAGTAATTTTAATGGCATTGTGAGAAAATTCTAACGAGGAAATCTCCGGAACTATTTTATGAAATTCTGGGAATACCCAACACACAAAGCTTCAAGCAAATAAAATAGGAAAATGTTTGTACTGAACAATTAGAGGAAAAATGCGAAGTTGCGAGAATGAGCACTCCTAGGGAATAGAATAGATGTTATTATGCATAATATTCTTTAAAAAAAAAAATTAACAAAACCAAAAGATTGGGAGCAGTATATATGAAGGGAACTGCAGTGGAAAAGAAACCAGAAGGGGAAATACAGATCTTCTGATAAAGGAGGGCGAGTGAAAAAAAAAAACTAAAATTGGCGAGATGTGTCCAAAAACGGTCAGGTATTCTAATGGAGACGCATGAATCGAATGGGACACAGAAGGGGGAGTGGGAGTGAGAGATCCGCTGGAGTCTAATGGGGCAGGCCAAATTTGCTTCAAACAATCCAAGTTATTTATCGCTGCCACTGGTCCACGGGGAACGCGATTGAAGCTCCCAGCGAATTACCAGTACCAAAGGCAGCGGGAATCGCTCGATTGGCCCACAGCAAATCGTTGCGAATTCCCTTACGGAATAATTAATCCAACTTGACGACCAGCTGGGAAATATTTTTAATAGAGGACAATACATATTGACCCCATTTTATTGAACTCATCTCCATAAACTGACTGACGAAGAGCGCAAAACAAGGTAAAAATACTCTTTTGAATTCAAATGCGGTGTTTGTTTAAGGTGATCCGGTGTAAGTAGCGAGCAAGGAAACTTTAAAATCCCCAACTCAACTACTTCTTAGATAAGTCAATATTTATACGAACTGTTTAGCATTAAAATCCAAAGATTTTACTCATTCAGTGACTCCAGAAGTACGCCACCGCCTTTGGATTACTTTAGATACGCCTGAAAATATTAACAATGCATGGGCGTAAAATATCATTTCACGACGATAATGCTTATATGGTGATCTAGTCGGCACAGGGGTAGAGTCCTGGCTGGAAGATTCTTCTTCCTAACAGGAAAAGGCTTTAGGACACTCTTGGATTCACTCCAGGATTCTTCGAATACCAGCTGTTACTGGGAAACCAGTGTTGGTAAATGGAAATAAACTGGTTTCCTTTCGACGTCGTGTGAATTCACCTACCCTACTTTTTAGTATTAGTTGATCCTATATCTCCTACGTTTAGCGTATGTCTCACCCATTAAATCAACCCTTGGGTATTAATATTGTTTTTTTTTAATTTACACAAATGTGATACCTTAACAAATGAAAAATATATCCAACTTTATCCCTTCTACTTCTCACTTTATAAAACTGAAGAAAATTGAATCCTAGACTAATGCGGATGATTAACACTGACACTTATCCGATACTAAACCCTTAAAAAACCAATTAGAGTTTCATGTAACTTACGGATTCATTGCAGAAAAGTTATCCGGAAGCCATATTTTGTTCATTTACAAAGGGATTACATCAGCAAGAGGTGTGCATGCGTTTGGGTTTGATCAACCTGGATGCTAAAAAAAATCGATCTCTCCTGTGGATGAGGGTTCCGTTAATGGAGGCTGGGACCGGGGTGGAAGGACAGAGAGAGATGGAGGGAGGGATAAATAGAGTGGAAATGGTAAGAGGAGCACGGAGGTAATTGGCAAGTGGATGGAGTAGGGGTTCGGTCACCCGGGTCACACACAGGTCCGACTGGCAGAGCTTGGGAAACCAATTCCAGTCTTATTAAGCGGCCAATATTTCAGTGAATCGAAAGAGGAAGCAATTAAGAGGCAGGCAGAGGACTCTATTTGGAGGGAATGATTCAGTAGGAGTGGGGTTCGAGGAAGAGGATAAGATAGCTTTTGACCGAGAATACATTTGAGAACTTGATGCATTCATCTTATTAAGAAATCCATTTTTTTGCCAAAAAAACCCACAGACGATTCAAATGCCATCCGTTGCCATGTCTGATGAATCCCTGGAAAAAAAATACGCTCCGATTTGGGATTACAGCATTGCTTTCCTTTTGGAACATGAGGAATTTTGATACATTTGACGTTTTCAAATTAAGAAAACGCATTCCAAATTAAAACTTTCATCAGGAAATAGAAACCAGTCTTTATTTTTGTTCCTCCTTTCTTTCACTTCAGGTTTTGTAACTTATATAACCCATTTGAGTGACACAACTTAAGTGTATTAAGTGTATTCAACATGCAAGAAGTAATGTTCCCGACGATAACTTAGTATCAACTAATCAAAATATTAAGTATTATTTCCTTATTTCAGATTCAAAGTTGAAAAGACATTTACCTAAACTGAACGGACAGGTATTTACATATTTTTATCGCTTTTTCCTATTTTAAGATTGCGCTGGTCAGATTAGAGTTCAATGTTGGCTAACCTACATACCAGTAATAATCCGGAATAATTTTTATGCAGCAAAGGCAATCGATTCAAATTTATTGAGCAAATTTGAATAATATTTTTAAAAATTAATGGCTAATTTGTTAACAGGACTCTGAAGATTCTTCGTTCCTTGAAAAAATTTGCTCAAGTTTATTTTCGACTTCAATGATTTTTAGCTATCACTAATCGCAAGGGTCTTTCTCCACAACTCACTTCTAAAATCTTACAAGAAAACAATTAACTATTTTCTAACCAATATTCGCTATGATATTTAGAAACAAATAATTATTTAAATAATACTACCCGATTAAGAGTGTTTAAAGTATTTCTGAGTTTATGGTGTACACTCCTCTCTCAGTAACTCCTAATCAGAAAACTATTACAGGATATTATATCCATGCATAAAAGTTTTATTCATGATCGTCATTTGCGTCCATCCAGAATTTTTTTTTGAAAGTCCAACGTTTCTAAAACATAGGAAGTAGATGTTATATGTGGTATTTTCTGTGGATTGTATGTCCATAAAATTCACGTTCGGTAATTCGCCGAGCATTTCCACTTTCAACTCCAAAAAGTTCATCACTTTTCTCTATGAAGCACATCAACATTTTTTATGCACTACACAATGAAGGGATGTCTTAACGCAATAAAATTCCGGACGAAATAAATACCTCTATTTCTACCAAGGATGTCTGGATTAAGGGAGACGAACGAGAATATAACAAAAAACATATCCAGTGAACGGCTGATAGTTGGAATAGGAAACGAAAGTATGCAAATGAAGAGATAACGCAGCGATGGGGATAAGGGTGGTGGCGGGGGAAAATACCCAATTTAAATTGAAAAAAATATTCGCTCCCAAAAAAAAAGGGACTCTGCTCCCTGATACTTTCCCTTTGTATGAGGAGAGCTAATTTGAATATCGAAACAATCGAAGGAGGCAGTCGGATAAAAGGAGGTGAATGGAAAGGGTCGGCAAACGGAAAGACAAGGGACCCGATAATAGTTGGGGTGCATGGCGGAGGTGAAAGAGGGAGTGAAGGAGGACGTGAATTGACTGCTGGGCGAGACAGGAAAGAGAGGAGAGGAACGAAAAATTTAGGAGAAATGAAGGAGGAACTTGAGGAAAGGAAAAAAGGAAATCGAGAAAATCATTCTGGTCGGTGACAGGGAAAGCGAAGCGCCGACGACTGGATTTGAATCCGGATTATGTATTTGCACAACCGATTGGCGTGTGAGATGCATGCGGATATTAAGGCGGTCATACCACAGGGCGTGGCCCTTGGGTTCATCTTTAAAATAATTGTATTCCTGTAATTTATAGGAGGTAAAAATTAATTAAAATCTCTCTTACGCGGTAAACTTTCTCGTACTTCGTTATCTCACGGCTGAAAACGCGATTCGCTAGACTACAAGCTCTTAACTTTTCATATCTATTTACCTTCAAGACAAATCAATTGCGTAATTATTATTGATATACACATCATTTATTTAAATAAATAAATAGATGACTTTAAGGTTGTCGCTTTTTTTGTAAATAGTTATTGTAATTTCTTATGTAAACGAATTGTTCCAATGCCTGTAATGTACAAGTATACCCGTTTTTCTAATCACTAACAAAACAATTATTACCTGAAAGCCCGTTAGATTCATCATGCGTCCAAGGATAGCTTCGGTGAGATAATTAAGATAGTGATTTGGGATATTAATGAGTTTTGAACTAATGTAGACGTGTTCCATGAGAATTATGGGACATATTGCTGTAAAAGGAGCGCAAAACGGACAAGGAAGCAAAAGAGTGAATATTTTGTTTGAAGAAATGTTTGCGAAAGATGGTAGCACAAGGAGAGAATGAAAACACACTCTTTTTCTCCAAAAGGTTTTTAGTGTGTACGTTGCAATAACATCAATTTTTTCTAAGGCAAAAAAATGGTAGTCCATAAAGTTTTACTGCTCTCTTTACTATGTTTTTGGAAGTGAAACTTGGGAATGGTTGGAAAACAATAGATTCTGCGGGGAACTGAGAGGCAAGGATATAAATTACTTCGTTTTTACAAAATGTAAATGAGATATATTGTTAATTAGATTAATTGGTAATGAACACTTTTGAAAGAAGAAGGCCACGTTGGTTTGGTAATATTGAGAGAATGCAATGAAGTTGTATCAGCGAAGTGAAATTTGATAGAAGAGTGAATGGTTCGCAAGAAGTGCACATCCAAAGGGTGACCATGAAAGACCAAGTTGGTCGAAGAGATCATCAAGACGAAAAATATTAGGCCAATGATTCTGATAGTCTAAATGGAATCATTACAAAAAAACTGGCCTATTTAATAAACTTTAGCGTAAAAATTGGCTTAAGGGTACCATTTGTTATTTTTTTGCATTGTGGCTATTTTAATTGAACGATGAACGAGGGAAAAAATCCCGTATGCTGGCAACGAACCCGAAGCTACGTGCGTATTCTAAACAATAATAGAATTTCCAAAAAACATAGGAAATGTGTGAAATAATGTATGAATCGTTAGAAATGGGATGTACAAATATTTTCAATATAAGGTTTTCACAGGTTAGCAAAGATTCAGCATAAACTGAATGAGGAATTACAACACACAGAGAGAGATAGTTTCTTCTTCTATATTACCTGCAAAATGAACTCAGCATCATGGATTTAAAATATGAAAGCGGTTGTCCAAGGGCATCTCCAGACCTATTTCCTCAGCTTATTTTCTTAATTTTTTTATGAGATTAAGTAATAAATTATGCAGGATTGAGAAAATCATATGAAAATAAAATGATGGTAAAGGGTAGGGCATCCAATCTTTGACGTGATAACTCATGGCTAATTTATTTACACTATTTAACTAAATTTATCAAATTGTTAATCCCACGTGCATGTGTATGTCTCGCGGCATTTTACTACATAAATTAGCAAGAAAACGAATAAAAACAAAATGTTCTTCCAAACTTATCATTTCATAAAGCCAAAAAATATCTAGCCTAAAGAAACTTATGGATATATGCCCGCCCATTTACTATTTTAGCTAGACTGAGATAAAAATAAGGATTGAAAAATTGATTGAAAACATTTTTCTCTATGTCAGAGTATGATATTCTGACATCCGTTCAGGTTTGGTTTCGACTGTGTCATCAACCGATTTATTTCTCAAGTAGATAAATAGTGGATTAACAGTGAATTTAGCGGACAACTTTTGGTTATTCAAAAGTTTCTATTTTTTTCACTGTGGAACAACGTTTTGCTTCTTGGAGGAGAGTAAAATCCGTAACCTTTCCATGACGAACTTAAAAGAAAAACATTGGTTTTTCTGTTTTCCCCTTCGAAATAAGATCCTTTTATAAATAAGTCGGAAGCGGTGTTGGCTGACGCACGTTAAGTGGCGAGGCACAGTCATATCAAATTCAGGATAAACTTAATTTTTCCATTTTGATATAACGCTGGCAAGGAAAGAATATGTCAAAAGAAAAAGGTTTTCATGAAGCCCCTATAAGAAACCTCAGCAGAAATTCTGAGCGACATGTCTTACCCAAAGATCTATATTCTTTTTCAGGCTTCTGTTTTGAGGGAGAATAATGCTTGTCCATACCACAGGTGGATAAAAGAGGCATGCTTCCTAAAACTAAAGACCATATTGGGGAGATTTCCTTGCGATTGCTTGTGTTTGATTTTCTTGCTACGAGTGAACATTTCCCTCCCACTTATTTTCAACGGATATATTCAACTTGAACGATTTCTTAAATTCCTTTGTGTTTTACGACGAACACGACGTTTTTTTCTCTTAACTCATGAATACATTTGATGAATATTGTTTTTACAAGTCCTTATCCATAACCAAAGATTACTTCAGTCCAAGGTATTTCTCAATGAAACTCATGTTTGAAAAATTTATTTTAAAACGACACACAAGCATTTAAATGACAGATATGAGAAGCTTTATCTGTAATCTCATAATCTTTTACAACACCTTCAATAAATTGAAAAAATTATTGCAGATCTTAATATATTTTTTCGGTACCACGAATATTTATTCGATAGCGTTTCAGTTAAAATAAATTCATTTCTGAGATTACGATTCTTGCACCAAGTTTCATGTTTCCAATAAAAAAATGTGATGCCTAAGTATGATGTATATTTCGCAAGCAATAATAAAGAATGTCCCTTACTTATTTAAAAACATTAGCTAAGGAGAGCAATTGGTGAGTGTGTAATTATTTTCATAGAGAGGTGTAAAAAACCTTAAACAGCATGGTTTTGGATATTTTAAACCAATAAATGTAGGGATGAAGTGGTTAATTCTATCAATCGTAAGCAAAAAGAAGAAGTTATTTGTGGAAACCCGAAGGAGGTAGTGGAAATGGTTGAAGGAAACATTGACCGGCAGTGTGATGTTAAAGACCGTGTTCAAATATAGCATGTTAGGTGAGGGCTAACCCCCCCCCCCCCAGAGGAAGAGAGGAGTATTTCAGGCAAAACGACGGAACAAAGTAACGAATAAATGAAGAAAGAAATAGTTTGAGACAAGTAAAATGAAGTTCTAACGATAGAAAAAGACTTATCAGAAAGTCGGCTCCTAAATATGCAGCCAATAAGAATGAAATTACCTGAGTTAAAATTAAAATCATAACAAAGTGTGGTTTGTTTTTGAATTGTGCCAATTGAATATTGTACCTACTGCGGCAGGATATTATCCATTATTATATTTACTTTCCCCATGCAATTTACTGTCATAAAAAATTCTTCAATATTATCAATAACACAGGCCTACAAAAAATTTTTTTTTTGGTGCCGGGAATCTTTGTGTTGATTTTAACTATATTTGTAAAGCTGAATCAAAATATGAAATCCGTTTTTATTTAACAGCTCTACTTTTTTAGATATGGCACATCTTACGATTAGTTGCTTTAATATTTGATATATTCCGGAAAATAATTTTCAAAGTTAAATAAATCTATAAGTATAATAAAAAGAAAATAGGAAAAATATTAGAGGCTTTGTGAAACGTGCATACTTGGGATATTTTGGTGTTAAGCTTGGTGACCAAGATAAAACATGGGCACCGCATTTTGTGTGTAAAACATGTACTGAACATCTGCGGCAATGGAAAACAGGACAAAGGAAAAGTCTAAAATTTGGTGTGCAAATGGTTTGGAGAGAACCTGTGAACCATATTGACGACTGTTATTTTTGCATAGTAAATGTTTCGGGAATTAATCGAAAAAATCGCCACAAGTGGACATATCCAGATTTGCCTTCAGCTAGACGCCCGGTACCCCATTCAGAAGAAATACCGATCCCAATATTTCAGACGTTACCAGATATATCTTAGGAAGAATTTGAGTTATTTGAAAACATTTCTCATTCTATTGACGATAGTGGCAGTGACTACGAGGGGGTATCAACAATTCCTCAACTATTTAATCAAGATGCACTAAGCGATCTTGCTAGAGAACTGAACTTATCGAAAGAAGCATCCGAACTACTAGCATCAAGACTGCATGAAAAGAATTTACTGCAACCCGGTACAAAAATAAGTTTTTATCGCACAAGGGAAAAGGATATGCTACCCTTCTTTACTCAAGAAGACAACCTTACATTTTGTTTAGACGTTAAGGGTCTTTTGGAAAAAATGGGACTACTATTAAAATATGATGCTAGTGATTGGCGTTTGTTTATTGATAGCTCCAAGCGTAGTTTAAAATGTGCACTTCTTCACAATGGTAACAGGTTTGGCGCAATACCAATCGCTCATTCAACTAAAATGAAAGAAGAATACGATACAATAGCATTGGTCTTACAGAAGATAAAATACCAGGAACATCGCTGGGTGATTTGTGTAGATTTAAAAATGCTGAACTTTCTTCTTGGGCAGCAAAATGGCTACACAAAATATCCTTGTTTCTTGTGCCTCTGGGATAGCAGGGACAGACAAAACCACTCGATTAAGAAGGATTGGCCTAAGAGAGAAAACTTGGTTGTTGGGAAAGAAAACATCATTGCTGAATCTTTAGTTTAAAGAGAGAAAATCATCTTACCGCCTCTACATATTAAACTAGGCCTAATGAAGGAATTTGTAAAGGCTCTTGACAAGGATGGACCATGCTTCGGCTACTTAAAACTAAAGATGCCCCATATAAGTATTGAAAAACTTAAAGCTGGAATTTTTGAGGGGCCACATATGAGACAACTTACAAAGGATCCTGCTGTTGTCGAGTCAATGGATGAGATTGAAAAAATTAGTTGGATGTCATTTGTTGAGGTCATAAAAATTTTTCTAGGAAATCACAAAAGTGAAAATTATATTGAGCTGGTAAACATAATGCTCAGTAACTTCAAATCACTTGGATGTAATATGAGCACAAAAGTTCACTAACTACACAGCCACTTAGACAATTTTCTTGGAAATTTAGGAGATACAAGTGAAGAACAAGGTGAAAGATTTCACCAGGATATAAACACAATGGAAGCTCGGTACCAAGGAAGATGGGATAACCATATGATGGCAGATTACTGCTGGTGCTCAAAACGAGACTGTTTGAACAAAGTGCACTCAAGAAAATCGCGCAAAAGAAGCTTCCGATGTGTTGAGTGATGTTTTTATGTATTTTTTCTTTTCAATTTGTTTTATTACAGTAAAAAGATTATATCATCATGTAAAAGATTTTTTTACGTAAGTAACAACATATCTATATCTTGAAAACTATAGCTGATAGGAAAAAAACTAGTGTCATAATTGGATTCAGCACCCCAATAGTTCTTTAAATCAGCATTAACAACTCCGGCACCAAAACCACTGTTGGCCTGTGTAATGAATGGAAATTGCCTTCTCTTTGACTATGGACGGTGAATTCCTTTCAAATCCGAAATAAAATGCTTAAAGACAGTATGTATGGAGCTTTTGATACATATTGTAATGCGAACAGAATGTATTAAAAGCAGAGAGTTTGATATATTAAATAGTTATTTCATTCTTCAAAATATAGTTAGTCGACGAAAAACACGTCTCCAAACGTTGTAAGTGTATTACTTTTTGGGTAGTATTAGTGTTAGAATTCCCCAAATCTAATACTAAAACCCCGTATCTCAATTTAAAGATGTGGTAGATTATTGAAGAAACCTGCCCACTGGTCTGTACATCAACCTAGTTTTAATACAGAAATAGTCTTCATTTGACCAATCAACTTACCCGAAATAACTTTGACCGTCTCGCTACTAGCGTTATGAACTTGACATGGAAAAGAAAGAGAGGCTAAATTCATTTCAACTTGATTTGGACAATTCACTTGGTAACAAATTTTTGTTCATTTTAATATATATTTGAGCATTTTCAATATTCAGGGCTTTCTCTCAACGTTATTCAGCCATGTTTTTCGACGCTTTGAAACCTTTTTCTGAAGATTTTAATAAACTGGACCATTTTCATATGTAATTTATGCATATACAAATGATCGCTTCGTTTTCAAATGCCTGATTTAAGGCCAATCTCAAGTCACATTTGATTTGTTTATCGATTCATAGAAATCAAAATTACAACGGAATCCCTCCTCTTGCCTAAATTTCTTGGAGTCGGTGCTCTAGCAAATAGAAACAAAATGAACAATGAAGCCCTCGGTATTGGAGGGTCCTCTCGCACCAAGAGCGGCTGTTAAACGTTTGAGAGTATTCTCTCATTGTTGCACTCATGGGAAGGAGAATGTTCCCCGCCTACGAGGGGCCACGCTCTCGTAGATCCATATGTTGCTCGACGTTGTCAAAATTGGTTGCATTTGGCACCATCACTGGCTTAGAGAGAGACTCGGAGATATAAGTGACAATGAAACTGCCGTGATGATTTTACGTTTAATAGAAAGGCTATGGAGTTAAAAATCAAGCATTTTGTTGAAGATACTGAAATTGGAAGTGTAGCATTACACAGGCCAACAGTGTTTTTGGTGCCGGAGCTTTTAATGTTGATTTAAAGAACAATTGGGGTGCTGAATCCAATTATGACACTAGTTTTTTCCAATCAGCTATAGTTTTCAAGATATAGATATGTTGTTACTTACGTGAAAAAATCTTCTCCATGATGATATGGGAATATTATATGAATAACACAGGCCAACAGTGGTTTTCGTGCCGGAGCTTTTAATGCTGATTTAAAGAACAATTGGGGTGCTGAATCCAATTATGGCACTAGTTTTTTCCTATCAGCTATAGTTTTCAAGATATAGATATGTTGTTACTTACGTAAAAAAATCTTCTACATGGTGATATGGGAATATTATATTAATAATTATTTTATTGGCCTACAATATAGAAATATACATAAAACCTATTGACAGTTTATTGAAAATAAAAGGAACAGCGCAGAGTGGTTATAAATTAGTGTACTTATAGATTTATTTAACTTTGAAAATTATTTTCCGGAATATATCAAATATTAAAACAACTAATCGTAATATGTGCCATATCTAAAAAAGTAGAGCTGTTAAATAAAAACGGATTTCATATTTGAATTCAGCTCTACAAATATAGTTAAAATCATCACAAAGATTCCCGGCACCAAAAAAAAATTTTTTTGTGTAGGCCTGTGTTATCGATATATAAGGAAGTGAGACTACGGTCTCCATCTACAATGCCGACCGCGTTGTGGCGTGGCGGAAAATAGAATATTCAAATTAATGGCTTATTTACTCTTTCCAAAGTGCCGCCAGCCAAATATTAATAAAATGTACATAAGGTACAATTTCACGGTGACGAAAGGTTCTTTAAACAATACCATTATCCCCATTTTATTAACAAACAATTAATAATCTGCAGGGAGTGGCTTGCCTATACGCATTATGAACAATTAGCACTCTGCTCACCGAGAGAAATTCACTCAAAACCAGCGATAATTTTGGCTGACTCTGTACACGAGTCGCATCAATATGGAATTGCTCTCGGCTCAAAACAGCAAATCTAAATTGATATTGTGCACTTATATTAGGACGCTGGAAACGAAAAATAATGCCTTTTAAAAAAATTCCCAATATAGAAAAATACGAGGGTCATCCGGAAAGTAGTACCTGTTCGTGAAATAAAGACACAAAAGTAAATATTAACAAACATAAAAAATTTTATTTGAAAGAGGATACTTTAAACTACTTCTCAACATAATCTCCAAGCAAATTAAGGCATTTGTCATAACGTGTGACAAGTTTCTGTATTCCTGCTGCATATTCCTTCGCCGCCAGCTCATTGAGATACAGGGTCACTCCTTCTTTAAGTTCTTCATCGCTGTCAAATCTTTTTCCTGCCAAAAAGTCTTTAAGCTTTGTAAAGAGATAAAAATCTGAAGGGGCCAAGTCCGGGCTATACGGTGGATGGTCGAAAGTTTCCCATTTGAATTGCTGCAAAAGTTTTTGTGTTATCCCAGCTGCATGAGGCCTGGCATTGTCATGAACGAGAATGACACCAGTAGACAATAGACCTCGCCGCCGATTTTGTATTGCCCGCCGTAATTTCTTTAATGTTTCACAATACGCATTGGCATTAATAGTGTCTCCACGGGCCATAAAATCAATAAGCAATACACCTCGTCGATCCCAGAAAATGGTTGCCATGAGTTTCCTGGTGGACAGAACTGTCTTGAATTTTTTTGGTTTGTTTGGTGAATGAGCATGATGCCACTCCATTGACTGTCGTTTACTCTCAGGTGATGCATAACAAACCCATGTTTCGTCACCAGTAATTATGCGAGTCAAGAAAGAGTCTCCTTCATCAGAATAACGTCCCAAAAACGTCAGTGCTGCAGCCATACGCTTGGTTTTGTGCTCATCTGTAAGCATGCGAGGGACCCATCTTGCACAAATTTTTGCATAATGCAGATGGTGTTTAACAATTTCATGAACAATTGTTCGAGAAACATTGGGAAAATGCTCACAGATGTCATCGTGACGCGCCGATCGTTCCTCACGAATTCGTCAACTGAGCTCACCAGTTGGTCTGTAATGACAGACGGTCTCCCCGAACGCTCATCGTCGTGTGTGTTCCCTCTCCCCATGTTGAAGTTGCGACACCACCGCCGAACAGACGACTCGTCCATTACATTGTCTCCATACACCTCCTTTAATTGGCGATGAATATCACATGGGCGAACGTTTCTTGCATTGAGGAATTTAATCACTGCCCTCACTTCACAACTGGCGGCGTTCTCAATTTTTTTAAACATTGTAAACAATCACAGAAACAACACAGGCAATGCTAGCGTCACCCAACTTGGCTCAGAGAAGGCAGACAAGCCACTGAAGCTATCTGACCTCGTCCAGCGGCTACTCGCGTCGTCAGCACTTCATGCGGCACGAACGGGTACTACTTTCCGGATGACCCTCGTAGCTTGTAAAACAACAGGTATTAGCTAAGAGATGTACATAGGCTAGTACTTTATGTCGCCATATTCTGCATGTGGTAATAGCTAGGGGTGAATGACATAGAGAACCATATAAAAACTGTTGGAGAATAACGTCAAACACCTACTACGGGCAGACATATCGGTCCGACTGGGGGTATCTCGGGTAGGTAGGTAGTAGTCTTCCGGGTAAGGGTAGACTCTCGGTGGGCTCAGGCCGGTACAGATCCAAGAAGATACAAATCAATAAAATGTGATTGAATAAAAGATTTGTCGTTCCTTCCGTGAAATACGTGATAACGATGTAGTTTCACCCAATTAAGGAAGTTTTCAAAAGCATTAAGGAGACCGGAAAATAGGAATGAAGCAATCAAGTTGTGTTCAGATCTCATGGCTTCGTACTTTCCGAATTAATAATGTGACGGAAGTGAGAATGCTGGCCAAGAAATAAAAGGATTCGCAATTTAAGAAGAATACAATTAAGGATAATCGGTTTATTTACCTTTCCTTAAATTTAAATGCTTAGTATCGCGTAAAAATTGATTCTCATTAGCGAAAATTCATGAATTCAGAAACAAAATTTATAAGCTTATAACTCGGGGTGTTTTAAACGTAGAAACATTTATACTGTGTAACATGTTCACTATGTAAGTTGAGAATAGAAAATTTACAACATGTATAAGGCACCGAGAACATATCTACCTCAAAAAGGCGACTGAATTTGTCTTGTTGTTTCACGCAGGCACAAACTCTCATTAATTTGATCTTCGAGTCTTTCATTTCCCATTTTTGTCTTGAGATATTCTGGGACTGAGTCTGTACTTGTAATCCTCCCTGTATTATTTTCTCCTTCAAAAGTGATTTTAGCAACGAAATTTAACTCATGACAGTACGATAAATTATTTTTAAATTATATACGAGTACGTTATTTACGTATAATTTAGTATCCCGCGGTTAGCCATTTTACAGGAGTCCCTGTACATGTAACTAATATTAAGGCACTTGATTATGTTAAAAGTTCAATCAACACAAGGAATCCAAAGATTTTTTTAACATTAAAAAGAATGATTTTAGTGGACATTCAAGATGACATATTTTTGGCCCAAATATTAAGTCTACGTGGAGTGAGATAATTAAAT
Organism: Hetaerina titia; assembly: GCA_037158775.1. Lineage (NCBI taxonomy): Eukaryota > Metazoa > Arthropoda > Insecta > Odonata > Calopterygidae > Hetaerina > Hetaerina titia. The sequence goes on from CM073774.1 coordinate 63,187,327, forward strand.
AAGATAAGTGACCTCCGGCATTAATGTACGGCGTTTTACTTACGTCATTAGTATAAGTAAAATGAATGGAAAAATACGCCTCGTAAGGTTTAACTCAGATTTAAGATCAAGTTTCAAAATTATTTTACCTATTAAACTTGGTTTCTCTTCTAATTCCGAACGCACTGAACTAGATTTTTTTGTTGAGGAACAAGGAAAATCTACCACTTCTGGATCTCATTAAGCAAAGCATACAGTTTATTTTCCTTTCACTCCTAATTGTTATATTCCAGAGACCAATTTCCTCAAGCGATCCCATTTTGTGCGTGGACTAATACCCCTTCTATAAACATTATTCATGCAACGATTGAAGTGATTTCCCATTGACATACATGTATACGTGAATCTCTCAAATCAGTCTATCTGTTCACTGATATAGCCAGATGTTTATACAAAAAACAACAAAAATGGCGCTCCTCCCCGCAAAGCAATAACAATTATAAGCATGATAAACGTGATGAAAAACAAACAAACATCTTCATCTGAGACTTAAAGCAGCAGTGTCTCATACCTTACGGCGTACGAAGCATTATTCGAATCTGCTTACCACTCTGTCTGTACCACGATTCCCTCTCTAGAAAGCACAAAAATGTAAATTCAATGCTTGCAGAAGGTTCACATTTATGCAAAAGTTCCACAATAGTTTCGTAATAAAAGAATGCACTAAAGTAAAACCAAATTTTCAAATTATTTTAAAATCTGTGCTATAGTGAAATGGACTCACAGGACCCTGCCCGACCCACGCCTACTTTTGAAAGTACAGTGGAGCTCTAGGGTGAAAGGTCGAGCACCAGTGCTCAAATGGCCAACTAACTAGTTTTAGGAAAAAATCATAGAAGAAAACAATTGTCTTTTGCGGTAGAAAGAGTAAGATACATCAGAGAAAAAGCATTAAATATTATCACCTACAGTTCGATCTCGAGTAAAGCGCTTGAAGCCCTCTAATGAGATTTACAAGTTAATTGTTTGGATGATTAGCTCCATCTTTTGAGCAAACAAACATCCATTTCCGAGGAACGCAATCTGTTACTCTAAAATGACTAATCATGGACGGAAGGATTCAAGACAAAATCGGAATGGGGAACTAAGGTTTAGAAAATCTCTTTGAATATATAAGAACAAAAAATAAATAAGCGAATATCCTATGCATGGATATGTACCAATTACCTAGGGATTAAGAAAACCAGTTTCCCCGCATGAAAATATTAATCACTACGCGACACATTCCTCGGAAAAAGAGCTACGAAATCTCGGTTAAAAAGACGAAAAAGCATAACTTTTGGAGTTCCTCTCCTCCCTCCGGATTGTTTGACCAGAGTATGAGCTATATGCATGTCGCGCAATCGCTCATTCCTCGAACAAAATGAAATCGCATCGCGAAACTTGGTGAGAGAGAGGGGAATGCTTACAAGAGCAGGCGGGTTGGGACCGCCGGCGGAATCGGTGAGGCAACCATTCCGCCTCAGCCGCCGAAAACCGACCGCGTTCTCCGAAATGCATTGCATGCAAATTCATTCTCGCCAACAGAACGAGTTCATCGAACGTCCGGACAAACATCTCCCTTCCACAATCCGCTTCACGCACGGCTTCGGATTAATTGCAGTCACACGAAACACGACAAAAACCGCACCTGCGTCAACTGGGGATGAGTGGAATGGGGAATGAGGAATCGTATGGCTCATGTGCCGTAGTTAGCGGAGTTAAGTGGCTCCTGCGGTAGGTCATCCCAGGGTTGACCTACACCTGGATATGCCTAAGACCATGCCTCTAGGATGTCGTAATGGACAGGCGTGTGTCAAGAATTTCACATTTCCTACAACGTAACTATTCGGAAAATCTGACGACCAAAGTAATAGATATCTCCTTATGTCTGCATCAAATTTCATCTTAATAGTTACTACCACAAGGTAGAATTAAATCTATTTATTCTTTTTTAATATCCTTCACTCGTTTATACTTAGTTTCAGCTACTTCATGTATGAACATTATTTCTACAACCAATGATGCTCAACTCTGTCAAAAATTAGATAAACTACATGGAAGGTTTTACGTAATTCTAAAAAAGGAATTAAACTGCACGCTGAATATTTTTAGGTAAACATGTTAAGGGTGGAAAATGAGATGGAGAAAAAGGAAAACAAGTAGAACGATTGACTATGAAGAATTTGGAATGATTTGGCGAAATCCGGATACAATTAATGAACATATTTTGCAGTTTTTTAATGTATAATAAAAATATATTTAATTTATTTACAACAATTAAGAGATATATGACAAAGGAAGGAATAAAATGTTAGGGGTTTCATAATTGTGGAATAATGGAGCTGTTGAGAGACTAAAGCTTAAAGAAAAACGTTGAAGCAAGCAGAGGAAAGTAGGGCAATGAGAAGTACTTCGCGATCAAGAAAAACTGTATCATTTAGTCTATCTGAAGACACAATGTGCTTGCCAGGTAAACAACGGCCGGGTGGATCCTAAGAGGACAGAATTAATACCCTATCCAAAACTAAGATGAATGTAAAAGAAAAGCAGCTATCGAGGCGTACGCGAAGTATCATTGGATAGGAAAGAATGGAGAGCTTCCTTCAGCCAATCGTTGAATTGAATGACTCATGAATTAATGAAAGGCAGCGTGCTCGGAAAATATGGAAAAGAGAGAGGGTCAATATCAGCACGTAGACCAATAGGAACAGGAAACCAAATATCAGCGCTAGAAGGAAGTAAAAATGAAGCTTCTTTTTATATCATTTAACGTTTTTGGCATTTCATGTTGTTTATTAGAAGTGTTCAAAAAAATAAGTGTTTCCGGCTACCTTTTCCTGAGAATATCGTCAGAAGCTGACTAAAAATAGGTTCTATTAGCCCCATAGCATGTTTTACGCTGATATGGCCGCTAAAAATCATTTTTAGTCGTAATATTGTAGTGTTAGGGTAGATTTTTGATGGACTGTGGGACTTCTTCTCTCTACTCTTTAGCCATAGGTAATATGAAGAAATACCTTTATATCCTACCTTGTGCTAATGCATAAATTAATTCTTTGTAATTTCTCTCTCTGTTAATCATATAAAAAATGTTTCATATTTGCGGCCTGCCTCACTAACCCTATATTTTCCACTCCATTACCGGCTTCAGCACCCCTGTTCCTCTCAGTACCTTCAGAATCTACTAGTCATTGAATCGCTCCAATCTTCTCTCTTCTCCTACCAAGTCTTCATCGTTTCTTTACATTTTCCTCCGTTTCAGCTTTCCATTCTTATCCACCACTTTTTGTCAAACGTTTCTAATGTACCACTACTCTTCTGTCGCATCTACCAACTATGCTAAATCTCCCGAAGCTATTTCTCACACATAAATGAGACTGTTATCATCTTCTGAAGTAAAATTACATAATATTTCGGCTTTTAGAAAAAGAAAATGATTTTATAGCCCCATTTTTCCCATAGTTTATCTACATCCTTTCCTCCAGTTGTGAGAATAAATGTTCTACAACGGCTGGAGGCATCCACTACCTTTACCCCAAATTTTCAATTAATACAATGAAACATTTAATAATTATTAATACGCCTAATGCGCATCAGGAAATTGCCGACAAAATATTTCGCAAATATACCAAATTCTGTGAAAACCTACGATCGAAATTGACTTTCCTGTTGTTTTATAATCCACATGAAGTTTTCAAATCATCCAAGCCAACAGTTAATTTCAATTTTGGACATACAAGCTATGATGACAGAAAATATCAGCGTCATTAAATTAGCTCAGTAAGGTTACTCTAGGAGAATTATTTTAGCTTATGTTATAACCAATCTTACAAAAAAGAGCATGAGCATGTTTAATAACCAAGCGAGTGATGGAAAGTAAAACAAAACCTCTTAACGTAATGTTATACAATTCAAATCGCTCAAATGGTCAGAGAAAGTTATTGTTTTTCGATTTTCGACAGTTGAATTATCGTTGATATGGCCATCTAGACTAGTATTTAAAATGAGAAAAAAATGCAGATTTATCATAAGACGCGTACACATTACTTCCAGGTTTATAAAACATAGATGAATAATGGCATGCCATTGTTAAATTCAGTATCCTTGCAAGCAGTAAAACTCATTTCACCTAATTATTTACCTTTTGTGGTAAGTAATTAGGCCTTCTGAATTTTTCATGCCTAAAATTTATTTCCCACTATCCTTTTTTGGGAAAAAATATTTTCATGTATTTAAAATTTAATTTTAAGGTAAATAGTAATTTAGCTACATTTTAATGACACTAGACCACTACAGCTAGTAGTCGCGTCGTTTCATCCATCTCATTATTCATAGGTTGACAGATTGTAAACCTCAAAAAGTTAAAACTCATATTATGGCACCGAAGCAGAAGAAAACGTTGGGTAAAACAAAGGAGCGCTTTTGTGTCAGGTAGCCTCTATGATGGGTGAACAACAGACACGTATGCGATGTGTACAAAGTACGACGCCCTGGGACCACCAAGGTCATGAATATACAGAGCTCGGCAAAATATTGTTGCCGCACACTCAGGCATTCAAATGCTGGGACCGGACTTGGCGGGGGAAGGGACTGAATTTGAAACATTCAAAAGTAAAAGCTGGAAAAACATGAAATTAGCGAAAACCACACGCTATTTGATGCCGGAGGGCGTCCATTTCCTGTCCAAAGAGAAGGGATTTTTTTTCCCACAGAAGTAAATATCAAAATAAAAATACATGACCACCCTGTACAAAATGACTGAGGGGTGTAAGTGGGGAAATTGAGTTCACTCCTCTTTTGCACCCACACCACGCTAGGAAGAGAAAAGTTCCCTTTCTCTCGTTTCCTCTCAATCTCTCATTCTACCTCTCCTCTGTCAGATAAGCATGCAGGAAGGGAATGGACTTGTCGTAGTCGAGCAGAAGGGAGTGAGAGGAGGGTTGGCGGGAAGGGTTTTAGGGGACGCACGAATACTTCATATTCAGCGTGGGAGGGGCAAGTAAAAGTGAGAGGCAACTTGTGTGAGAAAGGGAGGAGGAGGAGAATAGGGGTTGATTTGAATGGGGAGAAGGGGGAGAGATATGAACAAGGGACAGAGGGGGGGCGGCATAGGATACGACAGGAGCCCAGGGGGACATGACGGGGGGATGGTAATCGGTTGGGCCGCGGTAGGAAGGGGTTATGGTGGGGTAGAGGTAAATGGGGTGGAACGGGAGGATAATCCTATGTTTGTCCTCGTGTGATGCGATGCGCACGTGACGCGTGTTATGTCGGGGCGGAGGGGGGAGAAAGAGCCGAGAGAGGGGGTCGGGAAAGAGGAGTCGATTCGTGGGAGGGGGGCTGTTTGCGGGGAGGGCATCGGTGATGAATGAGACCAAGGGATACGATAGAATTGGGATGGAAAAGGGAGACGAGAGCGCGTGTGTGGTTTACGGTGGGGGGAGAAGGGAAGAGAAAGGGACCTATCGGAGTACACAGTCCTCTATTCGATCTTCATTTGCATCTTTTTACTCCTTCGGCCCGCGATGATGAAAAACCCGATTGTTCACAAAGGCATTCGAGCTTAATCGATGAATAATATACTTATCGGCCGATGCCCCTTTTAAAAATATTATTTGAATCCGATTGATATTTGGAAGCGTGCCCATCGAGCATGTCCATGGGCACAATCCATTCATTATCTCTTATTATAATACAATGTCACGTCATCCATCTTAGATGAGCAAGGCACCATCCACAAACGGAACAATTCGAGAGGTTAAAATAGGAACCAGTTCCATGCATTTACTGACTCGTTGCCTGAGCCTGAGTTATTCGACCAAGCTTCGATGGAAGAAAGCGATCGGAGATTCATACGCATCGTATTATTTAAGAACAGTTCATAAAAAGTTTAACTATTACGGGCATTGGAGTCGCATTTTCTTAATTAGGCCAAATTTTCCATTTTTCTAATTAGGCCAAAGAGCTTCCATCCCATAACTGCACCGTGCTACGATACCAATGCACCCACTTCAGCAGACGTGCTCTCGGGAAATCTTGCGTAATATCTCCCCAAGCTTCAAGGCGAGGAGGAAAAATGTTACACATTAATTGTCTCCCTAAAAGCTGAAGCAAATAATCTCCAAACCATTATCGAGAGTAAAAACTAACGTACACCCTAGAGATTTCAAATCTAATATGAGACTAATTACGCCGTGATACACCGCGAGGGATCTGTGGCAAACAAAAGTACATCACTCATGGTGACATTCACATTGCTGAAATAAATCAATCGGGGACGCTTTCAGAGAAAACAATATTTGACTCAAACGGCACTGGGATGCGAATTTCCAGATTACCGCCTGTGATGTCTGCTAAAGTATTGCTCTAAGTTGAAAAACCCACTCAAGGGAAAGATTAAAAAGGGATTTCATGAGCTGGCAAACCAGCACTTAATATTTATCCAAAACTAGAGAAAGAAAACTCTTTGTGGATGTTTTCCATCGTGAGAAGTGTCTAATTAATAATTTTAATGTTATTCATTCGCATAATACTTCAAAAATGGCTGCCTGACCCAGCTGTAAAATATTGAACAGTTAACTGTAAAGCTTACATAGTTTGGATGCGTACTCGTAGCTCTGAGAGTAGAATTTTTGTCTCTTGACTGGAGGGAAAATGTTGGACACCCAGTAGCTTTGAACATATCTACCTTACCCTAAGATGTGTGAAGGAAATTTCGCCGTACTAGATCTTCCTCGGAGAACACCAGTGGCACAAGGAAAGAAACCTTGAGTATGTGAATTTCATTTACCGTAGGATTCAGTATTATGTGGAGTTTATCATAAACTAACAAGTCAACCTTCTCTTATATGTTGATTCTTACTGTTTCCTTTTTAAAAGAAATAACAACTGAACTTATGAGAATCACTTTGACCACATTTTACCTATGATGTAATTTTTCCGCGCTTTTTGGTATTCATTTATTTTCGCTGAGAGCAAAAATTAAACAAATTGGAAACTTCATCTACTAGTACGTGCAGTACAGTTATCAGGATTTGGCCCATAACCATCATCATAAATAAGACTGAAAAAGAGCATTGGATGAATAACAATGAAATATAGTAGTCAATTTATTTGAATTATTTTTTAAAAAATTACCGTACTCGCTCGGTAGAGATGTTTGATCTGTTTTCAGCCATTCCTACAACTAATGAAACTTTCATGAAATAAAATTGTTTCGGAAAACACTGGAATCAAATTCAATGAACCTGAGGCATTGGTCCATTTGATTTTTTTTCTGCTTCATTAACTGCTTACGAAAGGGAGAAATGATGTTTGCGGAATGGCAAGTTGTGTTCCATAAGAAGAGACTTCGAAATTTGCCAGTGTCCAGTCTACGTTCATCCAGAAACGGTAAACTACCTATATAAATGAGGGAGTTCAAATTTTACAGAGATAAGGACTGAGTTATTTTGCAATATGTGCAGTATAGGGTTTCATATTTGTGGAATACTAGATGGGGTTTACAAGTAGAGCATTGTTTAGCGTAGGAGTCCACATAAAACCTACCTTATAGAGGTAGACCGATGAGAATATATAAACTTTATGAAAGGTACTTTACTTTATTTTGACCTACTCCACTTTGTAACTTCGTGTCTTGTTTTCCCATTTGCGTCCATTTTTGTTCCTCTTACCACCTGCTCTTCAATACTAACTTCGTAAAATTACCGCAATCGTCACTCCGAATCAGTTCACTTGTTTTCTCCGGGAATTTAAGCAAATATTACTTCCTCAGCTCATCCCCTAAAAGTAATACGATTAAGGAAAAATTAATGATGTCCGGAGAGTACTTGAGTGTGCTCCATGGACGCAGATAGACATAAACGTACATTCCAATAAATATATGGGCCGCTCGAAAAGTGAAGCGATCCAATACAATAAATTTAATAATGGACGCTGATGACATTTTTATTGTATGCGGGCTCAACGGAGAGGGTTGGAAAAAGAGAGAAATTAAGTGAGAAAGAGACGAAAGGAGGAGAAAGATACAGAAAGTGGACAGATATTTCGGAGGACGTAGAATAAACGAAGGGGACACTACCGCTCCGTGAAAAATAAAATGATGGATGTGTGCTACTGCGTGAAGTTTCATTAAAATGCGATGATCCGTGGAAATGATGTCCTAAATGACCCGTTAGGGACGCGAAGCGACGATGAGTCGAACGGACCTCGATATTTTCACTAAAATACAGAGAATCCAGCGCCGTACATTTTGAGTGCACTTAGTGGTTGATGGAGTGGGATGACGATACAAGCAGTTTTCCTAATACCCATAAAGACACCAGCTAGCGAGAGGATAGAGAATACTGCCCAGAACATGGATGTTAAGCCGTGTGTCCTATTTATTTTTGTTTCCCGCAATAGCAGCGCTTACAAGGCCACCGTCATTTCGCACCGTAAATATTCCATCTATGAAAGCAAAACGTAGACGGCTAAACGTCCATGTTCTAAGTGGTGTTCGAAGCCTTCGTAGTTTTACACCAACCGCATCTGCTGAGCATTGATGGGAATCACGAGAACATTTTGCGACAAGAACGAGGTTGATCTTAAAAAAACCTTGTCAACTCAATATTGGTTGTACCTAAAAATCTCGAAATATTTTTACCTGTAGCCACTGACGTTGTTATAAAAACCTGGATTTAGTTTATCAAAAACTTGGAGTTTTAAAATTGTTACCAATTTCATTGTTATACTGAAGAAATACACTATTAATCAAGGAAATATCAAGGTTTCCTTGGAATTTCTCATCTATTGAGATATTTCCCCTGGTAGATTCAAGCTATTATTTGAAAAAATTCAATTTTAATTCTCCATTAAGAGCTAAATATAATCTTTACTAATTATTTTTATGAGCATCAATCACATTATTACGGATAAACGATCGCATATATGTATCCGGTAAAAATAAACTATTTCCCCACCTTGATTTTCTACGCATTTTGTTTAGTGTTACATTAAATATAAGTTTTACAAACTTTAAAGTTTGTAAAATATTACATTTATATGCACACAAAAAATACCGGGACCATAAACTTGATTGGCACTAAGTAATAAAAAAGAAAAGGAAAAGAAAAGACCGTAGCTACGTTCCTTGTATATTTAAATTACATTTATACATTATCGGTAAATCACAGCATTTCAAGCATGGCAAATATGCTCAAATTTGTGTATAAGAATTTCTTCTCCCGCGTCTCTGCTAAATGATTTTACGTTTGTGTCATGAATTTAATTCGTAGCACAACGATGTTCAAAAGATGTTCAAAGATGATAAAGGATGTGTTATCGATGTTATGTGACATGATTTAAGGATTTCCAGTGAAACATTGAGTGTAGACGGTGATGTCGGTAGTGATCTTTTGATTGTAAAGTAAATTTGAAACCCAGCAATACAGAGAGTTGAATAGTTCCAAAATCATTCATGTTTTAAGGGTATTTTCTCTCCAACAATTCTCAAAAAAACTAAATTCCATTATATACGTCATGTTACTGGACGCCAAAATTCCCCCTGCTGCAAACCACAGTATTGAGATAGTTATCAGTTTCCCCAAATATTTTTATCACTAAATGCTAACGCGAGTTATCTCAAACTGTTACCGGCAATCGAGGAAAATCTCAAAACACTTTTCTCGAATGACTGTAGAAGAGCTAGCATATCCAAAAAACTCATATATTGGATAGAATTCCCCACATATTATCGGACTACATTTAAAAATAAACGGGCGTATATTTAAATCTACCGCCATCTTGACAAAAGAAAAAGCATCAATCGATGCAGCCCGCAGTTCAAACTTCTACGAAACGAATTTAATGCATATAGAAAAAATTAATATTGCCAATTTTTTTCTTTGAACGAAACATGTTAACCGGATATTTTAACTGCTTAAGTTGAAACCACTGCCTGCTAATTGTATCTTATTTATAAATAATTACCAGGAAAACATATTTTTAAATAACTACCATATGCCATCAATGCTAAACCATAATTTTACAATACTGTACATGAATATAGAGAAAATATCAAGTATTATGTTGTCTAGCGGCTCTCAAATTGCCTATAAATTTACTCGCTGAAATTATATAGAACGTGGAAGAATATGTAAGAGAATAAGTATCGAAAAAAATCAGAAAAAAACAGTCTGTTTACTAACCAACAAAGGTCATATACAGAAGCTAGTCAAACTGCCGACCAAAGTCGTTCGGTGGGCAATAATGCGCATGACGGGCTAACCGTAAGGTCGCAAAGTCCATCTCTAGCACGGATGTGGTAGTTACACATAATGGCTTCTTCATAGCTGAGTTTACAGTGAGACATGGCCATCACAGCGCTGTCAAAAATATCCGACTGCTACAAACAACATTTGGAAAACGAACGAGTTTTGCCCCCATCACCGCGACGCTATACTATATGATACACATATGCACTGGAGTTTTACCAGGATATATTGAGAAGTAACGGGCGCTGTGCACTCATTTTTATACTCGTAATATGCTTACGAACTAACTTTAAGACTCACCAAGGATATTAGGAAGAGAGGAGGTCTATTATGTGAAGTAATCCCACCGCAAAATGAAATTATTCGTTTTATTCAATAAGCAAATTTGGAGCTTGTAGACCACCTCTTTTAATGGCGCCGTCGTCTTATCTCGCCGCAATTTGTCTTACTTTGCATGGAGAGGGATGTCGAGGGAGGAAGTGAGGAGGACTTTTGTTAAAGGTTTTGGTTTCTCGCCCTCTTGTTCCCCGGAGCAGAGAAGAGGAAGGAGGGAGGAAAGCCACGCCGATTACTTATCCCAGGCGGGCGGTGACATGGCGAGCGACCGCTTCCCACGAGCTTAGCATCATCAAGAGGAAATGACGCGCTGGTGCACGATAGTGGGGGAAAGGGGAGTGAAGATGAGGAGGGAATGTGTTTGGAGGGGGGATCACAGAAAACTGCTAGTGGTTGGTCTCACAAAATGAAATTATGAACCACCCTCAAAGCCAATTTCCGTAAAGCTGATGTGGCACTTCATTCCCTGAGTTACTCGCCCAATTTTACCGCCGTCTCAAAAAAACTGAAGAAATTGCGGGCGGAAGAAGTGTGCGCCACTCTTATTTCACTTCAATCATTTCTTTAGCAAGGATAGGCCAATTAAAAGCAGCTTGGTTGCGTCAACCTGTCCAATCACTATGGTGGCGGATTTGAAAATAACGCTCCCCAATAGCACAGATGTCAGGGTATATGATTCACTATATCATCCCTTTTTTATAACTAGCTTTCTCATCTCATGCTAAGCAACATTTTACATACTATTATCTCATTTACTGATCTATTTTTTTCAATTTCGGCTCAGATTATGCATGAAAAACATTTTACATAGGTAATTAAGATTGGTTGTACGTGTATAGTTTGTTTATTAAATTTTATTATAGAAAGAAACCATGACGTAGAGGGCGATAGCTTGGGTCCAGATCATACTCCACAAAGAGATAGAAAGGAAAAAAAAGAAGATGAATTCAAATAATGCCTTGGGGGCAGACAACATTTCTGCGGAACTACTGAAATGTTTAGGAAAATGTGGGAGAAAGACTATATATGGGCTGATTGGTAGTATCTGTGAAGGAATCCGGAAGACTTTGTGAGAGCAGTGTTAGTTCTTATTCCAAAAAAAGTAAAGGCTACATCATGTGAGGACTACAGAAATATAAATTTGATATCCCACGCAGCTAAAGTTGTTCTCAGGATCATCAACCAAAAGAGGATAGAGAGTAGAGGAAATGATTACTTAGGGGATGCTCAGTTTGGGTTTAGGAAAGGGAGAAGATGCATTATGCCATTGCAGCATGCATTGCATAGAATACAACAAAGTCGTATTTGCCTCTTTCTTAGATTTAGAAAAAGCTTTTGATAAAGTGAATTCTGAAAAACTAATGAGAAAATTGCAGAAGATAGGAATAAATTGGAGGAATAGGACTATTCCGAAACCTGTACATGTCTCAGACTATTCAGCTGCAAGCGAGTGATGGACAGTCCGGGTGGGCAGTGATAGGAAGAGATGAAAGGCCGGGTTGTCCATGATCACCGGTGCCTTTCAACGTGTGTGTAGAGGAAATGATTAAAGAGGAATGAGAAGAACTGGAGGTAAGAATAAAAATCGGAGAGGATTTGGTAAAATCGGTTAGGTTTGCTGATGACTAAGCATTAGTTGCTCAGCAGCCAAGGGGTTGCAAGCATTGCTGAGTGAATTGGAGATTTAATGTGATAAATATGGAATGAGAATCAATATTAAATAAACAAAGGTTGTACGATTTTTCCAGAAAGAAAAGGCCTAAGCTAAACATTAAAATAGGAGAGTACAAACTAGAGCAGGTAGAATAGTTTCCGTATCTCGGAAGTGTATTGGACCAACACGGTCAAAGTAGTAGGGACGTAAGGAGAAAAATTACGCTAGGCAAAGAGGCTTTCTCAAGGAGGAGGGAGTTGACGACGGGGACGTTGAGTAGGGAGGTTGAGAAAATACTCGTAAAAACTTTGATATAGTATGGAGCGTAGAAACGGAGCTAGAAACGTTGTCGCTGAAGCAGTAGGATAGACATAGATTGGAGGCTTTTGAAATGCGGGTGTGGAGAAGAATGGAGAAGGTGAAATGGACCGAAAGAAAAACAAATGAGGAAGTACTGGAGATGGTAGGTGAGGAGAGAGGTTTGTTGAGAGAAATTCTATGGAGGCAGGAAAAATGAATGAATGGCTGATTGATCGGCAGTGGGATGTTCAAGAATAGTATAGGGGAGAATGTTAGGCAATCGAGGAAAGGGCAGGGACAAGATAGGGATGTTGGACGGGATGAAGGCAGGAAAGAAGTACACAGAGATGAAGAGGGACCTGATGTAGAGTAAGTTACTGGATTTTGATTAGTTAGGAGCCCCAAAGTATTTATTTATTTAGTTGTGTCCCTCCAAAATGTAAGCTAACCGGTGGATTACTTAATATTAATTATATACATACATATGTGTGTGTGTATATATATATATATCAAAGAGAAAATCGTTAATGTAATGAGTCCCACGATATATGAGTTCCTAGGGTAAACTTATGAATGTGAAGTTAAAAAATGTTATGGTACGGTAAAAAATGTTTACGTTCAGAATACCAGAGAGCCCGATAAGATTCCTAATATTTTAAAAAGACTATAATTTATCGCACGTGTTACACATCTACACAAGGGATCTTAGGATACCACTTGTAAAATAGAACGTAAAATTAACATAGAACATCTTAATGGGGACCTATGTATTAAGTTCTTTAGGTCTTAAAACCTTTTTTTAAGCTTAAAGAGATATCGAATATAGCTTAAATCAATGAGACTTGACTTTTAATGCACATGTGAAAGAAATATTTCGTCAAAATTTGAAAGCCATATGTTATTAGTTCACCCTATATTTTTGATAATATTTAAGCATTCTAATAGCAGGAATTCCACGTATATGTGTATATTCCAAGTATGGTTCCAGTAGGTCTATAAATTAGAGATTTCGAGGTTATATAGCAAAATTGAATTTAAAATTAACAAACAGAAAAAAGTATCCTTAAAATAAATTTAAACTGCTAATTTACCAATTTCTTGTGAGTAAAATATATATTATCTCAAAAGGTGTGGTATAAGTGTAGATCTACTAGGGTACCCTCGGCGAACCACGTTTATTGAAGAGTAATTTAATTGAAGAATTTAAAAATATCACCACAACTATAAAAAAAATATAAATAAAAAAATAACTCATGTATTACTTTGTACCTTAGCCCACTTTTCCATATGTCCTAGCGGCGACTTGCAGAACAATCCGTAGATATACTTGAATGTGCATGCTAGACAATAAATTTGACCTTCGGTAGACGACATAAATTATCATTTGGGTCAATTAATATTTCATTGGAAACGGATTGGAAAGAATATTTACCTTTACAATGTGCTTTGAATTTAACATTAAAATAAAACGGCGATATGAAAAGAGATATCAGCGTCTGGCGAGAGATATGATCCACATGTCACCATGTTCATTAAAAAAGATTATCTCTTTGGTGATAGCTAGAGCCGTTAGTACCGAGGAAGGGTTTAGGTACAAATAGAGTCGTAGTATAGGAAACCTAGCACTGCAATGAATCCTACTGGATTAAACATTAATATTTACTGAAACAAAGCTGCAAAATTTTCCAATCGCAAAATGTTTCTCGTGTAGATTATTCAACCACAAATTTAGACGATAGCCAATAAAATGTATAGGACAACAGTATTTACCCGGTGCACCTTTCACGCGTTAAGTAGAAAGCAATGAGCAGTTTGACTCTGTGTTTTATGTTAACCTTAATCCTTATTGTTATGATCACTTTTCATGGGGCAATGAAATAAAGAAGAAATCAATTGTATCCCCATTCCCCAAATCTTGTTCATTAAAACGTCGAATATGCTTGAGGAGATTTACGGTCAACAACGACCAGTGTGGATTGCTCCAATTTTATTCTCACGTGTGTCTATCTTTGAGGTGTAAACAAACGTTTCTGAATCATAAATATTCATATAAATGTCTAAAATTTTATGTCATGCCTGGTCATTACGATTCTCAACGTGTCGTACGGTATACACACATATATTTGTTATTTATTTCGCAAGGGAGACTCATTCAGAAGCTAAATTGGCACGATGGCTCATTTGACGTACATTTGGACAGCATTTAGTGTAGCGTTCATTCAGAAACTAAAAGGGCACGATGGCGTATTTGAATTAAATTCGCACAAAATTCAGTGCAACGTTATCTAAAAATACCTATCTTGAATTCGTGACACTTAAAAGATCGTCTTCCCCGTGCAATTCCTTCATTTATTGAAACAATGGTTATAGTTAATTGGAATTTCGATTTATTCCTGAGTTGAAAATCTTTCTAATATAGACTCCAAATATTCACTTCACCTATGAAAAATCTCTGTGCTTCTAACTTCTAGTAGAAGAGGCACTCAAACATAGTGTCCGCTATCAAGATTTTATGACAGCACTCAAAAAATTACCGGATTCAGCGGAATAAATGGAAAATATTTTTTCGAGTGACAAGTTCCTTTTTTACTCCGGCCACGAAATTACCTCAATGGAAGTTGAGGTCGACGCGCAGGGCGCAAACCATTTTGCTCGAATTTCATGGCAGTGAGGAACAAATGTGCTAACGGAGCCCCTCCCAACTTTAAAACTGGATTCTAATGGACCATCTATGCTTGACTACTGTGAACATCGCTTATAGGGCAGTTACATGTGACCGTTTTTCTTTGCATGAGCATGAAAATAATTAATGGTGTCCGCAGGGAATCGGAAATAGGGACTGACGGATGTAGTTCAGTGTCACTTCACAAGCTGTTGCCTATCCCAGCCGCGATTGAGTTCTTTAACCAATACTACTGCCATCAATTTCTGAACTGACCTCGTGTTACCCCGAACCCATCAGAGAAAAGGAAAGAATTTCAAATAGTAGATTTAAAAATATTTAGTGGGATCTCTCGGTTGAAATTTTTCAGTGATTGGTGTGCGACTTAAGTGGTTTGTAGGTAATGATTGTGATCCTAAAACAGAGATGGACTGCATGAGCATTTCTGAAAACGACAAACACATAAGTCAGCGTATTCAGAGAAAATCGATTCAGTGGAATAAATCAGAACGCCCAATAACGTGCAACCACCTAGCGTGTCTTTCTCATGTGGTCTGAATAGCCACCTTTAGTTAATAGATGTGGCAAAAGTTGTTTCCTACGTACTAGATATGAAGGAAAGCATTGTGAATTGTTTTCAATGTTCTTTGAAATTTGAAAGTGTTAGTTCATGTTTGGCATAGTTGAAACGGATATTTTGAAGGCATTCACCATGAATATTATTTATAACTTATTTATTAAAAGTTTTTAGGAATGTATACAACTCATCGATTTGACTCTTAACTCGCTAGAAGACTATAAATTTAGCCATGTTCTGAGAAATGAATGTTTAACAAGAGGAATTCAATTCACGGACATATTTTATATTTGAAAATAAATAATCTCTTTGCTCTCGATGGATTATGAATTACGTATTACCCAGAACAGATTATATAATAGACATTTTCTGTACTTTGGTACTGCTCGTTATCAATCCATTAACGAGGAGTTAACATTATGATGGAGCCACAGAGGAAATACTAAAGGAACAAATTGAATGCTGGAAGGCAACTACTCCTGGACGAATATGACGGATTTAATCACATCAGCCTCTGTGACCTTACGACAGTATACGGTTTTGGCTTGTAGCTAAAAATTTATGAACAAGACCTCAGCATTGAGAGATTCTAAAGGGTGAAGGTGTGGGTTGAGAAATGACGTTGTATGGGGAAAGGGAGGGACGGAAAAGGGAAAGCCATTGATAGAATGGTTCCCTTTTATCCGTGCCACGATCGAGTTAAGATTAGTTCTGAAAATTCCAGGCTTTCATAGGCTCAGGCAAGCGTTTTTCCTCTCTCTCCTTTCGTGCTTTGGAAGCGGCCGCGAAATGAAAGGCGAGTCTGTCCGCGCTGGCTGGAGGCTGCATTTGAAAGGTCGTGCGAGGGAGAATGAGAAAATGTGGGTGGAATGGAAAAGAAGAGGGGGGGACGAGGAAGCAGAGGAAGATGAAATTAAGGAGAAAAGGGACACGGAGACAAACAGGCCAACCATATTATGAAAGTGGATTCGGGACGATCAGGCCCACCTTTTTCACTTAACCCACAATGACATGAAAATAATGGAGGAAATAATTGTTGGGGAAACGAATAAAGTACATGAAAGCCGAAAACACTTTAACGCACGATTATTGGAGCAAGTAAAATACCATTTTAAATTTTTGGTGCTGACACCTAACTACGTTTTCAGCTGCATAGCTCAGTACTGTGTTCCAGCCAGGATGTAGGTAAAACTAACTTTTCATGACACACTAAATATTTAATTGGACGACTTGTAAGAACACTTTGTAATTCTAGCGAATCCTCTGATGAAGACGGAGCTCAATTCCGTCGAAATTATCAAGAAATAACGTGTGAGTGTTCCTTTTATGCGTTCTTTCTTGTTTGTTGCTGTCAAAGTTTAATATTAAAAAAAAAAATATATATATATATATACATATATTTTTTTCATATAAAAGGCCTCGAGGAAGAATGAAAGCTTAAATTCTGAAATTTGAGCGTCCTTTTACATATGTGTTTCAATGTTTGTGTCTACTACTGTTAATTCCATTTGCATTATATATGTATGTATATATATATATATACATTATATATATATATATACATTATATATATATATATATATATATATATATATATATATATATATATATATATATATATATATATATACATTCAAACACGAAATCCCGCCATACGGCGAACAAATATTCATTCACATACAAAGAGAGATGAGGAAATAGGAAAGAACACACATAAAGGATGAACACAAGAGAGGGGAGGAAGGTGGATTTGAGCAGATCACAAATGTAAAAATATTTGCCTCGACCGGGACTTGAACACCGGATCTCTCCACTTGCCGGGCGGATGTTCTAACCACTTGAGCTGTCGAGAATATATACTTTACACTGAAATCTGCGATCTTATAAAGCGTCAAAGTGCTCCGATTCATTGCCCAGGAGATGGCGTTAGGGAGCTGTTACACCCACCAAAGGAGAAATAGACAAACACAAGAGGAGAATGGACAGTAGGTTAGCAAGCATACAACATCATAAATGATAGGAACGGTGCGTTTCATGACAAAATAGCCAGAAGAAGAGATGAGCCATATTGGCCAAATACATTGAATGTATTTGGCCAATATGCCTTCAACCATGTCCATTCTCGCATCTCGAATACCTCTGATCGCATGCACTTATCCAAAGATGACACACTTTTAGGGAATTTAACAGTACGCCCCATAACAAAAAATAAAATATTCTAAAAACAGCTCACCCTTCGAAGATTTCTTATACCGCCAGTACTATTAGTACCTAAGTAGAAAAAAACGGTATTTTTTCCGGTATGATGTGGTCAACGTTTGCAATAGTCACTTATTTGCCATGACGTCAAAAAAACCGCAATATTAAGATTTCATTTGCTTCCTTCGGTTTCATTGCATTTAAATATATTGTAAACAGTAAATTTATATTAGCAGACCCAAACACTGAGGAAATCGTGGCGCCTAATGGTATGTTCGAGTTCGTACTCAAGTTTAAACAATTAGCACATGGATAGTAAAAGGCTGCTTCATGCGTTAGGGCGCGTAACATATCAGTTAAAAAATATGTTTTCATACACCGAATCAAGGGTATTCTGAACCATAGCCCTGTGAATATGAAAATAAAACTAACTGATATTCCCATATAGGTCACAACAAAAGGATTGGGGTGTAGACTCTGATGTCACACGACTAGCAGATCAACACTAAAAACCACCGGAGTTCTGCGCCGTAGGCAAAACAAGTAGGTACACTGCAAAAGAAAAAATTCGCAGGCGATCGAATGGAAGGACTGATACAATTCACGGCGCTGCTCCATATCTTCACATTCTGTGGGTGGAGAGTAGAGAGGCATAAAGGAGCAAGTGCGACCCAATACAAGAGGGAGGGTCTGGAATTATCGACGAGGACTGTGGGCGTGGAGAGCTCGATGATAGGGCTCGAGCGGTTCAGGAGAAATCAGCAAATGTGCAACGCAATATATCGATAGTCTCCAAACATTGCAGACGCAGCGAAATCCACGAAAGTACGACATATCCGTCGAAATTCACCTCCACGGTGTACGCTAGGAGGAGAAAGGACGAGGAGAAAGAGGGGCACGGGGATGACGACCGGTGAGGGCAAGGGAGATAGCGTTCGCATGTTTAAGGGTCTTTCCTACCCCGCGTCCCCAACCCCCCTTCTCCACCCTTCCACTCCCCTTGCGATGGGATTACATGCGGGAGGGCCATTAACTCACGCTGGGCCGATTCATTTGGTGCGAAACGTGGAGGTCAGGAGGAAAGGGTCCCTAGGAGAAGAGGAGTGGGGGCGGCAGTAGAAGGAAAACGCACAAAAGGGCGAGCACAGGAAAGGGAATGAAATGTAGAGGGGGGCGAGGATTATGGGTGAGCTTAATTAGGAGAACACCAAAAAAAATTAGCATGCCAAAAATATAACGCAGAAATTTATAGAACCAGCTTAACGTCTCCGAAAGTTATAATTTTTGCCAATGTGATCATCGTACAAGATGAACAGCACTAAGCGGGCCAGAAAATCTTTAATTCGCCGCGACATACTCACAGGATAACCTAATGTTTGGACTGTGCGATAGGAATATGTCTTCTAGTAATCATTTGCTTGAGTGATCACTCAGGTAAAAAAATAGAAATCCACTAAAAATAACATTAAAATTAAATAGGTCAAAGCTTGAATAGCTGGTCCAAAATATTTAATCATTCATAGTAAATATTAAATGTTTAAAAAAAATTGTATTACACTCCTCTTTCTCTTGTATGCCACTTCACAGAATAGAGCACATGTCCCAATAGGTTCAAAATTTGAAAAAGTAAAAAAACATTTACTCACAGAGTAGAAACCAACAAGAATCTAGTTTTATTTCAGGCTTCATTAAAAACACCTAATCATATAGACTTAGGTGCATTAATACGCAATAAATCAAGTATTTTTCATTAGTGCAGAATTAAACTCACTTATAGCTACTGATTGCAAAACATGTCATTTCGTCTGTCAAACTAATTATAAAAGGGTTACTTGGAGTATCCACTTTATATTTTCCAGAGAGATTTCTGGGATTAGTAAAGATGTGTGAAGGCTTAATATGAGGAGAAGGGATTATCCTTTACTTTTAATTTGTAAGGTTAGCCACGAGGCTTAATAAGGCAAAACGAGTGAATTTTAGATAAAGGAGCCACTTCGCATGGGCTTAAAAGTTAGCATTAATAAACGTGGGAAAAACTTAATGCTATCACTTACCCTAACTTATGAATAAACACGAAGAGCAATTAAAAGATAGATCTTAATTTTGGGAAAAGCTGTGAAGATACATAGACTTTCACAACTTTGTTACATAAAATATTCACCGAGGAAAAATTTTGAAATAAGTTTCGTGGACTGAGGCTGCTTTGTCTAGAAAACACTCATCTACAAGAACATATCTTATCTTCGTCATGAATACATTGTACACTAAATTCATAAAATAATATACCAACTAAGTACACATTAAACGTGTACGTTTAAGGAACGGATTAAAATTAGCAGCAGGAATGCCACAATTTATTTTTAGCAGTACATTTGAGTCATTTATCGTTAAATTATGATTCTCTCCAACGCACACAAAAGCACGCATTCAATATTTTACCGTGTTAGTATCGGCCCGATTAAAATATTCTCAGCGTGGCCATGGGAATTTCTGCCTAGGAATGAATGTCACGACCACAAAATTTAATAGCATACAGTAACATATTCAAAAGTGTTACCACATTTTCATTTAGCTTTCGGTAACCCTACATGCCAATATATAACCGCTCCTATGAATAATGAGATCACTAAACCAACAAGTCTATGGAGAAATGAAACTCAATATCTTTTTTCATTCTCTAGCTCGAAGTAGGCCATTTTTATGCCACCGCTTGCATCCTTGCATAGGAATGGTAGGGGAGATGGAATCGAGAGCAAAAAAGCTTCCTTGACCGGGACTCGAACCACGGATATTCGAATAACCGAGCTCTAACAATTGAGCTATTGAGGAAACGTAAGTTACACTAAAATTATTCCTGTGTTCGTCTTTTATATGTGTTCCTATCCCTTTTCCTGATATCTAATTCCATGTTAATGAAACGTGTTTCCTATTTATGTATATCATTGTGTTCTCTTGTACCATCCAAATGTTGTATTGCCCTCGCGAGTGCTTCTAGATAATCGACATATATATATATATATATATATATATATATATATATATATATATATATATATATATATGTCCATTCCAAACCGACCTTAGAGTTCATTGCTGTGTTTATGGTTTATATACTATATACATATATTGGAAAGTATGATTATGCTTCATTAAAATCTTTACTCATTTTTACATTCAAGCTATAAAACTTCGCACATGGAAAACAATTCACCCTTATTGATTATTACGTTGAACTGGTATGTACACGTAATAGCTCACTTTATATTTTTTTGACTCTGTATGATATTCACTCGATCACTTTAAGTATTTTCTCACTAAACTATGTTTAGTGAGAACCTGAGTCTCGTTTAAAAATTATTTCGAGTTTTACCATCACCTCTCTCTTCACTCTCGCCTACCTCCCCTTTCCTCACTCCTCTACAGCACTCCGTCCATCGCCAAAAACATGGTCGCTCTTTACGTTTCCTGTTTTATTTAACGACTGACCTCTCTTCGCATTTGAATATCAAATTTGACAAGACTCTCGAGGAGGAGGGACGCCTTTCACCTCAGCTACCCCCGTCGTGGTCGCTCTCCCGTTTACTCTTTAAGACGACTTAGGTACAGGGAGGAAAATCTTATGGACGATGATGAGTGGGAGAAAGTGAGATGGGCTCCAGTGATAGCAGAGAAGTCATTATTATTGGAGGGAAGGAGTGGACACTGAAAGGATTTCATAACGGACGAGAAAATGTGAAGCGCAACCGAACCAAGATATACTTAAGAAAATGGAAAATGTTTCAGTATTGAAAAGAGAGGAATTATTTAAAATAATGACCGAAGGAAAAAGCAGAGATAAGAAAATCGGAAAGCAATTAAATCAAAAAAGGGTCACAGGATGGGGCGGGGATCTAGCGGGTGGCGAGGTTGACTACGTTAGGGATGGTCTCAGGTTTAGATTCCGGGCGATGTACCTATATCAACTTATTTGTTGGTAGAACCTTGTTTGCGGTAATATTTGGATGAAAACAAATAATACAGACCACTCTCTTCTATCTATACCTCATCTGATATCACGCAACGTGTCACCGTGCATCGCAAAAACCCTACTGCAATATTGCATACTTTTACCTTCATTTTGTCCAACATGCCTCTTATCATCGTTTACTTAACTTGCTCCCTAATATGAGTCTTGTGCATTCACTCACCAATCAAAATACTTCACATGCAACTTTATTCCACGTTTTTGATTCCTAGATTCAACTCTGCCTCCTTCAGTGCCACAGTTAGTACTTCTGCATATGTTCTACCCTCGGTCCATTAAAAACCTTTTTTTTAATCTTAGTACACTTAAATCTACCTGGGCAGCAGCGTAACATGGGATAGAAGAAGTTCGACCGGCATCAAGCGAAGAGTAGCCCAAGCTAAGAACGCATTCATGAAGAAGAGGCAATTAATATGTTCAAAGAACCTAAGGCTGGAAACAAGGAAACAATTCATCAAGAATTTAGTGTGGAGCATGGCACTCTATGGTTACGACACTTGGGGCATTGGAAAAGTGGACCAGCGAACAATGGAAGCCTTTGAAACATGGTGCTGGAGGAGAATGCTGAAGCTGGCTGAATGCTGAATTAAATGGACAGACAAAGTGAGGAACAAGGAAGTATATAGAAGAGCTGAAGAGGATAGAACCATATGGAGAACTCTACGGCAAAGAAGAAATAGATGGAATGGACACACATTGAGGCACAATGGATTGATTAGGAATATAATAGAAGGAAAAATAGAACGAAAGATCACACGAGGAAGGCCAAGAGACATGTACATAGGTAAAATTAAGAAATACTTAAAAAAGAAAAGGTATCAGGGATTGAGTGAATTGACATTAAATAGAGGCGAATGGAGGGTTGCAATAAACCAATCCCAGGATTAAAAATACTGATGATGATGACACTCAAATCTAAAAACCTACAAATTCACGCCTGTCAACTTGCTTCAATTACCTTCGCCGTAAAAAATCATATTCCATATCAAAGTTCTCACTAACCTTTTCTCAACGCTATTACTAAGATCCCTGCCAAATACTATCTACTCCATTTCAAAGCATGAAATTAAGGCAGTGCAGATTCACGAGTTTTTACCCGAATATGAATGTCATTCTTCATATTCCTGAATGCTATAACATTTATACGATCAAATTACAAACGGTACGCCATTGAAAAATGATTATACGTAATATTCATTTAAGATTCATGCATATAAAATATGTTACAATAAGTTAGTCTAATTATCTGAGCCAATTATCTAAGCGAAATTATTTTGTAGTCCGAAGTTGAGGACGTGCATCTTTAATGACGAATGTGCTTTCATAAAAATTAAATTAAAATAATTTTTATTTAAATTGTTTCCAAAGCCTAGGACAAAAAATGACGTTTTCAAACTCAAAACAAAACATTTTCAAAACTTTGAGTTCAATGGCAAATTATAACGATCCTAGCTATGAAACGTTGTCATAATGGGTCAGGGAATCAATTTAATAAAATTTTCATGAGGCATTTATTAACTATGAGGAAACAATTGTTTTTAATCAACGAAAAGGCTCTTTTAAAAATTTTATATTTTGAAAAAAGAGTTTGTCTTTGTTTAATATTTTCCGTAGAAGTTGACTATCCACGGTTAGATGCAATGCTGCACAAAAAAAGAAATTGCATGTCCGATATCAATATTACGAGTAAAGGTTGATGTTGAGAGATTAATCAAATTCACAAAAAATTAATAATGAAAAAACATAGGGTTGATGATAACAAAAATGCTTCAACATAATTATTAAAACGAAAGGAAAATTATCTCATAATGAGGGAAAATAATCATTAGCATGAATTTCCACAGTGTAGTTTATGGCCGCAATGCTATGAAACTAAATTATGTTCAATAAGCATTGGTGGTGGTATATTTTACGCCGGGATAATTGATTACTCTTCGCTTTTAATTTCCTGCCATGGGAAATATTCGCAATACGCCGTCTAATTAAAAAGCTTTATTGCTTTAATAAAACTAAAGCTCAATTATCGTAGCCTGAGATTAGTACATATCGTAGATTTATAACTATTTTCATATTGTTTTGACCTTTACGTTCCAACATGCAGCGGGATTACGAATTGAATGGTATACTGTGTACAAAACTAGCCCATGCAGTCTATCCAGCTGTGCACTGGAATTCTAAGCCCTCTCTATTCAATTTTAGCTATCAACTACTACGGTTTTCTTTTCATTTCCCTCATTCTACACGTATCGTTACCCTAATCATGGATAAACAATGAAATAAGCTACGTAAGACCAAACAGAGCAATATAACTCCCTTGCTATCGTGCCAAAATTTATCTTTCAAATAGTGGGCTCTGCACAATTAGGGGCATGAAAGTTTTAAAGTTCATTCAAGGGGCATTTAAAACTCCTGTAAAACCGTTGTATTCAATTACCTTTAATATTATTAATAATATCCACGATATTTAACTATTTTTTATCTTACCATTTTCAACCGGTCTAGATGAAAAGTTAGATAATTTTAGATCTAAAACGCACCTAGTATTTAGGAAATGTAGTCAGTTTTTCGATATTCTTAGGCAATAGCTCATTAGGAGCTTGAGTTGAATGAATACCTGACGTCGAAAAACTTATGCTAATTCCACTAGTTAATTATTACGACTTAATTCGGTGGTACCAATACTTAGCTAGAGTTAAAATATAAATTAATGTTAACGTCACAACAAATAATATAACACATTAATAAATAATATACATGAAATTATAATTCATTATTATTTATAATAAACTACGGATTGGATCTCTTGCATAAATTGGAAGGGGGTCTCTTTAGCAATGATGTTCAAAACGTATTATTAGCCCCATCGTATTTCGGTTGAAAAGATCATGCCAGTAGAATTAGAGAGATTAATTGTAGAACAGATAGATTTAAGATCCCCTTGAAACACACCCCAGCGGTGGCATACGGGATGCCTTGTACAGTAAAAGTCTTTCCACTGGTACTGTAGTGGGACGAAATTATCTAGTTGCCACCTTTCTTCTCCTTGGTCGCATTTCCTTTACCACCGGTTTTTCTGGCATCTACTCAATCAAGATAGCTTTTAAATAATATGCACGAATGGAATATTGTGAAATAATATCCCCGCAGCTAATGGAAATACACGAAAATGACCAACAAGTGATCGCCAAAGTGGGGCGAGGACGACGCTGGTGGCCACGCAAACGCCTTTGGGGTTCGGGCGTGCTGGATAGTAAACGCTTAAAAAAAATATCCATCTATAGGAGTGCGGGACTGAGTGAGAGGAGGAAACGAGAGTGCGGTCCACGGACGATGGTGAGTGGAGGAAGGGGTGTGATTCGGCGCGGGCATGTGGGATGGTTCATAACGTGAGGGAGGTCGGGGAGAGGATGACGGTGGGCATGGGAGAATGAGCGTAGGGGGGAAGAGAGAG
Organism: Hetaerina titia; assembly: GCA_037158775.1. Taxonomy (NCBI): domain Eukaryota; kingdom Metazoa; phylum Arthropoda; class Insecta; order Odonata; family Calopterygidae; genus Hetaerina; species Hetaerina titia. Next base: position 63,212,804 of record CM073774.1, read on the forward strand.
AGAGATAAAGAGGATAGTCGAGGGTTGCTGGGTGTGGGATATATATATATATATATATATATATATATATATATATATATATATATATATATATATATATATATATACATGTGTGTGTGTGTGTTTATATATATATATATATCGTGGAGAAGGGGTTTTCCAAATGAAACGCGTAAAATTAATTGGCATCGCGTGTTAACGGTTTTTCGAGGGGAGAGATGAGTGCGGGGGAGAAAGAGGGATGCAAGGAGAGGGGGAAGAAAGGGAGAGGAAGGGTCCCATGACGTAGATGTGGGGGATGGGCGTTGGAGAGGGGAGTCGGTTTTGTCGACGGCGGCGTTGATAGTGGTGGAGGAGAATTGTTTGCGGTGTCGGGAGGCAGATTATGGAACAGGAGGGACGCGGGATGGGAGTCGCGCGGAGGGGGTTCCTGCAGGAGTGAGGGATTGGGGAAAGAAGAGAGGTCGGCGACGGAGGATAGAATGCGAGGCAAAGAGGAATAGGTCAATCCAACGTGTGGTGGGCTGGAGGAGCGAGGGTGCAAGAGGTATTCGAGGGAGCCATTCGGTGCAGGGTCACGGATTGGGAGAGGGATGGCTGCGAGGGAGTGGGAGAAGGATGGTAATGAAGGCTTTGTTGGAATGGGAAGAGAAGAGAGCACGGGGAAGAAGGTTGAGTAAAGAGGCCTGGAGGAGAGGGCGGCACGAGTGGTTATTGATGACGATCGTTGAGAACGGACAACCCAAAGGATAAATTGCTTTAATTGTCGATATTTGAGACATGATGACCAATTCCGTTTTAATTTCCCGCGTAACCCATTTATCGAGAAATCCTAACTGGCAATAATGGACTAAGTAACTTTTTTTTATCTTTTCAAGGGCGTTTGCATACTACACTTTACATCCCCCCTCCCCAGAGCATGTGAGTCGTGGTTTACAGTACAAGTAGTTCACCCATAAATATGAACTTATATATATGCGTACATATAAATGTATATTTTATCATCCAATCTTATATTATAAGGATATTTATAATTTACTAAATAAAACATGTGGAAAAACTATCCATTATTTTATAGTGAACTTTTTTTATAATTATTTGTAAACAAATGTATAAATTAATTTTTAATGGTAAAAATTGGGTACTATAGAAAGAGAAACTTATTAGGCAAAATAAAGAGCTTGGCGAATTGTCCGATAAAAAGTTTTGTTTCTATCATATTACTAAAACTACTTTAAAAGATTTCTTGAGAGAAGGCTGCTTATGGACTCAATAAGAAAAATGTTAAGAGAACAGCTCATTTTTTAAAATTCCATTCCATATGTATTATGATGTTGACTCTAAATTCTTATGTTTACACTTCTCAAAATGAAGGATATTTTTAATTCACAAAACATGGAGAGAGACCACTTGTAAAAATATGGAGTCAGAGAAAATTATGCCTAAAGAAAAGATACCAAACTTTTCAGAGAAACAACATTAACGTAATTATTACTTTGCACCAGTTTCGCAATAACTGGATTAAATACTTAAGGATGAAAATAAATTTTTTGCGTGAAAAAATATTTCACTAAAAATTTACATTTACACCAGCATGTACATTAACCAAATTGATGAGAATTCTCGCTAAGCTACGTCAAAGTTTTAAAGTAATCCTATCCCTGTTTTTCTGGATTTTTTAATTAGCATTAATGAAATTTAATTTTTTTGGTCCATCCACTGTCATCGGTTGACCAGTGGATTCAAAGTAGACAGAGTAAGGTAGAGGAGAGAGACGGAGAGATAGAAGAAGGAAGAATGATAGGGCAAAGGGAAATAGCGCGGTTAAAGGCGCATACTTTAAGTACACTGGGGTGATTTTTTCCGGCGGATACTAGGGAAGAAACCAGCTATGTGCGATGGCGTATTGTTTCCATGGAAAAGGAGTGGAGGCGAAAATGCCTTGGGGACTTTGGATCCCTCCCAGTGTTCCGCCTGAGAGCGCGTGCAATGGGACGGGAGCGATTGTGAACAAGAAACTTCCTGAGTGGATTGTAAATATTGAGAGATCCGTGAGCAGTGGTGGGAGAGAGAGAGTCGGGAACGGGGATGGGAGGACATAAAGCGAGAGATCACCCACCCGCTCAAATCAAAGGAGTTAAACTACCGAGCAGATGATGTATCCGTCTCCCGGTTCGACTGGATCCTCCCTCAATTTTTGCCGGCGACGTCTCAACCACCAGGAGGCAGCCATGTATAGCCAGCCCTCTCTCTTGAGCGTATTAGAGGTGGCGCTAACACGGAGTACGGCCGCCAATGCAACGGTTCACTGAAGTGAATCGCTTCGAAGACGACACGCGAGTAATTAATACCTTCCAACGCAACGTGACGCGAATGAGGGATCGGTCTCCGAAGGCGTTTCTAAAGAAAACTATTAACAGTTATATGATTGTCCAACAAACAAAAGTAATCACTTCGTGCGTACTTAGAGGCTGCAATTCGCCAAAGGGAATCCCAATTAATTAACACTTTAATTTGAACGAATATCGTTGATATTCAAATCTAAGTTTTGAGGCAGGGATATATTTGATGAGAGCCGGTTTACTGGAAATGTAAAAGATTATGAATTTAATAATGCAATTAAATAACTGAAATTTTAAAATATAATTTCAAGGATTAATCAAATTTAAATTCTACAGCTAAATCATTAAGTCATGTACCTTATGATTTGTTGTTATAGAAAATAGTACACAGATCTCTTTCGGTCTTACCGTAAATCTCCGGTATTGAACCTACAGCTTTGTATAACCATACACTGCAAGCCGCTCAGAAGGGGAAAGACAGTGGTCACCTGCCTTCAGTAACCGAATCAATAAGCGTTAGAGGTAAATGATTCGTAACTAGGTCCATCAAAAGTAGCTTTTTCGTTATTGTAATCTGTTTTTGTTTTTACCGTGAATGTATTTCCCGAGTTCTAAATCTATTGGTGTTTTTGCCTATTTTTCTTCCTAGCTCTTGACTCAACCAAATGGATCAATCTGCTTATATGATCAGCCATAAACATTTCTTCGATGTCTCTTGTTCAAATGAAAAAAGTTGAACCGAGTCACCTGTACAATTCTAATAGAATTAGTCTTGCCTACTTCATTCTTGTTTGGAGAGATTCCGATCTTAGTTCATCTATTAACCGCAATGAGCTCGTGAAATCGGAAATTTATCCAAATGGCGAGAACACCGATCATATTACCGCGCAAATATGTACGAATAAAATATTTACGCAATGTAATTCTAAGCTTTTGACTAAAGAGAATCGAGGGGCCGTGAAGATTTACAGCTTTAGAGATAAAATTTACTCAGATAAATGGCTTACTTTCCTTTGACTTATGATTACAGATATGTATACTTATCCTTTTATTTTTGGATAAACATACTGTCCAATAATACTTCATCAAATATATATTAGAGTCATAGCGCCCAATATGTGGGCAAGTATGTGACTATGCAGATGAGTTTTGGAAGTCGTAATTCCCTTCGTAGAGGGGATGAAAGTCGTATGAGTGGGCAGATGAACAAAATTATATATAAGGGAAGCCACGAACATCAGTATAAGTTTAGGGGAATGGAAACTAATGAGCAAATCAACAAAAAGGAGTACATACCATGTTGGCACATGTTTCTTCCAGTTAGGAGTAAACCTAGCTGAGAATTCCTGCCTTGCTAATGATCGTCTCCACATAGGAGAAAGTGAGGTGAAGAGACAATCCACGCTGGTGTGTCTGGAGAAATCTCGAAGGGGGCTTTTCTAGATATGTTCAGAAAAAACCCCAATTTAGAAACTGATAAATTATGATGGGAAATGAAGCCACAAGCTCCACTTCCTGCTGATAGAAGAATCTTATTATGATTTCCTATCTGAGAGCCAAATATTGTTTCCGTGACAACCGTTGTTTTGCGGTCAATATTTCTTGTAAAACGAATATATATGCATTGAAAATCATAGGATTCAAAACGGACCATGGCGCTGTTCCGTCTCAAGCGATCTTTCGAGCTCTGCCATTTCTCTGTTAAGGGATTTCTATCGTATTCCGCCATTCAACATTCATTGAATAAACAAATATCTTCTATTTCTTTCCTTTTTAGCTCCCACCAAGGCTCGCCACCACGAATTCGAAAAAATAATTCAATATATCCATGGATTTACTTTGAAATAAGAAATAAGTCACCATTATGATCGCTGAAAGGAATGTTATTCTCTTCTCGGAGCAACTCGAAAAAAAAACACAAAAATTCTCTTTTCCCACCGTTCTAATAACAGCTACGCTCTATAATTTCTCCACAAAATGATCGGCTGTCAGCAGGCGTGTCGCACGCCTTGTCAAATAAATTAGAATCCATTCTCCAAAACCACTGAGGCCCCATGTTGCCCTGAGGGGTGCTTTTAAATAACTTTACTTTTCGATATTTTTCCTGTGAAAAAGTTTTCATAATGTCAAAGCTAGCGGTGAATCAGTGGAACGGAAAATTCACAAATAAATAAAAGAAAATGGAGGCATAGAAGTTCAAAAACCGTCAAAATGTTAAAAAAAATCATCCCCTCTCGCTCCTTCGCTCTCAACCCATTTGCATTTCCCTTTTCGGCCGACGTCGGAAATATCTGCGGTTGCGGCGGGTCGGAACGTTTTTCGCTAAAAAAAATTGGTTTCTCTCATTATTTCCGCGCACAAAATGAGAATTCCACACAACCTTCCCGCTCTCAAATCCGCACAACCGCTAACTTCCGCAGAATAAAACTAATGAGGCACCATATTTGTGAGCGGAAATGCTAGGCGGCACTCAATATGTGGGAAAAAGATACAGAAAACGAAGAATGACGAAATTTACGATTTCGGGTTACTCACAGTCCCAAAAGTTTCATTTCAAAATGCTCTCATGAGACGAGTGCGACGGGAAGTGTTCACGTCCATGGTTGACTCAAGGAAAGAATGTAAGTCCTTGATTACTTCCAGTTGTTGTTGTGAAACTTATGATATAATTTCATCATGAAACTCCTCACAAAATATTTATCCGAAAAAAAGCGCATTTTTTTACTATTCTTGAAAAAAGATTTTTTTATTTCTTAATCACTTCGAAAAATAAGTAGTCCGTTAGACATTTTATGAAAAATATCCCGCACCATTTAATACATAGAACTCTAATAAACAAGCATAGCTCGTCTTTGACTATTGCAAGCCAAAAAACATTCCAGCATATGTAGGTTTATTTCAAAAGCATTCTATTCAAGGTACTCAAAAGGTCAGAAGTTGAATCAAGAAAATTAAAACATTCCGTGTCCATGGGCGAGAATAAGCTTTACAAACTTTTGACTTTAAATGAAGTTTAAAACAAATGCAAGGTATGTACTTTAACATTTTCGTACACCAAACTACACACCATTCATAAATTGAAAATTTTCTCATTTACACTTTCATGAAATAAAGTATATACCTGTTCCTATACGGAGTTGGATTTTTTCGAAGGGCGCACTTTTCTAACCTTGAGGTTAGAAAAGTGCCTCATACTCGATTGTGCAAAACTTTAGTGTTGAAAATTCTCCACACAATGATGAGCAATTCAGTTGGTATGCATAATTACACATAAGGTTAATTACGAGGAAGAAATCAAACGAAAATATATAAGTGCTTTCCAGAGAAACCAACTTTCAATGAATAATTCTAAAAAAACACCATGTAGAAAATCAGACGATGGAATCAAAGCTCAACTACATAATAAGCCATTTTGGGGCCGCAATCATAATTTTCTCCTTTAATTTATACAGAAATAACAGTTTTTGCTTCTTCGATATTATTACATGATTTCACTGGTTTATGTGAGTGTGAACACAACCAAAGACTAAAACATGTATTTACCCACTAATATGTCTGCCTTTTTAAACGCTCTCAAACATTTTGCAGGCAGATTTCTTCCGGCATGACAGAAAAATGACAGAATTTAAGTGAAACAAAATCTAACGTAGTACATCTTAAACGCTCCCTCTCCGTCTTTCACCGCTCTTACGAGCTACAACCTTTCTTCCCTCCCCTCAGGGATGATGCGTCTTCCGTTCACCTGCCATCAGCAGGTTACATTTTCTACCTATGTTGACAAGGGTGGAGACCTCAAGTTACATGACCGTAGCTTAATGTTCTTTCTCGCTTTCCGGTTCTACATGACCTGCCGTAATATTTTTCATGTCGCGCATTAGAAAACTTCGGTAGAGGGTAAAATCAAAACTTGTTTAAATTAATTTTTGCTCTTACATGTATAAATATACATATTGTGTGCATATTGGTATGAGTTTTTACTGTGGTAATCACCTTGACCGTCCTTTTCAGGGATTTTAGTGATTTTTTCCCCTTTCCGTTAAACAGCCCTTGGCTCCGTTGGCATCCTACCACGAACCTTTTTTGTATACTATAAATCAGGAATTTCTATAGATGTGTCTGTGCATACGAAAAATGTAAAAAAAAACTATTTTCAAGTACAGCAGTCGATAACGTTTGTTTGCACCTCAGCCTACTAAAATTTACATTTACAGTCTTATTCCTTGGCTATTTCTGGTAAGTGAAAATAATATTTAAATATGCATATATGAAAATTCTTTAATTAATTTTCATATATGAACATTTTTTAATTAATTTGCATTTGTAAACATTCTTTCTTCATATTAATACCTATTTGATTAAGTAATGGGTTTAGTATTATTGTGTAGAATTGCATGTAAGAGACCGAGTTGTTGAGGGGAGCTACCAAAAAAGAATATGCATTATTATCTTAAATCGATATTTATTTATATTATAATCCAAACTATAATTGAGAATATGATATTAATACACACAATGCGAATAAATGAATTATTATTTCAAGGTAAAACTATCACTTAGAGTTAAAAAAAAACACACGCATTGGTAACACAAAGTACAAAAAATCGCGTTAATTTATTATCACATACGAACTAGACGAACAATAAATTTTATTTTGCCACTACCAATATGTCTTTTATCCTCTAATGGAAAAGGTATTACTTAAATTATGTGTTCAATATCGTATATAGATAATACATTTATATTATTGGAGAGTTTTCAAAATGAAGACCAAATTTTGTTTCATAAATTATGGTTTATTACGAAGTTGTAACTTATTGTTCATCGTAACCAAAGTTTTGGTTGAATATTTAATCGTTAAGACGTAATCAGGCTAATTTAGCTAATCAGGAACAGCGGAAATGGGTTTTTAACTGTATGACACTGTAAAGTTTATAGGTATAACTTTGATATAGAAAGGTATGTAACGGAAGATGAAAGGAATTTAATATCTCGCATAAATTACATGCCAGGGATATTCAAGGAGGTCGAGAAAACTTATAAGATCCCGGCTTTGCAAGTTAGCGAGATTTAGGAAAATGAATAAATCGAGAGAAAAGTATAGTGTGCAATTCATGAGACTTGCGTGAAGGCCGAGGAACAAGGAAAAAACGCCAGTGGCAACGAAGGTTAAATTTAGTTTTTAAAAATAAAATTGAGCTTAAAAAAAGCATCCAAGCGACAAAATAATATATTCCAGGGATATTATAAAAGATTCAAATTTAAATATTTCCATAAATTTTCATGAGAATCACAAATTAATTGGGCATGAAGGTTAAGAGTTCAAAATAAAGTTAGCTTACTGAATCATTTTTGCTTGTTTATCCTGAGAAGTAAAATGAAGTGAATGAAGGAAGTAGCTCGAACCTTTCTCGAACTCCACGGAAGAGAACAGAGATAAAATAATCCAACTCAATGGTTCGCTCGCAGATGAACACAAAAGATAAGGTCACAATCTTAAATCACACGCGTGGAAAACACAAAATAAACAGATTTTCACAGTTTTGGTTTTTGAATATTTCAGTGCCCCGACCACATTTCTCAAAGGAGGAAAGAAAATACTATATACATATATATATATATATACATATATATATATATATATACGGCGAGTCTGACCTGAAGAAGGCCTCGGAGTAGGCCGAAAGCTTAAATCATCTACAGTGTGAGTGTCCTTTTACGTGTTATCTGTTTTATTCTGTGTTCTATTGTGCCGTCCAAAAGTTATATTGCTCTCGTGAGTACTTCCGCATCATGATATATATATATATATATATATATATATATATCCCCTCCCATGGACTACAACCTTGTCGTGGTGGAAGGGCTTGTGTGTTCCGATGACCCCTAGAGCTGTGCTGGCGGGAGTAATAATAATTACTCCTGGAAGGGTCACCCATGCCAGATAGGTCGAAGGTTAGGAGCCAGACGAAAGGTAGTCCACGCAGCGTCTGTTCCTCAGTGAGGCGGCTGCAATGGCGTCTGACCCCAGTGGGGCGGCCATTAAGTGATGGTGTCACGTTAAAAACACTATTGAGGAAGGCAACGGGAAACCACCTCAATTATCATTCCCAAGAAAATATGATGGACGCAAAACAGAAATTGAGTCCTGGCAACTGCGGGACTCGGCCCAAGGGGCCGTGTGTCGTGCCCGGCAGCGGGGGAGGCAAGGCTCCCGCGGTCGTCATCCCACGAAATCCTTGCGGGGGAGAAATAACAGCAGCAGGACAGAAGATGCAGAAGAAGACGAAAGTAGTTAGAATAGGAACCTGGAACGTCAGGACAATGTTGAGGAGAGGCAAATTAGAAAATATTAAGCGAGAGATGGAAAGAGGTAACATAGATGTTTTAGGCCTCTGCGAGGTGAGATGGAAGGATAGCGGGGATTACTGGAGTGACAATTATAGAGTAATATACAGCGGCGGGGACGAGAGCCAACGAGGGGTTGCCGTAATTTTAAATAAAGGGGTAGGAAGAAGCGTAGTCAACATAGAGCAAGCGACAGATAGAATTTTACTCGTAGAGATTAAAGCAGAGCCGACGAACTTGGTCATTATTCAGGTATACATGCCACCGAGCAACCACAAGGAGGAAGAAGTCGATAGGATGTATGATGAGTTAGAGGATATCATCGCGAGTGTTCCTGCAGGGAAACATTTGATAGTGATGGGGGATTGGAATGCGACGGTAGGCGAAGGAAGAGATGGTGGTGAGGTGGGGGACTATGGGTTAGGCACGAGGAATGAACGCGGGGAGAAAGCAATTGAATTCTGCAGGAGACAGGGGTTAGTCATCACTAACACATGGTTTAGACACCACAAAAGGCGTAGGTATACATGGAAAATGCCAGGTGACTCAGAAAGGTATCAGTTAGATTATATTATGGTTAGGCACAGGTTTAGGAACAGTGTGATAAATTCGCACAGTTTCCCAGGAGCGGATGCGGACTCTGACCACAATTTAGTTGTTATGAAATGTAATGTTCGTTTCAAGAAGATAAGGCAAGGGCGGCGGGCTAAAAAATGGAATTTAGAAGCAGTAAATGAATTAACGAGGAAGGAGTATCAGGAGGCTGTAGAGGAAATGATGGATGACGGTAAAGAACTGAGTACTATCGAAGAAAAATGGGAATGTATCAAGAAAGGGATATTGGAAGCCGCTAAAGACACTATAGGAACCGTTAACGGGAAAAGGATAAGGAAACCATGGGTAACGGATGAGATGATTGCAAAGATGGATGAGAGAAGAAGATGGAAAAATGTAAACACAGAGTTAGGCAAAATGAAGTACAAAGAGTTAAACAATAAATTGAGAAGGGCAACAAATAAAGCAAAAGAAGAATGGTGGAAAACGCAATGCGAGGATATGGAAAGTTTACAGAAGAAGGGTGAAATTGGTGCTCTATACAGCAAGGTTAAGTTATTATCGGGAAGTAAGAAGGCAAGATGTGTGCTAACAGTTAAAGATAAATGGGGTAAGATAATAGTTGAACCAGGAAAAATCCAAAAGAGATGGAAGGAATATATAGAAACACTGTATGGTAAAGAACTTAGGCCGACAAGGTTAGACATAGAAAAGGAACATGACGTAGAAGAAGATAGCTTAGGTCCAGGCATACTCGACGATGAAATAGAAAGGGCATTAAAGGAGATGAAAGCCAATAAGGCTGTGGGGGTGGACAATATTCCTGTAGAAATGTTGAAATGGTTAGGGAAAGGTGGGAAGAAGGCCATATATGGACTGATTCGTAGTATCTATGAGGAAGGAATCTGGCCGGAAGATTTTGTGAGATCGGTGTTAGTTCCTATTCCAAAAAAGGCAAAGGCTTCGTCATGTGAGGATTACAGAACAATAAGTTTGATATCCCACGCAGCTAAAGTTATTCTCAGGATCATCAACAAAAGGATAGAGAGTAAGGCAAATGATTACTTAGGGGATGATCAGTTTGGGTTCAGGAAAGGAAGAGGTACGCGTGATGCCATTGCAGTAATGAGATCACTAGTCGAGAGGAATATAGAATACAATCAGGACGTTTTTGCCTGTTTTGTAGATTTCGAAAAAGCGTTTGATAGAGTGAATTGGGAAAAATTAATGCGTGTATTGCAGAAAATAGGAATGGATTGGAGGGACAGGAGACTGATCCGCAACCTGTACATGTCTCAGACTGCTCAGGTGCGAGTGGGGAACGGAGAGTCCGGATGGGCAGTGTTAGGAAGAGGTGTAAGGCAGGGTTGCCCATTGTCACCGGTACTGTTCAACGTATATGTAGAGGAAATGATTAAAGAGGCATGGGAAGAACTGGAGGTAGGAATGAAAGTCGGAGGGGAATTCGTAAAATCGGTTAGGTTTGCTGATGACCAAGCATTAGTTGCTCAGTCAGCCAAGGGGTTGCAAGCATTGTTGAGTGAATTGGAGGTTCAGTGCGATAAATATGGGATGAGAATAAATATTAATAAAACAAAGGTTATGCGATTTTCCAGAAAGAAAAAGGCTAAGCTAAATATTAAAATAGGCGGGGAAAAAATAGAGCAGGTAGAACAGTTTACATATCTCGGAAGTGTTTTGGACCAACACGGTCAAAGTGGTAGGGACGTAAGGAGAAGAATTGCGCTAGGCAAGGAGGCTTTCTCAAGGAGGAGGGAGTTGATGACGGGGACGTTGAGCAGGGATGTTAAGACAAGACTCGTAAAAACTCTGATATGGAGCGTAGCTATTTACGGCGCGGAAACGTGGTCGCTGAAGCAGGAGGATAGACGTAGATTGGAGGCTTTTGAAATGTGGGTGTGGAGAAGAATGGAAAAGGTGAAATGGAGCGAAAGGAAAACAAATGAGGAAGTACTAGAAATGGTGGGGGAGGAGAGGGGTTTGTTGAGAGAAATCCTATGGAGGCAGGAAAAATGGATGAAGGGCGTATTGAGCGGTAGTGGAATGTTGAAGAGGGTAATAGAGGGAAGAATGTTGGGCAAGCGAGGTAAGGGTAGGAACAGGATAGGGATGTTGGACGAGATGAAGGGAGGAAAGAAGTACACCGAGATGAAGAGGGACCTGATATAGATTAGTTTGCTAGGTGGGGAGTCACAAAATGTTTATTTGATAGTTGGGTCCATCCAAAAACCTACCTTAACCGGTAGATTACCTAAAAAAAAAAATATATATATATATATATATTCAACACAGAGCAAGCGACAGATAGAATTTTACTCGTAGAGATTAAAGCAGAGCCGACGAACTTGGTCATTGTTCAGGTATACGTGCCACCGAGCAACCACAAGGAGGAAGAAGTCGATAGGATGTATGATGAGTTAGAGGATATCATCGCGAGTGTTCCTGCAGGGAAACATTTGATAGTGATGGGGGATTGGAATGCGACGGTAGGCGAAGGAAGAGAGGGTGGTGAGGTGGGGGACTATGGGTTAGGCACGAGGAATGAACGCGGTGAGAAAGCAATTGAATTCCGCAGGAGACAGGGATTAGTCATCACTAACACATGGTTTAGTCACCACAAAAGGCGTAGGTATACATGGAAAATGCCAGGTGACTCAGAAAGGTATCAGTTAGATTATATTATGGTTAGGCACAGGTTTAGGAACAGTGTGAAGGGCAGCGGGTTAGGAAATGGAATTTAGAAGCAGTAAATGGATTAACGAGGAAGGAGTATCAGCCGGCTGTAGAGAAAATGATGGATGACGGTAAAGAACTGAGTACTATCGAAGAAAAATGGGAATGTATCAAGAAAGGGATATTGGAAGCCGCTAAAGACACTATAGGAACCGTTAACGGGAAAAGGATAAGAAAACCATGGGTAACGGATGAGATGATTGCAAAGATGGATGAGAGAAGAAGATGGAAAAATGTAAACACAGAGTAAGGCAAAATGAAGTACAAAGAGTTAAACAATAAATTGAGAAGGGCCACAAATAAAGCATAAGAAGAATGGTGGAAAATGCAAGGCGAGGATATGGAAAGTTTACAGAAGAAGGGTGCAATTGGTGCTCTATACAGCAAGGTTAAGTTATTATCAGGAAGTAAGAAGGCAAGATCTGTGCTAACAGTTAAAGATAAATGGGGTAAGATAATAGTTGAACCAGGAAAAATCCAAGAGAGATGGAAGGAATATATAGAAACACTGTATGGTATAGAACTTAGGCCGACTAGGTTAGAAATAGAAAAGGAACATGACGTAGAAGAAGATAGCTTAGGTCCAGGCATACTCGACGATGAAATAGAAAGGGAATTAAAGGAGATGAAAGCAAATAAGGCCGTGGGGGTGGACAACATTCCTGTAAAGCTGTTGCAATGTTTAGGAAAAAATGGGAAGAAGGCCCTATATGGACTTATTCGTATATATATATATATATATATATATATATATATATATATATATATATATATATATATATGTATATTAATTTAGCACAAGTGGACAAAGACAAAAACACACATAAAAAAAGGAAAGAAACTAACTAGGTTTCGAATTTTCAGTGGTCCACGCCACCTTTCTCAAGGAAGAGAAGGACAGAACTCATTACATATATACATTCATATGGAATTAGATATAGGACGACGGTGGGGAAGGCGGAATCGAGCAGATCACAAGGGCAAAAATAAATCCTTGAGCGGGACTAGAACACCGGATATTTCGACTTGCCGGGCCGACGCTCTTGATGACACCCTTGGCCAAAGAATCGAGGCACTTGATTGGATAACGTCCTTGCAGATTTCAGTGTAAATTACATTTACTCGATAGCTCAAGTGGTTATGCACACTATGTGCATAGTGTGTGTGCGTCTTTTTTTACAATAAACTTAACATATTAAATGAAAAAAAGACAAAGATATACAATGATAGAAAAACGAATGTCTGGTCATCCTCCTCCAGCTTAATAACGGCTACATTCACAGTCAGTTGTCCTAACACAGTGTGCCGCGATTCCCTATTTAAGCCATACAAATGTACAAGAGAGGGGGATTTTTCTGATGCGTCCCTCATCTACGCCCATACGCTTCTGTGGGACACATTACCAAGTTAAGCGGCTCATTCGTCTATAAGCGAGGTCACATTCATTAGCCTTGCTCCCAAAATAGCAAGCCATACCCTTATTATACGTAGGAGTGAACCTATCGGAACATTCCATTCTCTTCTTCCTAGAAAAGTTCAATAGGCTGGAGGATGTGTACTCCTCCATGTATCTATTGGACGCAATGTTGGTGACGCACCATCGACACAACCTCATTTGAAAACACACAGGATGGACCACCTACGCGCACTTTCAGCATCACCATGGAGACGCGACACTCACATGTGAAATCTCACCTTATGATAGACATACTTGTGCTATAAACAAAAATACGCAGTAAATTTTTAGAATTGAACTTTGTAAGGTTAAATAATAATCCAAGTAGGTAGGTAGGCAAATATCTACCTATCTACCGATCCCTATGACCCTGGAGGTAGGCTTTTCCAACGTACGTATCATCAATTCCGACTCTTCAGCGTCCACCAAACTGCGATTCTTATTTTGATGAGTCCAACATTTTCCCTGAATGAAATTATTATCTAATTATATTTACATTTTCATAATATTTTTAAAGTGTTACGTCGTTCTTCTTAGTGAAAAAAAATTAGAATTAATAAATGAAGAAAACTGGTGTAAATTCCATTTGTGCATCATATTTATTATTTAATAAATTTTTACGACTTTTTCAACAAAATTTCCTATTTTCTTATGCCCAAGTGCACACTATATACTATAAGCCTAAAAGTAATCCCAGGGAAGAAAATCGTTATAATTTTTGGTTTTAATAACCTCAATAATTCCAAATACAGCTATGAGATCTTTTTTCTCTAATTTCATGCAATAATTTCGGTAACTGTTACAGCCAAAGTGGGGGTTTCGAAAGCCAAACTTTAAAAAAATATTCAATTTGTTTTTTATCAATGAATAATTAAAAAAACAATCATATATTTTTTCTATTTATCATATTATCATTTAGGTATTAATTGTAAAATCGTAGCAAAGCTAGAGGACTTGTAACAAAGATTATTGGTAAAGTTTCTATATTGGATTCGTGGAGCAGATAATTTGTACTTTGAAGTGAGAGATCCTTAAGTATGGCTGAAAGTCTTAACTCATCATATTAATTTCAGTACGTTAACTTTAATTCATTCATGAAAACGGAGATCGTTAATGAAAAAATTCTTTTCGCCTTCTTGTAAAATTAGTGATAACTAGTTTACATGCATGTTACATGATTTCAAAATTAGTATCAAAGACTAAATAGATGCATACAATTTGATATTAAGCAGTTTTGGTGCAATACGTTAACCTGTCTTCGTCTCATATTGGAATGTTCCAGATATATATACAGCTGCAAGTCTTAATTTACTCATTATGAGCCGTGGAAAGTGTTCGCTAGAGCGTGTAAAACTTGCGCCAAAATGCGTAATTTTAATATATAACTTAAAACTCTGGCAGTAACTTTCTAGAATTCGAGCTCGTTATTAGTAGTGACTATTGGTTCTCCAGACCCAGAAACAATGGGTGTTCGGTGAATAATTTGAAATAAAGTTTTAAAATATCGACGTGTTATTTACCACAAAAACGTAGAGTGAATAAATTAAATTAAATAAATTAGTAAATGAATGAGCAAATTAGGTCAGTGAATGAAGAGAAAGAATGAAAATCAATACATACATTAATTTTCATTTCATCATCCAACGCATTACTTCAAGGTTTCGTTTTATGTCGTATAATTCAGGAGTTCTAAACAAAGAGAATACGTTTTTTTAACCAATCAATATACGTATTTGTCACCCCTATTCTGAAAAATCTACTCTTACTTTTAACCACTGATATCCTTTTTACAGTAAAATACCATTCCCTGCGGTTCATTGTGGAATATTTTTCAATTAAAAATGCATCATTCTAAAATTATCGCGACGAGAAAACTAAATTTTAGTAAGATCCATGTGTATAATGTGTATACACTCAATGATGCTACCTTTGTACATATTCAACATGTCAGTCTCCCTTAGACTACATCAAAAGATTTCACGTTCTCACCCACTGTAAAATGGCCACACGGGCAATTTGCACATGCAGAATGATCTCTCATCCGTGCGGTGACCTGGTGCGCTCAAATTCCACGTGGAGTCCTCTTCCTCACTAATCTCCTGTTTGCACTTCCCTGTAAAGCGAAGTTGTGGAGAGGGGTAAACTTTCGAGAGCGGGTACACAAAACTGTAGGATCCTCAGACTGTGCTGATATTCTCGACAGCGCCATCCGAGCAAATTACGGATGTTTATTCGCCGGCAAAGAGTTCGAACAAAGTTAAACAACGGCCCCAAATTGCAAATTCCTCATGATTGCTTACTCGTCGAAGCAGTTTTCTCGAACCTCCTTCTGCGGCTTAATTCTGTTTTGAATCCAAGAATTAGACTCCCCCGCCGAGATCCTTTTTCCTTTACGGACGTCGCGCAATACAACGACTTGATACTTTGAGTGTGCATATGTTTTTCTTAGAGAGAGTTAGGGGAAAGCTTCAAAGCTGATACTACCGCAGAGTCCATCAGGCTCGAATTTGCAAGTTCGCATAAGAGATCACGAATGAACGCTGAATAGATTTTAAAGAATGGTGACCTTTTTTTTCAAGGAGTAAAACCTAAAATAGTATTTTTGTTGATAAAAACCACACAAATAAAAGTTAATCAACCATTATTGCCACTTAGAAAGCAAAAAAGTGATATATCAAAGTCTAACTGCTTTCCTCACATTGAGAATTGCGTATCGCCGTTTAAAATTAAAAGGTATTTTTGGTTTCTTGTTTTAGTAATACGAGTATATCTCAGATTTTATTTAAGAGGCCGCAAGATAGATATGCGTAAAATGGATATCGCATTAAAGAGATTTTCAGTCAATAACTCCATTTAGAAAAACTTTATATTACCCAGGGATCAATCCCAGAGATTGAGAAGCTTTCAATTCCATTAAAATTCTTTCCACTGAGCAGAGAAAATATCTTCCGCTGAGTCGGTAGTCAAATTCGAAAACAATATATCCCCTTTTAAAATTTCCATCTTCGTAATGAGATAGCGCAAATAGGATATCAGATTTAGAATCATATAATCATATTGGTTTTTGATAGATAAAATTTACGAGTTTTCTGAACTGATAACTACTAATTTAATGAAATGCAATGAGTATAAAGGAAAGAAAAATAATAAATATGTCTACAGAATTTCCTTTATTCCGCTTGAAGAACAATTGGAAGTTATTGGAATCGTCGTGGAGACCATTAAGATTCAATGGACTTCCGAAAATCCATAAAAGCGACGTCCGATTAAGAATCATTAGCCAGTTTCGTAGGTTTACCTACATATATATTGGAGAAATACGTCACTTACAGCATAGAACGTTACAGGAGAGAAATACGTGATAGATGAATAGAAAACCAAGAGATCGCGTCTTTCCTGATACTACTGTTCAGAATAATGTTGCCATGTAATATTTGAAATACGTATAAGAGTACAAAAGGGGGAAAAGAATTAAAACCATTAAGAGCGGGAAAGGCGGTCTGAAAATGAGAGTAAATAAACACATACCTAGAACTAAATGTAATTTTTAGAGAGATTTCTTATTTTCCCCCATGTGGATAATTGAAAATTGCTTTCGTGAATTAATTCACAACCATAGTGGAGGGATTTTCAAAATCCATGAAAGTATTTATAGAAGAGAGCCCTGTCGACCAACATTTTTTTAACCAAATAGAATGCTAATAGCTATTATTTTGATATGTAAAAAACTTGCTGTTATAACAAAGATATTTGCGACAACTTACTTTTACCAGTATCACTAAATAAGGCAGAAATTTCTCTACAAAAATGAACGAAGAGTGAAGTTAAGGTTTAGCTATAGTGGTAAAAATCGACATTACATTGCACAGCACCATACCTTATCTCCCTGGAACTCGGAGCAATATTATACTCGGCCTATAGCAGAGAGAGAGAGGAGGGGAAAGGGAGACAGTAACAGACGGATAAACACTGCTGCTTCCACCTTGAATCCGACTCCAATGAAACAACTCCCTCTCACGGTGCAGCTGCGGAAAAAGAACACACTGCAGTGGACAGGTGGAGGGGAGATGAAAGCTGTTTCCGGAGGGCCGATATGTCCATTAACAGGAAACTGGATGGAAATGCGGGACCGGGAGATGAGGAGGGGTGGGATGGAGTGGTATGGCCGAGAGAGAGAGAGTGGTTGGGGCCGTGTGTGGGGTGTGAGGAAGGCACGAGAGTATCGCACACGGCCGCCCTGTACCACGGCAAGCACCGCAGACCTGAAGCCCCTCTCCTCCGTCCCCCCATCTCCGCCGATTCTCCCTTTAATTTCGGAAGCGAGCTACGTGCGCGAAAGCGCTTTATCATTGCGTCCTATTGTGCCTAGGAGTGTATGGATCGTTGCAAATGTAAGAGTTGAAAATTAACGAGTTTTCGGCACATGTACTAATGTCGCTGAAGAAGATTCTTCTCAGGCCAGTTAGTGGTACCACTCTAAGAGGTAATGTGGCAATGACCTCAATACAATTTAGGTACACGCTGGAGAGCCAGGGGCACCGGTGTCACTGACCAAAGCCTGCAAACATGAAACTGATACTTGAGAATGTACTCGGTCCTTGGAATGGCGGAAATATATATCATGAAATTCTGTTCGAGTGTATTTTATATAGACGAGAACGAGCAACACGGGAGTAAATGGACAAATTACTTACAATATTGCCTATCAACCGGTGTGAAACCCGCGGAAAAAAACGGATTCACTCGCAAAATTGAGGAGTTGAACTGTGAATATAAGCGTGAGTAAATATCGCGAATTAAAGAGAGAAACTATTACTAGCGCTCCATTCTGGGACTCCTCCATTGCGAAACAAATAATTTAAAATCAAGTTACATAGTCGGTTTCACGTTTGATTTGTTATACCTACACTGAGTGAGAAATCTGACATACTATGTTTTGCAATATGGTGGTCGAATGCTCGTTTTAAGTATGAAATACAGTATATGTTAATTTAAATGTATAACCAGTATTATATGATGTACTTTTATACAATATATTTAAATTATAGTGTAAATTTCATCCCCGTATTAATGATTTATTGAATTATACTACATACTTCTATCATTATTAATTAAAACTGGCATCACGTGGATGGTACAAAAAGCATATCGGATACAAATATATTTACAAAAGCAATAATAATTCAAATTTCCGAAGAGTAAATATATTTTACATTGCTCTTCAGCACGTAACACCCAACAGTAAGACCGAATTTCAATTATTTTCTGTCTCATTTGGCTCATATGAAATTATTTCAGCCAGAAACACTTATAAATGCTACGTAAAATGCGCAAACCTGCATATTCGCTCATTGTATAACTGGATGCGGGAATGCTGGGGGGGACTTGTTAGTCCCTGTTTCCATGGATGTGTCGTGAAATATCATCAACGTTCTGCCGTGGGTAGATATGAAAATCGATCCGGTACCCTCGAGTTAATGTTTCTTGGCTACAGAACAAATCGATCTTGTGGACACGGCTTTAAGCCTCCCGCAGTCCACCCCTCCGAAAACTAATGGAAATCCAGCGACCCCTGCATTTCAAAAACCTCCCTCGCCACCTTCTCTCTCTCTCACTCCCTCACGTCCTCCCCATACATCCCCACTCTCCCTTCCGCCCCAGTCCCCCGAATGTCAGTTACAACGGAGTTTATACTTCGCGCAGCGATACCGCTCCGGAGAGCGCCGTGGGGGTACCGACATATTCGCCCGCCCTTCCCCAGACGGTGCCCAACGTATTCCCGCCCACCCCATTCCCTCTCTCAACCAGCCCTACCCCGTTAAACCATCCCCCCAGCCTCCTCTACACCCACAGCCGGAAGAGCGGTATGCTTGTCCCTCCCACACGAATTCCTCCCCCACCAATTCACCTTTCACCGCCTGTCTCTCATATAAACCTAAACCTCACTCGCCCCATCTCTGTACGGACACACCCCTCCCCTCGCATTGTGGGGCCACACCCGTTTCCTTCCCACCTCCCTTGTCCCTCGGTTCCCCCCTCCAACCGAGTTCTATCACCTCGCCTCGCCCCAGAGCGCCAATCCACACCTACACCCTCCCACGTGCCGTCCTTTCGTTTCGCCAACCACTTCGCTACCGATCGGAGAGCGCGCGTGTGGTGGACGCGCTCGCACTTATTCCAAGACATAACTTATTCCTCCATGGTCCTCCTCGCACCCGTGTCGAGTTCACACCCTCGGGAGACGTCCAGGAGGTTGGACGGGACCAGGAGTGGACAGAGGAAACAAAAAATTACCCTCTTTCCCTCCTTCCCCCGGCCCCCACGAAAGAAGTGGCCAAATTCCTCTTTTCCCCAGAGGAAAGGCCTTCGCTGGTCATGTTGAGCGTGTGTGAGTATTTTAGCGAGCGGCACCTGTGCCCTATCGGTGTCACATCACATGAGGTCTCCCGTTGGTCGAGAATTTGGACACGCGCGAAAATATTTTTTTCGCGCATTTGCAACGGGCAAATGCTCTGTAAAGTATGATCTTATCCCCGGATGTATACACTGGTCAACGGACAAATTACATTCTTCGCCTTGAGCTCAGAAAAGTTGAATGCTTACTCAAAACCACCTAAAAACATACTCAACAAACAAAGATGCATTTTTAGCACTAAATGAATGTTTGCGTGCCTATGCCTCGCATTTCCACCTGAAACATTACTCAGATGAAAAGGGAGTGGATGGAATATTAAGCTAATGGGATAGGGGATAAAAAGGATGGCTTTGGACTGACTAACTTTGAATCTTAGCCAGAGCGTAATGTTTACAGCTTAATAGGAACCTCAGAATATGTTGACCCTATTACTTTCGAATCTACCACTCCAATTGTATACTCGCGCGCCAATTACCAAATAAAACATGAGCTCCAAAAGGACATTTCATATTTTTTACTCACCCGATCTTAATTTATAAAAATAATTCCAAATCACATTAACATCTCTCGAGGTTGAAAATTAAATAGTTGCCGATTCCAGTCCTACAAGCACTTTGACGAAGCGTTTCCCTAAAAATATTCATCGTAACGAGATTACCATTTGTTGAACCCTCTCAATGGTTTCCTTTGAAGGTTTTTCTCTTCCTTTGCTCAAAAATAAAAAAAAGGTTCAATAATATTTCCAATTCTAATACCTCGTGTGATAATCCCAAAACTGTTAATACAGCGGTGTATAATTTTAAATTATGTTTTGATAAGAAACATAGCTTAATTATCATGGGCGCCAAAAATTTTCAAACAAAGTGACAGTAAAATCAATACATAATCAATGTATATGGGTAATTTTCAAATTTAATTTCTTGGATATTTCCAATTACACCCTCATTACTGGATTTGCTGATGCCACTCGTTCGGGCTCAGATGTGAGTTGGCACGAGGATGACCTTAAATTTCATCACGGAGGTAGGGCTATATTTTTCGGCAGTTCATCCTTCTTTCCACCGTAATTTTCTCCCCGCTTTCATCCTCCCCATCGACCTCCTCTCTTTCCCGCTACACTACCGTCCCCAAAAACCTAACCCTCACGGCCCTCCCTCTCTCTCTCTATCTCTCATCCATCTTCTCCTCTCTTTTTTTTTTGACCGTCCCGCGTCCCAACGCCCTCGATCACCATCTCCCCTAACCCACCCTCGGTGGCAGGGCCTGTAATTAATGACACCCTTGCCACTCACTCTGGCCCTCTTGACTCCCGTCCGGCTTTAGGAGATGATACCGAGTGTTGCCCTACCCCTGGATCTGAGGCGGCGATCGCACCAGCGGCGGTGTTAACGGGAATGAGTGAAGGGATTCGAAGAAGCAACAGCTAACGCGCGGGGGGACTCGCGTCTGAACTATCTCCCCACTCATATCTGTATATACCCTCTCCATCCCACTTCTTCATCACACCGCACGCTTCGCACTCGTCTTTTTCGATTAATGTTAATCCGGACGATGGAGCCGTTGTAAAAACCGTGAGAGCGAAAGAGTGTGGGAAAAGGGGAAGAGGGTGATAGGCTTGAGAGGTTCTCTTATCCTTTCTTTTTATTTCCCTAAACCCCCCAACCCCCCCTCCCTTTCCAAGCGTCCGTCTGAGGCGCCGTAAAACTTTTACGCGCAGTGTTCGTCACCGCCGCGTGTGGCGCTTTGAACTGCTGGCGTAAAAATTCCGGGATCGGCATTTGACCGGCATATAAACGTGGACAACGGTTTCTGAGGAGGACTCGCGATCCCATTGCTCAAGTTTGATTTGGAATGGTGCCTGTGCTCCTACACGACTCCATCGTAAAATGGAAACCCTGGCGAAATAAGTGGTTTCGTGTTGCAATAAAAAAAGTTTCCGTGCGATAGTTGTTAACAAGTAGTGTCCGGAGGCAGTGGGCGTAAAAAGTTCAATCTGCACAATGAAACGCGCCGGATGTGTAAAATATTTAAGTTCGTGTACAATTGCTTCTTCCAGTACAAAGTAAAACTTATGTAATTGGTTGAGGTTTCAAGATGAACCCGCAGCACTATGGTTTTATGATATAATGAAAACTTAATACTGGAAACTGGGAGGCCACTTGTTCAACGATTTTAGATGTTGTGGACTTTTTAAAGCCGAAAGGTTTTTTGTAGCTACCCGCAGATTTTACCAGCAATTTACGCCTTCACTTAAGAGTGTTTTCTCATATTCCAATGAAAATGTCAAACAAGAAAGAATTTGGCGTCAAAATAAATCAGCGTTCTTCTCAGAAGTTTGAAATAGTTTTGCCGTTACTGGAGGACGTCATAATTTATTTAAAAAAGAAATCTTAGATACTTGATATACTATTCGTGTTTTCCATGATAACTTTATTTTGCAAATCACGTAAAATGACTGACTATGAGCCATTCCCTAGTGCAAGCTGACGGTAAAAGTAATCGATGGTTTTACTCACGAAATCTACTGACACTTGAATGCATGGTTATCGCAGACTCAAGTAATTGACGCGTAAATGATATAAGATTTTTAGAACGACAGATGGATAAGAACAAGTATAAGGATTTCTCTGGTGGAAACACACTGACCGCCATTAACACTCTCTCTGCGGAGGCGTATTGCAGCGTTTATACAATATGCTCTTGAAGCTGCCTGCCGCAACATGAAAGGGTTTTGAGACGCTGAAACAACCGCAAGCAAGGAAACTGTTTCCTTAGCATTAACAAGCGGCAATAATAATCGAGCGATCCAACATTCCTCGTAAATACGCTTTCAGGGTGGATAAATTCCTCTCTCATTTCGGTGACTAAAAATGGTATTGAGTCGTGGAAATAAAACTACTTCCTGCGAGTATCATCTGAATCCTCAGAAAAAACACTACATTCTCATGAAAATAAACACAAATTTGTTGAAGAAATATCACATGTAGTAAAGGAAAAAAACAGTTTCATCTATACATAATTATCCATTACGAATATTTCTCACTCACTGATACTCATTTATCCGTGAAAGTTAACTGCCCATATCAGATTGTCAGACAATCTGTAGAAAAGGTACCCTATTCGTAGTAGTTCAGGAAACTCCTCTAAACCACAGTGCTATAAAGTTTAATGGGCTGTTGTGAGGACAAAGAAAACTGTGGCAAGGGCTGGCAGACAGCGGAATATTTTGGATCAAAATATAAAAAAAACCATACACACTTCTTTAATGAAGCTTAAAGATTCGTTAGGTAAAATTTAAAAATTCCATGCCCTCCCCCCCTCAGTAATTTGGCAGTTGAACTTCCAATATGAATACATCTTTACAGAAAATCGAATTGGCGAGAAATGACCAATTAGCGCAAAATAAAATGAATTTAGAGTTAGTGCAGCAATTACTATAGTATTTTGGTAACTATATTGGTTTTACTAATAAAGTTATCAAAACAATAGCAACTTATTTTGGTGCCTAGTTAGTTTTAATTTTTGATGTAGTCATATGGAAAATTTAACTACATTCTAATGAATAATACATATGCTAACACATGCTAAATAACATTGCATTGAATTAAAGAGCAATATCGAATACATTAATGAAGCTCAAGCTAAAAATATTTTGAACTTTATTTTGAAAGTACTAATAATTTTTTGTATTTTACATTTTGTCATTAATTATCGAATGAAACGAGAAGCTACCCTCTGTTATCTTTGTAGTTCATTTCCCCATGCAAACACCAACATATGCTTTTATTTTCAATGTCCTAAGATAGGTATGCATACAGCCTTCACATGACTCAAGACACAATGAAATGAACGAAATATCCCTTTGAGGAAGCAAATTACTTCTCGGTTTTGGAGTCATATTCATTCATTATGCAGGTTTATGCTTCGCATCACCTCCCGAAAACAATGCTACACGAGGATACTAACCCGCTCGGAGATAAGCTTACGGTTCCCTCCCTCTGCACACGAATTATATTTTTTTCGAAGAAAGAAAACTCAAGAGAGTAATTATTTTCGGTGAACACGTTCCGAATACTAAAAGCTGCAAGATGTTTCATTTTTGCGTGTCTTTGCCGCGAGAGGATTTTAGGGAAATAATAATTCAACTCTCGTCAGCGTCTTCCGTATTCACGCACTGTTACGTCTCGACGGTTGTAACTGAGCATTGACTCACAATAAATATTGAAAAGACAACAAGCGAATGAACTCTTCCGACAGACTGATCGTCGCGAAACTTCTTCAAGTTTTTAAGGCTTTCGAATATTACGGGATATTGTCTCCGAAACAGAAAACATAAAAAAACGAAAATAACAAAGAGAACGAACCAGGACGAAACTTATGCGTGGAGTCAAAGAAATAAAAGCGAAATCCCTGACGGAAATAAATATTCGTCTACTCCCATAGCATCAGAAGAAAAATAAGCGTGTTAGGGGGATGGCTTGAGAAAATTTTGCTATAATATTCTTCTTAAGGGCAAACCATAGGACATACTTAAAATAACATACGCCGAATATATTCATGGCATAAAGCCATTCATGAAATAGCATATTGTTTAACTACCTTTGTTCAAGTTAAATTATTAATTGCATAAAAAATCTTTACTGTCATCATTGGCAACTTGAAAACGTATGGAGGAATATAATGATTAGTTAAAGTTCTACTAATACTTCACACTGCTTGAAAATTATCAACAAAAATATAAATGTTATATTCCCAAAGTATGTTTTTCTTAATCGCCGAAGCTAGGGATTGTTTCGAGCGGTTGCTTAAAATCAGAGTATATTTCTCTCTTACTTCATATCAGAGTATTTTCAGATTGAAAATTAGCATAAATCGGGTGAAACGAATGGATGTAAACGGATTTCATAATTCCCACACATTTAGATTCACGTTTGACGCACGACACATTAATGATTTCATATATACCTTTTTGAGTTTTCATTTGGCGACTGTTCTGGCATTTAATTTAACAGAAGAAGATGTGTACTTAAAGGTGATAAGAAAGCAGTTAAGAGACCTTTTAAAAAGTTAAAAAGTGGTGTGAAATTTTTATTGAATGTAAAATAAGGTTTTTAAGGTGATTTTCAATTTATGAAATCAATCATTAACATTTTGTCCACGAGAGTATCAAAGGAGAATATTTAATGTAATCGTATTTGTTATTTGCAATCAATTTTTAAAAATCAGGTGACTTTATTACATCTTCTTCTCCTTTAAATTCTTGTAACGTTCATAACCTAACTAAAAGATAATTTCAAATATTGACAAATTAATTAAAATATAATGTTAATGAGTTGTTGTGCTAGGTTCGAGGTTAGTTTATTTCAAATAGATTGCTATTATTTACTCCTTCAAACACTCCTTCCTTATGCCCATAGATCGTCAAAGAAATAAGAAAGAACATGGTACCCATGTGATATTTAATTCACATTTTAGCATTGTGTTGCGGAAGTGGTACACACAGATATTGACTGCGCATTATCGCAAAATCATATATAATTCACAAATACAACAGGGACGTTGATCGGGTTGACAAACCTTTCAGTAACAGATGGAAGGGCTTGGGCTGTTATCGCAATTTGTGATCCCTCACTGAACAATGTAGCCGGGCACTGGTCATTGCTTGAGGAGATGAGGGATCAACATCACCAGAGCAGCATCCACATGTTTGAGGTGAAGTCAAAGCAGTCACGCAAGACCCGCTTTCCCATCGCTAGGCGGGGAATTGGAAGGAGAGGCCATCAACCCCCACCACTAACATTATGAACTCCGAGCCACATCTCCACTCCTCCTGGGTGCACGATGAAAAATTTACCATCGTCCCAAACGGGAAATTGTCGGATTTCACCCTCGAGGATACCTGGACCAAATGGGGGCAGAGATCGATGGACTTTCGAGAGGTGGGGAGCGGGGAGAGCTCGCGGTGTTTGCTGCGACAGAGGCTCGATCCCCGCACGTCGAGAACGACCGCTTAAATGATGATGATGCCAATGAGCCGTCGGCAACACTTTTGCGGAAGTGAGCGAATTGGTCGGAATCGGCCACTCAAACGGCGAAAACGAGTTCTCCAGCAGTCCGACCAGGTATATCCACTCGTCCAGGGAAGTGGATGGTAAGGGCCGGAAATATCGGGCCTGGCGGTCCGTGAGGCCATAACGCTAAGTGCCTCAACCGGTTCATGCCCTTCATTAGTCATTATTTCCCATTCGGACAGGACAATATTGTCATGAACTCACGAACCCGATCGTTGTGCGCTCGGGATGCGATTTGGAGTGATACCTAATAAATCCCTTCATCGACAAAATCATCAAATGCTATATATTCATCCCATTTATAAGTATGCATGTCTAATAATATGTAACAATTCAAACAAATATGAAAAGTCAGGCGAAGATTAGTATTACGTATTTTCGATCTTACATGGAAGTGAACCAAAACCAACCCTTAACTTCTCTCAGTTTTAATCGTATGAACTATTCAAAGAAGATATAATTAATAATTTTTACTCTTTTAAATTACTGTTTCCAATAGGCTAAATTACGATTGGGACACTGAGTTCCACATAACCATCTTTCTTTTGTCGTTTATTTCCTGTTTCGCGAAGGATAAAATACTTCAAAATTCTCGAAAATCTACTTTCAAGTAAGTTAATGAAGTGCGTGACTCATACTTAAAGATTTTACCATTCACGGACGGATAAAAATTATTTTTTAAGAATAAAAAATACGCAAAATTAATTGAAAACCATATAATATATGAGACGTAGTCTGTAGCCATAATTTAGATATTTAATGGACCAAGGAACTGTACACTACAGCAACAGAAGTAACATGACACAAAATATCCCTAAAATATATCCAAAATTATAAAATATAATACTTAACACCAAACTTAATATTAAATGGTTTTAATATTGATTAACTAAGAATATTATATATCGTATGGAAATATTTTCTAAAAATATTACTAAAATCAGTCTGCCTGAAGCCTTGGAAAATAAACGTAAAAATTATAATTCGAAACACAACCGATTAGCACAATTGTGAATCATGAATTTATTATTATTATTATTAGGTAATCTACCGGTTAAGGTAGGTTTTTGGAATGACACAACTATCAAATAAACATTTTGTAACTCCAAACAAAACCCAATCCAGCAACCTACTCTACGTCAGGTCCCTCTTCATCTCTGTGTACTTCCTTCCTCCCTTCATCACGTCCAACATCCCTATCCTGTTCCTTCCCTTTCCTAGCTTGCACAACATTCTCCCCTCTATTAACTTCTTCAACATTCCACTACCGCTCAATACGCCTTTCATCCATTTTTCCTGCCTCCATAGGATATCTCTCAACATACCCCTCTCCTCACCCACCATCTCCAGCACTTCCTCATTTGTTTTCATATTGGTCCATTTCACCTTCTCCATTCTTATCCACACCCACATTTCAAAAGCCTCCAATCTACGTCTATCCTCCTGCTTCAGTGACCACGTTTCCGCGCCGTACATAGCTATGCTCCATATCAGAGTTTTTACGAGTCTTGTCTTAACCTACCTACTCAACGTCCCCGTCATCAACTCCCTCCTCCTTGAGAAAGCCTCCTTGCCTAGTGCAATTCTTCTCCTTACGTCCGCACTACTTTAACCGTATTGGTACAAAGCACTTCTGAGATATGTAAACTGTTCTACCAGCTCAATTTATTCTCCTCCTTTTGTACTGTTATGCTTATCATGAATTTATAATAATTTTAGAGGCGAATTACAACGGTTTGTAAAAAAAAAATTATTTAAGTTGGTAACTTGGAAATTAGTAAGATAGTTTCTTAGCTTGGGCATATTCAACTTTAAATAAAAACAACGGGATGTAGCTTTCAGAATTAGTAAGATTTTGCCTGAATAGCTTTGGATGAAATTTACCCCTGTAATAATAATTATGATTGCTTATATTAATTAATCATGAATTTTAAAAATTATGCTCTAATCGTCGATCGTGTCATTAAAATATACTTTCCAACGACACAAATGATATCAGGCCCTTTGATTTCCCCAATATAATTTAAGGAAATCAGATAGAAAGAACATAAAAGTTTCGAACCCTCACAAAATGCTATGTAGACAAATTTATTTCGACGAAAAGTGCTGCCATCCGCATCCCGGATGCGAATTTTCGGAAAAGTTTTAGTTTAGCCTGATCGACGCTTGGCTTCAAACGGCCACCCCAAAAACTACCCAGGAACAACGCCTTGGCGTCCTCCACGCTCAAGCACGGAGAGCGACCATGGGACGACCTATCCCTCCCTCCTGCTCCGACCACCCACGCCGCCATAGTACGCCCTTGCTAACAGCATACGATTGACAAAAGGATTTACTCCCACGACGAGGCCGAGCGATCCCATCCACGACATAAATGTGGAGACGGGGAAGCACGGTTGGCGGCGGTGGACGGTGGAATTACGCCGGGAAAAAGCAGAGGGTGGAGAAGCGATGAGGGGTGGGGGTAAGCGATGCGAGTCGTGCGTTACCATGACAACGTCATCGGAAAGGGGAGCACGAGAGGGGAGGGGTGTTGTTATGGGGTCGAATTATGGCTTCGACCGAAAGAGAAGTTTCGACGCCGTTGATCAGGTCTTGAAAAATACCTACTAAGAAGTAAAAAGAAAACGACGGGGTGATGTTCAAATGACCAATTAGGGGTCCACTGAATAGCTTCCTTCGATTAATATTGGTTTTTAGGTTTCTGTGGCGTTTTTAAAAACAATTCATCTCCGTTTTTTTGGAGATTTTTCGCATACGTTGACATTGTTGACAACGGTAACGCTGGTGTTCCAACCAGTGTCCTCAGAACGAAGATATCGGATTGAAGCTTTGGACTTCTTTATAAAGGATGCACCGAGAGCTAGCTGCTTCCCGATTAGTTGCTCATGAAAGAGATATCTTTCAAGGACTATGTATTCATTTATTTAAGTACCCTGCAAGCCACCCAAGCACACTAGGGTGTGTGGCAGGGGGTGAATACACACCAAACTAATTTTTACCCGAACATGATCCTACCGCAGTCGGACAATGTTATCATGATCCCCTATCGTTCGTGGAACAAATTACATATTAAATCTATCTGTTCTACACTTAATCTCTTTAATTTTATTGACATGATCTCTCCTACTTTAGTACAATGGGGGTACTAATACATTTCCAGCATCGCTGCTAAAGAGATGCCCTTCCAATTTATGCAAGAGCATCAACCTGCAATTTTACGCTCCTTGAGTAACTCCCAGGCAAGGTGCTCTAATATTTTGGATACGCTACTAAGTTTATCAGAACAAAACTTTACAAATCCAGCTCCTTTACGTTGCACGCGATCCAAATCGGCAGTTAATCTAACTACGTGAGGATCCCATATATTTGCAGCATACTCTAAATGAGACCTAAACAGCGACAGATAGCATTTCTCTTTGAACTTGCCATCGTATTTATCTAGTACTATTTCAGTAAACCTTAATTTTTTTAAGCTTGTCCACATATTCCTCGTTTGTATTTCATCCAGGAGATATCGTGAGTGAGGGTAACACCTAGGTATTTCATTGAGTCTACATATTCCAGTTTGGTGTTCCCAATGCAGTAGGCGTTCGGGAGGGAATTGCTATTTCTCCAAAAATTAATCACTAAGCACTTTTTAAGTTTAATTCAAGTTTCCAAGAGTTGCACCAGCGTTTTGTAGCATTAAGGTCATCTGACAAAGCCGCTGCGTCCCCAGGATCACTGATACCACGGTATACCACTGCATTATCGGGAAATGAACGTATATTACTAGTGAATAACGTACACATTGCATTTTTGTAAAAGATATTCTTACTTTGGCAGAGAGCAGTGTCCCAGTGGACGCGATTTTTCTGGACTTTAAGAAAACCTTCGACAAAGTACCTCATAATAAACTACTCGTAAAGCTAGAAGCATATAAAAATATCCTGGGTTGGATATTTTTGAGTTGGATTAAAGACTTTTTGAATGATTAAAGACTTCGGTTCAAACATTAGTAATAGATGGAGTTTGTTCAAATGCAGTAGAAGTTACTTAATATGTTCCCAAGAAAGTGTTATTTGACCTCTTTTATTCCTACTTTACGTTATTATCCCTAACATTTTTCATCTTGGCGTGACAAAGCCTTTGACGTCGCAATGCTTTTCTAACTTCCATGTTGCACCAACTAGGTTCCGTGCCAGCTTTTATAAATTAACTGGAAATGAAACCCTTGACTGCTGAGCGTGTGATCTCAAGGAAGTGATTCTGCGTATCTTCAGTATTTCCGTGATTACATTCTTTCTTAAAGCTCAAAACTGGATTATGTAGCTCGAATTTGAGGCCATTGTAGTCCCATTCTTAAAATTAAGTGGAGGGTATGCGTCTTTTCTATTCATGTTTAATGGTGTTCCTGTAATTTTTATGGCTTCCAGTATTAGCCTGAGATACAATCGTGTGTCATTAACAATGATTTTTGTTTCTTCAAAAAGAAGGTCACGGCCGGGTTCACCCCAGGTGTGTTCCGCATTGGTGGAAAGTTGTAACACGTGGCCCCTTGACGTTACTTCAGTCGGACTTTATTAACTTTACAAGTCCCCTCAATGTATAATTTACCACATTAACATGGTACCCAGTATACTTCTTTAAGAATTATCCCCTATTTCCTGTCGGGCCAAATAAAACCTGCATTCTGGAACCGCTTACGAATGGTTCTTTCATAGATATGCTCCCGCATAGTATAAATCATATCTAACACGGAAGAATCAAAGAAGCTACCAACATCCACTGAAATTTAACCTACGAAACACTGCAATAATTTAGCTATGAAGTCATTCCGAAGGATTTTCCTTCGAGATGAGTCTTGGATTGACTTAGAGATACTGTTAAAGCTAAGGTATCAAAGTTTGAAAATACTAGGTTAAAGACATGATTCCTTCATCGTGCGTCGCAAGGACTTCAGATACTGTGGTAATTGGGAACTGTGAACAGTCTACTTTGAAAATAATTGTAATCAGAGAAAAACTGGAGGGTTTATAAATCTTAGAATTTCGAACTCATTCTGGGAGCCCAGAACACCATCCTAGACTAAACCACAAATTCCAGTAGGGGGTAATACAATGAATCAGCTAAGTTCTAG
This sequence comes from Hetaerina titia, assembly GCA_037158775.1. NCBI lineage: Eukaryota > Metazoa > Arthropoda > Insecta > Odonata > Calopterygidae > Hetaerina > Hetaerina titia. The sequence continues at coordinate 63,243,864 of CM073774.1, forward strand.
TGGTCACATATGAATGTCAGGAATTAGATAGGAAATATTTAAGAGTACCATTCAAGGGCCTGTAATTACGCAATAAAATGTATTTTACCTCAATCATCACTTTAGAGACAAATTGCCTACGAAATGACGCAAGAATTTTTGTCACCTCCCGGATCTCAATGAACATTATGAAAGTGGAAATGTTTGATGGGATTTCCGCAGCTCGCAATAATTCGACATACGCATGAAGTTACCACCTTAATTAATTTTGTTTGATTTTAGAGGGACATCCCGAGAACACTTTTCCGTTTTTTTTTAATTGAAAGCACAGTCAATTATGATGGTTTTTGTGTGAAATTCGATAACGCGCCAGAAATAAATGCCACACGAGCATGACACCCCCGAAATATTTTCCCCCGTGCAGAAATGTGTCCTTCAATTCGGTACAACACCAAATGGAACTGGGATTTGGAGAACCTCGCCACACGAATTTCAAATAATATTGCAGATACTGACGTAATTAATTATTGAATACAGAAAAATAGAAATTATTTCAAGGAAATAGATTTACTCAGGAATGATATTTCAGGTGTTAAGTGCCGCGAAAAAAGGATGATTATAGCAAGAAATTGAAGAGACATATTTGGAAGAGGAATGTGAGAGCCCGCCGGAAATTAATATGCAGAAAAGAAGTTAAGTTTGGATTCATGCAGAGTTTTCTGGGAGAAAGGTCGTTATGCAAGGGAAATTAGGCGTTAGGTTTTAACACGCCAAACTTAAAATGTCATTTTTTAAACTTATATCTTGAGTTTTTTATTCAATCTTTTACTAATTTTTAGCGTAAAGTGACTTTTAAAGCGTAAAATTGAAAAAAAAAACTTGACATATTTAAAGTTAATCCGTCAAAAGAAAAGGAATCCTATTAAAAATAATGTATTCTCGGTACAAGTGTGAGACCAAAGTTAAAAGATAATGAGAAGATTTTAACTTCAAAGAAGCACATTTACTTTTTTTTGGAGAATTTGGTTGCTCGTAAGCTTTTAATAATCATTCATATTATCCTTGCAAAAAGGATTAATTTTTACATAAGAGTGAGATCCGTTCGTTTAAGTAAATTTAGGGCATCGTTAACGATAAATTTTTATTTCACTCAACTAAATATTAATTTTATGCCGTTTCAATTTCAACTTTGCTCAGTTAGTAACACATTTAAGTACAACGAGTAAAATTTTAGAGTACCTCTACGGTTCGGGGCAATCGATACATTGCCTAAAGTTATGAGGTAATAATAATAAAGAGTTCAATTATGAAGTGAAAAAAAATTTATACACTGAAGGTACGTGGAGATAGGAAGGTAGCTTAGCAGGGGTTAAAATAAGATATCAAGTATTAATTATTATTGATATATTTACAGGGTTCGTCCGGAAAATAAGTATAATAAGCTCATTGTCTTTTTTGATAAAAGGGGAGTCGTCCACTACGAATTTGTACCTGAACGACAAACTGTAAATGCTGCATTTCACGTCCAAGTGCTCGACAGGCTTCGAAAACGAGTCGCCCGCGTCCGTCCAGCGATCAAAAACATCTGGCGGCTGCGCTCACCGGCTGTCTCACACCGCGCTTGTCGTGTCGAACTTCTTGGCCAAGCACGGCGTGGCAACGCTGCCGCACCCGCCCTACAGCCCGGACTTGGCACCACCGGACTTCTTTCTGTTCCCGAAGATAAAGAGGAGTTTGAAAGGAATGCGAACGGGACTTTGGACGCCGTCAAAGAGGCCGTGACGACGTGTCTTCGAGAGGTTCCCGATGATGCCTTCGCGGGAGCGCTCCAGGATTGGGAACGCCGCTGGAACAAGTGTATCGACTCACAAGGGTCCTATTTTGAGGAATATTAGCTTAAGATATGTAAAAGTGTAATAATTTTTTTTTCCTGAGCTCAGTACACTTATTTTCCGGACGAACCCTGTACGCACATGGTTGATGTATACAAACACGAGTATACATAAATGCATCGAGATATGTAAATAAATATTTTTGCGTTCATCAACTATGCATCTTAATACTTATTTCCAAAATAGTTTTATCATTAAAGGAGATAAGTAAATAGATATTTAGTAAAACGAGAACTAGAAATTAGTGTGAACGATGGAATGACACTGATTTCGAAAGCATGAAACATTTTCTTCCTATGACTGTTAGCACGCATTCGAAAAAACCGAGGTGATCGGGATGGTGCGGATGCTAACGTTCTGGCTTCCCACTTAGAGGGTCCGAGGTCCAATCCCGGAGGCGAATGATATTTTTCAGTGGTGTTCCGATCCCTACTTGAAGTGCTTTGTGAAGGGCACTTGGAATAAGTACGCCATCCGTCGGATAGGACATTAAGCTTTGGACCCCTTGTCCCTTTCGTTAAGAGTAGGCTAATGCCGGGAAATGGTTTCACTCCACTCTTCATACTTTCCTGTCCATTCCTAATGGCGCAAATGACCTCAGCTGTCGGTCACCTCCCCCAAAAAACTGCAACTACTGCTCGAAAAACCAAGGAAGCGTATTAATTTCCAAGGATATTAATTTTTTTCCTCTCCGGAATCTCCATGGATTGATTCGCCATAAAAATCTAGTTTTAATCTTACTCTCTTCCTTTCATTCAGTTCAATATAATTTAATGTGTGTGTACCTATGTATACGCATAAAAAATACGTACTCTGTAAGACGCACACTCGTGCATTTCCGGCAAACGGCGTAACCATTTACTGTGGCATATTAGCTAAATTTTCGATTGAGTATCTTTTTTCTGAAAAGAGGTATGATCTTTGCAGAGTAATCGTAATATAAGAATCCATCATCTATTTGTGTTCTCACTACTATATCCAACCAGATATACTGCAAAAAAGGAATAATCAAAATATTTTCGTTTAAAACAATAAATTCTACCTGAGGAAACGTCAAGCATTTTGATTTTTCCTTGTGCACTACCATGGAATTTCACAAAATTTCGGCCTCTATTTTCTCTCAAAAAAAAATACTGCGAACCAAAATTTCAGTCCCAATGAAAATGTATATTCGTCGTCAAGTCAATTTGTAATGCACATCATTGAGTAGGAGTCACTTTTGGAGTAACTAACAAAAGAGATAAACAGAATATTTTATTCAATTCCAATAGCAAACATTCGAATATGAAAACTGCGTGCAGGCGAAAACTACTGTAAAATGGTCAGGGATTAGTTAAGATAGAGGGTTCCTCCGACCTGGTGAATGGAACGTATTCACTTCGCCAATGTTACTTGCAGATGGAGGCGAGAACTCGTGAGATGGCGCATATCTGGGTACAACAGTCATTTAAACTCCTCGGGCTGAACCAAGCCCACTGAATGCATCCAACAGCTGCCCCTCCCCCCTCTGTCCGTTTCTTGTTGGTCCCTTACCTCTTCTCCTCCTCTCACCCTTCCCTTGTACATGCCCTCTCCGCTCTTCCCCAAGAACGCCAATCTGATGACGACGGTCGTGCCGTCGAAACGTAAACTATATACTGTGAGTGTCCTTTCTTTTTGTCTCTGTGTTTTCAATATTCTGTATCGGTTTCTTTATATTTAAAAAAATATACATATGTAAAAATTTGTGGAATATTTATTATCCGAGTGTCTGTGTTATATACCATTCCTTTTATCTATTTCTATGTGTGAAATAATATTGTCGTGTTTGAATGTGTGTATATGTGTATATATATACATATATAGAAAAAAAAAATATATATATATGTATTATATATATATATATATGTATGTATGTATTATATATATATATATATATATATATATATATATATATATATATATATATATATATATATATTTCAGAGCGAAAATAAGGATAATGTATGCATGTAAGTGAAATGTAAGTATATATGAAGAATTTTTTCAAAATATTAAATAAATAACAATTTTCCAAGGTCTCTTTTAACTCAGCCCTTCACTCAACACAAACAATTGTGACAAGCTCGCTCTCTAAATTGTTATCTGGTTTGTTTTTCCTATTTTCATACCCAAAGGAAACAAATATCCTATCCATATTGGTTTGAAAATACTACATACATACATATATTTTTAAGAATTTTTTTTCATAAAGCAATCTACCGATTAAGGTAGGCTTATGGATGGACACAACTATCAATAAATATTTTGTGACTCCTAACAAAACACAATCCAGTCACCTACTCTACATCAGGTCCCTCTTCATCTCTGTGTACTTCCTTCCTTCCTCCATCCTGTCCAACATCCCTATCCTGTTCCTGCCATTTCCTCGTTTGCCTAACATTCTCCCCTCTATTACCTTCTTCAACATCCCACTGCCGCTCAATACGCCTTTCATCCATTTCTCCTGCCTCCATAGGTTTTCTTCCAACAAACCCCTCTCCTCACCTACTATCCCTAGTACTTCCTCATTTGTTTTCCTTTCGATCCATTTCACCTTCTCCACACACATATATGAATATATATATATATATATACCTAATAAAAAAAATAAAATATATATAAACTAAGACAGCAACACACAACATGAGAACACATAAAAGGAGCACACACACCCTAGTCAGCCCTAACTAATCTTCCGAAGAAGACGGAGTTCGAGTCAGTCTCGAAATTATAAAGACATAACGTGTGAGTGTTCCTTTTATGTGTTCCCAGGTTGTGTGTTGCTGTCTCAGTTGTATATATATATATATATATATATATATATATATATATATATATATATATATATATATATATGTGTTTCTATATTTTAAGGTATACAGGCAAGGTTTTCAAGATGTAAGAGGATCAACACGCAACGTCCGTCTCTTAAACAATGATTCACCACTATTGCATGAGCAATTAATATTGAAATGCTGTATCACGTTCCCTTTTGAATAGACTTATTTGAGAGATGCGGGACCTAAATTGCAGGTTAAAAATCCCTTGTAAAGATGGAGAGTTATAGGATTAAACTAAATAAAAGGTTTCAACGTTCGTTGGTCACGATTCAGCCATTTATTCCTCTCGGTCGGTTGGAGTCGATCCACGGCATTGAATAGGAATAACGGTTGAGTAACGAAATAGGATAAAATTCAACACTAGAAAGAGCGACCAGGCGAGACATTAGTACCACCAAATGCTCACTCGATGGTACGAATGGAACTTTTTCCCGATATCTCCAATTCTCGTTCTTTCTTTCGTCCAGAGCCACACAAGCCAGCGCGATATCATCGATCGGAAGATTCGATGGTGACAGCTGTCGAAAAAGTGCTAAAACTAGAGTTTGGGGAGACATAATGGTCCTCGTTTATTGCACCGTGGTAGTGAAAGATCGATTAATTTTCACCATTCTCATTTAATTTAAAAAAAAACAAACGGTAGTAACGGAGAATTCTTTCGTTTTTTAAACAAGTGGACAAATTATATTGAAACATTATTTTCTAAAAATAGGGAAATTGAGGATAAAACATGTGGCAAAAATTGCTATACAATCGTAGAATTTACTGTTGTCCATGAAGTTACAGAGAATGGAATAGCATGTGTCTTCCAGAGAGTGTCTTGAAGTCATAAATATTATTTTGCTACTATGAAAATGTATAACAAATGCTCACATATCCGTACAGCTGTCTTCATAAGCTATTATTTATATCCTGTATTAATTTTATAATATGCTACGCTCAAAAAAGCTAATGGATATATAGAACTTGTGGAAACGTAAGATACTTTCTCGAATTGTTTTGAATACAATTCAAGACATACCTAGTTAAGAAACGCAAACATTCCGGCAGAAAATTTTATAATTTGGGAGCAGCAGGCATTCAAAACTGATTTCGGGAATTTAAGTAAATTATTCTAATCCAAAGGAAATGGAGGCATTAATCACACAGCATGGAAGTATATGCTGTCTTCCTGTTTAAGTAGAACATAAGAAAACCTTAGTAGGAATTGATAGAGATTTTTAATATGATCCCCGAATAAATGGAATGTTTTATCTCTTATAAATAATTTATTTTTGCAAATTTTGGCTTTCTCTCCACACATTTGCGAAATTTTTAACAGAATAAATTAGAAACATGACTTCTGCTAACTTTTAAACTCTACAATATTAAAATATTTTCGAAACAAATTAGACATTATCATCTAAAATTCATTTAAATATTTTAATTTACTCCAGTTTCCAAATGAAAAATTTCAAGCTTGGTCAGAGGCGTTTAGCGGTTGGATGGAGCGCGAAATATAAATTTTGAATACATCTCTTTTTCCTTTTTTAATGTAAAAGCTCCTCGGCTCTTAATTATTCTCTTTTTTAAAACTTAGACTCACAAAAAGTCAGAATTGGAAATACTATTTCGAAAAATAAAATAATGACAGCCTAATGAGAGCGCAATGAAATAAAATTTCATAAAAATATTGGAGAAACTTAAATAGCACGTAATTCAGCAAGAAATCCAGTTAAGTTGACGGAAATGAATTTGTTATTACGGGAAGTCGAAAAGGGTATGAATGAAGTTAAACGATAATGAATTTGTATGAAAATTAATTAGATCTTCTTTGGGAGTCAGCCCTAAGCTACTGTAGGAAATAAATATTATTACAAGTTCCTCCAGCTGAAAAGACCAAATAGACCCTCATGGCATTTTATAATAGGAAAGAGTGTCAGCAAACAATGCCCCTCTCTGATTGACTTGATTATATGCTATTATTAGAACATTAAACTCATGAAACACTGCATATCATAAACAATGTCCCTAACGAATGAAAAACAAACGGGTTTTTGGCAGTCATTTAAAAACTAGAGATAAATAAACGTTTTTAATTGTTGCTAATGAGATTCCTTTCATGGAAGGCTGTAAAGATTATTTCACAGATCTAAAATTTAAATATAGATTCACATATCTTTAATTTTTTATTATAATTTCTGTAGAATATAAGTTATTACTCCGGATTGCTAAAAAATCAATTAACCACAGATAATTGTTAAATTATAAAACTTTTTCTTTATAATACATTCAAATTGAGCAACATTCTGAACGGAATAATTTTGTGTCTACGCACTCGTTATATGTTCACAGATTTGATTTTACCGGAAAACTACCGACTGCTTCATTTATATAGGCAAATTATCAGCAAAAAAATACAACAAATCTGAGATAATGTTACAATGTACCGTTATGTAAATGTAGGCTATTTTATGGTTAAATTTAAATGAATATGCAACTGTAGTAATAATTACAATATACTGCAGAACTATTCGGTATTATAGCATCAACATTATTTTTATTTACAATCATTACTTTTAGTATACATAAATTAGTTTGGTTAACAGGTTATGGTAGTTCTTAGTCAGCCGGTCGTAGCCATTATTAGCTAGCCAACCAGGGATGATGATAATTGCTGAGGGGAACAGAAAATTTACGTGATAGAGCAAAAACTGTTGTGCGTTTTTCAAAAGAGATGAAGGTTAAATTAATCATTAAAATAGGAGGAATAAAGCTAAATCTGATAGAGCAGTATAAATATCATAGAAGTGTTTTTCATCAAAATCGTAGAAGTAGAAAGGAAATCATTAGAAGACTTGCGTAGAGAAGAAGCTTCAAGAAAAATATAGAAGTTATGATAAGGATGTTGAAATAGGGTGTTAAAAAAAGACTCATCAAAGCTTTGACAGGGAGCGTGGTTTTCTACGACTAAGGAACTTGGTCATTGAAGCATAGTGAAGGGCGTAAGTTGGAAGCTTTCCAAAGTTGGGTGTGGAGAAGAATGGGGAAGGTAAAATGGAAGAGAAAGCAAATAAGGTAGTACAAGGCATGGTGGGGGTGGGAGAAGGGATTGTTGGTATAAATCCAAAGAAGGCAGGAAAAATGGATGGGGAGCATTTTGATTTGCGATTGGATGTTGAAGACCGTGATAGAGGGAAGAGCGTTAGACAAACGAAGATTGGGCAGTCATGCTGGACGAATGATGTGCAGAAGGAAGTATGCGGAATTGAAGTCAGATTTATCGTAGTGCGGGATCAGGTTGTATATATAGTTAGGCTAAGAAACGTAGCGGTATTACTTTTGTGTCTAATGCTTACCTTATACGATAGGCTACCAAATATTGATGATAATGGTAGTAATACTAATGCCATGCAATCCTAGGATACAATTTACAATTCCGCATTTTCAAGTTTTAAAATCATATTTTCTCCAGCGCATGTTAGCTAAATTATTCGATAGAAAATAATTTGTTCACAATTATCCATTGATCGTCTTTACTATGTCTTTTACTTTACCAGAACAGGAAGTTTGATAAATAGACGAATATGATTAATAAAGGGAAAATGTAAAATTTGGTACTATTTTTACTGCAAAATAACGTGATGGTTATTGAAGTTATTTGGTCGTTCAATTCATATATTTGAAAAATGTCAAAATCTTGTATAATTTAGTATTATTTCAGTATTATGGCAGCAACACAATTTTCATTGATGAACATTATTTTTAATAATCATTATCATACACATAAAGAAATAACAGAATTTGTTATTTTCGATACAGAAGGTTAAAATTTGAAGGCTGAAGACAAAATGTACATACCTATACGCTCGATAAACCCTCATTCGGAAGCTCATATGTATATTAATGCTAAGTACTTACTCTATTAAGTGACAATATAAAATAGATTTAATTTTAAAACTTGTTTATAAAAACGCAAACATGGAGATAACGTAATAACTTAAGGAAAAACAATAGTCTAGCTACTTACTTGGCATGTATAATCTCAAAAAATGAATCTTTCAGATTGGCTTGTAGGTAATTAAAATCGAACCCAAAATATTCAGCAAAATAGAGCACATAAACTCAAAGGGCCGCCTGACAACTGGCGCAGGCGAGGGATGTGGTCATCAGATATTAATAAATCAGCTGCAAATAGACCACTATCGACAGCCCGAACTAATATTTGATACTGTGGAAAGAGGACACCATTTTTGTTTAAAATTTAGAATGGAACGGGGGGGGGTACTTTCAACAGAGAACATTTTTTATCCATTCCAATCTAGATGTTAAGCGAAAATTATCAAATCCATGGCATTCAATCGATTCCAAAATCCTTCACCGAAACCACTACGTGTAAACTGAATGGCGGCAGGGACGATTCGGTCAATATAGGCCGTGAACGGAAGAGGCGGACGCGTGCAAATCAGTCCGATGGTCCTGAGGGCGACGAGGAACGGAAAACATCGATCAGAGACAGCCCATTACCGTGCTCTCCCTCTTCCTCCCTCCCTCCCGAAGATGTAATGCCCTCGCGCCTACTATCCACCCACACAGCACTTCCCTCCGGCGCATCCCGTGCGATACCGTTTACCTCACGCTCGAATACGAAGCGCGAGGGAGTAAAGGAGAGAGAGGGAGGAGACGATAAGAATTCTGCGAGGAGAAGAAATGTCGATAAATAAATCTCTCTCCATTTATCTGTCATCGTTTTGTGCGAAGAACTTGACTTGAGGACAGACAGCATAATAGGGACACACAGAGAAGGCAAAACAAAGGAATGTGTGGTCTTTCCGTTCTTTAAACTCTCCTGCTAGACCAATAGAATGCGTATTTGTAAATAAATAAAATAATTAATGGTACATACATAAGGCCATATTTACCAATCTCTTAATATCAACGTATCTTTCTCGGAAGTTCTTTCGTAAAATGTGAAAACAAACATCCGATCTTGGAACTAGAAAGTATACAGAAATTCGGCATTAGAACGTCTGTTGAAACTGATGGGCAAAAATAGAACAACGGGCATTGTTTATTTTGATGGGATATGTGAATCCCCTAGTGATCAATACTTAGCACATAAGAAAAACAGTGATTCATTATAGTGGTTTCTTGTTCACTTTCATGAATTGTGACTAAGCTATAGTCTTGAGATTCAGACTACAACGTGACTGAAAAATTGAATGCTATTTTATATTTTTCTAATGTTTTTGTTTAATTCGCTGAAATATTTTTATAAATCCATTAAATGTGCGATTCGTTTGCCAGTGTTTTGGCTAATTAGATATAATAAACATTGCCGTAACGCTGAAAAATAGGTAAAACTAACGCAATTATCGCCATCCTCACTAGCCACATACTTCCTCTTTTTCTCCATTTCTGGTCCAACACCCCAAGCTTACGGAGTCGCAGGTGCGAATGACGTGGGAAACAAGAGGATTGCAAAGCTTAAAATGAAAAGCGGATAGAGAAAGCAGTCTGTTACACCCGAGCTTACTTTTTCCGACGCGCTCCCGTACACACGATTCTCCGACGCCTTGTACTTCGACGAAATGCAAGCGCTGTACGTGGTTAGGCGACGGCGCTGTTTTGGAGGACAAAGCCATCGGAGTGCCAGCGTCTGGCGACTAGGTCAGAGGCTCACCGCCGGCTGGGTCATTTACCTACATGATAAACTTAGAGAAGGGCTAGAAACCTACAAAAGCGAGAACCTAATAGTTGTCTAATGCTCCCTACGACTGACAACCTAGGAGATACCGCAACTGTGAGGATGATGGGAAGTCAGTCCCATCCTCATACACAGATGCTCATAATTGTCAATCACAAGACCATGGATTGTAGAGAGCATAAATCCCTTATTACGAGTATGATATAAATTGAAATTGCTGAGTAACTAGAACTCCTTTGTGTCAACATAACCCTGAGTAATATTATTTACGGGGATCATTGGGACCCGCTGTTCAAAGCTGCACATAAATCCTTATAAATAAAATCTTAAATGTGACGTAAAACGTCCCGCGCCGCGTACTGGATAAACTAGATACATAACAAATTACCAACCATTTGCTGCCTTCAAAGGACTTTATGCGTACAAGTTTCAACGACTTTTAAACTAACTCTTGTACTTAAAAAACGGGTCCTTTATGGTTATAATTACTAATTTTAAGGCTATTATTTGCTTATTTGTTCTCCGTTTGAAGAAAAAATCAGTTTCCTAGTTTTAAGCTATGGATATGCGAATTTCTATTGTTAAAGAGGTCAACTTCAGTTTTTAACGAATGCCATGTGTTTTTCTGCAGCACATAAAGTACTGAGTTCTTTATTTTCCCAAATGCTAAGTAAAATGAAAACCAGACTCACATCCCAGTTTTAAAAGCTCTTGACGAAGAAGGTAAGGTACAGAGGTAACCTGAGGGAGCAGTTTTGAAGGGCGGTAAACTATATCAGATTAAAAAGCTGCAGACGGTATTTTAATTCTTGCACCAGAAAAGATAATTAAGCTACAGAAATATATCAATGCCTAGAATTTGTTTCATTAAATAAGAGCAAAAATGTGAATGTCACAGCTGCACATACAAAACCCGAAACAAAACAAGGTAATATCCAAAATTGCTCGACTATTTCTACAGCGAAACTGAGTAGTAAGCCACTTTTTGCGGAACTAAGTATAACTGTTTACCTAAAAAAAACACGTGAGGAGCAGAATAAACATAGAAGAACGCTCATTAGGAAGCTGTAACACTTAAGTGGCGGTCTTCAAAGGACAGAAAAAAAGGTAGCCTGTGGTGAATCCAAGCGAAAGGTCTTTGCCAAAAGATAAGTTAACATCCTAGCATTCTTTTCAATCAGAAGTTCTCAAAGAGTATCATTTTCACTCTCAACAGCTTCCCCTTCAATTACTTCAACTTATTATATGTCCTACTAAGATGCTACATTCTTCGATATAGATCATGAGATTATATAGAGCATGAGTTAAAATAAGGTCATCAAAACATCACACTAAGTCGCGAATTGGATGATTGTATTTACATTGCCATAGCTGTAAACTCATTTTAATCACGTACTTGCTTCTTATTATGGAACTCCTAATTTGCAACAAATTAGGATGAAACAAATTTTCACAACAAAATAACGTTTACTAAAAAAATATAAAACATCCCGAATCTCTATCCCACGTGAAAAGGAAACAAATGTGGAAGGCTTTAACCTCCACGACACATTTTTTTTCCTGGCACACAAATCCGTAACGCCCATCTCGAGGCGTTGCTCTTTATATTGGAAGCCAAAAACTTGACTAGCGCACTGATACAGAAGCACCCTCCGTATGCTACAGACGTCCGTCCAACTAGGCCAACTTCCTCAAAACTAGCCCTTTCCCTCATCCAGAAAATCGACAATACGGCCCCACCAGGCGTCTAACGGTGCCAAAAACCGTGATCCAAAGCATGCTCTATTTTTCGCTCCATCAAATTCTTCCACAATCCGAACATTGCGACTCCGCTCAGCCCTCAGACACATGAGTCACGTCAAGCTCAATTAACCTCCAGCAACGAAATCTTGCTCTGCATTTTATATTCCCATATGAATGCGCCAATCCATGAACTCTTCCGTAAACAATTACCGTTCCACCTGCAAACACTCACTGTGCATCTTACGAATGAATAAGGATTAACAATTGATGACCACTATACTGCGTATATATTTCTCTCCTTAGACGCTGATAAGGTATTATTTGAAATGGATAACTTAGGGCCATTCCCATTTATATGGCCATTGACGCCATTCGCCCTCGACATGCATTAACACTTGGTATTAAACCTCAACGACATGAGTAATCACTAAATCTAAGGCTTGTACTACTAGTCACCTCCAAAATCTTTGCAAGATTTGAGATTACTCTTGTCAAAATTCCTCAGGTGACTTTTCACCTGAGATACTTCAAAAAGAGAGCCCAAGCGTTGGAATATCACATGGAAAATTTGCACGCATTACATATCCTACAAGTTCCGAGAACCGGAAAACATCTATCAATATGGATCTACACTCACCGTTCGCACGAAATGGGTCACGTTGAAAACGGAAAAATAAAATTCGACGGAAAAAAAGACAAATGCTGCATTTTTAAATAGAGTGGATAAAGGGAAAAATTTGCTGCAGGGAAAATTTGAAAAAGGCACGGAGGGTGAAGTAAATATTGAGAGATAGAGGCCTTACCCTGCACAGCCCCTATAGAATAGAGTGAGATACGCATGGAATTAAAAGGGCCGAATAGATAAAATAAAGTATGACCTCTCTTTCAACATTGAATTACGAAAATATAAAAACCGATATTAACAAGTTCTCATTTCTTAATATACATAATATTCTTTAGGTCCAATCAGATTGCAAGAGTCAACTAGAGCGCCATTTGAGTTCTTTATATTGGGTTTAATTTTTTTTAAGTGAGCGTATGGCTACTAAACGTTAACTCTACCTCTTATGGACTATAACATTGACATGGTGGAAGGCCTTGTGCGTTCCGATGACCTTTAGAGCTGAGCTGGCGGGGTTAATAATAATTGCTCCTGGAAGTGTCACCCATGCCTGATAGGTCGAAGCCAGACCTTATGTAGTCCACGCAGCGTCTTTCCCTCAGTGAGGCGACTGCAAAGGTGTCTGACCCCAGTGGGGTGGCCATTAAGTGATGATATCACGTTAAAAACACTATTGAGGAAGGCAACGGGAAACCACAACAATTATTTATCCCAAGTTAATGATGGGCAAGAGAGAGAAATTGAGCCCTGGCAACTACGGGACTCGGCCCATGCGGCCGTGTGTCGTGCCCGGGAGCGGGGGAGGCAAGGCTTCCGCGGTCGTCATCCCACGAAACCCTTGCAGGGAAAAATAACAGAAGCAGGACAGAAGACGCAAAAGAAGACGAAAGTACTTAGAATAGGAAAATGGAACGTCAGGACAATGTTGAGGACAGGCAAATTAGAGAATATTAAGAGAGAGATGGAAAGAGGTAATATATATAGGATATATTAGGTCTATGCGAGGTGAGATAGAAGGATAGCGGGGATTACTGGAGTGACAATTATAGGGTGATATACAGCGGCGGGGACGAGAGCCAATGAGGGGTTGCCGTAATATTAAATAAAGGTGTAGGAAGAAGTGTAGTCACCATAGAGCAAGCAACTGATAGAATTTTACTAGTAGAGATTAAAGCAGAACCGACGAACTTGGTCACTGTTCAGGTATAAATGCCACCGAGTAACCACAAAGAGGAAGAAGTCGATAGGATGTACGATGAGTTAGAGGATATAATCGCGTCTGTTCCTGCAGGGAAACATTTGATAGTGATGGAGGATTGGAATGCAACGGTAGGCGAAGGAAAAGATGGTGATAAGGGGGTGACTATGGGTTAGGCACTAGGAATGAACGCGGGGAGGAAGCGATTGAATTCTGCAGGAGACAGGGGTTATTCATCACCAACACATGGTTTAGACACCACAAAAGGCGTGGGTATACATGGAATATGCCAGGTGACTCAGAAAGGTATCAGTCAGATTATATTACGGTTAGGCACAGGTTTAGGAATAGTGTGATAAATTCGCACAGTTTCCCAGGAGCGGATGCGGACACATATCGCAATTTTGTTATTATAAAATGTAACGTCCGTTTAAAAAAGATAAGGCAAGGGCGGCGGGTTAGGAAATGGAATGTAGAAGCATTAAATGGATTAGCGAGGAAGGAGTATCAGCATGCTGTAGAGGAAATGATGGATGACGGTAAAGAGCTGAGTACTATAGAAGAAAAATAAGAATGTATTGAGACAGTGATTTCGAAAGCCGCAAAAGACACTATAGGAACCGTTAACGGGAAAATGATAAGGAAACCATGGGTAACTGATGGGATGATTGCAAAGATGGATAAGAGAAGAAGATGGAAGAATGTAAACACAGAGTTAGGCAAAATGAAGTACAAAGAGTTAAACAATAAATTGAGAAGGGCCACAAATAAAGCGAAAGAAGAATGGTGGAAAACGCAATGCGTGGATATGAAAAGTTTGCAGAAGAAGGGTGAAATTAGTGCTCTATACAGCAAGGTTAACTTATTATCGGGTAGTAAGGAGGCAAGATCTATGCTAGCAGATAAAGATAAGTGAGGTAAGATAATAGTTGAACCAGAAAAAATCCAAGAGAGATGGAAGAAATATATAGAAACACTGTATGGTAAAGAACTTAGGCCAACAAGGTTAGACATAGAGAAGGAACATGACGTAGAAGAAGATAGCTTAGGTCCAGGCATACTCGACGATGAAATATAAAGGGCATTAAAGGAGATGAAAGCAAATAAGGCCGTGGGGGTAGACAACATTCCTGTGGAACTGTTAAAATGTTTAGGAAAATGTGGGAAGAAGACTCTATATGCACTGATTCGTAATATCTATGAGGAAGGAAACTGGCCGGAAGATTTTGTGAGATCAGTGTTAGTTCCTATTCTGAGTAAGGTAAAGGCTACGTCATATGAGGACTACAGAAAAATAAGTATGATACCTCACGCAGCTAAAGTTGTTCTCAGGATTATAAACTAAAGGCTAGATAGTAGGTCAAATGAGTACTTTGGGGTTTATAAGTTTGGGGTTAGCAAGTGGAGAGGTAGGCGTGATACCATTACAGTAATGAGATCCATAATCGAGAGGAATATAGATTACAATCAGGACGAATTTGCCTGTTTCGTAGATTTCGAAAAAGCATTTGATAGAATGAATTGGGAAAAACTAATGCTTGTGTTGCAGAAAATAAGAATAGATTGGAGGGACAGGAGACTAATCCTAACCTGTACATATCTCAGGCTGCTCAGGTGCGAGTGGGGAACGGAGAGTCCGTATGGACAGTGTTAGGAAGAGATGAAAGGCAGGGGTACCCATTATTACCGGTGCTGTTCAACGTATATGTGGAGGAAATGATTAAGGAGGCTTGGGAAGAGCTGGAGGTGGGAGTGAAAGTCGGAGGGGAGTTCGTAAAATCAGTTAGGTTTGCTGATGACCAGGCTTAGTTTTGTCAGTAGACCAAGGGATTGCAAGCATTGCTGAGTGAATTGGAGGTTCAGTGCAATATATATGGGATGAGAGTCAATATTAATAAAACAAAGGTTATGCGATTTTCCAGAAATAAAAAGGGTAAGCTAAACATTAAAATACGAGGGGAACACAATTGTTCATAAGGGAAGTAATTATTGGGTGGCTTGAAGTTTTTTGAGCATCTATTCTCCTCTTGATACATGCGAGCGCGCAACTTTAGGATAACAAGGAAGTGTTGCATTTGGCGAAGTTTGAGAAAGATAGATAGAAAATTGCACAAGTAGACTCCATAAAAGTAATACAATACTGTCCATTTGGTTCAGACAGAATATTATCCTTGTTATAATTGCTGAGTAAAATGCAAATGAAACTAAATAAAAAGAAAGAACCAATCTAAAGTATATTATTACATCAATAAAAATCAGTAAATCATTAATTTATCAATGTATTAAGGTTCATAAAACACGCTAAGCAATTTACAAGTATTGCTTAGTCTGAACCATAAATGTAATTTTAACAGTGATTATGCAGGAAAAGTTGAGGTGCGAATTACGTCCATATTTGATTGTGAAGCCTCCAGGAATGGCGGAAAACTCTTCTCGACGTGATCAAGACCATTCTTATTGGCAAAATTTCGCATACATTGCCATAAAAAATAAAATAAAAAGCATTCAAATTTACTATTCGAAAGACAAACAGCATTGCCGTTCACTTTTCATTAGAGTTCATGAAACAGGAAAAACGATCCACCGAATAAAATTGAGTGTGAAAGATGAATTGTTATATTTACGTCAGTGATAATGGATTTCCATATAGTTAAGTCCGAAAACATAGAATATAGAGACAATGATGCCGAAATGGCGTGTAGAAAATGTGCAACCAATTTAATTACACCTTAAGATGATTCAATATATGCATGATATTTAAAATTGCTGAAATTTCAACTTCGTGCTTCAGAGACTAAAATTTTAAATATCAGGGTTTAGGACATGGTTTCTTTTTATTTGTAGGGTAATATTTATATGCATACACACACTACCATATATGGGTACCTAATGTTCTTTAGATCATTGATGACAGATTAAAAACAATGCAAACCAAATTATCGGTAGAAATCATTAACATTAATATGCGCAGTATTACCTATAAATAAAAATTCTATTAAGGGTAACATCCTCCATTAATGGAGGCCGTTTATTTTTTATATCGCTTAAAAATACACTTAATCTAAGAATCGATCCTTTAATCATTGAATCAATTTTGTTTCGACGTAACTCCCTTCATCCTTTTTTACACTGGCTTTTCTCATAATGAGCCCACATTTTAGAGGGTATTTGAACTTCCGATCTTATCCTCAATAGCTGATGTTATGTCAGTCCTGGAAGGCTTCTGATTTATGCTCCGTGAAATGGAAAATCAGAGCATAGCCTTTTAGCGAAGCAGCCGTCTACATTTTGGGAGAAACCATTTTTTTTCCTTCAGGCAGGTGCCATAGCGAAGTATATAAAAAAAAGAAGAGACCACGATATACCCCGAAAATGCTCACGCCGGGGCATCGAGCGAAGGGTTACTTTCCGAAACTGTGATTGACAAAATGATTGATTCGCTCCTATGTTACCCACTTTAATATACTACTACCTTTCTCCAACCCCTTCGATCTGCTTTCATCCAGCACCCACCTAAAAAAACTCGGAATCGTATTCGACAGATGGGGCTGACGTTCGACCAGAAAGGTTTTGGAGATCATATCGGAGGACTAAGGAGACTTTGGAGGAGGGCAAGAGGGAGGAGAGGCTGATTCAGGATTGTTGTAGAGGTCATCCTTCACCCGTGAGAGGGAACGAAGTCGGAAGGGATGAAAGAAAGTCGGTGATGCTCGATATCGCGAACCACCTATAATGCGCATTGCGATACCGATACTCGCGATTCAAAGAGAAATGCTGATCAAATGTGATACAAGCGACAATATAGTTCTCTAAATGAACTTTATATTTGCATATTATACTAAAAATATACATATCTCTACACTAAACATTCAGATACTTGATACCTTCTGCTAAAGAATGTGTAACCCCTAGCTCTCCTAGCCCCGAAGGTGAATTTCAAGACATTTTTCAGAGTTTTCTATTCATTTAGTGACTTCGTTAAAATAAACCAGTTTAAGCGATCTTAAAAGATAAGATTTTCTTATTAGTATATATATGCAGCTGCTACGTTATACTCTCATTAGATGCAAGGCTAGGCTGCTTATTCTAGGGAGAATAATGCGATGGTTTCCCGAATACCTTCCACATCTTCTCTTACCCCATTTTGATAACTGCGATGTAGTATACCAAGACCTTTCAGGCGAACTGCAGAGGACCAATAATTCCTATGTACGGTTCATATGTGATCCTAGGAAATGCGATCATATTTCCGACACATTTACAAGAATATCTTGGTTAAAGCTAGAAGGTCGCAGGCATTTACATATTCTTTCAATTTTCCACAGAATATTTTCAAGCTACTAAATTTTATATATATATATATATATATATATATATATATATATATACACACACTTTTTTGGAAAACCCACAAACGTGTAATGTAAATTCACTGATAGTCATAACAAACACAGAAACCAAAACACACAAAAGAGGGAAAACTCACTGGTTCTCGAATTTTCGGTGGTCCAACCACCTTTCTCAAGAGGAATTAGGAACAGAACTCTGCTCTGTTCTGTTCCTAATTCCTCTTGAGAAAGGTGGTTGGACCACCGAAAATTCGAGAACCAGTGAGTTTTCCCTCTTTTGTGTGTTTTGGTTTCTATATATATATATATATATATATATGCGGGTCGCGGTGGTCTAGCGGGTAGAGCGTTGGACTACTGACCGGCGGGTCCCGGGTTCGATTCCCGGGCCGGGACTTTGGGCACCTGCAGCTCCACCCAAGCTAGTTTATTTTTCGGGTACCAGATATTCCTGGGAAACCATAACCGGCACAGGGAAAGGAACTGACCCCCCTACCCTGATGTGTGAATATTCACACGCCGTTGGGCTTGGTACACGGGTGAGCTCTACCATCACCTACTAAACCGACCTTTGGGTTGATTACTGTGTTTATGGTTTATATATATATATATATATATATATATATATATATATATATATATATATATACATATTCAAACTTGAAAATCCCGCCATACGGCGCACAAATATTCATTCATTCAAACAGAAATAGGTATAAGGAAAGGGGATAGGAAAACACACAAAAGGGGGAAGACAGGACATGTGGGGAAGGCGGTTTTTTGAGCAGATCACGAAAGTAAAAATATTTCCCTATCCGGGATATATCCCGGATATAAAATATTTCCCTATCCCTATCCCGGATGAAAGTAAAAATATTTCCCTATCCCTATCCCGGATAGGGAAATATTTTTACTTTCGTGATCTGCTCAAAAAACCGCCTTCCCCACATGTCCTGTCTTCCCCCTTTTGTGTGTTTTCCTATCCCCTTTCCTTATACCTATTTCTGTTTGAATGAATGAATATATATATATATACATAAAATTTTAAATATTTATGCAAAACATTTCGTCCCCATCAGCTCATTCCACAAGAGGAATACTAGCGGTAACAATAAACCTCTTGTCCCACACAATCGCACGGAAATCAATCACAAATATTTTTTATTACGGCATGCTTCTGTGGAACTCTCTCCCAGTTGATTAAAAAAACTCTCCATCCACAAAAAATGTAAGAGAGCACTTTACAAGTTCATTTTAACTTATCCAGTATGTACCCTGCATCATTTCACTTAGCTGCTATTTAAACCAATGTTTCTACTTTTTCTTTTGTAATCTCAATCAGCTGAATTTCGTATCAGTATTTTTCGGTTTATGTTATGTTTCTCATTACTTCTCATGTGTTGTCAATATAATTAATTTCTTGATTTGAATTTCAGTAACTTAATAAGGTGTATATTATGTAAAAATGATATTATGATACGATAATATATTATGTAACAATGCATATGTATCTTTCTTCTAATTAATAGGGTTTTCGCAGGTTTCTCATAGCCCCTTCTCTTCGTGTGTGTTTTCATACGTGGGTCTTTACTAGGTGAGCAATTCCATGCTCTCCCTAGCTTTTCCCACAAACCTCAATCTTTGCTTAAACTTTCCCTATTTTATTGTCCCTTTCTTCACTGTCTTTTACTTTGAGTATTTATGTATGTATAGGTGTCTCCTTAATGTATATATGTATATGTATGCATATACGTATGTATATATGTATGTATATACGGATGTATGTATGTATATATGTATGCATATACGAATGTATGCATATATATAGTATATCTATGTATATAGTGGACCGAAAGGAAAACAAATGAGGAAGTACTAGAGATGGTGGGTGAGGAGAGGGGTTTGTTGAGAAAAAGCCTATGGAGGCAGGAAAAATGGATGAAAGGCGTATTGAGCGGTAGTAAAATGTTGAAGAAGGTAATAGAGGGGAGAATGTTGGGCAAGCGAGGTAAGGGCAGGAACAGGATAGGGATGTTGGACGGGATGAAGGGAGGAAAGAAGTACACCGAGATGAAGTGGGACCTGATATAGATTAGTTTGCTAGGTGGGGAGTCACAAAATGTTTATTTGATAGTTGTGTCCATCCAAAAACCTACCTTAAACGGTAGATTACCTAATATATGTATATATATATATATATATATATATATATATATATATATATATATATATATATATGGTGTATATGTAGACATGTATAATGTATATTTATTGTTTTCTTTTCATTTCGATGTGCAAATCTGTGCATGATGTATTTGTGTCTGTCTCTATGTATTATATATGTTTGCATATATATTGTATATGCATTTATATTTTCAGTTGTTTAAATCGCGGTACCACTACAGAAATAAAACGTTTTATACAAGCGTGCAGACATGATTTTGCAACCAATTTAAGTCGATTTGGTACTCAACTCGATAATATGTTATCAGTTTCCAGCCAATTCCTCAGCGTACATATACGGCTTCCATACATATGTACTCGTAGCCATTAGATGTGGGGCGTATGAGGCCGAGGAATCGTGAGGGAGGAGAGAAAACGGCACGAGGTACATATGTCATCAAATCGCGTAGCACTAAGGGAAATGCGATGCGAATGCGACATCCTGCCTCCAAATCGCTACGTCGACGCACAGCCGTACTTTTGCGGATGCTCAATTTAGATGGTACGGCGACGCTCAAGATCGAACACCTCGCGGCCCGGGCAGGGGGCTCAATCGTGCGTGAAGCCGAGACGGAGAGAAGGGTGTGGATGTGGGAGGGGGGTGAGAGGGGAGGAAAACAAATCTGCTCCCGCAGCTCGGAAAGTCAGTGTTGCGAGAAGAGGGGGAGGATGAGGAGCCGAACGTTTAGGGGCAGAGGAATCGCGCGGAGGGGAGATTGGCATGGGTTTCGAGAAGCCGTTGACGGAAGACGTGGTCTGACGGCGTGCCGAGGAATCGGGAGGGAAGGGATGTACGGAAGAAATCCGATGTGACGTGGAATGGAAACTTTGGAGAGGAAAGGAGAGAGATTCCATTTAGTGATAATACAAAAACTAGGTGCATTAAAAAAAAATACACTAAACCTAACGCAGTCTTCCATGTAAATGTTAAGAATATATCCGCATATTTAAAGCTTACAAGTACTTGTAAAACTTGTAAACTATGAATTTCGTATTTGTATTGCAATATTGGCATATAATGCGAGGTATAGATGATATTCAATAATACAAATTGATGAAAATTAGTATGTTTATTTATAACAGGATATTCTCACGGCATAAATGATGTATGTATTAAAAAATGCAAAACTTTGCAAAGGGAAATGGAGGAAGTGTGCAGGCTGGTAAATTCAGAGCGTGGATAAGTGAAAGCGGCGGAAAAAACTGCTTAGGGATTGTGGGGGAAATGAAGGAAATTGGTGGAAAGGGTTTGTTCAGAGGTCTTCGATGGGGAATTGAGGAAACGAAAACACACGGAGTCAGCAAGGATTGGGAATGAGCAAAAAAGGTTGGCATCAATTTTTTTTTCATCAGTTTGGTTTCAGTTTTGAAGTGGGAAATTCTTCCGAGTCAGTGGACAAGGGTACGTTTGATTCGATGGCTCGGAAAATACAGTTTTGAATATCCTGCAAGTTGAGTAGCTTCCAGGCTCAAACAGAAGCTCGATGAAGCTATGGCCTAAACCAGCATTTCTTAAGCAAAAAACGGAGACTACCTACTGAGGGAATATACGAGTTTTAACGGAACCCTACCACAGTCCGTAAATTATCGCGCCACTCGCTCTACTCCAATTAATCTTAAAGAGGATTTTATAATTTTTATCTAAACTCTTTGGAGAGGCAAATATCAATTTAAAGACAAAAAATATTGCTATATATATACAACGTATTGTAAAACAACTCGATTTAGCTCGCTGAAGACCATACATTAGTATGGCTTACGGTTAAGCTTTACTTGACGCGCCTCAAAAGAAACAGTTGCAAACTCTTACTATGTAGAAATTATAATTTTAGAAAAAATTCAACCAAATAAATATTTCTGACATAACAAATTCCAGTAACATACAAAGTTTGCAGTTTATCTTCTCAGGGCAGTGATCGGTTAAAAGAAACTTTTATAAAAATTGGTTTGTTCATTTATGACCAAGTATTTCTATCATAATATTTCCAACGAGAATGTTTCCATGAATTATATTCAATTATTTCCTTCAAAAAGTAGCCGATAATCTCAATAAATTTCTTCAATCGACTTTAATGGCTACAACAAATACACTACAATAGCTCAAGCTCGATAGGAGTCAAAACCGTAGACCAGAATTGGAATGAGAAACTTACGAATGTCATATATTATTCCTCTATTAACATTTCTATGACATTCAAAGAGTCATCACCCACTTAAGCAAGTTAATAAATACCGTAAATACAGTAATCAACCAACAACAAGCTGGGTTTGGTAGGTGATGGTTAAGTTCACCCAGTACTAAGCCTGACGGCGTGTGAAATTCACAAATCAGGGTATCAAGGGGCCAGCCTTTCCCTGTGTTTTTTATGGTTTCTCAGGAATATCTGGTACCCGAACAATCACAAAGGTGGAGGGGTAGGTGCCTAGGGAGGCTTGCCTGGGAATCGAACCCGGACTCTCTGCTCATCGTTCAAAGCTACCAGGGCTACCGCGACCCACTTAATAAATACTAACATTAAAAATATTTTAACCTGCCTATAACAGATGTGTTAGTATCCGTTTTCTTCAGCGAAAGTTCATAAGTTACCGGCTTTTATACCGTTAAGTATGAATCAGATATATTATTTTTAACTGGCAAAATCTTCATTTGAATTCAATCTCAGAATACGACGTGTTAAGGAATAGAGTTACCGTATCAAGAAGAATAGATCCGAATTTTCAGTCGAGAAATTCAAGAAATGCATACAGATTATTCTTGCGCATAAAAATATATAAAACTAATAGCTAATCCCGTTGAAGCACTAGTCATGAGATAGGTCCAGTCGTATCAGTGAAAGTCTAACAAAAGATGAAAAAAGATGTAGTACCCTGTGAATTTCACGCTTTAACATTTACGCTAGCGCTAGGTTAACTCGTTTGAGGGGTCAACTTGGTCTTACATCTCGCGGGCGTTATTCGGTAGAATAATCAACTTAGGCACATGGATTTTCGTTTCACCTGGAAACTGAGAGCATTCCATGGGATCCGTCTCGGGGGGCGGGAAGGACGGATGGGTGAGCGAAGATCCCCTCTCGCGGAACATTTTAGAGCTCGGTTTGAGCTAGACCAACTGCTGACGGCAACGTGATGCGCTATGAGAACTGAAGGGACACAATAGGGAGGCCGAGCCTGGAGCGCAAATTTCACGGGGGATGACGGAGAAAGGGACGGGTCGAGAGCGACAATAGCTCGTCCCCACTGAGGACGAGAGGGTGGAGGTGGAGAGGGAAGAAAATACTGGAGGGAGAGAGGAGTGGGGCATTTGCCGACGGGGCGTGGGCAGGCTCGTTCGCGCGCACACGACAGTGAACCGGTTTTCGGCCTTCGGGGGTGGTCGTCATGGTGACGGTGCTCCAAATTGCTACGGAATGCATTCCAGGGTGGAAACCGTCATCCCGTCCCAAGTATGTTAGGTCCACTTTCACGATTTCAAATACGGAATTCTGGAATAATCCATCTCAAGCCATCACCTCACCAATCCCTCAAAAACCGACTGCTTTTGTTTAATGAGCCCCCACGCACTCATTGGTTCGCGTTCGGGTACAGTTTAACCGGTGGATTTTCGAAAAACTATAATTTCACTAACATCACAGTCTGAACTTGGATGAATTTGGTTTTTAAGCCCCAAAGGTCAGGGTGAACAAGAAAATATAAAGGTTATTATTTGAGGAAAATTACAAGTTTTCCCAGACGGAAAATTCCAATTATTCCAAGTCGTTTTTCCGCATTTCGAATATTGGAAAATTATTTCCTGTAATTTGTATGAGCAATAAAACCTACAATCAACACATTGTCCCTATAAAAGTACAACATAAATTATGCTGGAACAGCTTTCTCTGTGAAAAATTTAATATTCAATCATTTTAAAGAGTGAAATGTTGTATAATAATATGAGAAACATTACTGCAATGATATGTTAACTAAGGTAATTCGAGGTAAATTCAGGGCTTCAAGTATTGTCGTGGGGATTATCAACCATTGAAAAATGAGAATGCGGGAGGGGTAACGAATGATATTTCCCACTCTAAGAGAGGACTCGGTTATACCTGATTTTCTGGTAGGTAGGTACATAATTAAAATATACTTCCTTTTATTTTACACATTTACGCGTAGGTTTTGGCCATACTCTAGGGTATTTTCAGAATTAACGAACACTGTTTAAGTCCAGCAAAATGGCAGACTGTCCAGATTTAAAATACATACATGTATGACAGTTTGAAAAACACGCAACGTAGGAACTTCTGGTAACTCGCGAGTAGCAAAATACCATTTCGAAAAACGTATCCGAAAGTTACTAAAATTTCGACCGCGGAAAAATTATCAAAAGGTGACATTCAGTTGCTAAAAGAAAACCGACGGGCAAGAGAAACTTTTTGAGGACAAAAGTAATACCTTGATGAATATAAAAAACACTCTGAAAACTCGAAAACGCATCTTATAGAGTTCTAAACGATTTTCTCATTTCCCCAATACTACTGGGTAAGCACACAAGGTAGAAAAATATATGGAAAACAAACCGGACATTTCTGCGTTAAAATTTAGTTCTTTCATCATCAAATCCTGGTACACCTAGACTGTACTCTTAGATCTGCACTTATTCTTGAGAAATTTATCAGTTAAAAGAATTTAAATTTGGATTAACTTTAAACACCAAATGTCTCATACATTTCCCAAAACCGACGACATGAAACAGTAAGGAATTTAGGTGAATTAACGCAAAATAAAATTTTGTAAAAATTCCACTTTGGCTCCATTTACAAATTCTGAAAAAGATATTCCTGGATTTTATTCCTGGACTTGGCCACTGTGATAAATTTCATTTTTCATGTAGTCCAATGTGAAATTTCTTTTCCCACCGACGGATAGGTCGGTCAAAATACACACCGTGCGATTAAGTTTCCCAGCTTGCAGCTCATCTACGGCGACCACGACGGCTTGAGAAAACCAAATATCCTCAATCGCTGCAATCTATTTATCCCCTCACGAACGAACGTTGATTTTTTACGAGGAAAGATTAAGGGTGACGAGTTCAGTTTCTCACCGGCGTGGCTAAGGCACCGGGGGACCACAAAACTGGAAGAATGGAGGAAAAAAGTCATTTTTCACGGAAAAATATACAGGTGGACACACGCAGGACATGCGGCAGGGGGCAATCCGGTCGGTTTGGGATTATCTGTCCGATTGGTCGGGCGGTAACTGATTGCGAGAATGCACACCACAGGTTTCCGAGAAGTACGAATTATTGGAGACCACGTGATGGAAGGAGGGCTGGGATGGAGATCAAAAATGAATTTGGAAATCTGATGGAAAATTTTCATGCGTGAGCTTACAGCAGGGGTCCCAGTTATGGTGGTTTAGGAAGACGTAAAACTACCAACTGGTCACTAAAAAAAAGAGAATGAACAAAAAATATGAATGAAATTGACTGAAATCAATCCCCTGCTCCAATCGCGTAAATGTCAATGAACCGCGAATATTGAAACAATGGGGAAAATTATTAATTAATTAATTTTCGAGGGTGATCTAGCTTCTTTCCTTCAGGATTGTTGAGAGTAGACCCTCTTCTAAAAAAAAACTATTTCAAAGTGTACAATACACGATCAGGGTCTACGTCGAGACCTGAAAATACTTGCCTCCTGATTATAGCACTATTTATACTACAATAAAGAAACTCTCCATACAAATTAATCTTTGAATAATACAGCTATAATTTTTTTATAACAGGAAATAGTGATGGTAACAGATAACCACCAAATGAAGGAATATATTCGTGACAACCACGCTGCCTCAGAATCGTTTAAACGTCACCTGTCATTCTCTGATTTCTGATGGTGAAACGCACAAATAGATAAATGACGAAATGTTAATGCCTGAAAAAATATTTTTAACAAACCCTAATATGTTATTATGAATAATCAAAAAGCTTTGATGAATTGGATAACATAGAATATCGAATTCTTTATCTAGCTGCGACAATTCAAAACAATTTTCTTCATTCTAAAGGAAAAATTACGGATTCTAAATTGATATTGCATCCAATTAATGTGTTCATATTGGAAGTAATGTCCACTACGATCCACAAACCAACATGAATGAGATCAATGTCTTTATGTCTCCAGGATCATGAGCGAGATCTTCTGCGAAGCAATCAATAATATTGAATTGGTACATCACGTCAAAGAGTCCACTGAGCCATGCGCAATTACAATATGTAATAGAGACTGGATATAGACTGGAAAATTTAACCACATCCAGAAAAGTTTGTGGCGCTAATTGAATCATCAAATCAATTGATAACATTTTCATCTCGCGATTTGAATTCCATTGTATCATATTAAGCCACTCAATTTTGTGCTGCATTAAATTTATAGTATAATATCAATTTAGTCGATTCATTTTAATGGAGTTCTAGTTAATATTTGTTTGGTTGATATTTTATTCTTGATATTTTACATGCACTGAGACGAGCTATATGGCCTTGATTATGCAATAAAATGTAGTACAGAATTGATGAATATTTACAGAGATTCCTATTAGTCATTGCTTCTGATAAACTCAAAAATGTCCTAGTCAACTGATTACACCTTGATTGTATTTGGAAACATAAAAAATAAGAGAGAGACGATAAACTAGGTAAAACAGGTTTGCGTTTGTCTCCGGAATTAAAACATTGTTCTCTATTATATTTTATTCTTACCCTTTTTCACCAAATATTGGATTACCAAATTAGAAACGTGTCTCGAAGTAGGTAAACACTTAATTTAAATCTCTAATATTCAATGTCACGGGTGGTTATCTGAATTTATTTTAGCTCTTATGGCATACTATGTCTTATGATAATAATGAAAATAAAAATATTGTCACCGTCTGTACATTAAGGCAAGGTTTATCATAGGGCGACTTACATGTTTGCATTAATGAAAGTTAATATTCAAATAAAGAAATAAATGGGATATCAATACCGCGATAACAAATAAATATGGTCTGGCTCAATTTACACTTACAAAATGCTTGCTTTGGAGCAGTTTTATTTTCCATAAACCATAGATTAATAGCCTGCGGATAAATATTTGTAATTATGTAAATGTAGATTCAGCACTATTTCCCATTACTAAGGTAAACTTTCAACAGATTTCCAATCTCAATTATCTGGTCATTGCATTATCGGAATGCACATTTCTAAAGCTTCCTCGATGACAAACAAACTTATTCGGGAAAAAGCAGATTTATCTACCATATAATATACTGTGTCCCATATTTTTTACAGATTCTCAGAAAGACCTAGTGATGCGGATTAATTTATGCTTTTTGAGTATTCTTTGAAAGGTTTGAAACAATATATTGCGGCAGAATGAAGGATAGGACCACAAAGATAATGAATACTCCCTGAAGGTGTGGCTTAAATGCGATTTTTTTCTTGATGTGTACGCTGTAGTGCTCAATAATGCCAAAATATTGACAAACTCATAGACCAATTCACATATAAATGAAAGAACGAACCAATTCTTGCATAAAATTTTGAAAAACGTTGAATTGTCCATTAAATTGTAATACGTTCATAACACACAATCGAAATCGATGATTATTCTATGACAATTGTTAAAGATAGGAAATAAAACACCCATAGGATATAAGTTACTGATGAACGCCCTTAAGTATGAATGGAAAAATAATAATTGACTGAAAATATTTTCCAGTGCTAAAAAAAAGTTCATTTTCATAATTATTATAAATAAATTATCCTATGAATAAGAGCATAACGAATTTCGAGGAATGTACTAAAGTATCATTGGCAGGCAAATAATTTCCATGGAATAAACAGGGACAGAGTAAAACATTTATCCCTAATGAACCCCATAAAAAATGCGTTTACTTAGGAGAACACAAGACAATCTTCATTTATTTCTATTTTACCTATCCAGGAAATACTAATAAACTGCGGGAGATACCGTAGCATTATATTTTAGCGGAGTCATCCGCTAAATGTGAACAACAATGCAACAGTTTTAGAGTGTAAAAATAATTCGCCTTGACCGAGATGCCGGT
Organism: Hetaerina titia; assembly: GCA_037158775.1. Classification (NCBI taxonomy): domain Eukaryota; kingdom Metazoa; phylum Arthropoda; class Insecta; order Odonata; family Calopterygidae; genus Hetaerina; species Hetaerina titia. The sequence continues at coordinate 63,272,502 of CM073774.1, forward strand.
CAGCTTGCAGAAAAAATATTATAACCATTACTAATATCCTCACCATCTTGAAATGTTACTCCATTGTGGCGCGGTAGGAATTTAGTAAAAAACATTAGAAGTGCTTAAACTTTTTTGTAACTATTTCATGATGGATACTTCTAATTAATATAAATATTTGCAAGTGATATCATATTTTTGGTACTTAATATTATCAATGATTGGTCGGGGAATAATTCAAATAGGTATAGTCAAACAAAGCGCAGAAAATAAAAGATATTACGACATGGATAAAACAGATAATTCTATAAAAAAAATTATATTTATAAAAAATAAGCGTTGGTAATTAAATACCAGTATTAGTTTTAATTTAGTGATCAAACGGGGCTGGTGGAGATGAGTCACGATGACATTCCGAGAACCATAGCCGGCTGGGCACAGTGTTTTCATGTTGTGAGAAAATCTTGGATCCATAGCCATACGTGACCTTAAATTAGAGTTATCCCGTTCGTGTCCGGTGAGTTCACTAAACAATTTTACCCCGGAGATACTTAAAATATGATTGAAGGTGTGCACCAAGTGGTCAGCAAATTAATAACATTTTCAGGGGTTATCTTTATTCCCATATAAAGCAAGAGGAGCATGTATTGAAAAACAAATTGAAAGGAGACATATATGGTGGCCCAGGAAATGAAAAGTGCCGTGGACCTGAGAGTAAGGGGAGGACAAAGGGAAATTGAAATTGAAGCTGGCCCCTTCTTTGAGACGTCTCTGAGAGAAAGAGTCAGGGTTGACATGGCAACGCGGAGTACGAGATGAAAAAGACGAAGATTTATATATGTTACATGATACATAGAGGGTTCGTTCCGAAAGTAATGCAATTCCATTTTTTCGCGCCGTTCCTAGGAAGATGTTCACGATGAACCACGCTCAGTGCGGCTGTTAACCAGTAAAACTGAAAAATATGTGGCTCGTGTTCAACAATTGTTTGACTCAGACCGTCGATTGAGTTTCAAGATGGTTTTCAATGAACTGAACTTGTCGTTTACTGTTGTGTTTCGTATTCTTAATGAACATTTAGCGATGAAGAAAGTGAGTGCCAAGCTCGTGCCTAAGGTGTTTTCAGACGACCAAAAGACCAATCGAGCGGAAATTTCAAGTGAACTCTTACAACCTATTGAAAATGAACCTGATTATTTCGACAACGAATCGCTGGTGATGAGAGTGAGTTTTTGAATATGATCAAGAAACAAAACGCCAAAGCTCTGAGTGGCACACCGACCAGTCTCCAAAATAATAAGCCCAAAAATGCAAGAATTAGCAAATCTACGAGTCCGCGAGTTCCTATCCAATCACCAGGTGACAACGCTGCCTCATCCCCTGTAATCCTGACATCGCCCTAGCAGACTTTTTTTTGTTCCCCCAGATTGAGGCAGCATGAAAGGAACCCGGTTTTCGTTCATAGAAGAAATTCAATCAGTGCCGAAGATCATGCAAGAGATCCACGAAAAGGGCGCGTAACGGTCATGGCAGAGCCGCTGGAAAACAAGTGTAGAGGGCAGTACTTTGAATAATTTAAATATTTGTGAAAATCTGTTCAATACATTACTGTAAATTATAAAATTATAAAAATAAATAATTGCACTACCTTCGGAACGCACCCTATACGGATATGTGTGTGTGTGTTCAAGAGCCGGTCAAGGAAATATTTTTGCGCTTATGATATGCTCGATTCCGCCCCTCCTGTGTTTGGCCTTTATACGGGTTCCTATTCCTTTTCCTGTACATAAGTATTGCCCGTTCCCTATTGGACTTTTACTTCTATAAATATAAATAAATAGATAAGTGTGTGTATGCATCTTTCTCCTATATACGAGATATAAGAATTAAAAAATAATGTGCATGTAGATGCGCGGAGAAGGATAAAGGGTAAAGGATACATTAAAAATATTGAACCATTGCTATTCCTTCTCGCGCACTGTAAACAACATGGAAATGAAATTGAACGAGGTAGAAATCAATAAAGAGTCTTAACGATGATTGCATGTACAATAGTAAATCGCGTGGGAATAGTAATTTAAATTCATAATTCAGAATAGCAATATCCTAAGAAGTAGCAGTTTTTCAAGAATACTTTAATCTAGTAAGACAAGTTACTCAACGAATAGGGTAGATTTTTGATGGACTCATGCGCTACGCACTATCGTACTCCGATAACCTGACTTATTAAACAATATCCTCTTTATATTAACATTGAAGGGGATTAAATTGAATTATAAAGTGCGTGTCATAATTAAATATAAATTTGACCCAATTTTCCATTAAACGATATTCTTATCGCAATATAATTGAGCAATAACTAAACCAAATATTTCTCAAAGTAATTGCCAGAAAATGGAACGCGGACATGGAGGACCAAACGGACAAGTGTTTCTTCTTTGCAGGTATTTACGAAACATTTTATAATTCAGGAACTAGTTTCATTTATATTAAAATAAACTTAATACCATTGATTAATTTAACAACGATAGGTAATGGGTTGCCAATACACAGGTAGAAAGCAGCTGTTGCATCTGGATTTAGCCTCACTAGATACATTTAATTAAAATATATTTAGATTGATTAATATTTGTTTGCAATAGCCCACAAAAGCATTCTCATAAATTTATATTACTTTTATTTAGGCAAAGCATTTTTCGTCTAGAGTCTAGTGAAATAAGGCTTTATAAGGGTTAATATGCTTCTATTAGACATATATTAGATGTAATCATTCAACAAACAAATTATAGGTACTTCATAATGGCTTGATTTACAAACACTGAGTATTTGATTTATCAATTTTCGGCAATAATGCATTACCGTTTTCTATTTTTATCGGCGATACAATCTACAATCAAAAAACAAAATACACACTGTAAGCTGCAAATATGACATGCTCCTCCGGAGGAAGCTGCGGATTCACAAAATTAAGAGGATTCAGTTTCTATTGCGCGAACTGGCTAGCATTTGAAGCAAGTACATAATTAAGGTTTGAGATCGGAAAGAAATAGATTCGAGTTATAGTCTTGACGGCCGAGAAAATTTTTATCCAATTAATGATAAACATGGCTTGTTATCAGAGAGACAGGCAAGGGATCTTCACGATTTATTAAAGCTTAATTTGGCCTCGGGAAGAGAGACTGGGCGCGGGGAGGTTGGAGGAACTGGTTATAATGGGATGGTGAGGATTGAATAATTCAGAGTGGGGAACTCTGGTCTCCAGGCGAGGAAATCGACCAAAATGCAATGAAATGATGAAAGTTACGCCAAGAGAAGCTTTTAGCCTAACAAACGGCTTGTGAAAGGACATTGAAATTAATGCTTGAGGTGAAAATCCCTCAAAATCATCTGCGAGGTGGCTTATAAGACCAAAATTAAAATGAATATGAGACGTGAATGATAAAAATTGATAATATCTGTCCATTTAAAGGTTACTGTGAATTACTCTTGTCATTAGAACCAAAATAATTTAATGTATCACTTTAAAAGTGTGATTAGGATTTTTGGCATTTGCATGTATTAAAACTGTAAGTTTTGTGGAATTCCATAAGGTCTAAATGTAAAAGTTGTACCGCCATTTATGAATCCAACGGTAATAATCTATTTCTGAGTCTTGATCACATAAAATAGCCATTTATAATTGGTGGAAACATGGAAACGTGTTTAATACACCCGCGTTTAAAGACAGCGTTCAAAATAATTTTTCTTTGCAAAGTGTAAAATTATTTTTTCGATCAATAATCATTTGCAATATAATTTCTAAATTAGATATTCATTGCCGCTTCAACTTGTTCTCTTTAATAAAATTTTATTTAAATTTTGGTCGTATAATCCTCTAATTAACACGTTAACCCTTAAATAAAACAAAAATTTGCAAGGCTTCTTCACTTAGGTGAACACAGCACGTACGGCATATAATGAACTTTGCACCTTTTAGTACTAGATAAATTATGCTAATGAAAAATTTATAATAGAAACTATCTTGTAATATAAAATCAAACGGATTTCATTACCATTTAGGTGATTAAATATATAGTCCTCATTTTGGTTACAATTGTCACATGGAAAAGAGAAATTGAATCCCTATGTACTGCAATCGAATGGCGATACCGGCCTTATTTTAAGAAAAATATTGACCGGTATGAATTTATATTTCTCCACGTGCTAATCTTTCAATGCGATATCATGTTTCAGGTATTTCATTTTGAGTGAAACTTCCTCGTAGTTTTTTAAAGTCAATAAATGTTTTTCCAGCGAATAACATATTGCAGTGCAAAAAACCAAGCTTTTTTTCCCACGAAACATATGTAAAAAGCAAGCCTGTAGATATTGATGCACAATTTTGTAGATTTTTTCTGCATTTATCCTTTGAAAAACGTCAATTGTTATTTTATCTAAAATGAGAATGCTAAAAGATTGGCGGTTTGTACTAATTTGAGAAATAATACTTGTTCTGGAGTAATATTCAGTAATGTTTTTCAGAAGCATATAAAATATGGAATGAGGGAACTGATTTTATAATAAACAAGATAAATAGAAACACCATCAAATTTTATTCGAAATTAACTGAAGTAAAGCCCCAAGGTAATACTGAACCATGACCATGTCACTATTAGAAGAAAAAGAAGATTCTGCAAATTATAGATTACCTTTTAATAGATTAAAAAATTATTTGGTGAGATAGCAATATTTGTTAACGAATGAAGGTAACTGTACAAATCAGGGCGACCCTACTTTTGCTCGGTAAGTGAATCTGAATTTGTCGTACTACGAAGAGAAAATGCCTCGTAAATTAAACCGAAGTATGGAGATAAAGACGTTTCGGTCAATGATTATACTGCTCATTTCCGGAACTTGGGAATAATATCCGGGATACAACCACTATTTCTTAGTTCTCGACACTTATTAAATCTTGAATGATATATGGCAAATTGGGTGACCTTAAGCACTTCTTCGCGGAAATTATTATTAAGTCCTCCTATCCTCTCGCGCTGCCATTTCTCTCGGGGAAACAACAGCTTGAAATTAATTGATCTTCTCTTAAGATTTAATAGCCATGTTAGGTAAGATTTTGACATAAAGAATTTGGGCCTTCTTGGCTTGGAAATCAGTGGCTTGCGAAGCAAGATATTCCCGTCATTAATAATGCATTTCAACGATTCTTAATTTCATAAGAACTGTGACTGAGGATACTGATGAAAATTACCTACAGTGGCAACTGAGTGTACTGAATAAACATGTCTAATATGTCAACACCAAAAATTTCATTTATATAACATTAATAAATTATAAAATTGATCTCTTGATCCTTCTGATTCATTGATCTCAGTATCAAAGATTCTTAGGTAACCTATCTGTATATTCTGGAGGAGGATATTTTTGTCTACAGTCACCGTTGGAAATAGTTTAAACAATTCATTGTAGATAAAATGATTGACAATTTTTATTTGAAGTTTTACAATAAGGTTTTTACGTTATAATATCGATTGCAAACAGACATTCTATTATAAAGTAAACATTCAGACAGGAAAAAATATGGGATTTAACATGACAGGAATATTTCTAAGAACCTTTGTAGTGTATACTTTGTTTTATGGTAAATAATGTTGAACAAAGGGAGATACAGAAAAGGTCCGTCTGGAAATAGCGGTAGTGTGAATATTGAGCTTTGAAGTATTTTTAAGAAGACAGGGAACTTGTAAAAATAATGGAGTAAATAAACACTATAATAATTAGCGTTATAATAGGACATTTTATGGGTCTTAGGAAATGTATTTAATTTCAAGTTATTCAAATATGGTTAAGGCGGTCAGAGTAATTATTATTAACTAAAGAGAATTACCAAGGACTGGATGAGCTAGTTAATGGAGTACGGTGTCCCCTTTATATTAAGAACTTATTTTGAACCGAAGATTATACTCCAAAGGCCACCAACTAAATGCCATATATATATATTCCTGATATTCATTAAAACTTAATTTTTCCGAAGTCGAACTATTATCAATTATCGGAGGTCATTTCCGTACCTCGATCCCTGAAACTTGATGCTAAATACACCGTGTTGCAGGGAGTGAGTTATAGTGCAAAGGCGAATGCTTGAGAGCACCCCCAAACCGCAGATTCGGAGCGGGTGTTAGGCCGCGCATTTCGAGGGTTTAGTTATGCTATTGAGGCGCAACACATTTCAACGCCTGGGCTGTGGTCGCATGCCACGGAAGGGATTCCTGCCTGCTAGGCGTGATTTCAAATACAAAGGGTATTATGAGACGTGGTTATAAACTTCCTCCATCTCACGTACGCAGCTGAGTAACTATGCTAATTAAGGTATCTACTGTTTCCGCAAGTTTGCTCAACTACTTTCTGGTAATTATTTCAAACATACCAGCACTGATATTTAAACATACAAAAAAAATTAGCTACTGTTTAAAAAAATAGAAACTGGGCTAAAAATGAAGATTAAAACACACAAAAAATGGAAATTACCATGCAAAATTTTAGTGTCACCATGATTTCAATGGATGTAATATACAACATAAACGTTAAATTTATTAATAACCAATTCACGTAATTTTTTTCCTTTGTTATCACTGATAATACTTACAAAAAACAAAGCCATTAATCAAAGTTTTACAGCTAAAGTACAATACTTCTCACTGAAAGGAATATGTGTTTTTACATGTGATCCTAATCAAATGAAGCAATTGCAAATATTATACTAATTGCTTATTGATTTTGTCACCTTTCGCTACGAGGTTATTTATCTAGGCAAAAGTAATTTTTAAAAATTTAATCAAGGAACCAGTGGAAAAACAACATTAACTCTTCTGAACAAAAATTAAGATGAATGGGTGTTTTTCACATAGTATGACTTATTATTTACGCAAATAAATAAATAGTTTACAAATACCACAGAGAAGAGGGAAATCGAGTTTTATCTAGTTCATAGAAATGTTTATGTGCTTTGCAAATTTTTCAAATCTTATATTTTTAAGCAGTCAGTTACCATTGAATTGTTAGTCTAGTTCTATTAGGAATGTGGATATTAGCAACTTAAACGGAATATATTACCTTCTATTAACTGCTGACACTTAATGCTAGTGACTTAAATATAATTCGTTTGGCTGTAGAGTTCCATGCCTCGAAGTGCCATATTTGGGTGGAAAATTAGAACTGCATACCCATAGAGAATATATTTAGAATCCATATTTAAGTAAAATAAAATATTAAATTTTTGCACTGTATATTCAAAATGAATCAATCATTTTTTCGCCAACTTATGCCATCATAGAGGTAACACCATCAAACCGATAACGGCCCGACAAGTAGAAGCCTTGGTTGGTTTATTATTCAAATGGAGTGTGAAAATTTACCTTTATCATAATATTATTACAGACATTTGTTTTGTAGTATTAATAATCTTGTACTTACAGGATATCCTGTATTTTCATCACTGAATTTGAAAAAAACATCATATTAGACACTAATAACTTAAAATCCTCTTAATTTAATTCACGCTATTACTGTATCTTTGGGTAAAATTCTAAAACCTTATGACTTAAAAGGCTATTCAAGGCTAAGAGTTATAAATGACTAGAGGATATCGCGTGAACTACAATACGAGTATTTGATTTAACTGATTTCAGACGGACTGGACATTTTACGAATTGAAAGACACCACTTGACCCCTCTCCGTAAAGGCAATTAGGTGAATAGTTGAAATCAAGGAACGGACAGAAAGCCAGAGTTTGGGAGGAAAATGAAAGAGGGTTTGAAGTGTTACGTGACGGGGATGGAGAGGTGAAAAAGAGAGGGGAACACAGGCTTACGAGTGAGTCAAAACAACACCCAAGGAATAATTTAAAAGGGGCGCGAGAGACGGGAAGGCAGTGGAGAGAGAGTTGGAGAAAGCTTAGGTACACGGAAAGGAGACTGGAGATAAAGGACGCATAAGAGAAGAGACGAGAAGGTGGATTTCTTTCCAGCGCGCCATGGGAAGTGAAGGATTGAATATTAACAGGGAATAAAATAGACTCGAAAAGTTTCCCGGGAAGCGAGGCTGACGAGATCTTACCCCTTGAATCCTTTCTTTCCCGCTCAATAGGGACGTAACAAGAGAGATCCTTGGCTTGTTTTTTCCCTTTTTATCCATTACACTCTAATGATTTGGGTATTTGATGATTACGCCTGTAACAGGAGAGGATCCTCTCTCCGTGAGTATCAAGGGCTCGAGAGAGGCGCAAACAGAAGCGGGTATTAAATCTCGTGGCGGTCTATATTAAATCTTGAGCTGTTCTGGGTGCGATGGAAAAGAAGTGAAACGATGGTTCAGGCACACTTAAAAAGTCGTCTTGTGAGATAGGGTGGGAACGGAAAGCTGAAAGTCAATAAAAATGTCATTAGACGCAAGGGAATTACGAGAGAGGAGACTGAAAAGAGCAACGTGGGAGACAGGGAAGGGTCATTTGTTGACATTTTGAATAAGAGGGAAGACTAGATCCATGAGGTTCGTGTGAACAAAAGATAACACAGAGAAATGCTTAGAGGGAAAACTCGAGCACAGAACAATATTATTCAATATTGCTATGCAAGGGAGAGAGAACCAAACGTTGGCTATACAGGTATGCATACCCATCAACAAGACATCATTCTACGAATCGGCCAGACAAATATTTAAAAAAACTTACCACATGTGGCTATTGCTTCAGGTAATAAAATGACGAAGAAATAAGTAACTGGAACTATATTAATACTATTTTAAGGGTGAATGAAGATCTAATAGAATTGGATGTAAAATCACTGTAGAAATATTAGAAGCAATAAGTGTCTACCACAGGAATAGTACCGATAGAAGACACCTGTCTTTGAAAAATATGAACTGGATTTTGGAAAACAGTGAAAAATATAGAAAGTATAGACGTCACAACATTCCTTACCTCTCCTTGTAGTTTTTATCATCTCTCACGCCGTCAATGTAGACTATTATTCCCCCCCTAGCGTAATCTCCTACCTCTCAATAACCGTTACTTTCACTTTCCCTACTGCGTTGAATTTACCTCGAAGGCTTTCACCCTTACCCTTTCTCATTCAATGCTGCGATTGATAGTGCCTACGTGCTTTAAAAAATATTTTTCAAAGAAATGAGCTCACAAGGGTGTGTGATAGTTAATAACATAGGTCTGATGTGGAATAAAAGGTTAAATGTGACGAATTGAGGGCAAAAGAGAAGCAGGATATAACGAATACAAGAGCGCACCCTACCATGATGGAGAGAATTTTACCCAAAGATAGGGGTGGCCATTGCAAATCACTGTGCCGAGTATCAATAACCGGAAAACTTCTATTTTACAGTCAGATACATGTGTATGCTTTCAAATTACGTAACCTTGGTCAAAGGAACACAAATACTAGATCTATTGATAAATAAAGATCAAATAATATAAGTACCACCCGGGACGGGAGGATAAATCATCTCTACGCAACGGCGACGAAGAATTATACAGGGTCTATGCACCCTATATCAGCAAATGATTTGTTTATACGAATAGACAAATTGTCGTTTTTGGAATAAAAAAGATAAACGTTTGATTACAATTTTCGGCATTATTCTTACCAAATGGAAATGATTTAATGACTGACATTATTTCAGGAACATGAAACGTGAACTAATTTGAACAAACAAATGAAGCTACTGGAGCAGAATGACATTATATTTCCTTAATTATACAAATTTTGAAGCTTTAAAGGTAAAATTTTGTTGATAATTGTCCTATTCTAGACAAATTTTCAAATAACCCCTAGGGAAAATTAGAACTAACAGTTTTAACAGATGTGGAGCAATTGAAACCCCGAAGGAAGAGTTTTCAAATAGCCTGATATTGCGAGGGCATTCACGTATGTGTTATAGATCTCAGATATTTTAATCCCTGGATACACAAATGATTTCTTCACCCTTGAGTCCGCATGGTCCATCCATAGGGTACCAACACACAAATGTCTAGTGCAAGCCGTCAAATGAGGTATGGAGAGAAGAATCGAAAACTTTTTTTTTCAACGACCCCAGTATATACCGTAAGTGAATAAAGTTTCTCATGGAATATTTGATTTCCTTAAAATGCAACTGACATAGTATATTGATCATGACAGCAGGGTCTTTCCTTTTAATGTTAGGTGAACATATCGAAATAAATCACTTAAGAAGTACCTTTAATTGAATGGAGTGATTAATAGAACGGAAAATACTTTCTAATTTAATTTCTATAAAATAATCGGAAAATAATTTCTCATATACCACCTTCAAACTGAAATTCCGTTTAACACTACCGTAATCCCTACCACTACGATACCGTATCTCGCAAGTATTGATCAATCTATCAAATCCCTAACATAGAAATAAGAAGTTTTTTAAATCTGATACTGGGTCTATCGATTTATGGAAATGATTAAATAATTTTTAGTGACTTAGAAATTACAGTCCAATTGTTTAAATAAATTAATGACATGTTCACCAACAATAAGACATTATTTAATAGATAAGTAGATATATACAATTAATTATAATGCATATTATATTATAATACACATTAAATTATAAAACACAACTGATCAATGCCTCTGGTGTTCTTTCGTTTTTTTCCAACCCTAGTAAATCATCAGAAAACCAGAATGAATAAAAGATAATACAAGAAGTGAAACAATTTTTAAATTAAGAAACCTTGTGGAAATAAAAAAGTTTCAATGTAAGTTGATTAAAAAACACGAATTCTCCATCACAAAATTAATTGTTCCAAAAATTCAAATTGATATAATGATAAAATTAATGGAGAGGTATTACTTCAAAAAATATATCAATAAGGATTGAAAAATCTCAGTCAAAATCTATTTCAATGAAAAAGGGGTATTTTCAATTGATATTTTAGATGTTCCTATCATAAATTTTCTTATCAATATTTGTTGAATAATACATCGCTTAATAAATAACTCATTCACATAGCCACGTCCCCAAACATAGGGAAAATCATTGAATTGTTTTTTGCAGACCAGGAGAAATGTATATCCGTTCTAACAAATTCAATCAATACTTCATTTCCACGGGAGACAATTTCTATACCCAAGGCATTCACGAAAAAGAATAAAAACGAATGAAATAAAAGCTCTCCGACATTAAATTTCAATAAAGGTTACTTTAGGAATACTGTAAATATCCCTTTGGTAAACTAATATTCACTTATATCTACGCAAAACCAACTAAAAATTCCAGGCTTCAGTGTTGATTATTCTCATTGGATCTCCAGATATATATACATAAAAGAACAATAAGAACATTCACACATCAGGGTAGGGGGGCCATTTCCTTTCCCTGCGCCGGTTATGGTTTCCCAGGAAGATCTGGTATCCGAAAAATCAACTAGCTTAGGTGGAGCTGCAGGTGCCCAGAGTGCTTCGCCCGGGAATTGAACCCGGAACCCTCCGGTCAGTAGTCCAACGCCCTACCCACTGCACCACCGCGACCCACATATATATACATATATTTAGGTAATCTACCGGGACCGTGTACATCAGGTCCCTCGTCATCTCTGTGTACTTCTTTCCTCCCTTCATCCCGTCCAACATCCCTATCCTGTTGCCCTTTCCTCGCTTGCCCAACATTCTTCCCTCTATTACCTTCTTCAACATTCCACTGCCGCTCAATAGGCCTTTCATCCATATATATATATATATATATAGTATATAGTATATATTCACTTTCTTGGAAAAAGCCACGAACGTGTACAATAAAATTCACTAAATAGTCATAGCAAACACAGAAACCAAAACATCAAAGAGGGACTCACTAGTTCTCGAATTTTCGGTGGTGCAACCACCTTTCTCAAGAGGAATTAGGAGAGTTCTGTTCCTAATTCCTCTTGAGAAAGGTGGTTGCACCACCGAAAATTCGAGAACTAGTGAGTCCCTCTTTGATATGTTTTGGTTTCTGTGTTTGCTATGACTATTTAGTGAATTTTATTATATATATATATATATATATATAAGTATGTGTGTGTGTGTATATCCAAATTTTCATTGAAGCTTATTGTACGCTATCTACCACATGTAGTGAAAGGGATATTTGCTACAGCTTACAAAAGAAAGTTTTATGGTTAATGGGAAAGTTTGTAAATCTCGAGGCTTTGTGATATTATCTACAAAGGTCATAAAAAGGACAAAACTAACGTCATTATTCTTAAAATAGCTTAACTATGGTCCGTCAGGTAATAGGAGAAATAAAATAATAGCCCTCCAAGCAATAATCTCATCCATGTTTCTTTATGAAGTGTACGTCAACTTGATAAAAAATATAATAAGTCGAACAAAAAGTAACTGGACTCCTAGGTTTAGGTATCTATAAATTAATATTTACAATTAAGCCAAAAATGTTCTCAGGGTATTTGGAAAACATTATAAACGAAGGCAAACTCACGTAAAAATAGAATATTTTACATAGAAAATCAAATGAGAGAGTTTTTTTTTCTTTGTACGTGTGGGACGTTTAAACCCAATGGAATAATTATCAAACACAGAGTACTGCGCATATTTTAATATATATAGTGAAGGTGACATTTTTTTAATGCCCAATAATAGCTTTGCTAAATTTAATTTTCAACATACATGCACGCAACTCATTCAGGGGCTAAAGGTTGACTTTCTCTCCTAAAATCACGAACTGTGAGTGACACTTATTTGGTCATTCATTTTCCAGTTTTTGCCATCGCCTCGTTTAGTATCGGAGAATGAAACTCATAAAGTTCGGACAAAGTTTCCTCATAAATTCTCGCGCGGTAGGTATTCTCTACGCAAGGTCGTAATGTCATTCAGCGACAGCAGACGAAAGAATAACATTTTTATTTCTTTATGTCGAGGGAAATCTGATAAAACTGTAAAGCACATAAAATGCTGATACTATCTAAAGATCAATCATTGGGTATAAAACTTCGGCATGTAGCTTTCACAGCAATGGGGTGGAAGATTTTATAATGGACGAACGAATAGAGCTACCAAATAAAACTTGCATGATATTCCATCCCTGGATCGAATTTAATACTGAATTTTTAATACTACGTGTCAATCCACTCGATAACTGAAAATGTAGATGACTAATTAGTTAAACATCTACCATATAATCTATGAAGGGGATAATGTTAAATAAAATCAACTGACTATATATATATAGATGATGCGGAAGTACTCACGAGAGCAATATAACTTTTGGACGGCACAATAGAACACAGAATAAAGCAGATAACACGTAAAAGGACACTCACACTGTAGATGATTTAAACTTTCGGCCCACTCCGAGGCCTTCTTCAGGTCACACCTGAAGAAGGCCTCGGAGTGGGGGGGTGGGCCTATATATAATATAGGGCCTATATATATTTAATATAAAAATCCCGGATAAGGAAATATTTTTACTTTCGTGATCTGCTCAAAAACCGCCTTCCCCACATGTCCTGTGTTCGCCTTTTATGTGTTTTCCTATCCCCTTTCCTTATACCTATTTCTGTTTGAATGAATATATATATATATATATATATATATATATATATATATATATATATATATATACATATATATGATGAAGAGGCTTACTTTTGTTAAATGCATTGATCCACTTCAATGTTGAGTAAAGCTACTAATAGGAAAACCCAAAAAATAGTACCCGAGTTAATATCATTCTTTTGTGCTCAATTATAGCCTTACTTTTTCATTTTGTACTTGGTTTAACCTTTATGTCTTTTAAAACATAAAACTTCCTTTACTGTAATGAACAAATTTCAGTGAATGTTGCTCTCAGTCTTGTCGCTGAATAATTCTCTTTCAAAAGAGAATCGCAGGGCCTCTTGAGGGAATAACTTCAGGGATACGATAAGAGAATGTTTTCTTACGAAGGATTGGAAACACTTCATTACAGCCTTACCGATAACATTAAAGAGTTATTAATATTATCATACCACAGTTCTTACGGGATTACAATATTTTCAATTACATTAGCATCATGCATTGATAATGATAAAATATGAATTTGAACACTAATGAAAGTATTTTCAATAATTCTCTTCCATATTCGATAAAAAAAACTACAGTAGTCAATGAATGCTCGAGTTAATTAATTTTCTTTCTGGAGGTAAGAAAATGCCTAATTTAAAATTCATTTCTGTAATATAAATTACAAAAAAAATGCAAACTTGAAATGACCCGACTTATATTTATATTTTTATTGGAACTAGCATTCATTGAAACATTAACTGTGGGATATTTTCTTTAAACTAATATCTAAATGTAAAAAATAGCTCTAAAGCAACAAAATCTGGGTTTAGGTTCATTAATGGAGTTGGATTGCTCATATTATGATAGAATATTAAGTAATTATTAGGTAAACTAATATTATTCGGTCTTTCACGCTAGCCCAGTAGAATAAGTGTGTTAACTTAGCTAAAATTGGCTAAAACTTCGTTAAAACTAGTTTGAATTTCCATTGATGAAAGGAATTTAAGGTACATTTTTTATTTTACTATGGGATAAAGGTTATCACAATATTCCTGTGTGCTGTGATACTTCATCTGAAGTATCACGGATAATCTAGAGAGAAATGGTTTTATTTTTATTTATAAGTAAGTGTAGATGTTAAATACAACAAGGGATGAAGTACAACCAGTAGCCACTAGAAATATTTTATGATCTGCACAGAAGAGTGCCGCTAATACATTAGGTGAACCTTGCAAGATAAGCAAGTGCCTTCCGTAGGAAAGTTCACTACAGGCTGACAGTCAAAACTATTTATTTCAGGACACATACGTTGAGCAGATCATTAGCGATAGCAAAACAAGTGATGGAGTTCAAATGGGGTTCGAAAATTACACCAAGGATGCTAACTAGAAATATACTTAGCAATCACAACCAAAACTAATATGTCAATGCTCAACACTTTACCCATAGTTTTGAGCATTCTTCTCGGAAAATGTGTTCTCTCCAATTCTCTTTGCTGTCAGAACCTGAAGAATTTTTCCCTAAATCCTCCTCTCAAAACGGAGCCCGCTGGCGGCTATTTGGCATTCTGCCGATGTAAATGAACGAGAAGGAGACGTTTACCTTACGGAGATGACGATATTAATGAAATCGTCTCTCCACCAACCGTCTTTCCGTAAACAATTTATTCCAACTCACCTCGCGGAGTGGCGCGCCAGATTTTCGCCGCGGAAGGAAAAAGGATTTCCAAGGGGATCGATGAGGGCACGAATGGAGAGGAGGGGAGGAAACGGCAGAGTGAAAAAGAGAGAGAGAGAGAGAGCAAGAGAGGAAAAAAGATCATGAGTGGGAAGTCGACAGAAATGACTGGAAGGAAAATAGTTCCCCCACCCGCCAGACCCCGCAATTAAAGCGCCACCGTCGACGGCAAGATTGAGGAGGGAGGGAGGGAGGATGAGGAAGAAGTGAGAACGAGAGAAGGCGGCCGAGGGAAACCGGAGGGGCGGGGGAGGGGGGGGTGGAAACATCATCCGTGTCACCCCCAAAAATCCTCTAATTCGCAGTTTGGCAGTCATCCAATTCGGTTAAGGGTCCGGAGAGAGAGGGGAAAAGGTTTGGGAAGGAAGGCGGACGTGGTGTGGGGGAGAGGACCGCTTCGTTCTGCCAGCGGGGTGGGCGGACCATGGCAGAGGGATGAGGGGGATCCCCATAGAACCCTCTTTCCTCTCTAGGTGGAGGGAGTGGACGACTAGGACGCGGAGATGAGAGGAGAGAGAGGACGGGACGAGCGGAGGGGATGAAGGGGAGAGTGGTACAATTATCTCCTCCGAAATCATTCGACCGTTAATCAGATTGCCGGGCGGGGGGTCGGGAGGGATGGGACGAGGGTGGTCCTCGGCGGTAAAGCAAAGATTCTTCTTATGTGGCTGAAATCTCTACTGCGTGATAAGTTCCAATCACGAGGGACCCCTGGGACTTGGAGAAAAGAGAGGTGGAAGAAAGGACGTGCAGGTTGCGTGGCACGACCAATTTTTCTCTCCTTTATGATATTCACCGCGGGGTCTCGCCGGGCTTAATCAACTTGCACAGTTAATCGATTAGGGCGCATACACACACCCTGTTGTGACTCTCCATTAATGAGATAATTCATAGTTTTTCTCTTCTTTTTCCCACGAAAGGTATTTCACTTTGTAAATTTAGTAAATTTAGAGGTTTAGCGGAAGTAAATTAGTCGTGTGTCAGGATGATTATTTTAATTTCATTGTTCAAAGCGATGTACTTCTAAGCGTCAACTAAAAAAATATTTTTGTGTTCAGCAGAGTGTTAACAGAATTATTAAAAAGCATCGCTTATTTTCCGAACGATCAACAGGGAATACGTATTAAATAATTCTAAGGATCACCATGGCGAATATATAGTGTTTAGTTTAAAAGAAATGACTAATTCACAGTTTAAAAATATAACCCAATGAGATACATCGTAAAATAAGGTTAAACTTGATCAAATGCATAAAAGCGTGATTATATGCAATGCTTGATATTAATGTACATGTTTGCTGGTGATTAAAATGGATAAAACACTAGTTCATTGCCAGATATTACAGGAAAAATTGTAATATAAAATGGAAAAAGTTTTGATCAAAAAGCATTAATTAAGAATAAATTTATGTTACAGAAAATATTACTAATCACAGAAAAAATATACAGCTGATACAATAATTAATCCAACGCCAAAATGTGTTAAATACCTCCGCATTGCTACGGGGCATGAGGACAAAGTTAATTTTAATTCAACGATGACTGCTGAGGAATACTTCCTTGACGGACTGATTCACATCAAACGAGAATTTAAACAATACGTTCCACTTTTTTTACTTTAAAACATAATCTCAAATATTTAGGAAACAGCAATTAATAAAGGTCAAAATATTGAATATTTTATGATTAACAAATAATAAAAAATAATTGTGTACTCAGTAATAATCAGAGCACGTGCCCATTTCTAAGATTCAAAATTTTTATTACTGCATTAAAAAAATATTGATATTTTAGAGCTTCAACTGGCAGAACAATGGAGAATGCAGAAGAAGGATTTTTTTATTTATTAAAATCACTTACGGAAACCCGTCTATTCGTGAATACGGAGGTTCACCAGCATAAATTGGCAGAGGCTACACACGAGAAAAGCATTCCAAATACCCTTTACTATTAAGCCCTGTAAGAAATACGATGCATTACGTTACCAATTATACACTTACAAATATGAGAGTAGCTCAGTAATAGCAGTGATAGAATAATAACATATTGATACTACGAAGGAAAAATTATTGTAAAAACTTTTATAATAATATTATTTTTCTGGTTCTGTTAAAGAAAATCTGTTTAGACTTCATATTGAAGATAACTTTTATCCAAAATGTTTTTGTTAAACTACTTCACTTTGTTTTTACACATATAACGTCTTCTTAAAACAAAAGAAATATTTTTTGTTATAATGACATTTTTAAGGAGAGTTTTCCAGAATAAGGTCGCACACGAGTGAAAAGGTAGAGGAAAAACTGCAGAGAAGAGCTGGATGCTAATGCTAATGATGATTAAAGTTGCGACTACTTTCAACTGGTTTCAAGGGTAGAACACCACTCAGAACGGGCTTCACAATAAATGAGACTCAATAAAAGCTAAAACTTTTTCTCGCTTGAGGAAATGACCTTTGACGTATTCAATACGGAGAATTCCATGTAGATTTCAAGAAGAGAGAATAATTCGTCACTTGAGTTGTTTCTTTTTGCTAAATCCAAATTGAAAAGTTAACTTGATGGATGTGTCACATATTTCTCGTGTAATGAGTCTGAAATGAAAAGTTTCTGCCATTGCAGGGAGTCCACTCGAAACATTTTTAAAGCAATTTCAGCTATGGGATCTGGGACAATTAGCTTACATAAAAGCTCCAATTGGAATGAATTATTTTTTGGGTCTGCTATTATTTAAAGAACTTCTCTGCCACACCAATTATGATAAGAGTTCACCGGAAATGCAATAGAACCAAAAGAATAAACTGTTTTTTCTGGGTCACAGATGTTCTCATAAATTGTTTCCACCTTTTAAGTTATGGGAAATAGAGATTGAAGATTAACATGGTATGAGGCAGTTTCCGAAAAAATATTATTTTGTAAAGAAAGTCATTATTGATCATGTGCGAAAATATTAAAAATAATAATAGAATTATTCTGAAAACTATTGATAGTTTTTGTTCGATTAGGAATCCATTGGAATTATTTCAGGTTTGAAACCTAAAGGGAGTGAAAGGTAATATATATATATATATATATATATATATATATATATATATATTCATTCAAATTGAAATAGAGATAAGGAAAATGGTAAAGTTTGTGTCGACTAGTTAGTGAATATACATTATTGTGCACGTTCGTGGGTTTTTCAAGAAAGTGACTTTATATATATATATATATATATATAAAGTCACTTTCTTGAAAAACCCACGAACGTGCACAATAATGTATATTCACTAACTAGTCGACACAAACACAGAAACTAAAACATATAAAAGAGGAACTCACTGGTTCTCGAACTTTCGGTGGTGCAACCACCTTTCTCAAGAGGAATTAGGAACAGAACTCAGTACTGTTCCTAATTCCTCTTGAGAAAGGTGGTTGCACCACCGAAAGTTCGAGAACCAGTGAGTCCCTCTTTTATATGTTTTAGTTTCTGTTTGTGTCGACTAGTTAGTGAATTTACATTATATATATATATATATATATATATGTATATAAATATATATATATGTATATATACTATCAATTTAATCGAGTAAGGAGGAAATTATGAATCACCTGCACAAAGCCATCAATACGAATTTCAAAGAAGAATGAATTGAAAGCTAATATATTGACTAGAAAGAAAACTATAGGTTGGATTTTCGTTTTTTCCCTTGTCTTATACGTATAGATGCATGTAAAATACATATACATTTATTCATAAAATATCATGTATATTTTTAAAATAACTTAGTTCCATATCTTTAGATATACCTGAAATTATCGAGGTTGGATCCACAAACTTGTTTGCTGAGTTATTCTTAGTCAATAGTTTTCCAAAGTAATGGGAGTAATCAAAGTAATTTCATATATTATGTAAAGTTTGAAATATATTGAACATGAAAATGTACAAGGAAGAGTAATCAAAAATTAATTTCTTCTGTTACGACTTTAATTCACCAATGCATTTACTTTAAATTAAGTATTAAAGACGTATTTAATTCCTGCCATAATTTAAGTTTTTCAACCTATTAAACTTCTTTTCATATTAAATATACTTAAAATTAAAGCTTAAAATTGGAAATAAAATATTTTCTTGTGATTTTATTGGTAAATAATTTAATTCTTCTCTGTGTTCAGAAAGGAGTATATTAAATTGCATGAATGCAATCATTTTCTATATATATTCTATAGAAAGTTTAGGAAACTATTTCAGAGCGATCTTTAGGCTACACTATTGATTCAATGCTAAATTTTGGTCGAGTTTAGGTCCGCATCAATTTCAGCGCTTTACAGCCATAACACAACATAATTGTCGATATCGCGCGTCCAGTGCCGGACGTCTAAGCCGTAACTTTTGGAATTGCCTGCCCTTGCTCAGGCATTTCGACCTGGTGGGTTAGGGGCCTAAATTTTACACATCCCGTCCTCCAGGAAATCAAATGAATTTTGATGTCCGAACGAAAGGACAAGGGCTCCCTTGCGCCTTGCGATTATATCAAAATTACCTCATACCACCCTCTCAAAACATAACACCACTTCCCGTTACACGAGTTTCCCTAATACCTTGAGCGCAATCCTATTTTACGAGATTGCGTCTCGGGTTGATAAGGCAGTTGATGAAGCGCGACGGGGTACGTAAGGAAATCTTAACTACCATCTGACATGAAACGAATGCATTGTCTTGCCTCTCACACGCCTTGCCCCTGAGTTGATGAATTCCATGCAACCGGTTTAACAGCTATGCTCTGCGTACGAGCCATCAATCATAATCAGACAGTTTATTCATTCGAGGGATGAAATGCGTATATAGTATTTTAGCTTACTGAATGTATTAATTCGTCGAATGATTTAATTAAAAAACTCGGTAAATCGTCAGCAACCAACGTCATAAACGTATTGCGTGGAAGCAATAAGCATATTATTTTTAAATGATTTAAAATGAAATAGGTTAATCTGCCTTTATTTCAAAAGAGTTAACCTTTTTTACTTATATTTCTGCCAAAATATAATTTTGACATTCTTAAGGTGAGCTACTTATCACTCCGCTTCTTTTCTCCGTGTCTATCAGTTTAATATTATTTAAATGGCTTATCTAAATAGCTTTATCTCATTTAATTAATCTTTGCTCGAGATGAACAAAACAAGATGGATTTACTGGGTTGAGAGATCTTAATATGTAAATTGATGCGGTCTGTTTGATTTTCAAAAATTTCAAACTGTGACTTAGGTAAAAAAAATAATTACCAATTTCCCTAATGGAATTTCATCAAGGATTTACTATTTCAGCCTTTTAATCGTTTGGTGTTACTCGTATGCATAAGAAATATTTTCGAAGTTACCCTTAAAATGCAAAAAAATTGTTGTACCTGATTAACTGCAAACATCATTTTAAAATATCTTTAAAATGTATGTTAAATATTTTGGTAACATCTATCTAATATAGGGTCTCGAAAGCAGATTATTTATGTACTAGTTATTTTAGAGAAAGATATGTGTAGCCACATAAGTGGTACAACAGATGAATGATAAAAATTTGATTACACGACTGAAGACTAATAACGAGTTCATTTCTTGCTTTTTCCTAGCATTTTATTCCTTTTTCTTGCATTTTCACTTTTTTTCCCAATGACCGGAATATTGGAATCAAAATCATAACTTTGTTACTAAGAAACTATGACTGTTTGCTTCAAATATACCCTTAGTCAAA
This sequence comes from Hetaerina titia, assembly GCA_037158775.1. Classification (NCBI taxonomy): domain Eukaryota; kingdom Metazoa; phylum Arthropoda; class Insecta; order Odonata; family Calopterygidae; genus Hetaerina; species Hetaerina titia. The sequence goes on from CM073774.1 coordinate 63,293,507, forward strand.
AATCTTCGTCGTCATCATTTGTTCCATTGATTCACCATAGGTAACACGATATCTACCTAGAATGAAACACTTATTAATAGAGTAATCATATTTATATATAATCTAATAGATTTGAATTCTATTGATTGTCGTTCGCAATTGTATTATTTAAAATGAATATATAATATAACGATATACTAAATGGATACAAATGAGCGATTTTTGGTTCACATCTCGTTTTTTAGTTGAACATGGATGTCATTTATGGCGACGAACAATTTCATCAAGTTCCTCTAGTTCCATATTTCAATAACTCGTCACGTAATTTGCAAGGTTAACCACTCCAATAAGTTTAAAAGCCCCTTATTTTTTTATTTAGGTTTGACCTATGAACGCAGCTTGACCATATTCTTGTGCCGACTTGAAAGCCCTTATCTTGTGCTTCGTTGCCTGAAGAACGCCCCCCCTCTCGACATCTCCGGGGACACGAGTGTATGAGAGTAGAGGAGGAGCCGTGAAAATTCCTCCGGCCCTTAAAAAAGTATATATTTTTCTCCTGCAACATTCCTTTCCCTCAGGCGGAACTGGCACCATCACGTGGTGGGCTGATGAAGTAGTTTTTACTGCCGTGTCCTGAGATGGATTGCAGGTGGGAGAACGAGGAGGTTGTCGGGACTAGATAAGGTTTCTCACGGATTCCTGGAGCCCTTTTTTCTGTGCTTTATAGGCATCATCCCCCCCCATCTCCCACTACACGCCTCCAGAAGCAAGGAGTAGAAAAAGGAGGGAAATATGGAAACGGATGAGTAGGGTGGGCTGAGGGAAGGAAGACGAATAATTTCAGACGGAGGCTTGCAGGGGATGGAACGGGAAAAGGATGTGGAAATCAGAATTTGAGAAGGAACGCCGTTGTGAGAGCAAATTGATTCTAAAATATTCCCTTATGCTATGGAAATTCGAGAAAATAAGTTGCCGAGAAAGAGACACAATCGGAAATATAAGCACCACATAGGTAAACCGTTTTCGTAGAATTGATAAACTTCTCCACAAAAATAAGTCAAAACATAGATTAACTACCATGCCTTTTTTCTATTATTGTAATATACGCAGAAAAGCTAGTACGTACACATGAAATAGCATCCTTTGGAAAAAATGAAGATTACTTGCAGCTAGATTCTTACAGCTAAGTATTTCCTTTGCATTTATATCCCAAGCTTGGAACTTGTTTACAAACAAAATAGTTACATTCACTCCTAATAAACATATCTCTGACAAGAACGGGGTGAATATAATAGTATAGCTTAACTAAGAGAAAGAATGTGTTTGAGGTATCTAATAATGAAAGTGCGAGAAGTATATGCACCACAAACTATACTTTCTTTATATTTCTATTGTATCATATATCTATCTGAAACTTTTTCGCAATGATTTTCGTGAGAAATGTACCTTTTTAATCGAAAATAAATATAAAAATAAGTTAATGGCGCATTGCGGACAGCCTTATCACTGAAAACAACGCTACAATATCATTAGCATTTACATATTCTCCTCGAATTTTAGTAAATAGGGAAATGATAACAAATATGTGCCGTATGATTTCTTAACAAAAGTGAACCTTTAATTTTTCATTCTAGTATCACTTAGCACATTATTAGAGTGAAGAGACCGATATGACATTCCCAGGCATCATTTTTTGAAATTGAATAACCGTAGTTTATTTGGCTAAGAACTAGACGAATGTAGCTATTTTCTTAGAATTATTGGATCGGTCATTTCTTTCATCACTACCTTAAATTTCTGAAGATAGAGAAAGAAACTTCGCATTTTCACATAAAAAGTTATTACTTCACCCGACCATGGTTTTGATGCTGCACATTATCATCAAATGGATGATTATGCGCATCATCAAAACCGTGGCCGAGTGAAGTAATAAACCATTTTTGAAAGTGCAAATTTAAATTCTCTACCCTCATCATGACGGAATTCCTCGAAATTAAGCCTGAAACTGTTATGTTTATCTTAAATTTATTTCGAATCAAAATTATTCCATAAAAAAATAAAAATATTTCGAAATAAACCTATGATAATCTAATTCTCTTCACCAAACACCAATGTTCAATAGTTTCTCTATCTAATCCAATCATTATTTTAATACTATTCCACAAAAAGTACTTTGCGTAAACTTCACGACATTTTTCTTCAAATATATTACCAACCGCTGTAGAAGTGGAGAGTGTACGCAATGTCTTTCCAAGAGGACGATCAAGGGGAAGACAACAGCATGGAAGAAAGAGGGTGGAGTGGCTGGGCCCGATTCCTAACAATACACTAAATAATGGAACCGAGAGATTTGGGGAGACAGAGACACCGGAGGAGGAAAGAGATGAAGGGAATAAGGGGGACGAGGGTCTGAGGAGGGCGGCAGGGAAAAAGGGGGTGGTGGACGGGTAGAGATGGAGAAGGCAAAAATGGAGGGAGGCCGGCCCGTGGAGTTATGTCCTTGGAAAACGCATCGCCCTAAGGATGCGAGAGGAAGGTTGGACGCGGGGGTGTCGGTGGCATGGCGAGATAAAAGGGTAAAAGGAGAAAAGCGGAACGACTCACGGGGAAGGATTTAGTGCGGCATAAAACAAAAGAGGGACGAGAATGATGGGGGAGGGATGGGAGATTAGGAAACGCACGAGGGAGAAAAAAAAACGGTTTGTTCCTTTTCTCGTTGTTTCGTGTCACCAAGTTCGAAATGAAACTTTTATTGGCCTTGCGAATTTATTAATAACTTCCTTTACGAATCGGAATCCTTTTACTCATAGAATCAACGTGGAGACAAAGGCCCTGTTGCTATTTAAACTGCTTGATACACTAAATACTCTTGAAAGGCTCTCAGAGTTCACTGGCGAAAACTTTATCAAAATGTAAAGCCAAAACCGGAATTAAAACAATTGTTAATGTTCTCGACTCTACAAAGCTCAATTAAAAATCGGTTTCAAGTTACAACGCGGTAACTTTCCTCGGGGTTGGTGTGATACACAGGTACACACATTCATTGGGTGGCGAAATGGCCAAACTAGATTAAAGAAATAACGAAATATTCAGGACGTGTGAACGGTTTCTCTTCCTTACTCTTAGGTTGGATCGGCGATTTTTTTGTGCAATTAACCAGGCAGTAGGTTCTTTATATTTATCATACCTAATTTCTAATACTGAACTCCACAAACAAGGATTAAGGATTTATTGCAGCCAATTTCAATAAAAAAAATGAATTATTATCAAGTATACCTAAATATTTAATTCGCATTCATGTATTTGAAAAGTATATTACGATGACTTACACCGTAGATTGCAATGAACTTAGACAGATCGTTAGCAGTACTCTATCAGGCCAGGGAGGGCTTTTTGATAGACCCAAGCATTACATAATGCAATATCCCTAACCCTGACTTGTGCGTCACAAAATATCCTTAAACATCACAGTACACATTGAAATAACTCGATGTTTGGCTCTGCATTTTTTGCTACCTTTCTTAACTCCACGGATATGTTGGATAACAATATTACGCACGGTAACAAATATATTTCTATCTAATATTTCCTGGAGTTTTACTTTTGCCAAGTTTTCGGTTTTTTTTGATACCCGACATTCGTTTCACGATAAAAAGTATAAGTATACGCCAACCGCCTTCCTTTTACTCATGAGAGGAAAGGAAAAAAACCATTTGGAAGGCCATATATCTGATGACAGATGAGAGAAAATGCGCTCATGAGGGTTCCGTTGTTGGGGGAGAGAAATCAACGCTGCGGTGGGAGGAGGTGGAAGACGGCATTGCTTCCAGAACTTTTCCCGGAGAAATCAAAGTGTTGGAAGAATTGAAGTAGGGGGACGTAAATTGAGGACGAGACGTAATAGGGAGGGAAGGAAGTGTCCTCCCTCTGCCTCCGCAGGCAGAGGAGAGGAGATCCCCTTGGTGAAAATGATTCTCCTCCCCTTCTATGGTGACCCCTGTTCCATTCCATCTTCCCACCCCTTCCCACACACTGTCATCTACGTTTCCCAAAATCTCAGTCGGTGGCACCCATTCCTTCCTTCCCCATCTTCATTCCACCAACACCAAAATTTTGCCTCCGTGGCTTTTAATGATTGGAGTTGTACCTCATCCCTTTTTTAAAGTTAAATTTTAAAGGGAATGGGGTGAAGTACATGGAAATGCCCACAAAGAATTTGATAGAGTGAACTGCTATACAGAAAGTACTCCTTTTCCAGAGCAGACTGAAAAAAAGTTTTCTGAACCTTATGATTTGAGTAAGTCCTCTTTCTTTTTCTAAAAACGAATCTTTTAAAGAAGTTAATTCGCTTTGAAATTATATACCAATCACAACGGTTAATAGAAGCAATTTTTATCAATTTTACATACTTTCAGATGGAAAACATATATAACCATGGCCAACCTTAAACCATATGGGACACTACTTGCTATTCCTTCCTTTGCTCCACCTTTCATATATTCGACATAGGTCCTTATGCACCTAACAGTATACTTGTTCATGACGTTGTCCATGATCAGAGGTGTGACAGAAGTACAGATAAGAGATTAATAGATACAATGCCTCAGATTATTGAATTTTTTGATTGCAAACCTCAATTTTTCAGGATAAGATTTCGATCCTTAAACTATTACACTATATCTACGTCACACCTTGTAAGAGGCCGCGTGAGAGAATGAAAAAGCCTTATCGAATAACAACCTTAATGATAGAGCAATATAATTAAGTAAGGCTGTTTATTTTTAGAAAACCGCAAAGATTTGAAAAAAATCAAGAAATAAAAATTCAATCTCGTATGTTATGCGCCAATGAACGCATTCGATGCATATAATATCCATGGATATTCAATTATTTACACAGTCTGAGGAAGCAGAGACATATATCCTCCATAAAAGATCATGAAGTTAATGCAAGATTCATTATTTTTAGTGTCTAGTTTTAAGGGTCCATTTAAATTGCGTCGATGTTTATTGTCATTTATTCTCATAGATCATGTGATATCTTTCATTAGGTATTTTAAAACGTTTAGGACTAAAAGTAGTACAGGAAAAACATCGTCTCTTTTTATATTCAGACAACCTCAATTACACTCAGCATTTCTCTTCTTCGAGATTTTATATGATATATACAGGTATATATCATATGTACATTCCCATTCCTGTATATTCCCATGGTCATTTCAGTAACAACATGCAAAAACATCCTTTTCAACTCATTAAAGACCAAACACACGTTAGCACAACAGAAACTCATTGGCAAATAATCCACGAGCTATTTGTCACCTATAGTATCCACAGACATTACTCCATTTAGGAGCTGAACTAGACCACGAAAATAGGCCACAGGTAGTCACCATTATCACTACACTACGGAATTTTTCTGACGGTGAAGCCTATTTTAGGATATAATATAAATGCATCTAATACGTTTTCATAACAGGTATATGTTTATCGATTAACAATTATTAGTTTTCACATGGCTTACCTCGGGTTGTCTCCATAGGTTTGAATACGCACGTTGCCAATTGTAATTTGGAAGCTACTTTCTTTTCTAGCTAGTTTCTATTCTATCAATATAAAGGGAATCCCTGGAAGGAAGGTGGTGGCTCGCTGTTTCCAATTGAAAGGAGTTGTTAGACTATTATTAGAGGAAAATCATCAGTAAGATCCTCTAAAAAGTATTAGAAATACTAACCGCTATTGAAAAATACGTCGTTATAAGGAAAGACATATGTCTTCCTTTGAACTTTGCATTCACTCCTTAGTCTTGGCACGTCGTAGCGATCAGCAATAATTTTGCGCTTGGCGGTTCGATGAGCAAACTTGAAGATCCCGCAAACCACCTGAAAGTTGCTGAATACGATTATAAGTACTTGCTTGAGCACTGCCTTTGTAGCAAAAGGAAGGAGAGGGAAGAGAGGATGGACGAGAGTGACAGATAAAGGGAAGTAAAGCGTAATGGGAAGGTAAATGATTAAGATTATGCCGAAATGGGGAATTTCCCACCGTAAACTTTACGAAGAGAAAGTCAGCCCGTCATTGGAGAAACGGAGTAAAATGAGAAGAGGCTGAAAGCGGGTTGTCTCGGCTTCAGTGGAGTTGTAGAAAGGGATAATTCGAGATACAAAGAAAGAGAGAGAGAGTGCAAATAAGACGTAGAACGTGAGTGTGCGGGAGAAAGCTAGTGAAAAGGGAAGAGGAAGGAAGAATAGGGTAAACTGCTGAGCGATTAAAGAAAAAAGAACGTTTTTAGTTCCCTGGGAGGAAACTTGAAGTCAAGAAAGGATGAGGACTTAATATGAGAGGGGGGAATGAAAAAGGGTTTAGACGGAGTAGCTCGGCTTTGTTTCATGTGTAGCCGCGTGTTTTTTAGAACTTCCTTTACTACAAGGAACTGAAGTTTAGATGCAACGCTTTTGAGCTAAAGAGTTCGTTGAAGAGACATGAATAAAAGCATTATCCCTGTTTTGTTGTCTAAGGGAGAAATATTTTTATGGAGTGGGATCATCCTGTTAATTGTTACAAAGGTTCAAGCAAAGCGCCTTTTCATTCTTGCCCTAAAACAACGATGTGCCCTCTCCCCCATTTTAATGTTGCTACATGTTTATAGATAGGCAGGGGAAAATTATTAAAAATAATATTATCTCAAAGTTTTATATAAACAAAGTCAAATTTAATTTAAATTTTATATTTACCCAGTGTTTAGAGACTGAATGACAAAAGTATATCCTTTGCAATGAAAAACTATAAGGCCGATTCTAAAAAGATTAATCGTCAGAAGCAAGAAAGAAATTTGTGAAGAGGGGATGGTATTCACTCTAAGTTTTTAGTAGGTCGCCGAAATTCGCAAGCGGATTTACCGTTTTAGTCAGTCGATGCAACAAAAGTATAAATTATTATCTGCATAAAACAACTTGAACCAATAAGATTTTTAGAATCAATTTTTATCATTTTGAGCGCAGTTAACAACTGTCATCCCTTATAGCCAAAAATGAACACATGAAGTTGGATTTGACAGAATCCTTAGATGACGAGAATGAGAACACTTATGTAGTAAACGATTTAAATTATCTTTTCCTCTAGAAAGCAAATTCAAATGATTACTAGGGTAAAAGTTGCACTGTGAATAAAAATGAAATATAAAACAATCTTCGTCTAATTAAATTAATGAAACTCACAAATGTTAGCCTTACTTCGAAAAGGCTTCGTTTGGAAGGGAACGACAAAAGTGCTTGCCCCGTAAAATGTTCTCGGCCTCGTAAAAAACACAATAAAGTAACAAGATTAAGTCCAGAGGACGAAAGAGATGGCCGAGAAGATGGCGAAATTGTATTAAAAAGGAGAGATAAAAACCAACAACGAGGGACGAAGCGAGTAGCTGAAGTACGCTTCACCCAGCCCCTCCCCCACCGCCACGCGTATAAAACACACATAAAACGAACAGGGTCGTTCGAACGGAAAAATTAAGATGATGTGCTCGACGAGCTTTGCTTAATTAAAAACAAGTCCATCTTTTTCTGAACCCCTTAGAAAAAACATATATTTAAAACCAACAGAACGGGGAATTTACGTTAAGGGAATCCTGAACCGGGATCCAGGGTTTTTTCTGGGGTTTTAAGGGGGATATGGGATGGAGAAATATTCTGGGAACCATGAGAATCGGAAAGCAAAGTGTTGACCTGAAATGAAGCTGAGCTATTCACAGCATGAGTTGAAAAATTGATACATGGTTAATGTGAGAATGGTGAAACTCCATTCGTTGTACTTTCCCTGCTCACAGAAGGAAACCGATACCAAATAATTGGGTGCTTTCAGAGTAAAGTAAGAAAAATTCCAGCACTTTGGGATTAGAAATAAAATCCTTGAAGTAATTCAGTTTATTTCTACCCATCAGTTATTTTTATTCGTAATGGTATTTTACCGTTTAAAGTAGGGCTTGGAGGAAATAGCTAATCATTCCTACAATTATCAGCCTAATGTAATAATGGCACATGTGGTTAATACATTGGGAAAAGATTAACAACTCAATTACGGAGAATCAAACTTGCTTAGGAGAAGTTGAAGTAATAATTATAATCATTGATAATTAGTAATGTTCCAAAATTTGATTTCCTGGACGTTATTGTTATCAATTTTTGAAAAAGCTAAACAATATTGCTATTTTTAACAGACAGCTACTAATAATGGAATATTACTCTTGTTACCTTTTTAAAAGTGGTGACAGTCACGGCAATATATTTACATCTGCATATACAGGGTGCGGCAACATAACTTCCTTTTTTCAAACGCAAAACGCTCTCAGAAAAGGAACCAATTTTAATTGACCTATCCCTCTACTTCGGAAAAAAACAAATCGTTCGACTAGAATGATTTGATTAGAAGCGAGAATGGGTATATTATTTAGCGATGTGTAGTAATTTGAAACCAAAACTTAAGCCATACAGTTAACTCGGAACCATTTCTGATGGGCGCATTTCATTTTTTCACAGCAATAACTATTCCGATTGATTGTGTATTCATTTCCTCAATTTTCCCTTCGACATACCATGGTTGATATTAAAGGTAAGTTTCTCATCATCATAGTAATAATGCTAAACTCTACTGCGCAGAAAAATTAAAAACATTTGCGAGAAGGACTTGACAATATGAGGGGTGCTACAATTTGACGGCTGCGAGTTCTCATATACCTGAACACCCTCAGCAATTAATCGAGGTTTAACTTAATGGGTGAAGGTAAAGTCCACCGAGGACCTAGCCCAACGGCGCGTGAACTACACGCGTCAGGGGGGAGTCTTTCCTGCGCTGTCTTTTACCTGTCGTTCCCCAGACAGATTGGGGATCTAGATAAAATTCACTCATCTTGGGTGAAGCAAAGGGTACCCAGGATCAAATTTGAGAGCTACGGAGAACTGCTCCACGCTCTACCCTCTATAATAAAGTTCAATATTCAAAATGTAAATCAAAGAAAAAAACTCCCATCCCTAATTTTACAAGCGATATCACCCGAGATTTAAACCGTAATTCAAAAGTTAGAAGGCTGTTTCTATACAACGACCAAGGTTCTTATAATTTGAAATCAAATAATTTTCCCATATATTAATCGCATAAACGATACTTCTAAGTTTGGATGATGAGGCAAATAATATACGGAAAGATTTTACAAAGATAACGGGTGATATTCTCTCAAACTACTGTTGAAAACCACGTTACGCGTTCAATGGCTACCAATATCAGTTCTAAAAGCCTTGAAAAAGTTACAAATAAATATTTAGTAATTACTTCTGCAAAACATACGTTTTAAATGGGAGTACATTTTGAAAGTTTAGGACTTTCAACACGAAGGGAGAAGAATAAATTAAAATATTTAATCTGTTTGGACAACAGGTATTTGAAGAAAGTGCTCAAGAAGTACACTGTTGAAAAATTATCCCACGAGATCGAGTTTCCTTGATGTGCGATGAAGTTGAAGCATACCTACACCAAACTTCTAATATTATTACAACTTCGATTAAAATTAAAAATGTACAACACAAACTAAATGCGCTACTCCTTAAAAGTAAAGCTTTAGCCCTTCAGATGTCTTCGGGGCATTCACCTGGACGTTAACATCAAGCACACTTCTCTATTCTCCCAGTTAGAACTGTTCAACTATTTAAAAGAAGTACGAAACATATTTCAAGCTATAACAGTTCTAAAATGGAACGTAAAAAAAATTCCGAGTGGTCTTACATCTCGAATTTTTTTGTCTTTCCCTCCAGCCGTTTTACTTTACACCCCTTGGGCCATTAAAAAAATACAAAACCTCCTTACTGACGACGAATGAAATTTTTGTCTCATTAAGCGCCTCTGAGAATACCGTTGTTTACTCGTCACCTAACCCGATAAACGAAATGAAAGGATAGGAAAGCACAAAGCGGCGACGACTCGACTGCGGGTAGGTTAGGAAATGCCCCTCGAATCGGATGGACCCTCCCCCGGACTACCAACTTCTAATAATTAGCTCCAATTACCACAAAAAAAGACGGGGCGAAAGCGAACCGACAAAACTCCGCGCGCGCCGAAAAGGGCTTCTTCTCACAAAGGTCTTTGCGGGAGGGCGAGGGGGCCAAAGAGAGAGAGAGAGAGAGAGAATGGGAAGAAAAGAGGAAAGAAAAAGATGGAGCTGTAGTAATGCCTTAAAAAAAGGAAGGCAAGGAGTGCTTTTAATGAGGAAAAAAGGTAGAGAGGTAGAAATGAGGAGTGGGGAAAAACGGTCCCTTTTTTCCGAGGCGATGAAACGGTTCAGCAGGGTACTAAAAGTAGTGGAAGAATGAATGAAGCGTAAACGATGGCTTGAGCACAGAGTAAGCGGGCACGAGGAAGAGGGGTGTGGAAAGTGGAAGCGTCTCGTCTGGAAATTGAAGCAGAAGGGAAGGGAGGGAGGAGGAGGGAGGAAGACAGAGGATAAGAGACGAAGCTCAGAGATGCGTATTTATGCGCGATGAAGAGTGTTTTTAGTCGGCAATGAGCGACGGCGAGGCAGTTTTCGCAGGGAATGGGAATTGAGAATTGAGCGAGAGGAGTGGAAGGGAGCCCGTATGGTTTGAATCCTTGGGTGAAGGGCGAGACTGGGATCGTGTACACGGCAGCAGGTGCTCGAATAGAACGAGATGGGCATTTATATTCTCTCCCGCGGGGTACTTGGTGAACGGGACTAGTAGAAGAGAAATGAATTATATTGATTTTAAAGTTTAATTTTATTATGAAAATCGTGCAATCAAATCAAATTGTGTGCCCGACTGCATGAATGCCCACTCGTTGCTACGAGATGATGCGCGCGTTGGGCTCGTCCACGTGGAGTTTTGGTTTTATGTGCCGCGCCGGATATTTTGTGAACCTTTGTTAAGATCATATTTTTGAAAGTAGACAGTTGATGCTCAAGTGCCGATAAGTACTGAAAATGAGAGAGCATTCGTCTTTTGTAGATTTTCAACGTGTCGTAAATTATATAAAGATAATACACATCTTTCCATCCACATGCATTACGCATCAGTAAAAAATGGAAGGATATCAAACAACCCTATTATGACCCTTTTAAAATCCGAGGTTAAATTAAAATGATTATTTTTATATTGGTAATGATAAAACTATAATGGGCATTTCAATTGAATGGAAAAGTAAAACGTCCATAATTACCAGCATGTTATGGCATTTTCATAAGAAAATCAGTAAAATTGCAACAAATCTTGATGGCGAGTGAATTGTTCGTATATAAGCATCCATCACACAATTATACAGATAACTAGGTTAATTGGTGCTACAACCGAAAAAGGACGTTACGATACGTTCTATCTATAGAAGAAATTTGAAGGAAAAGTATGCATTTTTTTATTAACATTCCAAGTACAAAACAAAACTTTGTAAAACATTTTATGTTCATAAAAAAGGAATCGACATGAAATCCAAATTTAAGCATAGAAATTAAATTATCTATAATATCTTTATTCAATGAATTCCATCGGGATGGATTTTAGAACTCAGAAGTGGCGAAACCATTTTGTCATTAACAAAATGCTTTTCCCAACACCTTATTTCATCTAGCTACTTCAAATTTCACTCAATTCATATTTTTTCTGATTAATAGAACACAAAAAAAGAAATAAATAATTTCACATTGAAGTGGGTGAAGCTTTGATAAAAATTTGGAAGAGGTTTGATGAATCAATGCATTATTCATATATTTACACCCTCTTTGAAGAGAGAATCCCATGAAGGAGTAATTGCAAATATTTAGGCATTCACTAAACTAGGGATCTTGGATGGGGAGTCCAAGTAGATAATGTGTCGTGGAAGGCATTTAAAGTACTAAATTGGGTAATGTGAAACTTAAAAGGAAGTAGCGTAGCCACTAAAGAAAAAGCATATAAGGTACAGGTTAGACCTATCATAAAATACTCGTCTATAGTATGGGATCCATATGAGGAGGGACATATTAAAAAGATACAAAAAGTACAAAGAAAGGCAATCCAGATATGTACCCGGAAAGTACAAAAGAGCACGGATATGTTGAATACTTTGAAATGGGAAAGTATAAAAAATAGAAGAAAAAGGAGTACGTTAGGCGCGATGTAGAGAATTTTGAAAAATGACGAAGCGTGGGAAGATTTACGGAAAGAGATAGAAAGGGGAAGGGAAAAAGGAAGGGAAACAACGATCACAGTTTTAAAACAAAAATAAAAACGCAAAAAAACAAATAAGAAAAAATACTCTTTTTTAAACCGAACTATTGTTGAATGGAACCAATTGCCTTGAGGTTTGTTTGAGCCATTTCCTTCCAATTTTAGGAGTTTAAGAAGAAGTGTAAAGCAGCCACAGGGTGATAAACCATTGATCAGTGATTTTTAAACTATTGTAACTATTAAAATATTGTTTGTATATGATGTGGACGGAATTACAAGTTGAATTTCAGAAGTGGATGAAATGTGAACGGGACGGCATTTTGAACGGTATATGAAATTAAAGAGTACGTGATTATGGACGGAGTGTGTCGATGGACGGTGCGCAGTATGTTCTCGAATGGTGTACACCTAGCCCAAGGGTGATGATAAATGCAATAATGTACTTGGTAATCCTTTAAGTGTCATTGTATAAGAGCTTTGTAAGTATAAGAGCTCGTGTAAGAGCTTTGCCAATCTGTTCTTCTTGTGATGCATGTATGTCATTGAAGATATTATTATTAGGTATTGTAAGAATATGTATAAAAATATATGTGGATGTCATGAGTGACATGACCGTTGCAACCAGGAATATTGCCTAATTTCAACGATAAATGCTTAAATAAAAAAGAAAATACTAAGGACAATTTTGTCCATTTTTCACGGAGAGGTATTATCCTAATAGTTATGCAATACGTTTGCGCCATGTAATCACTGGTAAGCATAGCCTCCAGGATAAATGATTTTTTCTGATGATGCTAAATTATGGAGGATCAAGCAGCAAGAAAAACGTGTTTTTCTCTAAAATAAGCGTGTTATAAATTCGTTATTTGAAAATGATATGGAGTGGGAGATGAAATAGTCACATAACTTAAATTCTTTCTCCCATGATCAACAAGGATCAACCCAGACGTAGTTTCCCTTCCAGCAAATTAAATTTGCAAAAGCAATGCAGAGGAACATTCTCCCAAGACTTTACATTAGAAACGAATAAGATTCTCGAAAGTGGATTAGATAAACAATTTTCTCTTGTTATAGGAATTCGAATTTTCGAAAATAACAAAAGACATTCATATAATAAGGCCATACATGTCCAGAAATTTTTTCTAAACACAATTCAATTCGGTAGGAAAAATATTACAAAAAACTCACTGTCAGTTTTTTGAAACGTGTTTCCTTACTAAGAAGGGTAAGCCATAAAAAATTTGAATGTGGGCTTAATTCACTGATAAAGAGCCATTACAAACAAAATATGGTGTTGTAATGTGGTTAGCTATGTCATTAGTTTTCTTTATTCAAATTAATTTCATTCCCTAGCCAAAAATAAAAATCCAGCCACGTTGATAACTGTTTAAATCCATATGGATCTCAACAAGAATATGTTCATGTACCAAGAGAACGAGTAACTCTCGCGCGTGAGCACCCTCTATTTCAGGGCATAAGGTATATCCTGGGATGGGGCGGAGACATTCCATAGATAGAATAAAGAAAAAGGCAAGAGAAGTAAGTAAATGAGTGGGAAAATAAACGGATTTTACTGAGAATTGCTGTGAAAGGAAAATAAAAGAGGTTTGACATGGGGCGGCGTGGGAGGTGAGATGGAGACAGATGGAGAGAAACATAGAGAGAGAGAGGAAAAATTGAATCAAAGAAACAAGAGAAGAGAACAAAGGAAGACAACTTGCTTTAGAACACAGAATGAGAGTGCTGAAGAAAGGGTAGCAAGGTGGTGACAATAGTACTAAGGAGATAAGGCTGAGAGAATGTTAAGGAACAAGGAGAGGGGAAGTAAAACAATGAATGAGAAAGGGATGTAATGAATGAACACGGAGAGTGAAAAGCGGTATTCAGATACAAAATGGGTGGTGTAAATTAGTTCCCCGATAATACCAAGTTTGCTTACGGTTTGCCCAAACATTTCAACTATCGTATCCAAAATGAACCAAAAAGATCGGTTTTAATAAATTGTAACTTATTTATCGACATTTCAAATGACATTGCACTAAAACAAATGAAGTAGGCTAAACTGATTGGCAACATTTCCATAATACTTCCAAACGATACCCTTAAAAGCCTCCTATCTCTGGTTGATTGATGAAGTATTACTTAATGATTAAGTGAATATTGGAATAGAATATGCAACCCAGTCTCATTAATGAGAAAAAGACACAGATAAGAAATTATTTCATCCGTTTATATTTTAATAAGTTACTAAGTAGAGATTTAAGAGTCCTAGAATGACAAAGATGGAATTATTCCATTTGGTATTTTCATAAAAGTAGATTAATTGCAATCTCATTTTAAATGCAAATTTAAGAAAAACATTTTTTCAGGAGTGTATAAAAATTACTAGAAGCACTATTAAAAATGTAAAATGTTGTATTAAATATATTTAAACTACCTAGTTTATTAGGTAATCTACCTGTTATGGTAGGTTTTTGGATGGACAAAACTATCAAATAAATATTTTGTTACTCCAAACAAAACCCAATCCAGCAACCTAATCTACATCATTTAGAACCCCACCTCATGTTAATAGAGAAAAGTTTTAGATTCAATTAAGCTTAATTATTAACAGTTTAACTTAGTTTTTTGAAAAGAAACAAAATATTTCGTAAATTATATTGTCCGTCTTAGTAATCTTTTAGACATGGTTATAGAGCATCGAGTCACATGTGTTTATACGTTATAGTGGGCCCTTTGACAGCTAACACATATATCTTACTTATATACGTGTCCACTCGAACAAAGATTTAAACATTTACTAAAATAAGTATTACTCTGAAGTAAGACAATAATATGGTGTCAAAACAAATCGAAATGTGGTATATGAGAGAAATATCATGTCCAAATATTCAATATTTTAGATCAAGTAAATAGTCACTACCCATCGCGGGTTTTGCATCTAGAAATAATTTGGACAATGACTTCTGATACAGATAGTTATCTCACAAATAAATAATTACATGCGGAAACAGTTAAACTGGACATACTCTCTAAGTTCCAAGAAATACTCTCAAATTCGCCCCCATCGCCATTAAGCATACTTATAAACGAATTTGCCATAAAATCTCTATCGTTAATTCGCCACAAGATCTTGATCCTTTTCATCACTAGATATTCACATTGTAGCAAGCCTAGGGAGTTCAATTGGTTAAACCGCTCAGCAGTAGCTCGCAAGGATACGGATTCGACTCTTTGTCAGGGCGAAAAAATTTTAAACTGTAAAATGTTTGCAATTTTACATTGTATGATGCTTCGTCTCGGTGTAGCAGTTTAATTCACCCAGCTTCAAACATTCGGAACGTAGATCGAAGACGCTTCTGCGAAAGTATATGCGTTCGATTTGACGCTGGTAAGGAACTTCCTCTACCATACATTCCACTCCATTCTAATAGTACTTTTTCCTAAAAGAACTTTTTCTTAGGGTATTTATAGATAAAGGGACAGGCTGCCTTAATATCCGCAAGAATAAATTATTCGTACTGAAACTGCATTTCAATATCGTCGGAATGAAAAAAAATGAGTAAATGGAGGGGAAAACTACGAAAATTATTAGAGAGGATCGTACGAAATTTTGGAAATGTGGAGAGACGGAGTGGCAATGTGACGGAAAGTGGAAAGGACAAGGGAAAGGGAAAGGGGCGTAGGTAGAGGAGGTGGAATAGGTGGAGGAGAACCGAGGAGTGAGTGGGAAGTCGCTTTTGGTGGACAGGACAAGAGAAAAGAGAAGAGGAGAAGAGGAGAAGCGGAAGGACTTAGGTGGGGTGTGCTCCTGGAAGACGCGTGAAATTGCTCGCGATAAATAACTCTGACAACTGCCGGGCAGATGGCATCGTCTTCCTCCGGGACACAATGAGTAGGGTAAAAGGAGAATGTGTGGGAGAGGGGGAGGGAGGGGGAGTTTGAGGGCGGTCCCAGGAAGGCGGATGAGCCTCCCCCGTTGGAAATTGGTGTGTGGGCCTGTGTGAATCTGGTCGGAGGTGGAGGTGGGGAAAAGAGGGGCTTAAAGGAAGGGAGATGTTGCGGAGAGATAAAGATATAGGAGGCGGGGAAATGCGAGAGCAGCAGACAAAGTGAATGAACAGCGTGGAGAGTAGGAGAAAGAGGAGAAGATGGAGGATACGGAATGTGGGGAGTGGAGTGGAGGGAAAAGGGTTGGGTTTTGGGGATAACAGAGATCGTCATCGCTCAAGATCACAAATCACTTTGCGGGGAGTAAGTCTAAGTGTACTCTTCTATTCCATCGAAGGAACTTCACTAGACCTAAGGGACTCCCGTTCACCGGCGCGGAAGGTAAACGTGAACGGTGCGTGGATACATGTAGCCGCACAAATGCCTATGGTCAGAGTCTATGCACAGCCTTCTCTCACGGATGAGTTAATATTTCCCCCGGACACTTCATGCAGCAAAAGAAGTTGAGCAAATGTGGTCAGATCATACCCGCTACCGTTATAGTCCTACCTAAGTTAGTTCAAATGGAACTTTGCTGGATTGTTATGCCATGTCAGCGAAGTTCAATAATACTCCTTTGTCTAAGTAAAATCTGTCACAAATGAATCACTCATGGCTAAATGAACTGGTAAGATACTGGATCAAATGAATGGAAAACTATTATGAAGCTTAAATGCAGGGAAATTTAAGAAATAAATAACCGCTCTTCAACTTATCTGTTTTTTTTCCGAAAGAAATACAATAAATTACTAATATCCATGATTTTAGCGCAGTTATTGAAATGAAAAATCTATTTTAGCAATAATAATAGTTTATGTTTATTAATGTACTTTACATAAAAATTAGATGACAGACAGTGTATCAAAATAAAAAGAGAGTGAAGAATTATAAATTACAATAGGCTGGGTACTTCTCAATTCATTTCGGTTTACAGTGTCAGTAAATTAACAAAGTTGTCATGATACCGTGAACCATTTTAGACACAGATAAGTGAGTGGTAAGAAATAAGAGGATTCTAGGGTGCAGGATTCTGGAGGATATAGAAATTTGATTTTTAAACTAAACCAAGGTGTGCTTTGTGGAGAACACTTTGAGTGAGTACGACTTCCGTGAGATGGGACGTTGAACTGCGGGCCCCTTGGCGCTTTTCGTTAAAAGTAAGCTAATGCCGACGCCGGGTTTCTCTCTACCCTTCCTTTCCCAAACATCCCTAATGGCGCAAATGACCTTAGCTGTCGGTCGCCTCCCATAAACACTACTACTACTAAACCAAGGTAATGAAGTTTTCGAGAAGGAGGAAGTCTAAGCCAAATGTTAAAAAAGAACAAGAAAACTAGAAAAAATTAAAATAGCTTACCTATCCTAGAAATCTCAGAACAAGTTGGCAAAAGTAGTAGGAAAATCAGAAGAACAAATGCATAGGGAAGGAAGGAAAACATCTTTCACAAACCAGAAGGCGTTGATGATAGGGACGTTGAGCAGGGATGTTAAGAAAATACTTGTTTAAACCTTCATCTCGAGTTTTTTTTGTACGGCGCGGAAACTAGATCGTTGTAGCAAGATGATTCGTGTGGATGATTTTAAAATGTTGACTTGGAGAAGGTTGGAAAGGTAAAATTAACCGAAGGAATAAAAAAAAGGTACTATGTACATGGTGAAGGAGAAGAGAGGAATGTAGAAATACATTCATAGGAAACAAGAAAGTTATATACAGAAAATTTTGATTGGCGATCGGATGTGATTAAGGGAAGAACGTTGGGCAAGCAAGACAAGGGATAGAAAAGGAAAAGGTATTATGAACATAATGAAAGAGTGTAGAATGCAAAAAAGTTAGGTTCACGTCCATTAAAAATGTACATTTACGGTAGACTATTAATCAACAATAATGGGAGAGAATAAATATACCTTCTAATGAGAAGCCTACATACTGCTGAATAAAGAAGACACTTTGTTTTTCACGTATATATTTTTAAAATTATTAATAAAAAGAATTCTATGTGGATAGAAAATTGTCTCTTTTCATCATCTTTTCATGAAGGGTTTCCCCCATGCTATGCCTGAAACTGTGATATTTAAACAAACTTTACCACGCACAAATATTCATCAGATTTACTTCGTAAAGGAAAGAGCCATGGGATAGATTTACAGGGAAGGACCATTATGCCTCAGAATATTATTTACGGAATCTATAGAGGAAAAAATAAGATTTCAAATTGTATATGTATTAAAGAGATGAAGGAGAACACGTATCTACAATATACCAAGTGAAGGAGGCAATGACAGTGTGGATGGATGACAGACGGTTTCATCGAAATATAGACTTCCTGAATGAGAAAAAAATCAATAAAGGAAGAATTATGATGAGAGATAGAAGGATATAAAGGTTTGAATCACATGAAAAATTGAGGAAGTCATCTGAAAATAATATAAGGCGTTGAGATACTAGCTCTAAAGTTGCTATCGATAAAATAAGATGATGATCCTCAAATTTTATGTTGCATCTGAAAAACTAAGGATATCAAATTCATTCCTCAAAAAAGTCAGAGAGGAGTCCTTTCGAGGAATTGCTCGAACAAATGACCGATCAACTCGCACGTCACATAAAATCCCAATCCCCTTCACGTGTCAAAGGGAGTAGTGGGCGGACGAATTACCACGCACCGTCCACCCGGCTCTCGAGAGCATGTATGGAGGCTTGGACAGCGTCTCTCCGAGACTCCCAGAGGATGCCAACGCCTCCCCCGGCGTCCGGAATTCGTCCTCCCCGCCATACCATCACCGCCGCCAATCACGTCGCCCCGAACTCACACACACACACAAGCACGCACAGACACGTCTAAACGTGATTACGTTCCACCCTCTCTCTCTGCCATCCTCTGAAACTCCTACACCACGTGGCAAACCCCCTTCCACATCGCTCGATGACGCCCTCGTCCACATCCCTACCTACGCACACCCTCTATTTCAAACCTGCACCTCCCTCTTTCATTCCCAGCCACAGACCCCTCCTACCGTTACATTTATTTCACTCCCCTCAGCGGCAGATGGTGAATCCCCGACATGCTGTAGCGTACGTACCTCAGCGGTATGTAATTTTTTATGATGGTGATCGTGACTGGCGAGATCAGGTTTTGAGTTTTCAGAGTCCCTGAGATGGCAGGATACGGACAAACGATGGCAAGAATAAATTTCAAAACGGTCTCTGACCCGTCCCGGCATTTTCATCAATCGAAACCACTCTCTGACGGTAAGAATCACTGTTTGTGTCGATCTGTTATCTTGCTTGGGTTGAGGTACTGTAAGTTGCATGGTAACCATTGTAGTTCTACGAGAAGTTCGATATCATTTCGGAAAAATGTAAAAATCTCTCTTCTAATAACACTACCTCGCTAATCTCCTCATATTACCAGCAGGTCCTATTTCACATATTGCTCATCGATTGATTTATTCCTTCCCTTCTTTTCTATGCTAGGGTAATTCTACATGCAACATTTCGGTGCCTCTCCATACCATCTGAAATGCCTATTTTCTTCAAATTTGTCCACTAATTTCCCTCCTCTAGTAACACGAGCTATTTTCGTCTCCATTTTCAGCATACATCTTAATCGTTCTCGCTACAAGAAACACTAAACCCAATCAACACTATGCTCTCTTTTAAAATAACATTTTTCAATCAATGCAATCAATACTAAGCTACATGAATTTGTCACCAATACCTTTTGCACACGTATATATCCCAATACGATCGCAATTCATCTCATTTTTGTAAATGCCTTGCTTGCAGGAAACATTATCATGCAAAATTCTTCCTGAAAACTTACTTGTTATGTTTCATGCAGAGAAAATCATAACCTACAACTGTCGTGATTGCATTTGCCACATTAGTTATAATTTTAAAAATTAGTTTTCCCAGAATTACGGTGGCATTATTTAATTACCAATTCACATTACTTTTGCCTCTGCGTGAAAGATCAGAACAAAAATTAACATATTATAAAATGCTATTAAACGATCAAATTTGATATTAAGAAAGGAAATATTTTTTATCAAGAGGATCTCGAATTTGTTTGCATACAAATAGAATCGAATTTAAATTTCAGAAATACTACTTGATTTTATATTGTGTAAACAAAATGACAAATTTCCATTTGAAACGGACGAATAGTTGCATTTTCAAAAAGCCCAGTAAAATCAAAAAGGCCAATTTCGTAATTTTTACATGCTAGCATTTCCTTAAAAATATTCGATATTGAGTAAACAGAGACGTCTATTACATTTAACTCAATATCGGACGCAAATTGAGCAATGTTTTTCCAAACACGTATTTACTCTGTACATACATTAGCCTTTTCATGGGCCAAGTCATCACCTTCGTGTGCTATCTGAAGGTCTAAATGATTCATTTATTTAGAAAGCTTAGAATATGACGATAAAACCAAACACAGTGGTCCAAATAATGTTAGAGCACTCATTTTTGTGACAGTTCAGCAAACAGCTTTCAGTAATAGCAAATTGGAGTTTCCATGGAAGATATATAGCTCTGCCATTATCTCCACGAAGTCAAATATCATTGTGCCGTTTAACAATTCTCTTTAGGAATGAGCAAAATTATTAATGCGACCTTTTCAGAAATTTGGACGGGCAAAATTGAAACAAATTTAGTGAGTTACTTTCGGAAATCAAATGAGGAAACTTTTTTAAGTTAAGTTAATTAATGTAATGTGCACGTTAAATTAAATCCATCGGTTCTAAAATAAACTTCCTCACGATGACAAAAAATCTTGGAAGCAAAAGCCTCCGCATTTAGGTAATGTGCGTGCTAAATAACACGATGCAGGCAGGTAGCATGATTTTTCTCAAACCTTCGTTGAACAGCCATTTTCATAAATTTTTTCCAGGATCAATGCATATTAGTAAATTTACGTTTAGGAAACACGAAACTTGTTTCACCAGCGGGTATTTTCAAGCGTTTCTGTGTGATGACGTGTTAATATTTCATATTCCAACTGCGGAATAAAACAAGCATAAATCGTCATGCGATCACCGTCCACCGCCATTGGCTGTGGGTAAAACATGAGACGAACACAAATGGTCTCCATTTTAGCGGAATAATAGGAGTTTTGTTCGCTACGTCCTGATCCCATTCACGGCCAATTTTATTCTCTCTCCTTACATTCTCCACCCCTCGTTTTTCCCTTCTCCTGGTGACGCATGATAACTATATCAAACACCATTGACATTCATAGAGTATGAAGAGAAAAAGTTTAGTCGCTTGGGTATTTTTATGTAATTTTGCGTATACTTTTCAAAAATATTATGAAAAAACAAGAGTGAAATAAAAATAAATTGAATAAAAATGCACACATTTATAATTTATTTCAAAGCTTATAGTGTAAACTTCAATTGGATTTCTGATCATCTGAATTATTTCGTGCAAAAAAAGACCACCAAAATGAACATCGATAAGGACATTTCGTGACAACACTATCATCTTTAACCCACTTTCCTCTATATCCATTATAATAACCTGCCTAATGCGAGAAAACATTAACAATCCTTCGCCATCATCAGCCATGGAATGGAAGAAAACTGGTGTGATAAGTCTAATTTTTACATTCCATCTACCTTTAAGGTGATATGGACGCGAGGGACGTTTCAAGTGGTAAACATAACTAAGTACTAAGTTGTTCCGGTACAGTAGACAACTATCAGCGAAATTGACTTTATTTATACATAGCTTGGTTAATTTGTAAAATGAATATATCAATAAGTCATTTTAATTAAGGTTTAATTTTGTATTGAAACTATATTTTTTAAAAAATGTTCGCATGACAAAGCTCGTCTCCATTCAACGAAAATATGAAAAATTCTTTTAAGTATTCTTTTATGCTGTGGTATATTTTTTACATTTTTAAGCTATTCGGATATTCAAAGAATAGGAGAATTCGTCAAGATGTTATTAAAATGCTACTCTCTTTTCTCTCCCGATATTTTCTACTAGAATAATGTCTGTTCTCTTAAAATTTGTTGCCTCAAGTGTAACTTTATGGAATTTTGCATAAAATATTGTGATGAAATGAAATAATTTACTTTGTCAAGAAACTGTAAAAGTAACTTTAACGGAGTCACCCGCTATGTGTGCATTATAATGCAACCATTTCAGAGAGTAAAAATCATTCGCCTTGACCGGGATTCGAACCCGGATCCCTCGATATCCGGCCGAGTGCTTTAACCACTTAAGCTACCGAGACGTCCTCTTACACTCTGAAATTTTGGGGGTAAAGTAACCCGGTAGCCTGGGGGATATGAGGAGGATTGCGGAGGTGAGACTATAGCAGGTCTTGCTTCGATTCCCTTTTTTAACCCCCCAAAATTTCAGAGTGTAAGAGGACGTCTCGGTAGCTTAAGTGGTTAAAGAACTCGGCCGGATATCGAGGGATCCGGGTTCGAATCCCGGTCAAGGCGAATGATTTTTACTCTCTGAAATGGTTGCATTATAATTTACTTTGTAATTCCACAACCTTCGTCGAAACCTGGATCGTATTTCTTAAATAAAGTATGTGGAATTACAAAGTAAATTATTTCATTTCATTTCAACTGTTCTCTTACTTCTGGTTCCATGATTGCCTCATATAGTTAACGGCTTTCAAACAGATCGTATATAAAGTGCTAACTCTAATTTTCCAAACTTATGCAAACGTTATCCACCAATATTGATCATTACCTACTTATTTAATTTATTGAAAGAAACTGCGGGAGATACCGAGAAAGTT
The DNA here is from genome assembly GCA_037158775.1 of Hetaerina titia. Lineage (NCBI taxonomy): Eukaryota > Metazoa > Arthropoda > Insecta > Odonata > Calopterygidae > Hetaerina > Hetaerina titia. The sequence continues at coordinate 63,316,445 of CM073774.1, forward strand.
AACATGACCTGGGTCCCAGATAATTCCAAAGTGACCCGCTTTAGCGGATGACTCGGGGATTATTTGAATTCGGCTATCGCGGACAGCTGAGTATTAGAGAGAGGTGAAAATTTTCGTTTTGTTGGCATTCATTGGCTTGTAGGACATTGGGGTGTGATCGGGTTTTTACACTGCTCTGAAATCCCGTGACACCCACCTGTCAGCCACTAAGCAGCCCACGCAGAAAAATGTTTGAATTTTTGCTAAATAACGGAATGCACGTAAAATACCCACATTGATTTGGAAATGTTAGTGCAATATTAGTTTATGTATTTTACACTTAATAACCTCTTTTACTAATGAAACTCTCATTGACAATTAGGTGAAAAATAAAGATGGAGAGTTATAAACGAAACAAATAAAAATGATAACATAAATTGCGATTTAAAAAAGAATCACCTCGAAGAGAATGTCTTTCACTTCGAGAAGAAACCCAGCCCAGTCTCCACAATTTCTCTCCCCCCACGGTGGGACGACGGGAAGTAGACGTTTCCTCATGAATCTCTTTCCGCCGAAAGACGAAAGGCTCGGGTTAGGGAGAGATGGGAGGACAACTGGCGAGAAAGTCAAGGATGGGAGCGGGAATGAGTGGTCAGATGGCGCCCCAGCGTTCTTGGTGGACACAGCAGTCTCTCACGACAGAAAGCACACGGGTCTTACTGATTTAACAAAAAAAAAGCCCATCCCTACCTCCCCGCCAACTTCCGACCTTCCAATTGTCGGACCCTAGACGTAGCCGAGTCGTCAATATCTTCGAAAGAGGCCGGGATCTGGTCAGTTGGCTGGCGGAGGCGGCTTCGAGGTTTGTGGCGTAATAGGGTCAATTGAACTACAAGATTACGTAAAACTACAAAATTATCTAACTTGGTTTGGCTGTAGATATTTCTCTGCTTTTTTCCAGTTTATTTCCGATTGCGCATAGTCAAAATAAGTACAATTACTGGTACATACACAATCAAAATAAGTACAACATACTGACTGCTTATGAAAATACTCATACATCATCCGCCAACTTTACAACAGCCTTCACACTCCAGGAACACAACATGGCAGTGGAAATATTTTTCCAAGAAAAACTACCTAACGAATGAAAGTCACTTACATTTATATCCTTCATCAAATGTTGAGTTACAAAAGTATAAACTTACCTCTTTTTGTTTATGCTCCACTTTTCTTGGCAGTTATAAAAAACATAAGTAATTAACATCGAAGATTATTGGCTAGAATTAGTTTCAATATTGATCTACATTGCACTAAAACGTTTCATTATTACCTATGCTTGTCGTTTAAAAATAACGTGGTCAACGGCTATGCGTAATTTTGTCTTTATATTGACTCATCGTTATTAGAATGGTTACGAGGAAGGAGGCAAAGTGACACCCCTTAATACCTGATTTCTTTAAGTTAGCTTTTTCCGCATACGTATCTGCCTGCGTATTAATTTAATGTGTGGTATTTGCGTAAGAGTAAATAATGAAACTTTTTTATAAAGCCCCTTTCGCTTATTTTAATGAATAATGATTCACCTCAATCTTTCAATGTCCGAATGAGGGTTGTCATTGCTATAATAATGAAACTACACGCTGTGCTCTGTCTTAATATTAGTAGCAAATATTTGCACATGCATATCTTACTTTCATTAATCTACACCCTCCAGAATTAAAAGCTTACGCTTCACATTACTTCAAAATACACTCCCTTAAAGTTTTCTGCACACTCGACTTAACTTCAGATTTCCAACAGCAAATACATTCTTACTACCATAGATTTAAAATCTACCGAATCTTTTGGACGACTGCAAATACGCTTTAGAGCCTAAAACAAGCAATTCATTTTCCTTTACTCTTCCATTCGTAAGAATTTTTCCTCATGATTTTCCAATTAAAATATATTCTTGAACCCATATATGCACAGGAGTGTGAATATACGGTAAATAATTTCAGTCGAATTGCAAAATATAGAAAACTTATTTACAGCCAAAAAATATTTCCAAACTTTACTCATTATTGTGTTTATACTCAGCAATGCATTAAAAATAAAATTGGATTAGAATTTCTCCGATAGGTATTCACGTGGGTGAACTTTATTTTGAATTTCAAAACAACTCAGAATGGAATATTTTCCTCTACTCCGTTGGATAACGTTGTCAAATTACATGAAAATCAGAAAACACTTCCCTGACATGAGGCAAATTAACTTTGAAAATTTCCAGAAAATGTTATGCCCGACATTAAAAGTAGAAATATATAAACATATTTAAGTATACGGTAAACTCTTGCTTGAATTCCTTCTTCTATGTCATATTTAGAATAAAATACAGAAAATACCTCTACTTTCCGTAAAAACGAGAAACTTTATTCCAAAGAGTTTTTTGCAATTCAATAAATCTAAATGGAGTACACACAAAAATGGTGTTTCGCTATTCATTCAACAATCGGGAGCTAATTACAAATTGAAGATGGAGGAGGAACTTATTTAATTACTGGTTGAATTAGTAATGGAATTGCTCACAAATAAAGGGCCCGCTGAATTCACGTGGGCATGTTTTTTAGCCGAGGCTCGAAGAGTCCACAAAATGAGGTGTCGCGAAAAACAAACAAGCCACTTCCGCACCTAGGAGGAAAAATTTATGCCTCGGCAACCACCCAACCACCTTCCCCTGTGGACACAATTCATTTCGATCTTTCTTATAAGCGAAGAAAAAAAATACCCAAATAGAATTCCCTTCTCCGTCGGCCGCGTTCATATTTTCATCTGAAAGGTCAAGCGCGTTGCTTCCGTTTCAGACGTTCAGAACGGAGTTTCTGCAAACAACTCCTTTTCCAACAGGAATCTGGGTCGTGCAAAGGCCAGCGAGCATTGCCAGCCCCCATCTCTCTCTAACACACATTCTCTCGCCCTGGTCCGCGACAAGGGGTAGGAGGCGCCGTGGCTGAACTTTCATAGTTCCGCGCACTTGAGGGCAGGGAAGGGTGGGAGACAACGAACGTCGGAACCAGCCGGATTTCCGGACTCCTAGAGGGGAGGGGATCGTGGAGCGAAATGAAAAAAAAAATTGAGGAACGAAAAACGAGCTTCGTCATAGAGATCATACCGGTGGAATACTGGAATATTCATCGAGAAGGAAAACAGAAGTTTACGGGTGCGGACACTCTTTCCCTCACGCAAGCACAGCCGCGGAATTTTGAAGTGTTTCCCATTGAAACGACAGACTCCTCCTCTTACTCGACCAAGTTTTCCTCTCCCGCCTCTAATTCATGAGCAAAGGACACGAGACGAATTTCACGACAATAGAATTTAGCAGGCGCATTAGCAATTCCGAAACGGCGGCGGAGGGGCCCGATACGAAGCCGATCGGAACGAATGATGAATATTCATTGTTTTGATTCTTCTTCCCCTCTTCTTCCACTTCTCGTTTTTTTCCCATCGGGCAATAAAGTAAAATGCAGTTATTCGACGAAAAATGAGGACATGTGAGATATGAATTTAGCAAAAATAAATGCACCGCAGTTCGTCTTGTTAGTGCAGCAATAATTTCGCATGGTGAGACTCGGGTTTTGAAGTGACAAGACTAATATTTTTTGAAGTGTTGAGCTATATACAGCTATATCGAGTATTCATGGAGCCACATTCCCTTAAATAATATCTGCAGGGTTAATGAAAACAAAATTTTGGAAAAAAGCGAGGGGATTCTTTCTAAAGTAACTCCTTTTAACCAAGAGAAAGTTATAATATTTGGTGCTAGAAATAAGAATAGGAGTAACACTTAGCAACAATAGACCTATGACCAATTCTATATAAAATTATACATTATATATATATATATATATATAGATGATACGGAAGTACTAACGAAAGCAATATAACTTCTAGACGGCACAATAGAACACAGAATAAAACAGATAACACGTAAAAGGACACTCACACTGTCGATGATTTAAGCTTTCGGTCTACTCCGAGGCCTTCTTCAGGTCAGACTCATATATATATATATATATATATATATATATATATATATATATATATGTATATGTATATGTATATGTATATATATATATATATATATACACATATATAAATATAAATACACACACACACACATTGAGTTCTGTTCCTAATTCCTCTTGAGAAAGATGGTTGCACCTCCGAAAATTCGAGAACCAGTGATTCCCTCTTTTATGTGTTTCAGTTTCTGTGATTGTGTCGACTAGTTAGTCCATTTACATATATATATATATATATATATATATATATATATATATATATATATATATATATATATATATCCAACTTCGAAAAGAAAGCCAGGCATTTAAAAAATCTACATAGTATATTATGTTAATTGGTTTAATTAAAAAATACATATATATTTTTTATCATTAAAAAGGCATTCGATAGTAGCATATAAAATTGAAGGAATATAGGAAGACTGCGAAACTCACGGACGTTTCGGGGTCATGAAGCGGCCTCTTCATTATGTACAAACGTTTATGTATATACGTATATATATACACACAGATATATACGTATGTTGTGTGTGTTTGTATGATTCTGATGATGACGGTCATGCCGTCGAAACGTCAACTCAATATGTATCCTTTCTTTGTGTTTCCCTTTTTTATGAATTCTACTCTTGTGTGAAAATGTATTTGTGCGTCGCTGAAGAGCGTTCCAATATATGTATATAGTACGAGTGTGTGAGTGATATTTGTGTAAGTATATCAAATTTTATATCTAGATACTACTTAGATGTGTGATTATTACAAATGGTTTCACTTCAGATCAATTTTAACTTGATAAACCATTATGTAAAAAAAATTACATATATCTTAAATCAAAACTACTTCCATTTTTACGTTTTATGAAAATTATTGTTTCTCGAAGAATAAAATATTTCTTTCCAAAAGTCTCGTTGAAATCGTGATTTGACAAACCGATATTTTTTAAAGCAACACCGTTACCCACAGCGCAAAAAGTTTGGACGCCACTGTTCAATTCAATTTGAATGCTTAGTGGAGATTTGGTTTACTCCATAGAGAGTGGTGAATATTTCACTGGAATCAAAACCCTCGACACTGCGACGGTAACTTGTTCTTGCCCCACTATCTAAGGCATAAAGCTATGAATACTTAAGCAGTGCTATAGCTCACTTACCGTTCGATGATAAGATATTCGTAGCCTCTTCGCCCTCCGTTGGACTTCACACGAAACTCTGAAACATTGGCGGCTTCCCATCCGCGTTCCACTCTCCTCCCCAGGAAAGGGGAGAACACGGGAAGACCCTGTGGCGTGCGCTGCACAATTTCATCGTCCCGACTTCCTAATGGACGAGTAAACCTACCCCATTATGCAGCAGCAGTCTCCTCGCTACTCGGGATCTTTGTCTCTTACCTAATTCACAGCACTTTAACACAAAAGCACACGGTTGAATGAAATCTTCGTCCTCTCGCTAAGTTGGATTCTTTTGTGCTCAGTCGTATCAAAGTCATCACAGGGGTAAGGGTTTCCGGTACGTGTGGGTTAACAACTGTGGAAATCAATTTATAATTTCTATTAATCCAAAAGTAATTTCTGGATAAGAGTAATGCGCTCTCACTATTTCTCGACTGGTGTAGGTCTGAGCAAGCTAGCATCCCAAGTCAGGTTTTTTTCACAAAACATTTCAGAGATTATAGTTAACTATTTTTTTGAACTTATGCCATGGAAAAGTGATTAATTATTTCCTGATTTTTTTTCTGGCAGCGTCAAAGAGTTAATTTTGCTATTTTATCTGGAGCTACATGAAAAAATGTCAACTGCTACAATAGATTTATATACCAGGATTATCTGCCTAAGGTGCATTGATAAGTAAGCGTCTACTCCGGAAGGTCTTCTCAAATATTAAAATTTGCGAGCATTGGGATAAGATTATTACACGGAGCTACTGAATTTGTCGAAATGTCTACGGATTTTACAACTGAACGAGGGCATTTCCTTCCGTGAAGAGAAAAATTTCACAAGGGAAAGTGCCATGGCGAACGAGAAAAAAACGACATCAGAGCTCCGTCGCTCGTTGTCTACGTAACTTAGCGGAAAGCGATGAGGATTCGCGGAGGGAGGAAAGGGGAGAGCAAGAGGAAGACAAATGGTCCAACTGCGACCTGGGATTGGACAAAGAGCCCCCACTTTTTTTAACGCGTCGCCAATTACGAATAATAGTTTCAAACAAAGGAATGGAGGACATAAAATATGAGAACAAGGAGAAGACTGCGCGAAAGGGTCAAAATGAACTGGTGAGTATCGCAGGATTTTTTTTAGGAACGCTCAAATGTTACGGAGAGAAGCTTACGGAAAAGTACGGCCCAGGTTGATAATGAAAAGCGAGCTTGGGATCTGAGGAAAAAAACTTATCTCTGGATCCAATTGTTTGCTTGTTGCCTCGTGACAACAGCGATAAAAAAATAAGAAAATCTTGAAAGATGGGTAAAAAATCTCCCGGAAGGAAGCATGCGTGTGGAAATACAAAAACAGCTTACTAAATCCAATGTTTAGTTAAGAACAATACATATTAAAGCATTTAAAGATAGTTCTGGTCGAATTGTCAAATTTTTGTCCTAATTCGAGACTTCACCAAGTTTAATTTTCGATTAGTATTGTGCGTTTGGATTGGATATAAATACTCTTTCCGAGATATTAACAATGCGGGAGATATAAATTTCCCAAAGGATTACCGAGCAGTCCGGAAGAGAATGTTTGCGGATTATCAGCAAAACTGCTTGTCTTTTTTCCTACCACGAATGAAAGGGTGGAAACCTCACCACCTCCTCGGCCCCGCGCTCTGAATACGTATTCCCTCACACACATCCTTCCCAAGAAGGGAATTCGAACGGAGAGAGACGCAAAGTGCGTGGAGTCGCAGCAGGGGGGCAGGGGATAAAAAAATCAAATGGTTTCAACTCCTTTGTCGACTGAGCGATGGGATCGATACTCGAAAGTGCACGTGTATATGTGTGTACGAGGAGGTAGGAGATATAGGGGTGGGAAGAAAAGGCTTGAGAGCACGTCGCACTGGTCCGTTAACTTCACGTCCCAATTGGCGGACCGAGGGAAATCAGAACCACGGGACGGGCCAGGGGAGGAAGGAGAGAGGGAGTGAGAAGAGAGAGAAAGAAAGGCGGACATGGAGAGCGCATGGAGGGTGTGGGTTTGGGCGTGCGATGTTGTTCATGTGTAATGGTGGGTTGGGACCGGCGTGGCACTTCTTGCTCCACCCCCCTCACTGCTTATTTCGTCACGTGGAGGGAGCACTCGTACGAAATAAAAACGGGGTGGGGGAGAGAGAAAACACTTTTAACGCGGTCATCTGTGTCCCGATTCTCAGTTTTGTGGTCCTCTCTAGTCCCCGTTTTGTTTCCACTTTTTTTCTGTTCTTTTAATCGCTCCCCCCTCCATCCTCCAAACCCAAACCGGAGAGTCACTTCGATCGCTTCCCATATTTCACCCGCGAATGGTGTGACGCACTCGCCTCGCTTGATTCTCTTTGCGCTGTTGTTCCTCTCTCTCTCTCTCTCTCTCTCTCTAGCCATCTTTCGCTCTCCCTCTCTCTTCTGTTTGATGCGTATTTTTATCCCGGACGTATCGACGGCTTCCCTCGAGTTCTTCAACCCTAAAAAAAGAGATAATTAATTGGCATCAAACATATCCATTCAAATTGCAATCTAACTCCACTATGTTGTTACTCATTAATATGAAACAGTTAATCATTAAAATTTTTAAGTTAATTGGCAAAGGATATAATAAAAAACTGTAGTTTTTCATATCAATTTTAATTTCATTAGGACAGTACCTAATAATTTCGCTGTTTATCCTATGAAAATATATTTTTAGTGAATTAATCACAGATTTTTGAACCAATATCAACATACATACAGCACGTTTTTCATTATTATTAATAACCGCCAAGCAGAGATATTTCCTATTCACTTCTGGGTAATACTTTTCAAATAATGAACTTGGACTTCAATAAAGTGTAACTTAGTTCATATTTTGTGATAACCATTCAAATAGCAACGATTATTTGTCTATTTACACTAAAATAACTACAGTTTATTGCTCACAAATTACATCGAAAAAGTAATAACCCGAAAAAGGATCGTCCGTTAAAACATCAATTCGATATGTACTTGTATTCACTTATAGCAGGTCTTCCAGCTCGAAATAATAAATACGTTGCAATCGCCAGCAAATACGAGTACTTGAGCACTATTTTCCATACCGGCACTCGACAATTTCTGTTCTCTAATACATGTCAGTAACTCGTCTAAATTTGATTGTTCACGAGTTATCCGGACCCCTATCTGGTGTATAATTCGCAAACGTATCTTTCCACTAACACACTTGATATTAGTGTGCGTTAGGGGCAGTCAGTCATGTCAGGCACGGAAGGTGACGAAGACAACTACAGTAAAATTACGGAATCAAAATAAATCTCAATGACGCATGGACATGCACGGGCCTTGAAGAAACGAAAATTAAGAGCACAAAAGAATTAAAGTTTACCGGAATAAAAACCCGAAGAAAAGAGTTTTAGGCCGTCGTATTAATTACCGTAAAACGCTATTTACGGTTGTATGGAAACCTTTTGAAATTTTCATCGCAGTCACCATTTAGTTTATGTAAATATTAACATAAACTGACAACATAAAACTTTGGGTTTTTATAACCTATTTTTAAATATCAATATCAACAAACATGTTACCGGGTAATAATTAAATTCGAACTTGGGAATCTTTCCCAATATAGCGTATTTCACCATAAAATCGTCGATTAATTAAGTTGAAATTGACAATTACTAATTCGCAAATAGTGTTCGAAATATTTCATTTATCTCAGTAATCACAACTGTTTAGCTTCTTGTTGTTGATAGCAAGAACATATACGCATAAAAGATAAGCAGGATCTAAGAGATATAAATATAGACTTGTGTATTGTTTTATGGCTATGGTATGTAATTGTAACTTTTACAGAAATTCCTTTCATGTCTTTCCACAGCTGAGTATCCATTCCTTAATTTACACACGCAAACACGCCGAGAAAGCATCAGATCTTACTGCAATTTTAATGCTTTCATTACATGCTTTCAGTGTACCTATATATCAAATCAACCCTCTATAACAGCCCAACCCTCATGTAAACTTACTTCTATCTACCCTATGACAAGTCGTGATCAAAGGGCAGATGGGAGTCTTTGAGGATTCCAGTCGACCTCATTTGCAGAATGTACGGACTGCAAATGGCTTTCTGCAAGGCTTTGAATCGGGACAGTCCAAATGAATATTTCTGTACGTGTTCACCCTTAAGAAGGATTTGTCCATGTTAGAGCTTTGAGGTTGTGGCCTAAGAAGACGAAATTGTAGAAGTAGTATAAAAGACCTCTGATACATTTTAACAACATTTTTGACTTTCGATGAGATGTTGAAGACCATGTTAAAGGGGTGTACATTAGGTAAACGAGAAAAGGTGTATCGGAATGCATAAAAATGTTTACGTTTGTAGACGAGACATTTTCCTCTACTGCGTTTTCCATAACGGATTATTTTTTATGATAACTACATAATTTCCCGACTACTAAGCAAGTCTCAGGATAAAAGAAACGCATAGGTATCAAGCGAGTGTTGTTTCAGAGAGATAGGAAAAGAGAAGGAGTTGAGAAGTTTACAAAGAGCTCGGGAGGAGGAAGAGGAAGGTTGGTACGTGCAGGTTGAACGCAGGTTGAGTAAGAAAGAACGTAATTGCACAGATCAATGAAGCTGGGCATTTTCGTCCATTTTACAATATATTAGTCGAACGATAACTTCACGAGGAAGGATTTCCGGGACTATGTTCATCGGGAGCCCATTCAGTTTGATTAGGTTGCACAATCCGCGTAGTCGGTGGTGACTTTCCCGAACTCCCTCCATAGTGAGGCCATAACACCTGACGTGGCATCGTCCCATTTCCCTCGCTACCCACCCGCAAATCAACATGGCTACCACGACCGAACTCCCGCTACCGATTATTTTCACCACCACTCAAATTGGGGCGTTTTGTCCGGGAGAGAGGGGAGTGGAGGGCTTGGTGGGGTTCTCTTATGCTAATGATATTTCATCCGGAGAGGTAGGGGAAGAGAGGGGACGAGGACACCATTCCCATTCCCATCCTCCAACTCGCCTTCTCATCCTCCCCACGTGCGCCCACGGGAAATACATCCGGTCCCTCCACCATAACCCCTCCCCCAACCCCGCCGAAAATCGTCGATTTACCCCTTCCCGCAGTCGATTCCCCGACTGGCCTCGCCTACCCCCCCACCCTCCTCCCCCAAAAATCCCTACCACCCGAACTGGCGCCCTTTTTCTCTCTCCCTCCTTCCCTCCGACGCGGCGAGCTCTCTTCCGCTCAGAGGACTCCGCGCGACGGCAATCCTCGGAAAATCCAACGCAAATGAATGCATTGTGAGACGGCGCACCCTCCTACTAAAATCCCCTTCACCCTCCGTCCCTCCACCGCCATGACTTTGAAACCCCGCCGAAAACGTCCCCCCGACTCGCTCGGAAACACTCCTCTCCACCCTCCCGCCCAATTTTCCAACCTTCTCCGCCCACCTCGAACTCGAAGCCGACCGAAAAAGGCAGAATGGAGAAAAAAAATAATACTGGGGGAGAGAGGGATGGAGAGAAAGTGGAAAAGAGGGAGATGGCGAGAGAAATAATAGAAAACAGGTAAGGGAAGGGATCAATGCCGAAAATTCGTGGTGGAAATCACCGCGGGAGAAGTGGTTTTTGCAAATGATCCCAAGTCCGCTTCTTCCTCGTTGCACTGGTGGGATAGAGAAATTCTCCCGTAATGAGGGTGATTGTAGTAGAGGGTAGGTTTAACACAACGTGGCTAAGCAGAGCATGCGGAAAATATCTAACATATTACAGAGGTTTTATGATGGCGAGGGAACGAAATGGACGGGGAATGGAATGAGGAAATAAAGACTGACTTGTGAAAGTTATAATTTTAAACAGAAATTTGGAACTCTAGACTCGGCGTTTTCCACGTCGGAAGCAAATTTTAAATTCCAAAACTATTTTGTTCTGCTGTCTATTTGATCCACATTGCACAGAATGGGGAAGTTTTTCCCTCTTTTGTAAATCATACTCCCTACATTAAGTCTACTTGTATCTATTTCCTTTCCATTCCTCCCTATTTTAACATCAAAGAATTGGTACTTTGGTTCATCAAACTCACTCTCAAATTCACGAGCGCGGTCAATTAATTTTACCCGAGGGTCTTGCGTGGAAAAAACGTAACAAATGGATGATACCAAACAAATATTCCTATCAAAAAACTCTTTTGTTACCTTAAAATATCAGCATTTGTGCATCTCTGTTAGACAATTCCACAATGCTCATCGTCTGAATGGAATGAATTGGAATCCCATACACCTGTTACTTAGTTTACTAAATTAAGCGCGAAAATCCAAGGAAATTCTTAGAAGACCAGAAATAATAATTTTCTTGTTCTTACTTCACATTTATTCTCCATGTTTCCTCCCAATAATTTCCTCAGAACTTTGAGAATAAAATTGGAAAAGGGGAAATAAAGAGGGTTGGTAGTGTTCTTTCTTTTATGTACGTAAATATAAAAAAATCGCGAATCAAGGAGTCTAAAAATATATTGTCAATTTAATTCATTAGATGACACAATATATTTTCATTTAAAAGCGCTTTAATCATGAGCTCAAAAGATAAAAATAACACATATTAATATTTCCGTGAAATGAATTTGATTAAGTGTTGGTTGCTTAATACAGTTGCCGCTGTAATTGAATCCAGAGCAAGATCCACCGGCGGAATTTGGTTTAAGCTTTCTCTTCGGTCCACTATACATTCATATATATAGAGATGCATTTGTCTGCCTGTAGAAACCCTTTGGAGTGTAAAATCTCTCCCCTCTCCACGAATTCCTTCCTTGATTCACACTCAACGGCCTTATTCAATTCCGTCATCCTTCAACCGTCACCCAACACCATCCTCTTCTCTTCCGTCATCGTTCGCCCGGCCTTTTCCTTCTTTGCGCCTCCAGTAGCCTCGCATTGCCGAGCGGTCTGACTTCCTTCTCACTTAGACCTTCCGTCCTAACAATGCCTTTCCTTCTCGCCGCATCATTCCTTCCTTACCCGACCCATAAGAACGGATCCAACGGGCACCCGTCCTCCCGAATGAAGTCGTTCCTCTGTGAATGGTATTTCCGCGAATGCCTTTGCCGACTTATCAGGTGACATCTGAAATATTTTGCCCACCCCTATTCATGTAACCGTATTACTTATTTTCGGGAGCACATTTAAAACGCCATCGATTTGAAAGCAAATTACCTTTTCTTCGAAGCCACAGTAGTTTACAAAACCGTTGTTTTTAGTTCCTACGTTTAGGAGTTGACTTTTCAATTGATAACTGCAAGATGACACTCTTGCACGTTCACCGATGGGGAATTAAGTTGACATTTTTGAAAATAATACCCGCGATCCTTACTTTGTTCATGCAAAACACAAAATGTCCTCATTAAGACTAGATATTTTGGATCTCACTGATCGCTTTGAATTGCGGAAGATATATCAAAGTGTGTACATGGTTCCCAAGATTTCTCACTCGAGGACATTTATCTACTACACAATCGGATTCAATCTTGACCAGATCGGATTTCTACGATTAAAATGTTATGCGCTAGTAAATATAATGTCAACCACCAAAAGCGATGGTACATCCTCCAGGGGTACCTTAGAAACTGTAAAGAGTTATTCCAAGATGAACCAACGCTTCAATCTTCACGCTTGCACTTTGAGTCGTCCTGACTCCAAGTGCAAGTATGACTTAATGTCTTATCTATTCGCCAGGTTTCACGTTACCATTTTACAAAATGAAGGAAATTTTAGGCCAACCCAAGACATTTATTTACGGAGTTACGAGGACAAAATTGTGCTAAATACATAGACTGATCCAACTAATGATATGAAATTTTAAGTTGTTCTACTTTATGATACTATAATATCGTGTGAATCGTAAAAGATTTAAGCTTTATTTTTCGTATTAAATATCATTAGAAACCACTATACTCCTATGTGCAGTAATCGTAGATTAAACCAAATAACTCCATGAAAATCATGGTCTTTAATTTTATAGGTTATATTTGTACTCTAAAAATATTCAGAATTATGATAAAATACGTAATAACGCACCGTAAGCATAGAACGTTTCAATTTCGTAAGCATAGGAATTCGTATCGTGCCGGAATTGGTTGGTTAGCATTTAATGAGTGGGTTTTTCTAATTTTTGCTAGTAATTAGGTACTATTAAAATTTTACTCAGTTTTGTTGAATAATGTAGGCCATTAATAATTCTCAGATTTGCAAAGGTTTTCTATTTAGATTAAAAGAAAATAAGTAATCATGGCTCTGAATTGTCATCAGAATTTTAATGAGTAACTATATCCCGACCAACTGAATAAAACATATTATTAAAAGACTACATTTATGTTATTCAAAGGTAAGTTTTACAAGTGCAAAATCCTGAAATAAAATTGGCGGCATGACAGTTAAAATCGCGATACAATTTATTCTTTTCATACGTGAATGAGTGCTCATACGGCTAAAAATATACGTATACCGCGATAAATTGGAAGCATAGGAAGTGGTATATTGAGCTAAAATCCTGTCATTTTGAACATTTCCCGCAACATAAATAGCATAATTTAATGAAGGATACGGTTCTATCATTAACTTCTGTCTGAGGGTTCAGTATTTTACACCCCATGACTCAAAACCGGTAGACTAACCTAATTGTTTAGCTTTATAAAATGTAAATATGAGTCATTTAGACCGTTCCTTGATCATTCAATGGGATAAACGGTGTGGTCACAGAGTGAATAGGGCATTCGGGTGGTGACCCGACTGTCAGAGGTCCAAATCCGGGTGGGTTGTCTTTTGGCACGCTCGACTGGAGTAGGCACAGTGGTTCTCTGGCCGGAAAACCACATGGATCGGAGGGAAAGGAACTGGGCCTCGAGGCCCAAATCCAGGCTTTAATACATCATAGGGCTTAACTCAAGGTGATCTCTACCCTTGCATACCTAATCAACCTTTGGTTTGATGACGTCGGTTAAGGGAATGGATATAGTAGAACTCAGCATCGCATAAGGTTCCTGACAGAAATCAACTGGATCCAACCATGTATTGGTAAAGTTCTTTTAAACCTCACCTCAAATAAACATTAACAAGTGTAAGGAAAACTATTACACTGGATTTTATTCATAGGATGTGACACAAAAGTTTACCAGGCATGTATACGTACGGAAAGAGAAAATGTGTTCATTGATGAATGAGTCTTGTCCCATAAAATGGTTTTGTGTTAGGAAATCATGCCTTATAAGCATTGACTTTATCCTATCCAACAATGAAAATCCAAAGCTATAAAGAACAAAGTACAAAAGTTATATTTCCATTTATTCAGCGAAGAGAGTGAAACTCAGTTATCTAATAAAGTGGCATAAGGATTGTTAATACTTATTAGTACTATCAGCAAATTTCATGATCTAAATGAATTCAAAATGAACTTATCATAAAACCAAGAGTTGAGTTTGAACGAATAAATATGGACCGGCGTTTAAATGGAGCGAGTGTTTTAATAAATAAAGGAAGACTTAATTTAGAACTTTATGTTATTAATAAAAGTTTCCCGTTTATTCTAGTTGAAATAGAACCTCTTTTGGCACTTTTTAAATGTTATCTAAATAACCTAGCCAAAAACTACGTTTTGGAAAGTACCTGTCGTGTTCTTTATAATTATATCCTTAAATAAATAATTTAGATTCGGAATTTTAGTTTTATACTTCTATATTTTCGCTGAAAACATTTCAGCAAGAGGGACCACCGTAATCGAGTGTTGTTGTTTTTTTTACACTTTAATATTTTTAATACTTGCGTGATGAAATTAAGGGAAGATTATAAAAACTCGGTATAATATAATATTCCACTCAGATCCATAGACCTTTAAAAGTTTAAAGAATTTAAAAAAACCCCAATTACTCCTGCTAATCAAAGCCATTACCGAGAAAAACTAATTTCAAAGGTTAGGCAAAATCCCATTACCTAATGAATTATTGGGCTAAATCGAAAGGCTTAATTACTTAAACAACAAAAACTGTAAATCGAACATAAAACATTATCATTTGCTGGTTTCAAATTGCTAATATAGTTGTGGTCATTAATGATTTTTATAATTCATCCGCCACTAATGCCAATCAAGATTCACGAGCTCACTAATATCAACCTATCAGATATCTAGCCAGCTCGAATTTACTTGCATACGGACCACTATGCGCTTCATGCAATGAAAGAGAAGTTAGATACTAATCATTACACAGATACATCACACCCTTTTTTGATATAGCAGTAGTTCCATATTCATCAACCTCTAAATTGCCAATTAATCCCGAATTTAACATAAGATTTTCTTCTTTCTCAAGGTCAAAGCTGATGTGTTGATCAAAGGATTTTTTACACCATAAAACTCTTCCTTCCTCTGAATAGCAAATACCATAAAACTCTGCAAGCGATTTCTCATAGTTACTTGCATGCATAACGAAGATCAAAATGAAATGTTTTCACTTGAAAAAAATTAAGACTTTATTCTAAGTACTTGTACAGTGATAAATGACATTCCTTACATTTATAATAGTGCAATTGGATAACAAGTTTCCCTTAGAGAGCTTGACAATAATTTACATGGTCCATATTAATTCCTATTTGACTTTATGCTATTTTGCTAAGGGTAGAACATTTGTGAGTTCTCATGCTGATCATATGCTTTGGAGTATCAGGGGAGACAACTACACATTCGAAAACCAAATTTTTGCCACCCCTTTTTGTTCACCATTTTGGCTAACGTAAATAATCGTTACTTAACTTTTTGTTAGAATTACACAATTTCTGTTCAGAATTGCCGAAACTACAAGGGTAGTCCCAGAAGTACAGGACCCAATTTAAAAAAAACAAACATTTTGGAAAAAATGCATTTATTTTTCAACATAATTTCCTTTAGGCTCTAAACACTTTTGCCGACGATGTTCAATAAGCTCGATACCCTTTTTATAATACGAACTGTTTTGCTTATGGGTAAATATTGAAAGGAGGTACATTTTTGATATTATGAGCCTAATAATGGTCGGTTTCCGATTCATTATGTAAAATAAAGTTTTGACAAAAAGAGCGACAACTATTGAAATATGGTCGAAATTTTATTTTTCACAAAAAAAAATAAATGCCTTCATATTTGAGATAATTTTATTTAGTAATCGAAAGGCAATGTAAAATACGAAATGTAGCAATCTATTTAGTTATGTGTCAGTATATTTTAACTACATGTCCTGCGAGATGTTGTCATGACGAGGATGGTCAAATAAGTATCCGGTCTGACCAAGAGATGGCGGTAGTTTTTTGATAAATATCACTTTATTAGAAAGTACGCAATCTATAAAGCATATATTTTAAGTTTGATGACGCCATGTTGTTTAGTATTTGTTTGGCAGCCATCAATAGTGAACGTCTTCCGTGAATTCGTGAAAATGGAAAAAATTGGTCATCGTTATGTAATACAATACTTCTATTTGAAAGGCCTCAGCCCAATCAATATAGATTTTGAACTGGATCCTACTCTGGTTGAGTCTGCTCCTTCGTTTACAACAGCAAACTATTGGGTAACAGAGTTGTCTTTCCACTTTTCAAACACGCTCTTAGCTTGCTCATTACGCTTTAAAAGTACAAGGAAATAGTTGTATAAGGAAATCTGGTTGACAGTTTGCCTTATTTTTTTATGTCACGATGAGTATAATTTTAACTATAAAATAAACGCATTGAAATTCAAATTTTTGTTAAATTTTTTCCTATTTGCAAAACAATTAATCCAAAAAATATGAGGACACACTCTGTCGGAGTGTTGAAAATCGGGGTGTCCGAATTCCGAAAATTGTCCTCTGGGCATGTTCATATTTTTAATAAAAGACATGAAAAAATTTTTTAACAAGACTCAAAAATATTAGAAACACAAAATTATATAACTCTGCTCTGCAAGAGGGTAAGAAGCTACCTGTATATTACTTGATGATTCCCAAGTTCACACGATCAAGTACCAGATAGGTAGATCTGTAATTTCTCAAATGGCACCTGCAATGGCGAAATCTATCCGCGTGCCCTCACTGGTCATGTCGATATGTCATTCCCCTTATTAGGCACCGGAGTACAAGTCGCTGGTGAACCTTGATGCTACACGCTCCCTCATCCACTGCCCTGATCAATGAGCATTAGGCCAAAATGGTGTGCCGCCTCTCCGTGCGCTATTTTGTTTATCACGCGCGAGCGTGGGTAAAAAGGGATTCACGGCCCCGAATTGAACGCCATACGAAATTAATTTGCTAATGACTGAGCATAAAAGGATCTCATGCGAGATTAATCGTCCCCACTTCAAACCACAGTCAGGGGGGTAGCGGCAAGGGAGTGGCGGGGAAAGGTGGGGCGTCAGCCACACAGCGAGCCCAACCCTGATGATTGAGAATTTTCGCGGAAAGCGGGGAGAAGAGAGAGAGGTATGGCTGAGTGGTTTTTAAGCGAATGGTCGGGAGCATTCGTGAGCACTCGTCGGGAAAAGGAGAATCGGGTCTGCCGAGGTTGAGGGGACGAGAAAGAAAGAGAAAGGGAGTGATAAAGCTGGAGAGGAATAATGCGGATGTGTGGGTGTGTGTTTGTGTGCGTGTGTGTGTGTGCGTGGGAGGGAAGCAGACTTAGAAGCAGAGGAGAAAGGCGTGGGATGGTGAAGAGCACGGAGGAAGAGAGATAAGTGGCAAAGGAGAGAGCGGAGGAGGGAGGATATTCTTGCAGAGGGAAGGAGGGAAAGAGAGAGAGAGAGAGAGCAGGAGATGGATGGAGGGACCAATTGTACATGATACCCCCTTGGCAGTGGGGGCAAGATTGGATATGTGCGGGGGCGGGGAAGAGGAATGGCGGGGATGACAAAGGGGAGATGGGAAGAGGGAAGGGTGGGGGCAGTGAGCCAGCGGTGGGTTGTAGTGAAGGGGAGACGTAACACTCAGGCGGGAACCTAAGACTTTTTTGTGATGTTATTTAGAGGTCTCCTTCCCCGTGTTCCACTGTGCCTGTTTTCCTCATAAGGAATTCAACACTTGAAGTGCGAGACTCCGGGAGTGTTTTCTAGATAAAAACAGGGGCGTTATTGCAATCTTTATCGCTCGTTCCCGTTGTGCTTATATTTTGACGAATATCCCATCACTGTTCTTGAAATTTTGCGCCACAAAATCCAACACGACGCGATTTTTTCTCATATTATTTTGTATTTTAAATCTCGAGAGAGGAATGGAAATGGATCTCAATCAGTGCCGCAAAGCAAAATCGTGTTATGGTATGCGGAAGAGGCAAAGGGCAAAATAGGTATCCCTGTTTGCCCCATTAAACGAATAAAACATGGTAACGTGATCTGCAAAATGATTCAATTACCTACCCACAAGGAAAAGTTCTCGTGTCTGGATACCTTTTTATAATCCACTTTGTAACCAGTAGGTAAACAATAAACACCACTACGTAATGGTGTTATTGGATATTCATTTTTTAGAATGATGCTATAGGTATTTAACGATTGTGTTTGTGACCGGAAATCGGAAGAGTCAAATTCAAATATGGTAAATACTGATTTTGTCTTATTGATATTCTGTCTATTAAATGTATGGATTGAAAATTTTTGGCCCCGGAGCTTTGCTGAAAAAAATTGTCCACTGATCCAAGACGTGTTCTTATTGTATTAAAATGAATGAACCAATACACAAATGAATGTATTAAATAAAGTGGAAATGACTAAATACTTACACTAAATACAAATTCCAAAATGCTATTGTCCTAAGTGTTTATCAAATGGAGTACTATTACATGGACCTGCGTCTAAAATTTTCCTTAAAATTGTTGGATTGAAAGATGGTATGCCGATTCGTCTTTCGTTAAATATTATACTACCCGATTACAAGCAAGGTTTTAATAAACAAGCTAATTAGTTACATCCTCATTAGAATAAATCGTATCAAACAGTGAAAGTTTCCTAAGATGCTTTACGTAAAGACAGATTACTCTTAATAATACCTTTAGTATGAACGTATCTCCCAAATGAATGGGTTCTATATATTCTTATCTTCTAGTGATACATTCCCGTTGTAACTGGAGTTAAAATATAGGATCTCTTCATACCAATTACTTTAAAATACTACCCTTTCAATCAAGTTAATAAATCTATTTAATAATTTCACTCTGTACATATATAACCTCAAGATATTTTACACATCTCCCCAGAGCGAAGTCAAGCGGGTGGTATATAACGCTAAACGAGTACAAATGTATACACAATAAAAAACATAAAATTATGTACCTGTAATATAATACCTCATATCTGATTGGTTAACTGATATATGTGGACACTCAATGCCCCTGGATACTTTACCCTGAAGACGAAGCAGAGTAAAGTAAAATAGTAATGAGAGCAGAAATAGTGTGGATTGTTTTCCTCCGTAAAAAATCAGAGGTGCCATGAAATATGTGTTTTAGATCAACGGAGCCCTTCCCATGCTATTTTCTCAAAGGGATTCCCCATCCGCAAAACAATCAGCCATTTTACGATAGAAATGGACTAAGTAAAAATAAAACAGTTTCTGGCGTAACTTGGTGGAAAATCTTCATACTGACGTTTTTATAAATCAACCCACTGATAATGTTATGCTATAACGAAACCTGGGTCATGAAAATAAAAAGTTTATGTGGAAAAGCAAAGTGGTTTGATTTAAAAAAAGTCAAAATGGACAAAGGCTTAATTAAGCTGCCACTAAAGATATTAACTGTACCAATGTAAATAAAAAATAAACGTATCTACGGTCTTGAAACAATGAAAACGAGATAGCTTAGACCGCAAACATGATTGACACTAGGTTTATAAAGGGGGAGGGAGAAAGTAAGACAAAGTTACAAGTAAAGGAAAAGATAGGGAACACACACTAGGTCACTAGGGTGTATTTGGGAAACAGTGACACACGTATACCCTGACCACTATGACCAACACTTGGTTTAAATACCTCTATGAGCGTGAGTATGTGTAAAGAATGTCAGTGGATTCTGAAATATATTAGGCTATCTTATGATTAGTCTCAGATTTAGGAGTATCTTCCGCTGGTACTACGAATTACCAGTTTAGGTTCAGTGGGGGTTCAGTTCGACGGGGATACGAAAGCGTAGTACCATAGCAATAATGAACTTACTGCTAGAGAGGAGCGTCGTATAACAATTTTTACTGAAATGATAGGTAACCTATCATCCCCTAGAGTAGGTCGCTGGATTGGGTTTTGTTTGGAGTTAAAATATTTATTTGATAGTTGTGTCCATCCAAAAACCTACCTTAACCGGTAGATTACCTAATAACCCTACCATCCCCAGCTACATGCTCTCGTGTCGCCTCCCAGAAAAGATATAAATGCTGTCAAAAACGTTATGCATTACAAACTTCTGTAGGTCTATGGATGTTTTAATAGATAAGGTTTCACTAAGTGAAAAAGTATGGAGAATATACCTACGGTCGGAGTTAAATTTTCACTTTGTAGGGCAGTTGATACAAAATGTAACTGTAATTATTTTCGATAAATAAAATATTGAACTCTCTCTAGCTATCTCTCTCGTCTGTGATTTCTTTGATTCAATACTCTAAAATAGTGGTTTAAAACATGTGAGAACGTGTCAACACGAACCTATTGCTACTCGGTAAATATAAGGTTTTTTAAATTAAGAAAACTAATAAAAAGCCGGAAATATTAATGTTTGTAAGTAAAATACTTCAATTCTGTATTGTATTCTAAGTATTGCTAAATAACTTATTGCTTCCATCTCGATTTTGAAAGATCTCCGGACGGATCGCTTTTTTGCGTCATCGACGAAACTTTACCAATTCATGTTTATTGTACCTGTTGGTACTACTGTTGTGCCTGATTACTAATGTGGCCGCGTGTGAATCATCGACTTTGGGAGGGATTCGAGAAATTCCAAATGCCACGGCGATCCCGAAGAAGGTGGAGGGGGAAAACATGTGGTCAATTCAGCTGACGTGTTGGAAGAGTGCCCTCTCATTGCAGAAACCCGCCCCTCGTTCCCTTTGACCTCCCTCCTCCCCGAATCACACCCGCCGTTCACGCATAAGAATGGCCACGAGAAGAGGCTCGGGAGGAAGATGGATGAGCAGATGCGGGTGACGGGCGCCGCTTTGGGACGGGACGAATTGGTCGGTTGGGAAAGTGTTTTATCGCATTTTCCTGAGGCGAGTCAAGATTTGAAGTGATCACGGCTCGTAGGGAGAATAGAGAAGAATAGAAAGGAATCCCCGAGGCAAATCATTTCGGCGGAGTGTTGGGGGAAGAGACTTCGGCCGGAAAAACTGGTGGAAGTCGCTTAATGCTGTGGGCGTATGAACATTTTTTCGTGTTCTCCCTTAGGTGTTAGAAACGAGTTATTTTTTCTCCTCTACCCGTTATGTCCAGCCCTAACCAACGTAATGGATCCCTTAGAGAATTTTCCTCGGTTTCGGGTTCCAACATATTTATCACGGAGCCACTGAGATAAATGTTTCGGAGTGTTACGGAACTTTTCGATTCAAACGTTTAGAGTGAACATTGATACCAGTTAGTGTTTTCAAATCACGCACCTCGTCGTCTATGTCTCCATGCCATCAAAATTTGTAGCGTATATTCAATCATACAATCCTTTCATGGAACACGTAATAAATCTGTAAAAATATTTTATTCAAATTTGACCAACTGTTCATATTTTGACTAGATAAATACTTTTGTCTTTTTTTCCTATGAAAAGAAAAACGTCAAAACACTGAAATGATTACAATCGCACTGTTTCCTTAATTCCAAATAAATTTAGTTCTTGTTCTTTCGAAAGGACAAACCTCTAATGGTAATTAACGGAAACAGATTCAGTTATTAAAAACGAGATAGTCGAGACCATAAACTTGATTGACACTAGGTTTGTAAAGGGGGGGGAATAAAACTTAGTTACAAGTAAAGGGAAAGATAGGGAACACACACTAGATCACTTGGGTGTATCAGACTTTTTTGAACCGCACACACTCACTCGTTCAGGGTTTGCAAGGATTCCTCCTATACCAGGACCTGACACTACGAAGATTACCTTTCATCTTGCTTCTAACCTTCGATCATGGATGGCCCCACCAGTGGCAAGTATCATTTTTCCCAACGGCACATCACTAGGGGTCATCAGAACTGGCAAGACCTTCCCCGACGTCAAGGTTGCAGTCCATGGGGAAGGTTTGAATTAATAAAGACGTTATTATTTGAGAGATACTTGTAAAAGAACTTACATGCATGCACACTAAATTTTGTAAAAGTATTTGTCACTTGATATGATGATTCATGTGAATTTTGACGTAGAATGAATACTGCGGGCAGGTATCAACCTTTTCTGTCCAACTAACGCTAAAGTTTGAGAATGTACAGTTTTAATCACCTTCCAACTTGAACGCGTGAATCTCATTTCTGTGCCGGAAAATATATTGTTTGCTCCCATAACTCCCTCTGTATTACAGCAGACGGTTGACGGATACGCATTTCCTCTCCCTCAAATGCGGTTAAGCAAATTTACTCAGTATTGTGCTCGCAACCAAGGAAGTGAGCGTTATAACGGCCTCGAGTTTATGCCTCGTTTCGTTTCGTTTTTCGTCTACGAAAATAAATCGCCCTACCATAAAAATCGTTTATAAAACAACACGAAAACCGCTCCTCTCCAGAAGAGTAGGAAAAAATTATATATATATATAAATGAGCAAGCTCAGACTCCAATTAATGAAAGAAGTTTTTTCCGAATCAAACGAACGAGGCAAAACGTTTGAATCCTACCGCCCGTAAACCCATGGCGGAGAGTAAAGGAGAGAATAAGGGGGACGGGCACGTTAATGAGAAATTTCTCCCATTGAAAAAGGAGAGGAGGAGGAGGAGAGTGAGGAAAACAAATGAGAAGAGGACGAGAACAAAAATGAGGATTAAAGGATAGGATTAACAACATCAGGAGAAGTTTAAGTAGGACGCAAAGCGGAGACGAAAACCTTTCTTCCAAGCGAAAGGGTGAGCTTTCCAACAACACTTCTACGTGATGCTATGCGGTATACACTTTTAATTGGCAGATACAAGTGTACATCGTATAAGTCATATAAATTAGTTAGCATGCATAAAGATCTTTGCTAACCAAGGCTTTTACATAGCGATAGTTATGAGCGCAAGTATTATCGTCAGCAGTAAAAGTCCTTTGAGGGATTTTTCGGTACTAGGTATTTATTTTTCAAAAACATCTACACCATATAAATTTCAATTGCCTTACAATGAGTTTTGAAATATGCCGGATAAAAAACAAGACCCCATCAATGGATTGAAGTATAATCAAAATTCATTTGTGTTTAGTGATTAAAATAAAATTTTTGCATTTTGAATCGCCAATTTGTCTGAGAAGTGATATATATTTAAGGTCTCAATGCTACATTTTAAGAAATTATTAAACATAATAAAAATAGAATTATGATAATATTGTTTATCAAGAGAGTTTTTATTAACGACGCAGTTTTTTAACCTAACCGTACTTTTTTGTTAGGTTTTGTTAGGTTAGGTTAGGCAAATACTTTGTATCGAAACCTCTGTCGTTCTTTCATTAATATATGCAATTATATTGAAATAATTATGTATTTCGAAGATAAAGTTCCGTGTTCGCGATTAACTTTCAATATCAGAATCTATTAAAACCATGGTAACACAACCACAGCAACCCTCCTTATTGATTTAGTGAATAGCCCATTCAAGTGCAGTACCGAAGCTAGTATAACATTTAGTATACCTTTTTTACATATTTTAATATTTACAACCTTGTAATATATAAAAAACTACCATCACCTTTGGATAATCACAAAAATAATTTTATTGATGTTTCCTCATTAAAGGTATGTTTTGGGTGGACAAAGAATGGATATGCGTGGCTACGCTCCTCTGCTTCGTCTAACAAGACAAATCCTGACACCCCAAACTACATTAAACTGTTCCTCGAGACTGCCAACCTTCTACCTCCATTCACTCTATCCAATATGTCTATCCATTTCCTACCTCCAACGCCCGTCTAGAGTTTTCCCATCAAAGTCTCCAAAGTTCTATCCCCAGTTAAAATACTCTGCAACCACATTTTTCCCCCTTTGTAGTTCCCTCAAACTTTTTTTTCCTACTGCTACGGCCTACTGGCTTTCCGTTTCATCCATTTGACTTTATCCATGTCTCTCCATGCCAAAATATTCAAATTTTCCAATCTTCACAGATATAATCTTGATTCAACGACCGTGTTCTCGCGCCGCAAAAGTCCAGTCCGTATCAAATGTGTACTGGGCACTATTTAACACCCCCACTCAATATCCCTGCCATCAATTCTCTCCTACGTGAGAAAACTTTCCCGCCAAATGCTACTATCTTTCCTACGTTCCTATCACTGTGGCCATCTTGATACAAAACACTGCTAAGATCAGTAAAATTCCTACTACTCTAGTTTTTGCCCTCCTATTTGAAGGTTTGATTTAATCTCCCTCTATCTTGAACCGCTTTGATTATCTACGTTGTATGTCATATGCTACCAATTACACTGATATTCCTATTCGCTCAGCAATGAAAGCAATTGCTTCACTATCTAGCTAAACATCTCTTGAACCAGACACCAGTGTGCAAGAATTACCCGCCGAATTCCATTCCAAACTCCAGTTCTTCCCATTCCTTGTTCACCATTTCCTCCACGAATTGGTTGAAAAGTTACGCTAAACATGTACACCCCTACCCTATATCTCTTCCTAAGACTGTACATCTCGAATATCTATCCGTAGTCTGAAATATGCCCAGCCTTTGAATAAATCTTCCATTCCTCCTATCTACTCCTTTTTCCTTAAAATTGCACATTCTTTAACTCTATGTACTCTTTCTGAAATCTACAAAACAAATACATTCTGAGATTATCCTATGTTACTTTCGATTAGTGACCTCAGTACTTCAATGAGTTCTAAGAGAAGTCTTAGTTACGCGACATTCTTCTCGCATACCGCCACCCTTCATAAACCGAAACTGATCTTTCACTGTGTAAAAATATCCTCCTCTCAATCCTCTAACTGATTACCGTTATTACCATTTTAGCTGCGTGCGAAATCAAACGTTATATCATTCTCATATTCCTCCTCTATTACCAAATTCAATATTGATATTGCGTTAAATGAAAAAACACAAAAATTTTGGCTTTAAATATAAAATAAATAGGAGTCATAACTAGACGAAAGACGTTTTATCTTCAGAAACTTAGGAATATTCTACAACGGCGCGATCCATATGCCAACTTTGGCCATAATATTTAACGGGCTGAGTGCTCGATTCTGGTTTTGTTTTGTTCATTCCAAATAGTTACAAATTAAAATGTCTTCAACAAATAGCTCTTAATGTGCATTATGATCTTGACAAAAATTTGTATTAAAAAGTAAAATATTAATTTGTATTGTGCTTCAATTTTGTGGCTAAGGATGACGGCAGTAGACTCTTGCTTGCAGTTAAACACATTCACGTGGTTTATGTTGATCATTCAAAAATAAACACTGAAAAACCCTATGCCTGATTCTTTAATGCTGTTAATAGCATTTTGTGTTTTATTCATAAGAACGGCTGCAAGACAGCAGTAGACTAGGCCGCTTCTTATACAATTACTCTCGTTGCATTTGACATTGAATGGTTAACCTTTCCGGTACACTCCGGTTGTTTTCTGTAATAAATGACGAGTGGTAACTTTGAGGTAAGTTTTTTTATTAGTTAATTTACCGGTTAAGGTGGGTTTTTGGATGGACACAACTATCAAATAAATATTTTGTAACTCCAAACAAACAAAACCCAATCCAGCAACCTACTCTACATCAGGTCTCTCTTCATATCTGTGTACTTTTTTACTCCCTTCATCCATCCAACATCCCTATCCTGTTCCTGCCCTTTCCTCGTTTGCCGAACATTCTCGCCTCTATTACCTTCTTCAACATCCCACTGCCGCTCAATACGCCTTTCATCCATTTTTCCTGCCTCCATAGGATTTCTCCCAACAAACCCCTCTCCTCACCCACCATCCCAAGTATTTCCTCATTTTTTGAGGTAAGTACTTAGTAAAAATAATATCGTCCCAACCTGTCTCCTATATAATTAACGGACTCCTGAGAATATAAAACGCTTACTAGAAAATTGTAATGCTCTATTTTTCCTATTTTTACTCGTTACGATCTTAAATTGTGACTGTCAAAGTTAAAATATCCACAAAAAATATGTGTTAGCGTTATAGTTACACGTGCAAGACTGTGACTTAGCATGCGTTAATATGAAATTATCGTTAAGTAACAACTTAGTTTAATCTGATTAATCGATAACCTTTTAGAAGAGCACCACAGAGTGTTAACCACTCAAAAATGGAACAGAAGAAGAACAAGTTAGGGAAAAAATACAAAAGGCGTACATTTAACAGATGTCCCGAAGAGACTTAAGAATTCCTTTAGATTAGTTACCTACTTAATGGGAAACATATTGCCCGAATACATCATTGTGTCAACTCCCATTCCATAATTTACATTAATTGAGCCAACTTTGAAGTAATTACTTTAGAAAAAAAGAACGTGGCCTGAGGGGATCGCTGTGTAAATGGAGAATAAATTCTTGCGTTAAATTCTCCAGGAATCGTAGGAAAGCGAGTGACAAGAGACTGTGGTCGGAAAGCCTGTAAGGCAGGGGGTGAGATATCCCTGGAAGGAGAGTTACTTTGGGGGCGTAACGAGGACGAGGGAAATGGGGTTCTGGGGATTGGGGCACGGTTTCAATTCCTTGGGGGACAGACGGTAGAGAGATTACCATGTCGAGAACTCATGCACTATTATCCCGAATTATAAGGCTGTCTAGTGTAGGGCATCAGCCGTAATGACATTGTTATTCTTCCAGAAGAACGGAGCATACTTCAAATCATGATTGTAATGCCAGAACTCAATTAGGATCTTCACATAAAACATAGCAACATCATTAGTGGTCATTAATCATGAAAACTTTTTAAACCGAATTCACCCTTACTTTTCCCTATCGACTGGCCTTTTTCGACTGGCTTTGAACAAGCATAGAGGAATTATATTCCTCTATGCTTGTTCAATGAGTTCCTACCCAGCATTTTCATGTTTTTCCATAGGATGTCATCATATTTCAAATTTAAACCATTATCTCCGGCAGTTACTCAATCGGTCATTATACGTATATTCATGATGCTATTTCAGGGAGTACAAAATTTACATTATTTCGGGTCTCCTTTAATCTCCTACTGCCGCCTTCTCACCCTTAGTAAGGCAAAACCTCTACTTATGTGATTTTATTATCTGTCGCATAATTCAAAGCGATACATTTTTTTATGTTTTTAGGATATTTTTTTGTAGAAATTCCCATTGTTTTTCCTCCAATGATAAGCCCTCTTCACTCCTCCAACGTTAATGATCCATATTATCAAATGAAATTCCTTTATCTTTCATATATTCAAGTGCTCATAATAAGAGTTACTTCTCTCTGTGCTGACACGTTTGTAATTAATACCGAAAACATGAAGGCAGATAGTTTATTCTATAAATCACCTCCGCAGAGTAAGTTTCAATTTACATATTCTAGGTTTGCCAATAATTCACAGTATCATACCATGATGGAAATGAGATTACGTATACTTTCAGTCACTATAACTACTTTTCCTCTTCACGTATAGAATTTTTATTGCAAGGTGTGTTTACTCTAGCGTCGCTATTATCAATCGCTCGAGGTATGCTTTGTTCAGCATTATTCCAAAAACGCACTTTTCATGAACTGAATTCATGATTAAATGAAACAAGAGAATTCCAAGTGAGCCACTTCAGAAGATAATATTCTTTTAAAAACAGATAGAGAATATTGCTCAAAACAAAAGAAATGCATGCAAAATAATTGTATTCATTTCATGTATTCCTAATTTGGTGTTAGTGAAATAATTAAAACGTGAAGCTGGAACCGGAGATAATTACGCTTTTATTCAAAAACACTGAGCTTCATGCGAGCGAGAAAAAATAAGATTTATAATTATTCCTGAGAATTTCAATTTAAGGGTATGATATATTCCTTGATATTAGCCTAACCCTGTAAAAGTACATCATGATTCGTTAAATCAAGAGAATATTTTTAAAATAACATAAAACACGGTAAACACGTTAACCTTAAAAAGAGATTTCCTGTTACCAAAAATTTCGTTTCCATCACAGCAAAAAGGCGTGTAGGCACTTTTCAAAAATTACGATTAATTCCATTTCCAATTATAGAATCATAGGGTATATCATATTAAATAGTGACAGAGTTGAGAGCAATTTGAATTTCATAATAATGATTATGAAAACTGGAAAATAATTTCAATTAACCAGCGACTATTAATGCCCACAAGTTTGGAATTTGAAATCAATGCATTTTCATTGCCAAGTTCGATTTTCTGAATAAATGGAGGACAATTTCTCAGTCTAAGTCACTATTAAAGTTGTTCAAATACATTAAAACCTTTTCTCTGTCAATATTTGCACAAGAGACAATATCCAAAATTAAGCATCTCTAGTTTATGAAGGTGGTACATTTACTTTTATGCATCAATTTTATACAATTACCAGACCGACCTTTGGGGTATCATACTTTTATCATTGCAATCAAACACCGGTTAGACAGTACTAAACGGCTATAAGAAAAGCACGGTCAGTAGTGCGGACATTATTATTACGATATTCCGTATCTAAACACTTTAAAATGCAAACAAAAGACTGCAGAAACCTTTCACGGTCAACTGTGAACGTCACATTGAATATCAACCAATGCATATTAACTTAATCATTTTCATAAATAAAAGAGAATACAAATACGACTCATTTTTTGCTGGAATAAATAATGAATTAAGCGTATACATGATTCACCATAGCTTCTTATTTTAAATGTTTATGCTTAAAAATTTTATCCGTGAATGGACTATTAAGGGATTAATAAAAAACAAGGGGTCTATTCATTTAAGAGTAATTTCCACAATCCAATCCCGCAAGATATTTCCTCCAATGGCAATTTATTTCTAAGCTATGCTGTTTTACATAAACTGTTATTTCTAATACTTAATTATTATTTTGCATGCGCTCTCTCTCTCTCTCTGAGTGATTACATTTTTTAATCCACGGCATATAGAAACCACGTGCACATGTTCTACCAAGATTAAATTTCTACCAAGATGTTAGTGCATGTTGGTCATTTGCATTACATTTCCTACTTGATTCTCTTCCTCCCATAACCAAAAGTTTCTTATCTTTTTACAAAATTCCCCAATGGGAGCATAAATCATAGAATCGATTACCGATGAGAAGAACGCTTGGTCACGTTATCCTTGTCAATCACGCGATCTCCACAAAAGACCCGAAGAGACTCGTTATTCTTACCTTTTTACCTAAGACTCGGGAAGATGCAAAAAGCGCGATAAATTACGCCGCTAAAATGATATTTTTGACAAATATCCAAGTCAGAGGGGATTTATACTTATAAAAAAGGTAAATACACCTGCTTCTACAGCATTAAATCAAATGCAAGCGGAAAAATATTCTATTGGTCTTGACTTAAAACCAAAATATCTTTTCATCACTTGGCTCTTTAAATCTAAACTTTAATATCTAGTATATAATAATAACCGCTTGTCTGATGCAAATTTAAGCTGATACTTCCATACGCTGAAGATTCTTAGAAAAATATTCATTAACAGTCTTGATGCAAACGATTGCGTACATCTTATCGAACGGTTGATGTAGAATTTGAACACGAAATTCCGAATCATCACTTTCACACGCCCTATGGGTTCCCGACACTTTCAAAATTAAATTAGACGGGAAATTCAACGGAACATGCGAGATTTGAAGCGGGTGGGGAGGTAAACGAAAAAAAATATAAATCCTTGGCAGTCGAATTTCTGGTGCTGAAGGTGACTCTCTTACGTCCATTCCACTAAAAGTTTCACTTTCACTGCGGAGAATCCACGTAAACGCTCCTCCGGTCGGGAGGAGTGTGGAAAATCTCAGAATCCCTACACTTAGACGCTTTCTCGTGCTCACAAACTGCAATTCTGGCGGGGCAGAAAGGGGGTCGCGGAAGAAGGAGCGGGGAAAGAGAGGCTGGAAGGTATTTCACGCAGAGCGACCGCCTGGATCGGCAGGAGACGCATGGAACCCTCCACCCGACAAAGACCCATCTCTCCCCTACTCAAAACATCTCTCTCCCATCCCTATCTTCTTTCCTCTCTTGTCCCCTCCACCTAACTACCCTATTCCGCTTTTATCCACCCTCCTATCACCTCCCCAGTCTTACCCCCGAATCACGTTTCCCTCTCCCCATCCCTCAGTCGATCTCCACCCCCTTACCGCTCCCCGGCGACAATTCCACTCATCCCGCCCATCCCAAAAATTTCCTCTTCCCTTCTCTTTTCAAACAAACGGACACGAAACTCTCCGGGCCTCCCTGGTGCGCAGAGTCAGCCGGCTTCGCTAACGAACCTCACCCAGCTCCGCAGGGTTACGGATTGGGGAGGATGGAATGGAATAAAATATATCCGTTGACCTAAGCAAAAATAAAAGATATTACACTCATGTATTTCGAAGAAAAAAAATAAATCAGTCATCGTTTTATGGACGGGAGGATGGGTATGGGGGCGGGAGGGGGCGAGGAGTCGGTGAGGGGTGGAAAAGAGTTTCGGGAGAAAGGAGTCGAAATAGGATAAGTTTTCCGGGGAACTGGGAGCGGGAAATGGTGGATGGGCGGTATGGTGTCCTCACTTTCACTTCAGGTAAAAGCAATGAAAGCTCACTGTTCCACGCAATACGACTTTAACCCAGGCTGCGGATCGTAAAAAATAACATATTAACAGTGATTGAATAAATAGCAAAAAGTATTTTTTGCAAAGAACTCAACGATGACAAAATTTTAAGCGGAAAATGTTTGAGCCAGGAAGTTTGCTTCATCCCTAACGGACTAAGGTTTACAATTTGCTTCAAAATACGTAAATGAAAAATCTGTAAATTGGTGTTGAGAATAAGCTTGCCGTGCACATTTTCAAAATTGCGGGGTCTTTACGATCAGTGAAACACAAAGTGCCACACATGAAAATAAAACGGCGTATTGCGTTTCGCTATGAGTATCTATCCAATTCGCGCATGAAAATTTTATTGCAACGTCCGTTTAGGCTGGCGTACCTATTATCTACAGGATTATTTAAACAGGGTCCATTCAATAAATATCGGAACTGGTTCCAAAAATCAAAATTTATTATAGTTATCATAACAATTACTTCATAATCTTCAAAATACATCCCCCCTGCATCGATACACTTATTTCGACGCTTCTTCCACTCGTCAAAATCCTACAGGAAGTCGGTTTCCGGAATACTGTTGAGAGTTTTTGTCGTCGCCGCTTGAACCGCCCCGATGGATTCGAACCGATATCCTTTGAGCTCCCTTTTTATTCGTGGAAACAAGAAAAGGTCAGATGGAGCCAATTCGGGGCTGTAAGGGGGGGGTGAGGCAACGTTGCCACACCGAATTTCGTCAGCAGCAAAATTTCCACCCGCGACAGTTTTTGTTCCCCACTCAAGACTTTCGGCACCAGCTTCACGCACACTTTCCTCCTCGCAAGATCCTCTGAAAGGCCGGTCTCCTCACTGATAAGGGCGATAGTTAAACCTCTGTCAGAGTCCAAAACATTTTTCACTTTGGCCACCTGAGCATCGGTTCGAGCGGTCGTCAGGCGTCCGACGCGATGCTCCAGTTCCTGAAATCCCATCTTCTCAGGGACTCTCCCCCAACTTTGATGAATAACCTCTACCGTAGGTCAACTCTACCAAATAGATATTACCTCATCAGAAAATTCGATTCCAATTATTCTCCGAGTCTATTTAAATGTACGTAGGTCATTTTAAATTTTTTTTAAACTCATTTTTAGTTCATAATAAAATGATTCATTTGAAGGAGGAATACATTCTAATTCTTTAAAGTAACTGATGAGTAGGAAAGATAATAATTTTCTGTTCCACACGATGTAATTTAATTATTGACCGGTTTTGATAGAGAATATCATAATAAAGTCATGTCAAACAAAAGCGTATTTTCTTTCTTACTCATCATGAAGGAGTTCCATAAAGTAACGCCGTCCACAATTGTATTCATTTAAAGCAGCTATTCGTTTTTAGTATCCGGTTATTCAAGTTGGTTTTGATTTACGAATAACTCACTAGGTGTAGTTCAGTGATGCACAATGGTCACTAAAATTTGTAATTAAAATAATATGATGAAGATGATTTTAATTACTATTGGTAAACATTTTGTGAATAATTTTGTGATGTCACGTAGTTAATCGGCCCTGATGGACTCATGGATCGATGTTAACTCAATTTTTAAATCTTCATATAAATTATCAAAATCACAACTAATGCTGAAATATTTCGTACATGACCCCTCCATAAAGAAATCTAATTTTGTATTTATCAATAAGTGAAGAATATTAGTTAAATGTTCTTATTCCGAATAATTTTAGACATTATAAATCATTTTTCGTTTCGCAATCAATTTAACAGAATTCACCATTTTTTCGGAAATGATTGCCTTCACACACCTACTTTCGGGTTTTTAATTTAAACCACCGGGGTAGCGTCAGTATTTAGTAATATAAATATGCTTAATATGTAAGTAATATTTACCCTATTTTGCGTAATTCGTAGTATTCCAAAGCAGGCTACTAAATTTTGGGAAGATGTGCTCGGAGAGAAGTAATGCTATCGCGGACATAGTTTAAAACGACTAACGTTTCAGAATATTTTAGTTTGTTTTTGATCCCAAATAATTTCATCGCATTAACAGGATCCACTAGCATTTAGGAAAGTTTCAAGAAATTATTTCAACCTAATAATGCCATTGGTATAATTACGTATACTCTCCTGTAGCCTGACGTTCAATGTAGGGCATTTTTTCATTTACTTCGCTGAGATACTCGCAAATTTATCCTTTTACCCAATTACTACTCATGCTCACTTTAACAACTTATCCATAAAATAAATTTTTAAACGTATGACGTAAATTTTTACTTTTACCCAATCCTCACTCATCCTCACTTTATGAACTTAAACATAAAATTAAAGATTTGTCCCATGAAGTACAATTCGTCCCCACACGCACGTCATTTCCTAATAAGAATGAACGCCAGTGGAAATAAGCGGACTTTCTCCATTTTGTCCCCGTGAGCTCCGCAGAACACAATATCGGCGCCCTCTGCCTGCCTGCCGGGACGATCGCACTCCTCGAGGAGCATTCATTTTACGGCACGACCCCGTATTTTTTCACCCCTCCGTGTATCGCACCATTCAGGGCCCTCGCGCCCTTTATCGCCACGTGCGTCCGTTTCCCTGCGACCCTTGACGTTTTCCACCCGCCATTTTTCACAGCCCCGATTCAATCACGACCATGAATACGGAACGAACGCCTCCACCCTCCTTCACTCCCCCTCCATTCAACTGGCGTCGTAAACTCCGGACTCGTTCAATAGCGTCGTTCCGATTGGACTGGCCCTCTACCCTATCTTCACCCAGTTCATTTGCTTTTAATTACTCTGGGATCCGCACAAATGGTGGAACCAAGAAACGACATGATCAGAGCGAAGTCGTAATTTACGAATGCCACCTGCTGGACTCTTCATTTTTAAGCTATCTTAAATATGCTAGTTGTTTCTACTTAGATAAGTATCAGAAGACAGTTTTTATAGTGTTTAACTCAACTGTGGAAATAATAAATATAAAAAACAATAGAGTATACTCAAAACTAAAGCCAAAGACTAGATGGGTAAGCTAAGTCTAGAAAATAAAGGCATGCAGGTGAGTTTTTTATTCCAATACTATATGTAAAAATTCCTACATGCTAGTATTACTAACATTTCCAAAATTTCAGTAGCTACAATATCACTCTGCTTCCACTTTGGCAGGTAATGCTCACGCTATTTAGTGACTTGGAAGGACATGAAATAATATTAATATATACAAACTCATAAAAGTAATTCCACACTAATAAACCTTGATAGTCGTTACTCAATTTAAGCATTTGAAGAGAATTAATGAACGGATTTAAGAAATATTATTTGAGGACTCAGCAATGTTGGCAACCCCTTGGCTGACAAACTAAAGCTTGGTCATCAGCAAACCTACCTGAATTTAAGAATTCCCCGCCGACTTTCATTCCTACCTCCAGTTCTTCCCATGCCTCTTTAATCATTTCCTCCACATATAAATTGAACAGCAACGGCGATAATGGGCAACCCTGCCTTACACCTCTTCCTAACACTGCCCATCCGGACTCTCCGTTCCCCACTCGCACCTGAGCAGTCTGAGACATGTACAGGTTGCGGATCAGTCTCCTGTCTCTCCAATCCATTCCTATTTTCTGAAATACACGCATTAATTTTTCCCAATTCACTCTATCAAACGGTTTTCCGAAATCTACGAAACATGCAAATATGTCCTGATTGTATTCTATATTCCTCTCGATTAGTAATCTCACTACTGCAATGGCATCGCGCGTAACTCTCCCCTTTCTAAACCCAAACTGATCATCCCCTAAGTAATCATTTACCTTGCTCTGTATCCTTTTGTTGATGATCCTGAGAATAACTTTAGTTGCGTGGGATATCAAACTTATTGTTCTGTAATCCTCACATGATGTAGCCTTTACCTTTTGCGGAATAGGAACTAACACCGATCTCACAAAATCAACCGGCCAGATTCCATCCTCATAGATAATACGAATCAGTCTATATAGAGTCTCCTTCCCACATTTTCCTAAACGTTTCAAAAGTTCTACAGGAATGTTGTCTACCCCCACGGCCTTATTTGCTTTCATCTCCTTTAATGCTCTTTCTATTTCATCGTCGAGTATGCCTGGACCTAAGCTATCTTCTTCTAAGTCATGTTCCTCTTCTATGTCTAACCTCGTCGGCCAAAGTTCTCCACCACACAGTGTTTCTATATATTCCTTCCATCTCTCTTGGATTTTTCCTGGTTCAACTATTATCTTACCCCATTTATCTTTAACTGTTAGCACAGATCTTGCCTTCTTACTTCCCGATAATAACTTAACCTTGCTGTATAGAGCACCAATTTCACCCTTCTTCTGTAAACTTTCCATATCCTCGCATTGCGTTTTCCACCATTCTTCTTTCGTTTTATTTGTTGCCCTTCTCAATGTTTTGTTTAACTCTTTGTACTTCATTTTGCCTAACTCTGTGCTTACATTCTTCCATCTCTCCTCCGTCTTTGCAATCATCTCATCCGTTACCCATGGCTTCCTTATCCTTTTCCCGTTAACGGTTTTTATAGTGTCTTTTGCGGCTTTCGAAATCATTGACAATTTCCACTGGATTAGAGATCTAATTACTGCAATGAATCGCGCGTGCCTATCCTCTCCCTAAACCCAAACTGATCATCACATTAAGTAATCATTTTCCCTACTCCCTATCCTTTTGTTGGTGATCCTGAGAACAAGTTTAGCTGCGTGGGGTATCAAACTTAATGTTCTGTATCCTCACTTTACACTTAGTAAACGGTATTTAATTATTAAAAGTTTTCCCAATAAAAAGTGATGGTTGAAATAAAAATTTTCCTTTGCTATAAACGAACCAATTATTTTGCTAATAATTAAACAATGGCACTGCATTTTAAGGAGAATGAAAGGAAACCAGAAAAGGAAAGAATAAAAATAATGCATCAAGTAATTGTTAATATTTTAATTGAATGACCAGAGTAATAATCGTTTTACGATTAAAACGGGGTCTTATTTTACCCCAAATGTGTATTTCACCGAGAATGATGGTAGATAAGACATATATTTGGCCGTTTATATATATTTATTTAATGTCTAATTTGGTATAAAAAATATGATTTGGTACTTTTTTACGTTTTTTACTTTTGATTCAAAGGGAATTATAAAAAATAATTTTCTAAGGGGGAGTACGCGTATGATACTCGAATATCTTCTAAAAAAGATATCTCAAGCCCAGAGTACCAGTAATTCCTTTGCCCTCACAAAGGCCGCCGCCGGATCCAAAGAGAACTGGGTGCGGCCCACTAAGGGAGCGGAATCAAAAGGCGTCGGCAGCTGACGGGGCGACATTGGACGGACATTAATTGGTTCGTTAGCCTCCCCTCCTCTTTGCGGTGTGCAAGATTTACGGTTGAATTAGAACAGACGAAGGAATGGATTGGAGTTGAAGGGGACGGGGGCGTTTGAAACGCTGTTTGGTCAGAAAAGGAGGTGGAGGAGGGAGGAAGAAAACGTAGTGGTGTTTTCCGTAGAGATAATAGGGGAACTGATTTGGGTAGACTCAAGTAAATACGAAAAAAACAGAGATCTCCCGGATTCCTCGTCTAGACGGCTGAGCTTCACTGTAAGTATGCAGAACATAATAGGCTTTTTGCATTCCCTTAAGGCTTTTGGACTCAAGTTTCATCAAATTTCCTAAAATAATTAAACGATTGACCATACAATTCTACCTGAATGTGCATGGATTGAAAGAATTTATCGCTGCATATTATGTTGCTAAAATAAGGTATGCAGCTTTCCACAATACAAATATTTATTCAAGACTCAGGTTTCAATGAGGATACATAACCTTCCACATTGAAAACTGGGTCGAAATTAAACAAGTTTATTTGTGAAAATACGTGCATACATTTTTTTAGCTAATAATTTAATATTGCACTCAATATCGCCAGGACATTGGATAGGTATATGATTCCCTATTCTTATCACACCAAAAGAAATGACGAAGTGCATCATGAATTTGAACCAGGAAATATTAGCGGACGAATACGGTTTTCAGTACTTTTCTCAGGAAGTAATGTTTCGAAAAATATAAACATAAATCATGTTCAGATATGAGGTATTCAGTCACTTATACATACAATGTATACCATTCACAGGGATACGTACTTCCTCGCATTGATTGGATTACTGCCTAAAATGTTAATGCCAAATTCATGTTCATTTTCCAATAAAAACATTTATTAAATTCCGCACTGACTTCGCAGTGTTGCTATTTACACGTTTAAACCACACTTTACGATTTGCAATAATTTTTAAAAAACTAAATGTTAAAGTAACAAAATATTTATGGCAGATTGGTATAGATTTGCTAGTGAATCAACCCTCGTATTATGACCCTGAACTGCCCGAAGGTCAAACGTTTTTTGAATACATCTGTTAGGGAGTGAGTATACCAGTTTACTTTCTTCCATCAGATCTCATCTGCTCAAAGAAAGGAGATTAATTTCTTCAGATTAATATTTTAATTTGTCATGAATACCTCTGTAATGCAGCAATGTCTTACAACCTCCAGAGAATACCACTCCATATTATGTAGTAATTGTGGAACACATCGGGTACTTTTTTGATCCAATTCCCTGGATTTGTATAGCTTTTCCTTGCATTTTATTAATTTATCAGACTGGTATTACAGGGTTCGTCCGGAAGATAAGTGCACTGATTTTTTCCGGATTTTTGACAAAAGGGGAGTCGTCCACTACGAATTTGTACCTAAACGACAAACTGTAAATGCTGCATTTTACGTCCAAGTGCTCGACAGTCTTCCAGTCCTCCAAGCTTCGAAAACGAGTCGCCCGCGTCCGGCCAGCGATCAAAAACATCTGGCGGCTGCGTCGGGGCAATGCGCCGTCTCACACCGCGCTTGTCGTGTCGGACTTCTTGGCCAAGCACGGCGTGGCAACGCTGCCGCACCCGCCCTACAGCCCGGACTTGGCACCACCGGACTTCTTTCTGTTCCCGAAGATAAAGAGGAGTTTGAAAGGAACGCGATACGGGACTTTGGACGCCGTCAAAGAGGCCGTGACGACGTGTCTTCGAGAGGTTCCTGATGATGCCTTCGCGGGAGCGTTCCAGGAATGGGAACGCCGCTGGAACAAGTGTATTGACTCACAAGGGTCCTATTTTGAGGAATATTAGTTTAAGATATGTAAAAGTGTAATACATTTTTTTTCCTGAGCTCAGTACACTTATTTTCCGGACGAACCCTGTATATGATGATCTCAACATTTCCGAACATTATCAGTGGAAATAAAATTAGCAGAAATCTCATGCTCTATACTAAGAAAATGTATCAATTACATCGAAAATACTACGTGAATCATTTCCAAAGTCGACCCAAATATGAAACCTTGCACTTTATAACATCCGAAGCACTCCAATGAATATTTGCATATGTAAGAGGTCTATTTTTCTCATTTTTTCATTTTTGTGTTGCATGTCCGTTTTTACTTTTTATTGCGCTTACTTTACGGACATTACCTAAGGGTGAGCACCCAATGCACCATTCATAAATTCTATGTAAATTTGTAGAAATTATTACTCAATTCAAATGGCTTTACTATTATTCACCACTGAAAGTATCGTAGGGAAATGACTAACGTTCTTTTGCATTACTTAGTTATAGTATTAATGCACATAAGCAAAAGAAGGAACTCAGGAATATACGATATAAGAAAAAAACATAGAAATATTTTCCAGAATTGTATTAAAGTTTCGAACCCGGTATATTCCAGTCAACTGCCAAGGACTCTACCTCCACAACCATTCGTATCCAACGTGTCTATCGTCGATATAGTAAAAATGTTTGAACTAACATATGCAAGTAAATGAGGCAATACATGTATGTAATGTTTGCATTTATGGATGGTACGCTAATATCCCGAACCACACACTCTAACGAAGGTTTGCGCGACATTGTGCAGACGTAGAATAGAAAGACCATTTATAATCTTCCAAGAGTCATCACATCCAGATTACTTCAATGCAGCTAAACTTCGAGCAGTAATCTATTGAAATTATTTTTTTGAAATGAAATTCACAGAGTCCGGTACGTTATTTTTAAATGTATTCTAACTAGCAACTTTACTTGGCAGAATTCACTTGACATAAGGGATTACATCCTACAATATATCCTTAAAATCCGAAAAGATCTCCACCAATTTACTGTTTCTTTCTTCTGATTTTAGTATAGGATATCAGAAAAGTTCTTAAAGAATTTTACACTTTTCCAAAGTCGTAATCGATACATTTGCATGAAATTTACATTCCCGAAGAATATTATGGCGTTTATTGTATCATATGCTTTAGTATTTCACAGGGTGGAGAGGTCAGCAGGAGTGATAATATTTACAAGGGCCTTGTTTATTTCCTGCCACACAGGGTACATAAACTAACTCCCACTTCAGAGGAGCTATGGCTCGGTAAATCGAATTGATAGAGTAACGTTTGAGAGCAACGGTGCAGAATATTGAAGAACTTTATTGCCGGTATCTCCATGGGTATGTGAGATTTTCTCGTTTAAAAGGAAATGTATATGCTGAGTTACCCGTAAATTAAATGCAACTATGTAATTTATTTGTGTGTAAAAAATACATAGGTACGATCGATCGTTCCTATAAACGCATTTTCTTATAACGGGAGCGGAGAGGCATAAGAATTTTTCAAATCCTCCGAGTTCCTACAGTACATTTCCTCCGATCCTTCCACACAATACAAAATAATATTCACAAACTTACAAGACGTGGAAGGAATTAGAAGAAAAGCACAGCAAGTTAAATCGAATAACACTAAATAATAAAAATATATATCACTGCCCGGTTGGGAAATACTACGCTAAAAAATGGTCATACCAAACAATTAGTCATTCACTCCCATGCATAAGAGCTATAGCAAGGTAATATTTATAACTTGAGCACATATATAAATAATAAAGGGAGAAAAAATAAAACTTTCAATATGTTGAAGCACACTGGGTAATTTAACTCCTGATATTAATCCATATAATCATACTTTTATTGTATAACAAAAAATAAGGAAAATGACGATTTCGTTTAAACCATTCCAATGTGTGTGTACTTTAGGATCATATATTCCGAAACTAAACATTCAATGCCTACCTAGTATCTTTTCTATAGTCGTCAGGTTCATATGTCTCAATATTCTCCCGAAATATATTCCCCAGGCCTCCCAGTATGTTATCGACTTAAGTC
The DNA here is from genome assembly GCA_037158775.1 of Hetaerina titia. Lineage (NCBI taxonomy): Eukaryota > Metazoa > Arthropoda > Insecta > Odonata > Calopterygidae > Hetaerina > Hetaerina titia. The sequence goes on from CM073774.1 coordinate 63,356,811, forward strand.
CTAAGAAAATGACGCTGTACGTATGAAAAAATATAATAAAATATTGTTTATGAAGCAATGGAGTGAATACATACCTAGCCTAGTGTCAAATATTGAATCACGGTTCAATTTCATAGGCCGCTATTGGGAACATGAAGATATTCAGCCCAAATTAGATTAAGCCTACGGCATAGTAGGCGAAAAGTTATCAAAGTATGGCAAGTCGTAGAAATCCCAAAAACCAGCATCCGAAGAGAGTCAGGACTTACATATTTCACATACTATATTGTGAATTTCGAAAATCTTTCTCGACTATCGACTCAGTCTGAATAAATGCAGATAAAAGTAAATACCACATATATAATACCATCTGTGTTTAAAACAATGCCACGTCTACGAGAAGTCCAATCTGGCCCAAGAAAATGTGCGGAAAAATGAAATGAGAGGATTTTACCGACTAAAGTCAACGCGGTACACGAAGTGAAGCGTATCCAATTGTTCATGACAATGCAACAAGTGAAGAGGTGAAAATAATTGCAGTCTCTCAAATATATATTATTAAAATTTCGCAAAAATATATTCATACATTGCAACAAAATTCTGGTATTCACCACATCGACATCTTAATCTAACCCACACCAAGGTTTGAAATATTTTAGCCCATATCACATAGAATATTTGGATCATCCTGTTACATTATCCATTGAAAACATGGACACGATGTTTAAAGTAAAAGTCTTGACAATCGCAGAATTCAACTCGCGTGCATATGGACATAACCATGAATGAAATCCGTTCTATGAACGGTGTAATATCTTACAAAGTTTGCCAAGCTGAATATCGCATCTGCACCTTTTTTTCTTCCCTTACAAATCCGCAGACGGAGTTTGACGCAGGCCTACTTGAAATTCCGATACACACTCCCTAAGGCAGATGACTGCGGAGACGAGATTGGACAGGGACGGGGACACTTCGCATGAAACATACATACTAAATACCTTCAGGCATCTCATCGACCCCTCCTAAATTGGTTCACGAGGAGAATGAAAAATTCCCCCGACCAGAGGGAAAGCCAAATACGTATTTGGCGGAAACATGGGGTTGGTAGGAAGGAAACGTTACTTACCACAAAATTGGAATTGAAACGATCACATCTTATCCCTGAGACGCAGATTATGTGTATTTATATATATATATATATATATATATATATATATATATATATATATATATATATATATATATATATATATATATATATATATATATATATATATATATATATATATATATATTTTTTTTTTTTCGAAAAACAAGTAGAACGCTTTTGGGCGACACGTCAAACGTCTAAACTACATATGTGAGTGTCCTTTCTTTGTGTTTCTATGTTTTAAAAATCTATATCTTTGTTTATATATATATATATAAACAATGCCACGTGTTATATACACACACACGCGCACAACCAAATTTATCCTACCCAAGCATATGAAAAAAATGTGTGTTGTCACACGCATTCGTTAATGTCGCAGTGCGTATTCGTGCAATTAAAGAGGCGTTTTGCAAGTAGGTTTTCCTTTTCACTACTTGAAAAACCTTTTACCAATAAGAGAGCCAAGCTACATACTTAACACATATTTTATACGCTCATGTAACTTTGGGATTAAATCTCTTCCTAAGTTACGACTATCCAGAAACATATACATCAGCGTTAGAATAAGTGAAAGGTTAGCCGAAGAAAAAACAACTATGGTAACACGAAGAAAGTAATGGTGATACATGCAAGGGTGATCTGAAAAGTCTCCGACCTCCAAAATTTCAAATAATTTCAGAAAAAAATGTCTTGTATTTTTGTTAGGTCGGAAACTTTTCAGACCACCCTAGCATATGGAGTTGTTGATATTAAGAAATATTCGAGCCATGCCAATGAAAATGAGTGATGATTAATGACAGGATAAAGTATCAACTTTTGGATTAAAAAGATCATGAATTATCAGAATATATTATATTTACATGTCGTTTTGAAATTCAGAACTTGAGCGATAGATAATGCCATAGTTTTTTTCTCATTCATTTCATTTCATTCAAAAAAAGGGGAATATAATTCTTCTCCTATCAGACTTGAGCATTTAAGCTTGTATACACGCTGCACTTATTAGCAATTACCTAACTTTCTTCAATGCTGTTCTCTTTTCTTATCTCCGCATTTCACTATTGGTTGTCGTGAATGCCTCTCGCACATTTAATCTCGTAGGTCTACTGTCGTAAATCAAGCTTGGTTTCCACATCGATAGTGACTGTACGAGTTGTACATTCTTTATTTCCACTAAACCAGCCTTTTTTCATTGGAACTGATTTTCTCCAGACCAAAATTGTGGATGCCACTCCAATCCAGTTCTCCATCATATTTTTCTCTTTCCCCTTTTGCCTTGAAGCCTACTTCGACATTTCATGCGCTATAAAATAGTCAAGTTTTTCGATAAAACGAGGATCACCATTCTCGGGTAGGAGGAAGAATTTCGCTTCTCAACCCTTTTCCTCGCGATTCTTGGGCCGAGAAATTGAAGAAGGAAAATCAAACAGTATGGCAGATTTAAATCAAGTGAGATCAAAGGAACCTAGTCGACTCATCTTGTATTCCAGAGGTGGCCTATATTTTCCTAAGTACTCTTTACACTGTCTGTGAAAGCAATAAGCACGCCGACAAATGCCTAGCTGACGATACGTTCTTTTTTTATCATGCATTTGACTTCTTAGTTTTCATTCTCGATCTCACATCTCCGTATGTCGCACTTGTTCTCCCAATCTCCCTTCGAGAAATCTCCCAAACGGTCTCTCGTCCGACACTAGAGTAAATTAAGTCAGAAAATCAGAAGGATCTTCGTTTAGTTTATTTTAATAGTCAGTGTGACAGAAATAAACATTTCTTTACGCATTTCGAAGGTAATGAAATGGGCGGCAATATGAGCATTGAATACGCCGTTTTTTGATCTACTTTTCTTGAAAATATACTTTAAAACTATACATTTATTACATAATGTTCTTTAATAAGATATGGTGTTTAAAAAAAACACAATAGATCAATTACGATCAGATACCTTGTGTTCCCATTTGAGGGAGTTTATAACGTAATAATTTTGTGTTTCAATAAGATATTTTGAGTTTATACACTCATAAATCAGCACTGACTTAGTTATCTCCAAGAGACGTAGTCGAATGGTCTCAATCGCCTAATATTACCGGACGGGTCCCACTTTTGGTGAGATTCGGATGGTCCATTTGACTTCTAAATGAAGTAACTTTAACACATATAAAATTTGTGCTCCCATTCTTTTTCTAAGAAATTCTTTTATACAGTCATGCTAATCCTCATTGTAAAAATTTATAAATAGAAGCTATTGATACACATCATACAAGAGCATTGCTACCTTTTTAAGGAATTTATATCTACTCATTATTATTCATTAGTTGAACCACTATCAATAAGGTAACATTTTTCATGCGGACGATGAACTAGTTTTAAGCCTTAACGCACTATTTTCATAAACCTCGTAATTACAGTTTTTCATCGGATAAAACACATTGTTTTCCAACCACAACGATGTTTCATCTTGTTAAAAGCTGTTCAAGTAACAATTACATACGCTATCTTGTCATCTACGGTTGTGAAAAGAAATCATCTGGAATTTGAACAGAAGACCCAATTGTGAGTTATATGCCTCCTCTTGTTTGAATTTTCAAGAAAATAAGGGCCAAATATTTTCCAAAATTGAAAATCTTTTGGCTTTCCTGGAATACGCCTTGTGAATCTTTGTACAGGGGATGGATATAAATTTCTGACAGCAAATTTCTACGGAATCATGATTTAATATTAGAATTCACCTTACATCAAAAACTACACCCAAGATTCCATTAATAATCAAAACGAGATCCAATGGCCTTTAAAAACAACAAAGAGTATTATTCACCAATTTCAAATTTTAGCGCGTTTTAACACTCACCAGCAATCTCATTCAACCGGCGCGGCATCCGATGGAAGAGGCTCGGCCGACGGAGAAGGCGACTCCTTTCACCGAAACACCGCCCTTCCTTCTTCCGCCTCCCCCACCTCCTCCCCCCTCTCTCATCTCCTCGTCTCCTCCTTGTTCGCGCCCCCTTTGACCTCAGGGCCGGTCTCCACCACTCCGCCAACCTCCTTTCCTGCCTCCTCCCCAATCGCCGCCTCCTTCTCGGCGACCCCGGAGGGCACCGCCGGACCCTGGAGGACCGCCACGGCGTGTGCAACGGGAGCAGGCTCCTTCCTTGCCGGTGGAGGCGGCGGGGGAGGCTCCGTTCGAATCTCCGCGGCTGATACATCCAACACCCCGTCTGCATCCCCGTCCCTAAAGGCGAGGAGGCCCAACTGCGCGTGGGAGCCCTCTGTCAGAGCCCTGGCCCTCCGGCAGGCTCTCACCCGCTCTATGCTCGCGGGGGTGGCGTTTGGAGGCGCTGAGGGACAGGGCCGACGACGCCACAGAAGAAACAGCCCCGGGTCGGTGGAGCGGATAACTCGGACTCTCGGCGACTTGACGTGGCGGCGATAGAGAGCGACGTCCTCCGCCGGGCCCCCGTCCTCGGCCTCGCTCTCCCGGAGGAAGTCGGACCTATGGTTGGGCGGAGAGAGGAATAACATGCTGAGAATCAAACGAAGACATTGAACTAATTAGACCGCCCCGGGAAATGATAACTAGGGATAGATTATGGTAGACAATAAGCATCCCAGAATGAGATATTTTTGTCCTAAAATCTAATCTATTTAGAACCAAGAGCCCTTTTTTTACAAAAAATAAAATCTAGCATTAAATCCTCAGAAGATTTTGTTACATCTAATGTTGCATTAAATTTAAAACTAGATAATACCAACTATGTGCAATTAAGACATACAAAAATGCCAGCATATTATAAGAACTTGCAAAAAATAAGGTCCAAAAGAGGAATATACCTGATAGAGGAAGTTATGGGAGAAGAGGGTACATGCCTCACCGGGCTGGGTTGGAGCAGCAAGTGCCCTAGTGAACTTGCCGATTGGAATGATGGCTCGGCACTGTACAGGGTCATAAATGTCAAATAACATTCTTGCATCATTCTCACTACTAATTTCGCTATTCTGGTAGAAAACAGTGCCAAGACATGTAGACTACTAGGCGTGCTCAAGCTTTTGCCTTCCAGTTCGAACACATATCTTAGACTTCTTTCCTGAACACCTCAGTACCTTTGATTATTTACAATATTGATTTGACTATCATCCATTAATTTTCACACTGAATTTTCCAGTTGCTCAGCCATGCTTGCAACCCCTTTACTGGCATACAAAATAAACTTTGATCATAAGCAAACTTGACTGATTTCGTGAATTCACCCACGACTTTCCTTCCTAGCTCCAGGTCTTTCCTTGCCTATTCAACCATATCATCCACACATTCGTTGAATAGCACCGGAATAGCCGTGTCCTTCTCCTCTTCTTAACACTGCCCATTCTAACTTTCCTTCTACCACTCACACCTGAAGAGTCTGAGACACGTACAGGTTGCGGATATCGCCTATCCATCCAACTTACACCGTTTTTCTTCAATACACTCATTCTGCCAATATATATAATGAAAGGATATAATTATATTCTCTCTACTTGCGTTAAACTCAAACAATTCACATGGATGTAGTCGTGTAGGTCTCGCATGTAACGCATTTAAGCCACTTATTATGAGAATAATTCTTGGCTTGAGAAATTTCACTTCCAGTATTATTCTTACGGAGAATTTCAGCTAAGTTTTTCCTTGGGGAAGAATTTTCATTAACTATTAAACGTATTTTGAAAATAAAGCTTATTAGCATGACTCCAAAATAAATTTTATGTCAAGCTATTTTCCTGAGTAGTTATGCTATTAGTATGCATTATAATTTAAATAATATGATTCTGTGAGGGTCAATTTAAATTAAAAGTACAAGTACGAAGCTTGGGAAAATGCTTGCGTCCGCCATTATTTTTCACGCAAGACTAAACAAATATGCACCCAAAAATTTATAATTCATTTCTAAATTATGAATTTCATGTATATGTTGCCTATTCATTTCTCCAATAAGAGGTAAAACGGTGGACATATTCGTATAAAGAAAATAATTTATTATAAGTTAAATAATAAATTACTTAAAAAATTTTGAGGCCTCCATTTATGAATAGTTAGTGCGAAAAAGAAATAAAATGCATTCAAAGATTAATTTTCATCGATAAAGTACGCATTTAATGTGAATGGGAAAAAGGATATTTTTTATTATTGTCAATGATCTACGGGTTAAGGTCGGTTTTTGATGGACGCAAGCTACCAAACGGTACATCGATAATTCCCGTCTCTCTTTACAAAAAATCCGACATCCAGCCTCTCAAATCTTGAATACTCCCTTTCTTCACATATTTTCAAAATAAACATTTTAAATTCTATTTCTTACTTTTGGAATATGGATTTAATGGAATATTTAGGATTTTAAATATTTTATCGTTTATCCTTCAAAATTGATACAACTACAGTAAGAGTATGAGAAACATTTTTATTCCCATTACTAAGTGAAATAATTCAGTGGATCGTTGGATGCTACTGAATGGTAAATAATTTGTTTCAACGCAATTATTTGGATTCAATTTCGTTTCCAGCATGAATCTTTTTAACTGGTGTATTGGTCGCTGGTTAAGTTCATAAAGATTCAAACACGGCCAATCTTGATCCTAGGCGAAAACAATACCATCGGAGAAAAGAGTATACCATCTACACAGCAGAGGTAGTTAGAGATAGGTTTAAAAAATGAACAAAGAATACGAAGGCAAAAAAACCTTCATATGGAAATTAGAAACTAACAAATTTCCCAATACTTTCTAATCATACAATCAGGAAATAGAGGGAAGTGGCTTTGGCGAAAAGGCGATGGTATTTAGAGCAGGAAAATGGAAGCTGTGCATGTCCCAATATAGAACGTGAGACAGAGGTTAGAGGTGAAACAAGGTTTTTGAACATAGAATAATGTTATCTCTTTACAAAATATCTCGTACGCATGCTACAAAGGCAACATGAGGTACCGCACTAGTGAGACGGTGTTGCCGGCATCTGTAATTCATAGGTGTGCTCAGGTGTTCCCATTCCCACTATGCCTCTTCTGGCGAGACTAAATTCCAGAGCATACATCACAGGCGTATCACGAGTGTTCGTATGTTATCTATTAATTTAGGCGTACTGTTTTCATAATCCTACTCTTTCCCCTCCTTTTCTTATTATTATTAATTAGTATAAATAGTACGGTTTAGAACTTGGGTAAACCTGAAATTTCAAGAAATTACGTCAAATTATCTATTTAGATCTTATATTTGGCGTTATTCGTGCATGCAATATAAATTTAATTGAAGATTCGGTCTGTTTAAGTTAAAATTCGAGTCAACTGATTCAAATCTCCCTTTATGCGTTAAACCCTAACGAAAACGATGGTGACGTGACAACGGGAAACAATAATTTAAATAGGCGCACACATTTTCTTTGAATACATACTAAAAATACTTTTCCGAAGCGTTTGAAATCGGATGCATTCAACAAAGCGAGAACTTGTTATCTTTTCAAGGCAAAAAAATATTACGAGAGTAGTATTGTTCAGTTTTCGTCTCCATTTTCCTTAGTCTGACAATTTTTCTTTGTAAGAATTTGCTCTATTTCTCCTTCATTCCACTGCCATTTCACCAAAGAAATCGTCTTGACGAGAAGTGGTTGTGCCTGGATTCGATCCACTATCCATACGTTTTCCAATCATACAAAACCAACACAATTTCTCCTCACCCTCATATTATTCAATGAGTAATGAAAGACCCGCCCGCGTACATTTTTGCAACGTTCTTCCTTATCTAGGATGCCGCAAAACCCCTGTATCTCTTAGAGTTGCTTCCGCCTCTATAGCCGAAGCCCACGGGTTTCCACAGGTTTGTCCCTCTGGCAAAGATTTCTTCGGATCTACTGGACACCTCATAACCTGCCTTAGAAACATCCTATTCTTCTATTCACACTCCTCAACAACCAAGCCCACATTTCCCACTATGGATCTCAAGCAATCACTCCAAACTACGTCACTTTGGTTCCGAATAAATAAAAAATTCATTCTCGTCTTCCATATGTTGGACATGGAAAGGTGGTGTGCGATGGACACCAAAAAGTTCTCATGAAATGTTTTAGCAAGGTAACCCCGGTCGCTAAAATTTGTTAATTCACATTTACATATACATGACACCCTGGTTGTTATCACTAGGATGTGATAACAACCAACAATCAACATCTAAATTAAATTTTCCTTTTATAAAGTTTACAACAAAAATGAAAATATGTCAAATAATAGTGGTAATAAATGAAAAAGAAAAACTTTGTTCCAATCCACCTCTTTAATTCAGGTACGACTAGTTTCGACGCTAGGGCGTCGAAACTAGTCGGTACCTGAGGATGATGCCGTAGCGTCGAAACTAGTCGTACCTGAAATAAAGAGGTGGATTAGAACAACGTTTTTCTTTTTCATTTATTAAAATGAACTTCCACAAAGTTGAGGCTGAAACTATGGAGTTAATGGTGGTAATGTTAATTATAGCAAAGAACCCACAATGCACCTAAAAGCATAATATTTCTCTGGGAATGCGAGACGAACTGATAGTAAACAATACCGATCTAATAAAGATCAGACAAAACAATGATTACGTTCTACGCTTGCATTCTTAGTATATAAAAAGTATAATTTCCTCTTGCGCATTCGTTTGCCAATCTGAGTTAAACTCCCCGCAAAAATAGTCCTTTAAATCTATTGGTTCTGCACTTAATCTCTATTATCTTTTTTTATGATAACTCCGACAGTAGTATGATGGGAAAAACAATACATTTTCAGTATCATTGCTGATGATCCCAGATTTCCAGCTATACATTCGGTGTAGTGTACGATTAAACTTTCGTTCGACCAATTTAAGCTGGCCTTTAAAGCTGGGACAAATTATTCTCCTTGGTTACGCCCCACATTTGGTAAAAACTGCAACAAGAAGAAAGTAATCGTGATGGATATATTGAAGGATTCTTGATTCAAAGAGAGGATTTAAAATTACTTTCAGGAGGGTCGGGAAATGAACCTGAATTTCCTTGCAAAAGCGAGGAAATTATTACGAAATTACTTATAAGTATATTCGGAATAAAAGGAAAGATAGATAGACACCGATACAATGAGATGGGAGAGGAGGGAGAAACAGAAACTCTGAGAAACTCTGTTCCTCCCGTCTCTTGAGAAAGGTGGATGTACCACCAAAAATTCGAGACCGAGTGAGTTCTTCTTGTATGTGTTTCTGTGTGTGTGTCTACTAGTGTTAATGCCATTTACATTATATATCTACGTGTTTATATATATATATATATTATTATTATTATTAGGTAATCTACCGGTTAAGGTAGGTTTTGGATGGACACAACTATCAAATAAACATTTTGTGACTCCTTACCTATCAAACTAATCTATATCAGGTCCCTCTTCATCTCGGTGTACTTCTTTCCTCCCTTCATCCCGTCCAACATCCCTATCCTGTTCCTACCCTTACCTCGCTTGCCCAACATTCTCCCCTCTAATACCTTCTTCAACATTCCACTACCGCTCAATACGCCTTTCATCCATTTTTCCTGCCTCCATAGGATTTCTCTCAACAAACCCCTCTCCTCCCCCACCATCTCTAGTACTTCCTCATTTGTTTTCCTTTCGGTCCATTTCACCTCCATTCTTCTCCACACCCACATTTCAAAAGCCTCCAATCTACGTCTATCCTCCTGCTTCAGCGACCACGTTTCCGCGCCGTACATAGCTACGCTCCATATCAGAGTTTTTACGAGTCTTGTCTTAACATCCCTACTCAACGTCCCCGTCATCAACTCCCTCCTCCTTGAGAAAGCCTCCTTGCCTAGCGCAATTCTTCTCCTTACGTCCCTACCACTTTGACCGTGTTGGTCCAAAACACTTCCGAGATATGTAAACTGTTCTACCTGCTCTATTTTTTCCCCGCCTATTTTAATATTTAGCTTAGCCTTTTTCTTTCTGGAAAATCGCATAACCTTTGTTTTACTAATATTGATTCTCATCCCATATTTATCGCACTGAACCTCCAATTATATATATATATATATATATATATATATATATATATATATATATATATATATATATTAGGTAATCTACCGGTTAAGGTAGGTTTTTGGATGGACACAACTATCAAATAAACATTTTGTGACTCCCCACCCAGCAAACTAATCTATATCAGGTCCCTCTTCATCTCGGTGTACTTCTTTCCTCCCTTCATCCCGTCCAACATCCCTATCCTGTTCCTACCCTTACCTCGCTTGCCCAACATTCTCCCCTCTATTACCCTCTTCAACATTCCACTACCGCTCAATACGCCTTTCATCCATTTTTCCTGCCTCCATAGGATTTCTCTCAACAAACCCCTCTCCTCCCCCACCATTTCTAGTACTTCCTCATTTGTTTTCCTTTTGGTCCATTTCACCTTCTCCATTCTTCTCCACACCCACATTTCAAAAGCCTCCAATCTACGTCTATCCTCCTGCTTCAGCGACCACGTTTCCGCGCCGTACATAGCTACGCTCCATATCAGAGTTTTTACGAGTCTTGTCTTAACATCCCTACTCAACGTCCCCGTCATCAACTCCCTCCTCCTTGAGAAAGCCTCCTTGCCTAGCGCAATTCTTCTCCTTATAATGTAAATTCACTAATAGTCATACCAAACACAGAAACTAAAACATATAAAAGAGGAACTCACTGGTTTCAGCTCACTGGCTTCAGCTTCACTGGCACTCACTCTTTTATGTTTTAGTTTCTGTGTTTGTTATGACTATTAGTGAATTTACATTATTGTGTACGTTCGTCGGTTTTCCAAGAAAGTGACTATATATACATATATATACATATATATATATATATATATATATATATCGATGATGCGGAAGTACTCACGAGAGCAATATAACTTTTGGACGGCACAATAGAACACAGAATAAAACAGATAACACGTAAAAGGACACTCACACTGTAGATGCCGAGGCCGAGGTCTTCATCAGGTCAGATTGCAGTCTGACCTGAAGAAGGCCTCGGAGTAGGCCGAAAGCTTAAATCATCTACAGTGTGAGTGTCCTTTTAAGTGTTATCTGTTTTATTCTGTGTTCTATTGTGCCGTCCAAAATTTATATATATATATATATATATATATATATATATATATATATATATATATATATATATATTCAAACTTGAAAATCCCGCCATCTGGCGCACAAATATTCATTCAAACAGAAATAGGTATAAGGAAAGGGGATAGGAAAACACATCCCGGATAAGGAAATATTTTTACTTTCGTGATCTGCTCAAAAACCGCCTTCCCCACATGTCCTGTGTTCGCCTTTTATGTGTTTTCCTATCCCCTTTCCTTATACCTATTTCTGTTTGAATATCTATCTATCTATATATATATATATATATATATATATATATATATATATATATATATATATATATAAGCACCCCGTGGAATGTATTCCAAATAAATCTGCGAGGCCTTGGTCTGTGTGCCGCGGATTGTTGCCAAACGATCCACGACTAGGGGACGGGGAAGATTGGAGGCGGGGTAAACGTAACTTAGCCGCGGTGAAAGCCGTTATTTACCCACCTGTGTTGGCAGGAGAGGGAAAAGAGCGAATCCCTCCACGACCCCGTGTCCCGGGAGACAAGCAGCCTGTCCGCCTCTGGGGGTACGGCCCGCCCTTGCAGCGAGTAGACGAGACGAGGGTTGAAGAGGCCGAAGGCTATCGGGTAGTACACCTTGCGGCCGGGTGAGGCGTGCCAGCGACACCTGTCCAAAAATCTGGCGCTGAACACAGCGTCAACGTCCGTCAAGAACAGAAGGGGATCTGCGGGAGAGAAGGGCTTAATTCACTTTCGGGATACACCGCCTTTCATAGAATATCGACAAAATATCATTTCCAGATCCAATCTAACTCAAAGAGAAATGATGCTAGGGTCAGGTAGCATTAAAAATTCACCAATTACAACGCGTGCACAGCTGAATAGGGGAGTGGTTTAATCCCCAGTTGATAATATACTTTGATAACTGCGGGTACCATTGAGCACTTGAGCATCTCTCGATTATAATAATTACACCACAGTTTTACTACCATACCCAAGTCTCAATTGGAACACGCCCTACGGGTGAAATTGCGGATACAATTCCACGAAAACCATTAAGATCGGGTTGTGAGTTATTCTTCCACTTATTGACACCACTGAAAAGAAAAATTTCTCTCCTTAGGATACATTAAAGGGCCATTACGCTAAGTGTTTCCCATCTCAAAGTAATTCACCCCAGGGGATGTCGGTTTCCATTTTGCCTTCTGCTACGGTCATTACTATTCCCTGCTGAAAAATTACAGCCAAGGAGTGTTAGGCTGAATTTCAAAATCTACATAAATACCCCGGTATCCACGAAAATGGTTTGTGGCGGGAGGTACGAGCACCAAGTGAAGCTCTCAAGAGTCCTTAGAACAGTCAAGAATAAAGCCTTCTTTCATCATCATCAATAATCATCCTTTCAGATTAAGACGTGGGATATAAGTATAAAATATTTAAAAATGTACACATTTAATTATGTATAATGAAATCAATAAAAAAATTTTAACAGGCAAAGAATTCTGCAGATCATACATCGTAAGATAGGTAACAGTGTGCCATTACATTCATACAAGTAATGCAATAAGTAATTCCAATTGCTGAGTGGATCAGAATATTTGCTAACGACCACGTTACAGAAAAATCTCCTAGGGAGTCTAGAATGGCCATTATTTTACATAATCCTTTCTTTAATATTCTTTCCACCAAACTTTAATCTTTTATGGGTTTAGAAGGCTATTATTCTTAAATACCGTATTACGTGTAGTTAAGGTACCATTTATTTTTATTATTTGAAGTGGTGAAGATATTCACATATCGATAACTAACATTTACACAACAATTCAATTTAATGCTCCCTGACTAATGTGGAAGCGTGGCTTGCAGGGCAAAGTGTGGATGTGGAAATACGAATAATTGAAATTCAACGACACTAACCCAAGTGGGCCACAGAGTTCTCCTGCTGTGACTGATGACCGCCGTTGGTCTGCGTGCAGCACGCTTCCACTGCCGCATGCAATGCGGCTGCCCTCGAGGTGGTCGTGTTCAGGGCCAACAGCCTGAGGCCCCGAAATCTAGTGTCTCTCGAAACCCGGACCATGACCCTTCTGGCGGCAGCCAGTCCCGCACCTCCACCCCCGAAGTGTGCCACCGTCAAGGTCACCTTGCGGTCGTTCCTGATCGCTATGCGAGCGAACTTGTCCATGAAGGCCTCAAATACGGACTGTGGACACTTGGATGGGAGGGGGAGGACGACATGGACCACCGGCCGTGGAGGCCTGACTTCCGTCGGCCCAGTCGACCGCAGTGGGGCGAAGGGCCGCAGTAGAGTTACTCTTGCCACGGGCGGCGGGGACGGCCCACGTGCCACCCGGAAGAACAGCTCATAGTGCGTGCCGGAGGTCGGCTCAGTCCGGTACGCGCCCTCCAGGAAGTCTTCAAGAGAGAGGTGGTGGAGAGACGGAGAGGTGTTGAGGAGGCGCAGGGCCGCGAGGGCCGCGTCGATCAGGTCTTTGCGGCGGAACCCCAGCGGCTTCTCCACCACGCGGCGGCCCAGGCCCAGCTCCGGCGGGTGGAGGCGGCTCAGGGAGAAGTGAGTGAAAGGAATCACCTCGTATTCGCTCCCCTGGGCCCAGGCGGCCGTCCCCGGCCATGCCTCCGACCTCCGTGCGGCCTCTGCCGCGCCGGACTCGCACTCGATCTCCGGGGAGGGACCGTCAGCCGGGTCTCCACTACCGTTCACCATCCACGCTGCGAAAGAAACATTGGGTTAATGGAAATCTGTGTTGAACGAAGCTAGCATCGACCTTTCTATACTTGGTAAGCATGGAAACACAAAAAAACTTAAAAAGCACCAAAAAAGTTATTATAGTGACTTGGTATTTCAGGACGATATTGAATGTAAAAAAATTAGATAACATAAAGCGGAATGTGGAGAGAGGAAATGTCGATGTTTTAAGGCTGTGCGAAGTGAGATGAAAGGATAAATTCAACATTTATTTTAATTTGCACATGCGAAAAATAGAAAAAAATAGAAATGAAATAAATATTTAACTCTTTGATGTGACGAACTTCGATTTTAAAAATCAGTAAAATCTAAATAAAAAATAAATTATATCAATTTGCAAAAGACAGATCAAACGTAAGTCTGGTCAAGCCAATTAAAAGGCAATTTAGGAAACACGTGATATTGATTTCCTTGTTTGTTGACATAGACGTAAGATCCGTAAAGGTCATTTGACATACCTTTATTGTAATTAATTAATAAATGTGTAATTAGTATTTTTGAGAAACGTCTTCTGGGTGCTGGGATGCATAGAAAATAATACTAAAACTGTCATCAATCTAGAGGACCTCCTGGGAAAATATATTTAGCTATCTCCCATCATTTACCTACCCCAAACGCCCATTTACATTTAATATATAGAGGTTCCATTTGTTTTCTCAACTTTAACAATGGACTGGGCAAAATTGGGCTAGGCATTACTTCGTATCCTATGTTGGTAGAATAGGGTCCTACGCCAATCAATATTCCTCGTAATCGCTGCATATTTAACAAAATAATTTAATAGATGCATGCTCCGACGGAAATTAATAAAAATATTACGAGTGTATAGGAACGCAAATATTTTCGCATAAATAATTCCTTGAAAAACCCATGAAATATATGTAAACCAAAATTATCAGTTTAAAAACAATACCTAGGTAGAGAAATACGACACGATGGCTGAAATGCTCAGAATTACGGAGGATTTCGACATTTTTTCTCATTGACAAATATTTTCAAAACTGAATATAATTTAGATCACCATACTTGAAAGTATTTAGAACTAACAACAGTTTTTTTTCTTATGCTCCCACTCTAGCGTATATCATAAAGTTCTAATTAGTTTCATTATCCCTCTAAGTACTGGCAAAAAGAAATTGAATTTCTTATTTACACTGCCAAGAGCAAATATATTCCGGACTACTTGCCAATATTTTACTGGTCAATTCATTTAAGTGCCATGAAATCTTTCTCAATCCAATGAGAAAGAATCTTAGGTCATAGGCATTATAAAATTTAGTATGATCTCATCGGATGTTCTTTGAGAGCTCCAACAGGATTTACCCCATGCCCTTACGGCGGCTTTCGGGTTATTATTTAGATGTAAATTTTATTTATTTAAATATAAAAGCATTAGCAAGTATTACAACAATATTTTTATCTAGACTACATTCCATGGAACAACAATTGCAGAAGATAACGCTATTATAAAGTTGTTTAATCCAATTAATTGCATTTTATTTTCTATCCTACGAGCATGAGTGCATTACAAACACGTAATAGACCAAAAAATACTAAAATTATAAATTATATAAATAAAACCTTAATTTATCTCAATTGAAATAAAACCTTCGCCATTTTTGGCCCCTTTGAAAAAGTAGGCCATGTGATGTGTCGCTCCTCTATGATCCATTAAACTTTAATTAGCGTTTCATTGAAGTAAATTCAAGTAATAAAAGATAAAGTCAATGGCGCTTCCACTCTGCGCTAAATTAAATTAAAGATTTGTTACTTCGTCTCCCTTCGGAATAAATAAACATTCCATTCCATTTCACATCGTAAAGTCGAGCATCTCTCCCTGTTCTCTCCACCAAAACGTCCAAGTGAAGGAAAAGAAACTCTTCGTCGGTAAATATTTTATTCCTCAAACTACGCTGATTAGCATTTCAACTCAACCTCCTCCCTCTTCATGAACTTAGTGACCCAGATGTAAATTCGAATGGTTTAAGGGTAGTGAGCGAGAAGATTTTCCCTTAAGAAGACTTTTGAGAGGTACGCGTGAGGGAGAGGTGAATGTTTTCCCACAATTAGCGCCACGTGAGCAGGAAAGACCGAGGTCAGACGACTTCGGCAGCATGGCAGAGGAAACGCGGAAGGATGAGCGAGAGAGAGAGAGTGGGAGGTGGGGAGTGAGATGGAAACCCTTGCTCCGAGTCCTTCGGAAGGACTAAAAAGGCCCTTCTATGGAGCTGTTTGCCCATTCTGCAGGAGTAGTTCAAGTCGTTAGTGAACAAGTTCCCCTTGTGAGAGCTGGGTGGGAGAGGAGGAACTGATATATCTTCCCGCGCCACTCATCTCGGCACCCTGGTCCCTCTCTTTACGCAGCGGCGAACCATC
This sequence comes from Hetaerina titia, assembly GCA_037158775.1. Taxonomy (NCBI): domain Eukaryota; kingdom Metazoa; phylum Arthropoda; class Insecta; order Odonata; family Calopterygidae; genus Hetaerina; species Hetaerina titia. The sequence continues at coordinate 63,373,207 of CM073774.1, forward strand.
TCGCTCTGATGCGTCTTTTGCACGAGACAAGGGTCCCCTCGCTACCTTTTTTCATTTTGGGTCAAAATAAGTTTGCCCATAAAATGCTAAAGGAAAATTCTCTCTACAGTCCGGGGCTCATTTTTCAAGGCCGAAGGTCAATTCACAAGGCCTCTGCAAACAGTCTGAAGAGTAATATCAATATGTTATTAATAGTAGTCCACTGTTTTCGTAGGTTATGGATAAACACACAAGACTAACAGACCACCACACTTTTAAGCCTCACGCAACACGACTCAACGCGCCAACCTACAACCCCTTCCGTATGATTTCTGCCTCCCTTCATTCCACTTGACATGCCAATTCTTTTCCTCTTACTCCCTTGCTGTAATAACATTCTCCTCTCAATCAAAATCTTTAAAATTTAATCAACAATCCAAACGCTCTGCATCCGATTTTTGTTCACCTTCATATCCGAATTACCCTCTCTCCTCCTCCAAAAATAGTCATAATTTTCTTGTTTGTTTTCATTGCAATCCTTCTACAATATAACTATCCCAAAAACTTCCGTTCTATGACTGATGCCTCATTGACAAAGTTTTCGCCATACAAACCGAAGTTTTAAATACAATTTCTCCATAACAGTTTAAAATGTGCACACCGTGTAATTTATACGAGCAGCAAGCGTTGCACCGTTGACTCATTTTCAGGCCTCGACCATGAATATTATACGGACTCATAACATGACTTTTAGCTATAAGCAATCTGCCCTTAGGGGGAGCTACCCAGGGGAAGAGATCGAGATTAATTTTAAACGTAGTCACGCACTTCGGTTAATGCGAACAAAGGGGATCAATGTGTTATTTATCGTTAGATGTACTTTTTTTCAATATTAAAGACTAGTTGAATATATGAGATTCTGAGGAGAAAAATATTCTAAAAAACAAATACAAGGAACTGTTTCCTGTCCCGAAGAAAATCGTTTTTCCCAATGAACTTTGTCAAATCCAGTGAGAGAAATATAATTATTTGTCGGAGACCTTTCAAAGACTTACATATATTGGGCGATTACATACACATAATGAAGTATCAAAGAAACCTGATCATATAATTAGAAAGTCTGAATTGGAAGCTACCATTGGAATAAGTATTCATAGATGAATTAACCTATCGCTATTGTTCAGTCATTTTCATGATGGTATACTCCTCAGTCTCTTTCAATGCCATGGAGTATTTGACTAATGCAAAGACAAATCGAAAGCAGGGCACAAGACAAACATCCCGGTATAATTTAAAGTTAAGTAAATTTAAATGGGTATGGCTACTGAAGAAATTGTAACAATAAAGACCCATTCATTGTTTAACTACTGTAGAGGCATGATAAACATAAAGTCTTCGTCGATTAAATTAAAATCAACACTAAGACGCCAATATTTATATAATATTTATTAAAAATTCGAGGGCAATAAGAACACTAAAACATTCGTAGATGAAATAATACATCATTTTTTAAGAGCATCAGAGCAGTTATTTGACGGACGTTATTATTTGTTTCAGCTCGTTGAATTTTCGCTTTGAGTTTCGACATGATTTTTTTATTTATTTATACATGTTATTTGCAAAGTTCCCATAAATATGATCACCATTAATTTCATAGTGAATGTGCCTAAAATAATTGTTCACTCATTACAGAAACATGAAAGTATCAAAAAAACTATTATTAGCCAGTTGCATATATAAGAGCGCGTGATTTATTTCAGTACGTGTACTGGTCCTCACAAATCAAGTGTTTATATTCATAGTCAAATTGAATAAAAATCTCTAATGGCAGAAAAATATGTGAAATTACTTTGCTGTGCGTTTCGTTTGCACTGGAAAATTTTCGTATCGTTAGATATTGTAAAAATTCACGCAACCCACACATATATGGTTCCTTAATTCAGTTTAGTTATAATTTCGTCAATTTTTGTTAAAATTGTGAATATAATTATAGATCTTTTGAGCTACATTGCAGGTTTTATGTGCAAAAATTGTCTGTTTCAATAATAAACCACAGTTACTGTTTAACAATGAAACAGTTTCACAATATTGAACTAGACACTAATTCATCTATGATTAGCTAACCTACATGCATTCATCCAGAATTAATCCTTAAGGGAGGGACCGGGATGGTACGGTGGCTAATGTACAAGCCATCAGGAGTATCTGAGTTCAAATCCTGGAGCCAAAAAATATTTTCAGTGGTATCCCTGCTTGAGGTGCTTTGTGGAGAGCACTTTGAACAAAAGCAACGTCCGTCGGATGGGACATTGAGCTGCGGACACCTTGCCGACTTTCGACAAGAGTAGGGTAATGCCGACGCCGGGTTTCTCTCCATCCTTCTCTTCCATTCATCTATAATGGCGCAAATGACGTTAGATGTCGGTCATCTTCCCAACGAAACTACTACTGCTAATCCTAAAATATATTTTTTTTCATTATCAGCAATTTTAATTAAGCATCCCTTTGAAAAAAAATCTTCTTGATTTAATGAAACATTGGCCAAATCCTCAAGACTGAACGTTCGCTTCTCCATTAATAAAAATATCCGATAAATTTACAAAAAATAACGAAGTAAAGGTGTATCTCACCTGGCTTTGAGCTAAGTGAATGAGTATTCATGACAATATTTATCAATTGAGCTTTGAATATTAATTAATTCCGTGACAAAAAATGTATTAAACGTGGTGAATAGATAATCTACACCGCGCATAAGGACCGGCGTTATGAATAACTGTCTCAGGAAACAATATCAACTTTCCGCCGCGAAAAAGGAATTCATGCCGCAATCGAAATTTGATCGGAAACGGTTGCTCGTGAAGGAATGACGGTGAAGGAAACCTGGTTTATGGCGAGCAGGTGAATAATGGGTTGGGGATGGAAAAAAGAACGAAATGGAATGTGAGCGATTGATGAGAAGATTAGAGGCGCGGAAATAAGAAAAGTTGTTGGGTCGTATTCACGTGGGAAAGGATAGAGGAAAACGTTTGGTGTGAAAGTTTTCGGGAAGTGTAAAGGATACGATGAAAAGGAAAAGGGTTGGGAAGAGGCCGATGGGAGATTGCGAGATCCTTAAAGGAGAGATCGCTTGTGTCCGGCGGATTTAAGAAATCCGGAGCCGTGAGAAGGTTGGATAGAGAGAGAGTGAGAGCTCTTGATGAGCTGCTGCGAGCCGCTCAAAGGAGAGAAGAGGGTACAAAAGAGGGATCTTGCACTGGAGGAGTGAGCAGACGCCGTTGCAGGGCGCTCAAAAGGGTGAAAAAAATAGGTTACCAAGTTTTCCCAACTTTGCCTCTTACTGCGTCGAGACCCGTCTCCCCAATTCATGCTCTCCGAAGCCTATGGGCTCCATGGTAATAATTCCTCGTGCTGCCGCAAATATTTGAAAGGAAAGGATATTGAGGGCGACTGATTATTTTGCCTGGCATCCCTCTAATAAATGAACACACATGCAAGTGGTTCAAAAGAGCGGAGGTGATGTGCGAAGCTTGGCCGATGCCATACCTTCGTCCACTTCTTATCCATACTGCCAACAGAAAACCCTACGGCTGCTGTTACCCTTTTATTCTCCTTCACAGGATACTTTGAAAGGCGAATTTAAAAATATTATTCGGCGATAAAGTTGTTTAAATCCTTCATTTGAACTATGCAAGTCTATTCTACACTGCAACTGGAAGGATGGCGAGGATTACTAGAGGGACAGTACTAGAGTAACACATATCGGAGGGGAAAAATGCCACCTACGGGTGGCTATAATAATAAATAGAAAATGTAGTGAGAAGGATATTGAACATGAAACAGGTGAATGGCATAAGTTTATTCCTAGAAATAATAGTAGACACTTTCATTTTAGTAAGATGCCTCTTTAGTAGTGATTTAAAAAATATATTATTACCTCCATCGTACTACGATAGGAGAGGTCGTGTTCATGTTGATTAAGTTAGAGTGATTAAGTGTAGAAGAGATAGATTAAAGATGTCATTTATATCTACGAACGATAAGGGATCAGAATAACGTTTTCAGGCCGTGGTAGTGTCATATAACTTTAAAAATAAATGCAACAGGACATGAGAATTATAGAACCATGAGTTTGATTTCACATACAGAAGATATATTACTTAGAATAATCAAAAACTTAATGAAGAGGAGAAAAAATTAGTACTCAGAAGAAGATCAGTTTACGAAGTGAATGGTTGCGAATGATGACGTAGGAATAATTAAGTCAAATAGCAAAAATGAACATATTTAATTGTGTGCTTCGGGGATTTTAAAATGGTATTGTCAGAGTGAATGAAGAATAACTAATGAACATTTAGCAGAAAATAGGAGTAGACTGGCGAAATAGATGATGTATGTCTAAAAATTTTGACATACTTTAAAGTTCAAATAAATCTGTTCGTAACCTTATTATATGTCACCCAGTTGTAACCTTTTCATATTCCATCAGCTACCAATTTTCGAAGCAATAACTAACTAGGAAACAAAAATTTACCTATCATTTATTTATGTCCTGTTTCAGGTCTTGTCATAAACTCCCTTCCATTTGTAAATAAAATTCTGCACCATACATTTCTTCTTTCGGCTACTACGACTTCCTTCATATAAAAAATTTACTAAATATGTGCAAAAGTGTTGAGATAAATCGATACATCATTGATTATTCCAAGTAGAGGCACAAAACGCTCGACCTTAGTTTGTTTTATAGTTTAGTTCGACGCTTAGTTTAATCGAAAGTAGTCGACCACCTATGGATTATCAGCCCGGTAACCTAAACACCGACACCTAAATTATCTGCGTTCAAGAATAAACACTTCTTTTACTTTCCTGCTAAAACCACCGCTCAATCAACGTTATTACTCTTTAAATTTGATTATTTTTGCGATGAATTATTAATTTATGCTGATTTTTTTTAATTAATCGAGTAATTTATTCCTCATCACTACGCTTGCCAAGTGCGATATTCTGCGCTAAACACGAAGAATCTCATAAGAAAGAAACATCTTTATCAACGAAAATTCCCAAACCACGTATCGTACGCACATTAGATTCTTTAAGAAAAGTTTGGCCGCTTCCCTTTCCATTTATTTCAAGATATTAAATGTTTGTACGCTCTCACCCAATTTTTCAAACCTCCTACATGAGTGGTATTCTCATTGTATCATAATATATTATTTCATAAAGGCTCGCCTTACTCGTGTTACGGGAGATAATTATTAGTCCAGTTTTGCACCAAAAATTATTTAAGATGACCCTTAAAAATTGATCAATACGCAAGAATTTGTGATGAGGCTGTCCTTTTTATCCTAAAGGAAATGAAGTCGTTTCTGCTATGACTGAGATATGATTTCCTATTCCTTAAAACTTACACACACACACACGTCAATTTAGTTTCTGCTCCAGTGGAGTTGTATAAAATACTCATTTTCCGTGCATACTCAATGAGCGGGGAAGTGTTCTGACAAATTCGTAGCAAAGGGATTATTAAAAAAAAGCAGTGTTGTTTCGTCTTACCATTTACTCGCATTGATTCTAAGGTGCCGCCATCATGCTGAACTTGAGATCAAGTGCCTACTCAACTACAAATATACCGAAACAGAATCAAGTGAAACTTTATTTTGATGTTTTCATTACTTGTGAAAACGTAAAACATTATGATCTGGGGAGGAACAAATAAAATGAAGCCCATGAAAAAAGTATTAAAAGCGAAAAATAAACATTAACAGTAAGCAATAACATGTCATGCTTTGCGAAACAAAATGAAATCAGTCATTAAACTCAAATAGGTTACATCGTGCATACTGGGACGGCGAAAAACTCATAAGGTAAAAGGTTTTGCACAGCAATTTCTATGCCGTCTGAGCTTTACAGCACAATTCAAAACAATCGCACCTCCCTAACAATATTATATGCACAAATATTATGACACGGAACGGAACAAATTTAAGCAAACGGGAAAATTTGGTAATCAACGCAATGTCGTAACACGGAGTTGGGATGAGGAGGAACGACGCAGGATATTAAAAGAAACACACGAGAACAAGCATCTTAGTTCCTCCATCGCCGGAGGGAAGTAATTTCGAAAGACGCATGAAGGCCACGGCCGCTTCGCTCACGCTAACTACCAATTAAAATGCATGCGGCTATGGATGTAGTCAAAGCAGGACATTAAAGGCAGAATAATTAGTATTGGAAAGGTGCAAATTTATGTCGAGCGAGAGAGGGAGGGACATAATAGGGAGAAGGAGCCAGAAATTGCGTATGCACCGTTCACGTGGAAGGACGGCATGGGAAGGGATAGGAGGGAAAAGGGCTCGGAATTATGAAGAGACGATTGATGTGAGAGGAGGAGGTGGCAGGGGAAGGAAGGTTGAGTGGAGGGGACGGAGAAGAAAGTAGAAAGATTTTTTTTAAGGTGTGGAGGGGGGGGCAAATGGAAGAGAGCGTTGTGCGGGGAAAGGGGCACGTCGACTAAGAGGTGGGAGAAATCGTGGAATACGCGTGCCCCGACGCAAGTAGAGGAAGGAATTGCTGAACGGATAACAAACGATCCTGTAAACCAACGGAGGGAAAATTTCCCAGGAGGAATGTATGCAAATAGAATTCCATTTCCCTCCCTCTCTTCCTTCTTCCAACCGGAGGGGGATGTTGGAGAGAGATGGCTGTTAAAGAACTGCTGGCAGTGCACCAAGGACACCCTCCTCCCTCATTGAAAAACTCTCAAGCGGATTGGCGTGCCCCTTGGAAGGAGAGTGTAGGGGCGTGTGGCAGGCGATGTGACCAGAGAGGACGAGCGGGCGGGTAGGGAGTGGTGGATGGGACGGAAAAATGATGTAGAAGGAGGGGAAAAGAAAGATGGGAGAGCCTTGGACGGGAGGAGGTATTGAGATGGGCGATGGGTCGGGATTGAGATCAGGATGGAATAAGAGGGATCGGGCAGACAAATGGCTTCATTTGAGCCAAATTGAGTACGTCGGGATCGACTCAATGCACCGAATCTCGCCCCGTGTGAATGGCAGGGGGGTTGAAGGGTGGAAAGAGATTTGTGACGAGGTTTGGAAAAAGAATAAGGGAAACAGACCCTTCGGCCGGGAATATATTTGCACCGGAACGCACTAATACCTCCTTTGAAATATTGAATGAAAGAGGAGATACACGAGAAATAATGCCCGGGGTCCCGAGGCTGTATCACCGAGGATGTTTCTCAGAAGCACTTACCTAATTCTTAAAAGCTCGTGCGTAGGAAAATCTTTATTTCGAGACGGCGGTGAATCTCGGATAAAAAATGGAGCGCCGAACAAAGCGGAGTCTGCATTGTGTAGGTGCATTTTTCTCGTTTGCATCGGATTGGTTTCGTGACGGAAAGTGCCCTTGGGAATAGAGAGAAAAATCAAACCTCTTTTCAACTCGGATGTGGTGTCATCTGCTTCAATGGTGAGTTTAGATTACTGGTCGTGCAGGTAATTTCCACTGTTGTTGCGATTCGAACGTTTTTATCTCTTTTATACGATTTTTTCTTAAGCAGGTCAATAGTGATTTTTATCCATTGATACTATGAACATTGTGAAGTAGGTATTTAATCGTAAATATAGTTTTACTCAATATATCTCCGAGAGAGTAAGGGGAAATTCCGTGAACGACCACCTAAGAAGGAGAGGGCTTTCTACTTGTATCGGGTGTAATGTCTGACAAATATTTTATGAATCGGAATGATAAAAAGATTCGCTTCAATAATTTGTTCATTGCACCTTAGTCTAGCATATGCAGAGAAAATAAACAGAGGTATCAGTGGAAATAATCGTTCATTGGTAGTGATGAGTTAGGATCTCTCACTTGCTTTGGTTTAGAAAGGAGAAGAGTTACCATGAATAAGAAAATACCTAAATAGCTTAAACAGTCTTGACAATACCAATCGTTCTATGTGCCTCCTGCAGTTCTTAAAGAGTACTTAATTGGTCACAATAATTTAATTGGTACGAAATATGATTGTACTTTTTAGGGCTAAGGAATAGGCAAGCTTTACATTCAGCTAAAGAAGAAATCCTCTGGTGGAACAATGGTTTTGGGAGACCTATTATAATTATTTGACGACCTTTATGACAAATTCCTTTTATTAAAATTAAAATTTTAAGTAAGGAATAAATAATTAAAACATGTCTTAACTTCGTTTATATTTGGTTTATACAACGTTTACTTAATATAGATTAGTTTGGTAGGTGGGGAGTTTCAAAATGTTTATTTGATAGTTGTGTCCATCTAAAAACCTACCTTAACCGGTAGATTACCTAATAATAATATACGTATACTATATTTTTCTATATATACGTTTACTATATGGGATGAAAAATGTAAAGTAACGGCAGTGGAGAAGAGAAGATTGAAAGCATTAAAAATGCACTCAAGAAAGGTTTGAAAATTAAGAATTTCATATAACTCATACTAGAGGTGAAAAGCAGAGAAGGAAAAGAAAAACTTCAACCAAGAACTCAAATGGACTTTGTCTATCCCTATTGAGGTATCTTTGGATACATTTAGGGACATGATGTCTCGACGACGAAAGTGACCGAAGGAATAGTGGATCCTAAGCGAACTAAGTCAAAGGACTACGGAAGATGCTGTGGAATTAGCTCTAACAGAGACATTCACCAATATGCATAGAAATACCACACTTATGAATCGTAAAAATTATTGAATTGATCCAGATCAAATCGAATTATTTTGAAACATTGACGTTGCAGCATCTTAACGACAAAGACAAATGACATGGCATTCATAACACAGGCCTACAAAAAATTTTTTTTTAGTGCCGGGAATCATTGTGTTGATTTAACGTATTATGGTAGAGCTGAATCCAAATATGATATCCGTTTTTATTTAACAGCTCTACTTTTTTAGACATGGCACATCTTACGATTAGTTGTTTCAATATTTGATATATTCCGGAAAATAATTTTCAAAGTTAAATAAATCTATAAGTATGCATGGGAATATATGGTAAAAGAAAATAGGAAAAATATTACAGACTTTGTGAAACGTGCATACTTGGGATATTTTGGTGTTAAGCTTGGTGACCAAGATAAAACATGGGCACCGCATTTTGTGTGTAAAACATGTACTGAACATCTGCGGCAAAGGAAAACAGGACAAAGGAAAAGTCTAAAATTTGGTGTGCCAATGGTTTGGAGAGAACCTGTGAACCATATTGACGACTGTTATTTTTGCATAGTAAATATTTCGGGAATTAATCGAAAAAATCGCCACAAGTGGACATATCCAGATTTGCCTTCAGCTAGACGCCCGGTACCCCATTCAGAAGAAATACCGATCCCAATATTTCAGACGTTACCAGATATATCTTAGGAAGAATTTGAGTTATTTGAAAACATTTCTCATTCTATTGACGATAGTGGCAGTGACTACGAGGGGGTATCAACAATTCCTCAACTATTTAATCAAGATGAACTAAGCGATCTTGCTAGAGAACTGAACTTATCGAAGGAAGCATCCGAACTACTAGCATCAAGACTGCATGAAAAGAATTTACTGCAACCCGGTACAAAAATAAGTTTTTATCGCACAAGGGAAAAGGATATGCTACCCTTCTTTACTCAAGAAGACAACCTTACATTTTGTTTAGACGTTAAGGGTCTTTTGGAAAAAATGGGACTACTATTAAAATATGATGCTAGTGATTGGCATTTGTTTATTGATAGCTCCAAGCGTAGTTTAAAATGTGCACTTCTTCACAATGGTAACAGGTTTGGCGCAATACCAATCGCTCATTCAACTAAAATGAAAGAAGAATACGATACAATAGCATTTGTCTTACAGAAGATAAAATACCAGGAACATCGCTGGGTGATTTGTGCAGATTTAAAAATGGTGAACTTTCTTCTTGGGCAGCAAAGTGGCTACACCAAATATCCTTGTTTCTTGTGCCTCTGGGATAGCAGCGACGGACAAAACCACTGGATTAAGAAGGACTGGCCTAAGAGAGAAAACTTGATTGTTGGGAAATAAAACATCATTGCAGAATCTTTAGTTGAAAGAGAGAAAATCATCTTACCGCCTCTACATATTAAACTAGGCCTAATGAAGCAATTTGTAAAGGCTCTTGACAAGGATGGACCATGCTTCGGCTACTTAAGACTAAAGATGCCCCTTATAAGTATTGAAAAACTTAAAGCTGGTATTTTTGAGGGGCCACAAATCAGACAACTTACAAAGGATCCTGCTTTTGTCGAGTCAATGAATGAGATTGAAAAAATTAGTTGGATGTCATTTGTTGAGGTCATAAAAAATTTTCTAGGAAATCACAAAAGTGAAAATTATATTGAGCTGGTAAACATTATGCTCGGTAACTTCAAATCACTTGGATGTAATATGAGCACAAAAGTTCACTACCTGCACAGCCACTCAGACAATTTTCTTGGAAATTTAGGAGACACAAGTGAAGAACAAGGTGAAAGATTTCACCAGGATATAAAAACAATGGAAGCTCGCTACCAAGGAAGATGGGATAACCATATGATGGCAGATTACTGCTGGTGCTTAAAACGAGACTGTTTGAACAAAGTGCACTCAAGAAAATCGCGCAAAAGAAGCTTCCGATGTGTTGAGTGATGCTTTTATGTATTTTTTTCATTTCAATTTGTTTTATTAGAGTAAAAAAAATTAGTATTTGTGTTCAATTGCATTGTTAAATTCTGTTGTGTTTGTGGGTAATTTAACAGCCCTAGAAATAAATCAAGTCTTTATATTTAGTGGGTTTTATTATTAATATAATATTCCCATATCATCATGTAGAAGATTTTTTTACGTAAGTAACAACATATCTATATCTTGAAAACTATAGCTGATAGGAAAAAACTAGTGTCATAATTGGATTCAGCACCCCAATTGCTCTTTAAATCAACATTAAAAGCTCCGGCACCAAAACCACTGTTGGCCTGTGTAATTAAAGACCAAAAGGAGAATTACACCCGAAGAGGTTATCCGATAGAAGAATTTAGCGGAGTGCTGGGATTAACTAATCTGACAATTTATTTAGTCTTTATTGGAAAATATAGACAAGGAATGTTAGCCAACTTTATGAGACCATATTTATCGTAAAGTATCAACACGAAACAATACGACAATGCGAAACAAAATTCGTATATGCACATACCTGTTTTTTTACTGCAAATAGAAAACAAAAGTACCTACTAGTTACCAGGATACCACTTGATATGGTGTATTTAGGGATAGAGGTTCGGGTGTATTAGCAATCCAAAGTAGTCATTTGTCGAGGAGTAACCTTAATAAAATGCATGGGTTTGTAAAGCAACTGAGAATTTGCGTGCCTAGATATGAGCTAGGAATTGGCTCTTCGCCTCCAAATGACATATTGGAACAGAAAAGCTGAAACGATTTGGAGAGCGTGGGATTTTTTTCTAATAAAGCTCTTCATAGCCAGGCTTCTGAGAAAATGAAGAAGACATTGATGGAGAGAGAGCGACAGAAAGATCGAGACAGAATTAGAGAGAGGAAGTGACATCTATTCACTCCGAGTAGAACGATTTCGAGGGATTAATGAGTGTTTGTGGCAGGTTTTTGGAAGAGAAGATTTCAGAAAGTGAAGGGAGGGAGAAGCGAATAGAAATTACGAGAGGGCAGTAGCAAAAGAGATAGATTGGAATAAGGACCCACACCCAGTAGGAATTACGAAGTTTCTTCCAAAATTCCGTTTAAATGAGCGAAGTATTGTGGGTGAAGAATATTTCTCAGGGTGCCGCGGAGTTATTGAGGTTTGACTCTACACCGACCGCTTTCATTTAATGCCTGCAAGTGGTTTCCAGCCTATACGTGGACTTCCAGGCATTCCACAATTGCAACGTGCTGCATCATATTGCATTACAAGAATGTGAAATGGCATTCCCTTTTAGTCCAAATAGCTCCATCCCGAGAATGTAGCGTGGGGAAATATTTCAAGAGGATCGTTTAGGATGAAGTAATCATTTTAAATATCAGAGAAATGACGGTGCGGTAATGTTGTGCCTGTATTATACATTGGCGCATACTTTAGGAATATAAATTATGACCATTCTTTCCCTCACTAATTAACATCTCCCTCACGTGTTGGACCTAATAAAATTACGGCATTCATCTATAGTCCTTACATTTTCCATTTCCTGATTTTCTTCCCTGGAAGCAGTTATACCAGTGTCTCCAACAAACGTCTCTCCTCCTTAGAAGTTTATATTATTAGTGATTCAATACACTATCTCAAATTCATTTTCTTTAACAACACATTTTCAAAGCTTTACTATCATCATTAAATGAAGAACACAATGTATTTTTCCTCTATTCTTTATTTTGGTTCTACTATTTTCAACGCTTATGCGTCATCATTAGGCACAAATTAGTCATGTTGCGGTCCATTTACATACCATTCTTGTGTAGGAAGGAGTAGGTGCGAGAGGGGGAAAGGGGATGTAGAGGGGGGAAAGAGGAGGGGTTGTGATCGGCGTTGATGGGTAGAAGGAGAGGGGGTGTTAAGAGTCAGGAAAGGCGATTAGTGGGGTTCAAAGAGGGGGGAGAGGGGTAGTTAGATCTTTCTGTGAAGGAAAGGAATGCTTCTAGGATTGGGGAGGGGTATTTAAACAATAAATCGTTGGCCAAATGACCCTTTTTCAATTTCTTTCTGATTTACAGCTCTTCCCACTTGTCCATCCTCCTTTCCTTGTCTATTTGGTGCATCATTTCCGGGTTCAAATCGCTTCCATGATTTTTATCCCACAGATTCTTGGCGAAATGAGATTGCGCGAGGTAACATTTCCTAAACCAGGGTTTATGTCCCCCCGTTCGCGTTTTTAATTATTTCCCCGTTTGACCTATGTAGATAGAACTTCAGTCCTTACACGTTAACTTATCAATGCCACTTTTAATTTGTTTTTCTACTTTGTCTTTCGTAGTACTTACGGATGACTTTAAGCTGTTCGCATTGTAAAAAGCTATCCGAAATTGTTCCCTAGGGAAGAAGTTTGGTATATTTTGTGTCTATACAATTTAATCTTTTACATGCATATTAATTGGTTGAATCAAAAGATGTTTTGTTTTAAGGGTACGTTTTCTGTGTAGTATTTTTTCTATTAAATGGTCTTTGTACCTATTTTTCACTGCAATATCTTTTACCGTTTTCAGTTCGAGAACAAAATTACTTATAGAGGGAGCGATGCCTGCTATGCAGTATATTTAGCAGAAAATGAAAAGTGGATAACTTTTGAGATATGTAATAGTGGGAGTTGAAGGGGATTATTTTACGATTTATTGTTTGAATATCTCTGCCCAAACCTGGAAGCATCCCTTTCCTTCACGGAAAAATACCCCTCTTGTTCCTCCCCTTCGTCCTTTCTCACCCATTCCTTTCCCAAAAAGAATGGTACAGGGTTCGTCCGGAAAATAAGTGTACTGAGCTCAGGAAAAAAAATGTATTACACTTTTACATATCTTAAGCTAATATTCCTCAAAATAGGACCCTTGTGAGTCGATACACTTGTTCCAGTGGCGTTCCCATTCCTGGAACGCTCCCGCGAAGGCATCATCGGGAACCTCTCGAAGACACGTCGTCACGGCCTCTTTGACGGCGTCCAAAGTCCCGTATCGCGTTCCTTTCAAACTCCTCTTTATCTTCGGAAACAGAAACGTTCTCTAAAAAATGTGGATCATTTTGCAGTGATCCGCAAGTTGTGTCGCGATTTCCAAACAATTGAGTCTTTGATCATCACTGAGCACTTTCGGCACCAACTTTGCACAAATTTTTCGCATCTGCAATTGGTCCCTAATAATCTCGTGCACTATTGTTTTTGGCACATTACACTGCTCTGCTATCATCCGAACACTAACACGACGATCAGAGTTCAGTACATCGCGAACTTCATGCACATTTTCGTCGGTGAGTGTCGTTGATGGGCGTCCAGGCTGTGGTTCGTCGTTGACCTCTTCTCTGCCCTCCACGAACATCTTGTGCCACCAAAAGATCATGTTTCTGGACATGACTGACTCCCCGTAAGCCTGGTTAATCATACCGACAGTTTTGGTAGACGATTTCCCAAGCTTTACCGCAAATTTGATGGAATAACGCTGCTCCAAGAACTTCGGCATCGCGTTCCGTGACGTGGGTCGAGCGTGGAGGTTCGCGTTAACAGAGCTCCTCACTACACCACAGCTCAGAGCCGACTGCCTTTTTCAGCGTCGCTTGCCAACATACCCCCCTCCAATCGCAGCCCGTCAGAGCGGTGCTGGGCGCGCCCGGAGCGGTGGGAAAAAATCAGTACACTTATCTTCCGGACGAACCCTGTATATAAATGCACCCCAAACTGACTAATTTGTACATGATTATGACGCCTAAGAGTTTAAACTAGTAGAACCAAAATAAAGAACAGTGGAGCAATACATTGCGCTCTTCATTTTATGATCATTAAATCAAAAAAATTGGAGCAAAAACCATCGGATATTTTAGCAGCTTCTATTCTTGTGCATGTTCGCCTTTATTAAGGCAAAATTTCACGACAAATTACGCTTGAATAAAATACCTATTTTGAGCACGTATTTCTGGTCGCATGTAGCCTTCTACATATTACTGCAGTTTTAACCAATGTATTTCGACATATAACCTTACTTATTCAGGCAAGTCTGTGAAGGGGTCAGACTAAAAAATTTTATAATTCGATAATATATTTCTTACAATGTTTAAAATATTTTCTAACGATGAAATATACTGACAGTGAACGTAGGTACTCCTAAATATATGATGGAAATCCTTACATATACCTATGTTGAGATTTTAAATTGGCGAACATTATCCTACAAGGAAATATTTGCGTGGTATTTAGTAACCATGAGGTAAATTCAACCAGTTCCACTGTTCTTATGAAGAAATTGCATTTCCAATGATGATATAACAGTAGTTCATAATTAAATTACCCTTCATACTATCTCAAATTTCCTGCAGTCCGTATATATTCTTTTCGAAATCACAAATAGTCGTGTCAATAAATTCCACATGGTACTAACAATTTGGAAAAAGACGCTTTTATCATGCGATATTCTTTGTGAAATTTCTGAGAAACATTCATCTACGCTTAACCTCCAATTTGCCTTTGAAGTTGTGTACAGGGAACAACAGCCTTTTCATATGCATTCTTTAGCACTACACGGTCTTCTGTTGACGATTTGTCCGAGCGAAAACAAAATTTCAATGCAGTGTCACGTGTTACTCCCATCGCTGGTGTAGGTGAACTGAAATTTTTTAACTTGCAGCCGATTCTATTGACGTAATACTGAATCAATGATCTTGTCACACACATGAAATGTTAGTTAAACTAAAAATGAAGTATTAAATTGAAATTATCCTCAACAATTTATGCCAATAAAAAATGTGGGATCGCTATTTACTAAAAACCACTCGTATTTAGATGAGATTACTCAGCAAAACGACTATCAATACGTTGCAGATTAACAAATTGAATAAAACTATACCTAAACATTCAGAGTGAAACATTCACGAATGAAGATTTTTCTTAAGAAAATAAGTTACCCAGATCAGAATTAGTTTAAACTGCATTCTGCCTACCGCGCAAGAGTAGATACTAGAGAGTTATAAAACTTTCCACATGGATTAGTGATAAGTACCGAATGAGTTCCAAATTTTTCCGTCAAATTAGTTCATTACTGTGCTGAATAGTAATGCATACGAGTAGTTCTCTCTCGTTTTTACATCTTATTTGTGCAATTGTTCCTAACAATTTATGTACCTTTCGTTTCAAGCTATTCGGCCCTAAAGTTTCTCGCGTATACCATCTACTTCATGCTCATAAAATTAAGTATTCGAAGTGGAATATTTTTATAATTCGTGGTCTCGGGCGTGACTTCATGGAATCGACTTAACATAATGAAAAGAGAAACTTTATAATTCCACATAGATTTATTAGACGCACGACCCAGGTTTCGACGTGGCACGTCATCATCAGGTACTTTTTGCAAAGAAGACAGAGAATATATAGCCACTGAAAAATTGGGGGGGGAAGAGGGGGAGAGATCGGGGAAGGGGGAGGGGGGAAAGGCGAGAAGAGAGAGACAACTCCCTGGTCTGAGGAGAGGGTTAGGGGGTGGAAGAGGGGAAACCCCAGGGGTGGGGGGGTTTGGCTCAGAGGTGGTTAAGGGGGCTGAGAGCATAGGGACTAGAAGAAAGGAAAGGATTAGGAACCCTGCTATCTAAGGAAGGGGGTGGTAGTGTAGGGGACGCGTGGGTCAGGAGGGAGAGGGGAAATTCCGAGTATACGTAAAAACGCTGTATTAAGAGCCGGTAGGGGAGGTAAGGTAGGTGAAGAATCATTATGGAATATTTTTACCAATCATTGGGAGGAATGACGCTAATTAATAAACCACGATTAAAATCATAAAGCAAATAAATGATAAAATCTTCCATCTTGTCAGTGTATTAAACGATTTAGGAATCTCCTAAAATAATCATCTTAATTTCTACACTTGAACTGAAGAGTGCAAACAACTGAAAAGAAAACCATTAAAAGATTAAAAATTCAAAAGCAATTTTAAGAGAGGAGTTTGCTCTGCCAAATTAAGAGTGACTTCTTAGAAACGAGTAGCTCTTTTACAAACAGTAAGCTAACATTTATTTTATTAATAATTTTTTTGGCCACATCATGGAATTATCTGAACTGTAACAGTTATTAAATGAAAACTTAGAAGGGAAGCGTATTTGAGAACTGGGAGCCCGACTGATGGGAAAGACAGAATGTTAATGTGTGCATTGAGGAGTGTAGTACAGACGGTGGTAACTGAGCTAGAATTAATTGTTAATTGAGAGTACTTGGAGTGTAAGATGAGACAGAAGGAGATGAGAGTGATTTGGTGAGTGGTAGAGGTGCGCGGGACAGGGAATGAGTGTTGAAGATGGCACACACTTTATATCCGGCCCCATTACATGGAATTTGCGTGGATTAAGGGGCGGCGAGGGGTTAAAAAGAGCCTTAGTATTTTTGTGGGATTCTTCCTACATTGGTGAGACGTTAAAAATAAACTCGGAGCATTTAGTGAGCATGTAGGAGGTGATGTTTTGACTGGTTAGGGCAAAGAAAAGATCTTTGAGTGTTACTGTTATGACAGTACTTTAAATTTGGAAGCAGGCGATGCGAATTTTAGTGGTTTGTGGGTTTTTCTGTTGGGAAAATGTGTTTGTATAGGAATCACTAAGGATGCTTTACACAGGAAGGCCTCAAGCTATCCACTGCAGGGCAGGATATGGTGAATATTCGTAATTAATATATAACGAGGTGTTATTGTAAATTTGGTAATAGGGACTGTGATAGGGGGTAAGGGAAGTGACTGTATGATATGAGATTTGTAACAGGTAGTGTAGCAAAGGTATGCAGCAATTATTGTGTTTTATATATATTATTGGAATTTTAGGTTTAACAAGGTGGCATTAGGTTTATCTGGTTGATTTTAGGTTTATCACAGACAAGCCGAAGAAAGTTATTTGTGAGAACGGGAGTTCTGAGTAGCAGGCGTTAGGAGATGAAAGGCTTTATGGAGCTTGTACCAAATGTTATGCGCGGTGGGGGAAGTAAGGTCATTTGGAGAAAGTGAGGGTATGAGAAAATGAATGCAGGAGATGCCAAGCCAATGGAATTTTAAGGGTTTTAATGGGGGAGAAACTACTGGGTATACGAGAAAGAGGGAGGAAAATATAAGGAAAGGTTTACCCGCTTAACAGTACCTAGTCCTCAGGTCCAGCAAAAAGCCTAATTGATTAGTACACCAGGGTTGTTAATTATATATCTATATGCGTACACTCAATATATGTATGTATGTAAAGTAATAAAATAGTTATCAGCAGTTTGGTCTCAATTAGAAATTTTCTTTAAGAATTACATATTTTTGTAAATTCCATTAGATATTCTATGCGTTGATAAAATTGGGTTATTGAATATAATTGAGTACTACAAGTTTGCCAGTATATGGGATCCTAAAATTATAAATTTGATTTCGGGATTAGAACGAGTTCAGTGGAGGGGTCTAGATTTGTCAAACATTTTTATGACCAATGCAGCAACGTAACTACTTTGCTAGAAAATTTAGGCTGGGATTCTCTTACACAGCGGCGTTTACAATATATATTAAACTTATTAAAAATATTTAAAGATGGGTCCTTTTCCGATAACATGAAGAACATAATACGAACCCCAAGGTATTGCAGTCGGAGGGATCACGAGTATAAGATTAAAGAGATAGACTGCAAGACTGACAGGTTTAAAATGTCATTTTTTCCAAGAACAATAAGAGAATATATATATTTCAACAAATATATCTTTTTTATAGGTTCCCCTCACCTTCCCCCACGTACTTGAAAAACCCTAACCCCCTCATCCCTTACCCTTTCTTCCTGATGCTCCACCCCCTGCCACACACCTTTTCGTGGCTCACAGGGAAATTATGTAGATCCATAGTAAGTCGCGTAGAATTGGAATAGTCGCATTTTGCGTATTGAAATAGTCTATTTTTTGGTTCAACATTAAATCATAGAATAAAACTTGAACCAAGTAATTTTTTTGTCGCCCGTTAAATTTAAAATCGTTTGATACATTTAAAATCCATCTCATTTTTTTGCATGCCAAGTGAAAAATTTACCCAAATTATAAACCAGATATTTCATAAAGTCTGCCTAAAGACCTTTGCCGGTTTGCGATATCCATTCATCGACAGATGAATTGAATTGGGATTGATTTTCAAAGGTACCAAAAGCATGATGCCATAATATTTCCGTTTACCAATATGAATAAGTGCTGACGATGAATAACCACTCGATAAATAAGAGTAAGTTACGCTAGCAGACGACTGCGAGAACTTTGCCTGATTTCACGCGATGCATTCGTCGACTCAACTAAGCAACAAACTTCCTCGGTCGTGGACGAATAACGTCGACTATATTCAAGATGCATAAGGCATCGTTTAATGGCTTCAATGTCACGAAATTACTGCGGAGGTCCGCACATTCTGAAAATCGTGAATGGTTGGGGAAGGGGCGGTAGGCACTTCGAGTCTTGACGAAAGGGGATGGCCATCTGCTCCCTTGACATGGGCGCATCGGAACTGAGGGAGAAGTTCACTTGACTAAGCCATTTGGATTCAGCCCGTACCTTGCTCGAAGACGTCTCCGGCATAGATTATATCCCAAAGAGGGGGAACGGACAGAGATCGAATCATCCAGCCGTTACCGCTGCCGTGGAGGCGAAGTAAGTCCAAGGATCACCTTTAATTCACTACCCTTAACATACAATATAGCCAATAACATAGACGCGCTTTTGACGGAAATTGAAGTAGCTTGAGTTTAAATAATATATGATAGCGTCATTAGTCAAGAAACGTTCATGAGTTAAACTAATGGCCGCTATGAATATTTTTCGCGGAAATCCGAGGGAATTGATTTTCGGAAAGCTGTAACAACGTGCATTTCTAGTAATTCATATTAAAAGGATTACCATTTTATCCAAATATTTACATTTCTGTTGAAATACAGCAAATGAATGACCGGATAATTGGCATAAAAATTATTTATGCATCATATAGACAGGGAAAAAACAACAATGCTTCAAAACAAAACAACATTTTCTGGTATATATTCCTTTATAATTGGCGACTAATCCTCTATAAACTACTTATTTTTAACTTTCTGGAAATAAACAATAAGTATTTTTCGTTAAATATAACCATTATTATTTATAAAATCTGAGGAAATTAATGCAAAACTTCTAAATCTCTTTTGTTTCCACTTAAGGGGTATTTGAGGGGCATCTGAATAATAAAGGGCTAGAAATAAGTGAAATAATTTGAAGCAGGCAATGCAAATAAAGGATCGTATGTATGAATAAATGCTTTATTATCTGAGTAAGGTGTAGGTTTTCAAAACATAAAAAGAATTCACGCAAGTCAATGGGCATTTCATTTTAATTTAAAGAGTTTACTCAAAATTTGCATGCATTTTTCCAAGAGAAGAGTAGCATTTAGTCAGAAGTTTCAGGCAAAGAATTTTGTGTGAATTCTTGGCCGACTTAGTCATCATGAAATATTCAGGAAAAGATTTACGTATGCTTGACTAATAAAATTCAGGTATTAGGCTGGATATATCATATTACTGCCTTTTGACCCAAAGACATCCACAACAATATCTTCCCAGTATTTCAACGTGAACAGTGCTTCTTCTGAGAAGTATACTGACAGGAGTTTAATTATTAACGACTGATTTAAAAAATTAATACAGCTTTATATTAATTTATATATTTTACAACCCACATAATGAAAAATATTCGCACGCAAAGTTAAAGGCTGAAGAAGCATTCATTTTTAATAATGTACGGTAATCCACACAAATATGTTAATGCATATACTTAACAGTTACTCTTAACATAAGGAAGAATTTCTAGATTTGAAATACTTGTAAATATTAAAGTTAATAATATAGAAATAGCATGTAAGCGAAAAAGTACTCAAGTATTACACAGACTGAAAGAATAATTTCTATATTGCACGAAAAGGTCGATAAGTATAACGCTCAGAAATTATAACATTGATTAAATATGAAAAAATAAGTTATTTTTACCTTCCCTTTTACTTCTCATGTTTATATGCTCAACCATAATTAAGACAAATTAAGGCAAATTTCTTTCCGTTTAACCTTTTGATTATAATTTTTCCAATCGTGAATTTTATCCACGAGAATAGAGCAACAGAAAATGTTTGAAAAGGTCAAAACATTTCATCTTCACCACCCTACACTACCCTAACAGTCTCATATTTCATAGGCAGATATTGAATATTAGAAGATATAACTTTAAATTAATAAACACAAACTGCTCCTTATTATTTGAAAGTTAATATCAGAATTTTTATTAAATTAATATTGAGTCACAGCCTTTGTAAAGACTTCATATCACGAAAAGGAACATTTCTAAAAGAGTAGCATCACAACGGATGCAATTGCGATCTCATCAAAATGGAAATATTCTAGGTATTAACCGTGAATGCTGCACAATTGGGGAATTTGACGATAACCACGGGCGAACAACGAAACACCCCGTAAACTTGGTTAGTAGATTGTCTGGGATGCACCTCGAATCACTCATCTCACTACGTCAGGTGATGAGGAGCTCATGCGTGGTAACTTAATGATGGTAAATGCAAAATTGCCCACTCACGCGGATCAGAGAGGGAGGCGGGATGCCTGGAAAGCAGGGATTCGTCGCCCGCGGCTCCATCTCTCGGGATGTTACCGCTCCGAGAGTCCGCGAGTCCTCCATCCTGTGGCCTTTGCCTCCACCTCTTCGCCCTCAACAGCTGGCCTTTTAGAGCCCTCACCTGAGCGTTTAAGCGCCCCACCTCAGCCCTGAGGCCTCCGGAACGCTCAGACGTGGGTTCCGGCGGAGAATCCCCGAATCCACCTATAAAACATTAAGACAAAGAGTTTGACAGTGTGTTCGTTGAGACTGCGCAAGTTTGTTATGCCTTACATATACAAGTACGAAATATCTATGCTTACATATATATTAAGAGGAAACTGCCTTTACACGGTGTGGTTTAACCGGTAGATTACCTAATAAATAAATAAATATATATATATATATATATATATATACATAAACACTTATATGTCATAAATATACATATGCATATGTTATACATATTATATATATAAACAGAAGTATTTGATTTGATTTTATAGCAGTATTTAAAGGGTACCGGGAAGACGGTTTATCATGATCAAATAATGGGTCTAAATATTTTTGAACCATTAAAGATAGTGATAGTAAGTGAAATATTTATTTATACTTAAAGCAGCAAAAATATTTAAATGCTACCTACCAGCTGCAAATAATGGAATACTGTCTTAGTGATCAAAAAGGAAACATTGCCGGGAATCAAAACCATTCCCGTGTATAATTAAAACATTTGATGCATAATTTCTGTTAACGTACCATTGTCTCGCAATTCAAACGAGTCCAAATGATTGTAATTAATGACTGTCTAAATCAAAGGAATAACCTACTGAATGAGTAAAAGGAAAAGCGACACTTAAAAGATTTCAGTTTCCATTGTAAATTTTTTTACGGTTTAAAAATGAATTACTAGTACAACTGAGAGACTTTTATGAAACATCCGCTCTCAAAGATATAATTTCTCCAAGTTTCCATCGAGGCTAAGGATATCATGGATTAAAGTCTGAATTAAAACTTCGGACGCATAATATTAACTGATAAAGGAAGATATAAAGCACCTTAGTGTGAAAAAGTGGAAATACACAAATGATTCTTCAGGATGCATATTCCAATTTATGAGTTCTATTCATAACTCTTTGGATTATTGATTTGCAATCGGTCAAGTAAAGAATGATGATGTATTTTTAATTCGCATAATTTCACTTGAAAATTTTTAACTTTTTGTTTCATTATTATGATAATATGCAATCCATGTGTAGTTCAACTGTCATTGATTTTTTTAAGCTCGTATATACATATTTTCAAACGCAATGTGTTTTGATTGGTCACATATGTGATCGACAAGGTTTCATTCTACTAAACATTCATCATCGAAACCATTGTTCACAATCATAACTGACTGAGGTAAAATGGATGGCTAATGATATATAATCATTATCGGTGACATAAATTCAAAGCAACGACATTTCCTACGTCAATCATTCTCTTTCACCCGTCACCTGTCGATAAGTTAGCTAATTGCGCACGGTGATTTAAAAATCTGAGCTGAGTACATCAAGAACAAAAGTACAAAATTCTGATATATTCTACAGGATATATTAAAATAAACTTGAACATATACTAGTCATACGAATACCACCACGATCTAACACATCCCTTACGGTTTTGGACTGCACAATTGGATTATTTTCATTTGATTTTATACCCTCCCCTTTTGTTTCCTCATTATTTCCTGACGTAATCATGTGCAAATTTGGTGCATCTGACTGTAAAGTTATCATTCGATTATGCTGGTCCCAATCATTCAATTACTTCTTTACTTTGATTATAAACGTGGCCTTAATAAGGGGAATTTCACGTTGATTAAATCCATTTAAGGATGACAGGAGCACTCACGTAGAAATGATCAGGTGAGGGGAAAGTTAACTATTCCTCTTGCTCTGACAGGAGGGACTGAGGAGGAAAGACATTTGTTTCGCGGGCACACGGGGCTAAATCGGGACCAGTTATTTTTTTTTATCGTTAATGCCAAAGTCATTTGACGGGGCTCCGGAAATTAATTGGAGCAACAAAGTTTCGCTTGATGGGAGGAAGGGAATAGCCTATCCCCTGAAATAACTCATTTTCCAACCAATCTTTCTATTTTCGACCCCTATTTACTACAACGATTCGATCAACACCATCTAGGCAAAGCCAACGCCTCCGCGAGCCCGGGGATCGATTAAACTCCCCGATACTACCTCAATTCACCCCTTCTCTCCATCCTCTAACCCCCATCCACTTCCCTCCATCTCATCCCTTTCCGCTCCACTCTCCCGCCGAAAACACTCTTTGACTGCCGTCAAAAGAAAACTTTTCAATCTCCCGAAATTTTCCGCCTCATCAAGCCCCATCCCTCGACGCGGTGCGTACTTGCTGCCATGGCTTTGTTTCAGTTGACCGAGTTTGAAATTTTTGGTTCCACTCAACCCGTCGAATAGCAATTATTCCGCCTTCCGAAGCAAGTAAAATGGAAGTGAATTTCTGCGAAACTGTAGCGGCTCTGAGTTGACGAAAAGAGGATTCGTACCATTCGAAAGGGACTCAAACAAACAATCACCCCGTCACCGATTCCGCGGACATCATGATCTGCCGATCTCCCTCGTTCAAAATCTCCAAGCGTTCCACTCTCTTTGGAGATGGGCAAGGGTTTGATCTGGGATAGTATCGCTGGATTGCACGCAGATATAGGGCAGGAACTTAAAAAAAGGAACTTCCGGTTACGCTCCTACAATCGGATGAGTTGTCTCTCTGCCCCTTTAATTTGTCACAAAACAAGAGTGTTCTTTGCGTCCTTTGAATGCAGTCGACAATAAATTTCTCGCCAAATAAAAATAAACTTCCAACGCTGACGAGAGCCTTAGCTCTTGAGCGACTAGCCAACTTTGGACTATTCAGCCGGCCAACGATAATATCGACCTTACTTTGAACATGAACATATTGATCTTTACAGTTCTTAATATTTTTTGTGTTAGAATGACTAGAAATATTAATCATGAACTTATAATTTAGGAGAATGTTCGTCGACGGCAATCATCCTTCTAAGTGGGACATGAAAAAGATAGATATTTGTATGCAAAATACAGAATGATACGAAGTGGTATAAATAGAATGATTGGATAGAAAAACACTAATAGAGACAAAGAATGAAGAAACAAAAGTAGCACCAACGAAAACTTTAATGCACAAAGATAGGCAGGCAGGCAAAGGCAAAGATAGGCAAATATTCGGCAGGATACGTTTCTACTGCTTATACACCTGAATCTCTTTAATAGAAGACAAGAAAAGAAGTACGCTTTTTCAATTCTTTTACCTTCGGCAGGATTGCTGCAATTCAATTAATATTGTATCCAGCATTGTATGAAAACAATTTCATGCAATTATGAAGAGCATTATCAAAAAATTATTGCATAAATTAAGCAAATATTATGCATAAATAGTTATGATGAATAATCATTCTTCTAATGTAACCATTTCAGAGAGTAAAAATCATTCGTCTTGACCGGGATTAGAACCCGGATCCCTCGATATCCGGCCGAGTGCTTTAACCAATTAAGCTACCGAGACGTCCTCTTACACTCTGAAATTTTGGGGGCTTTAAAGGAACAAGATGTTATGACTAAATACCGTACATACAATGTCACAGGTATTCGTAGTCGTGCGCGACGCGCCACAGTCCACGAGGTTAATAAAGCCAATTTCAAACACTTAGGCTGTTCATACCTTAGACAAATTTCAAGAACCTGTAACAGTAACTTTTAACGGAGTCACCCGCTATGCGTGCATTATAATGCAACCATTTCAGAGAGTAAAAATCATTCGCCTTGACCGGGATTCGAACCCACATTGTATGTACGGTATGTCGTCATAACATCTTGTTCCTTTAAAGCCCCCAAAATTTCAGAGTGTAAGAGGACGTCTCGGTAGCTTAATTGGTTAAAGCACTCGGCCGGATATCGAGGGATCCGGGTTCGAATCCCGGTCAAGGCGAATGATTTTTACTCTCTGAAATGGTTGCATTATAATGCACACATAGCGGGTGACTCCGTTAAAACTTACAGTTACAGTTTCTTGGAATCATTCTTCTATTTACTCTGATTTCTCATTTTATTCATGTTTAAAACAATCTAATCAAAAGTCATAGCAAATATATTCAAATACACTACTCATATTCATGGCATGTTTTCTTACCGAACGAAAGCAGATATACACAAATGATATAAAAACTTTTTATTCGATTCTAATTATAACGAAGTTACTAGAGTTCCGCTCTTTTTAAGTGACTTTGTATTTTGATTGAGTTTTGAATATCGCATTCATTTGAAAGTATTAGCACCTTTTTAATGTAAAATTTTCGCAAAAGTCACCCAACTGAAACATCAAATAGTCGTTTATTTTCAAAAGATTCATAGGTCAAATATCACACCGAAATATTTGTCATGCCACTGAATAATTTGGACAATAACATAATAGGAATTAATAATAAAATCCATTATTTCCTTTCGTCACAATATAAAAAAAAATTTGACAACAGTTACAACAATATGCTATTGTAAATATGATGTAAACTATCCATAACATAATTTCGGATCCGAAAATAAAACTTTGATAATAATACTTATAGATTTCCACAACTTCCTTCTCCTTTAAATATGACACCTGAAAAATAATTTATTAGGAATAAGTTTAAAACGAATATTGTATTCAGTATTGCTGAATCTATTTCACGGTTTATCACATCAATAAACATTTTGAATAACAAGTTTGTCAAATTTTAATATCACTCACTAATTATATTCCCTAAGCTAACAGTCGTTAATTTCTTTTATTAGACTAACGACTTAGAACAAAACCATCCCTCGGCGAATTTCATTAAGCGAATATAAAATAAATTTACGGTGATAAAGAACGTGGAGTAATTTCTAAAGACATATTTTTATTATACTAAACCACTTAAGAGCCATTATGAAGGCATAGAAATTCTATCCTTAAGATCCATTCCACCTTGGAAAGTTATTAACAAGATACTATATATTTTCCTTCGATAAAAATGCTTCCTAAAATTAAGGAGTAAATATCCATACTAAAAAGAAAGAAATACTTGTACTTTTCAACAGATTTTATTCAAGGGTACAAAGCGTTTCACCGACCTGCGGTATCATCAACTTGAATTTTGTACCTGATGATGCCGCAAGTCGGTGAAACGCGCTGTACCATTTAATAAAATCTGTGGAAAAGTACAAGTATTTCTTTTATTTTTAGTATGGATATTAAATACTTCCACGAAGTGAATCCTGAAACAATAGAATATATTATGAAGTAAAGCTAATAGAAACGTTATATCAATGTAATATAATTGTTATAAACATATTCAATGCAAATTATTCATTTTCTAATGTTAAAAAAATCATCATGTGTATCGTGCTAGTTAGTAGGCCAGATTTGCTTAACAGTGAAGCTCCAGTGTGAGGGCTTCATTCAATTCACTCGAGTTCTCAATCCCGTAATTTACTCCCTCAAATACGTAATTATATTCTCCGCAAAAGCAGAAGTTACAAAAGTGTCGAGGGTTCTGAACCACGGAGGGATCGAGGACGTTGTAGTTGGAAGATCGAAAAAATTTTCATGCACTGCTTTCATCATTGAACAACTACCCACCCACCATCCTCCTGAGTTACGAAGCCTTTTTTTTCGATCCTAACTACTTTAATAAGACGCGAAACAAGCTGTGACTCAACTGGGGAGATGTGTATGGTAGCAGGAGGAAGGTGGGGTTGGGATATAGCGGAAGGGATCCGAGCAAGTTGCGAAGGGGAACGTGGGGGAATCGTGGTCGTAGCCTGGGAGAGAACTGGGTAGCCGTGTGGTGTGGGAATAAGGAGTGTAGCGAGGGGTCGGTTGAGAGGCTAGGGATTGCTGGAGGTGGAGGGGATGATGAAGGATCATCAGAACGGCCAACCCCAAAAGTTTAAAGTGCGGGTCATTAGAGCGGGGTGAATGGGGAAGGAAAAGTGCAAGGGAAATAAGATGGCGGAGGTTGGGAGATAGTTACGGAGAAAATTCTGCGGTGTGCCTCCGAGATGTAACAGAGTAGAGGCAGCAAAAGGATGGAGGTTGTGCGGAGACGAACGAGAGAAATGAAATGCTAAGACACGGAGAGAGTAAGGGAAGGGACATAGAAACAGTGATTTATTCAGAGTTGGTTGAATTAAGGTCATTTTCCATTTTCCTCGGAAATATCGCTCTCGTGAACGTAAAAATGAAGAGAGAGAGAGACGAAAATTAAAGGGGCACTTCCTCAACAATACCGGAGCACCATCTCAAAAAAAAATAACATAATATTCTCTCTCTAAACTATAAGGTAGGATTCAAATAAGACTCGTGCAATTTTTTCTCCACTTGAATTTTGTCTCTTTGTTAAGGAAATTCCAAAGTGGGTACTCCAACTTTTTTGCCAAATGAGAGGAAAGGTATCCCATAGTCCTCCAATTCTGAACACGCTGAATGTCCTCTCGTATGATTTTTTTATTACGTTGAGTGCGTGCTTTGAAAACTGTGCAATTATCGTTTAATACGACGAATTCATTTTCGGTCATAGTATATTCATTTACAAATAAAGCTGTATTCGCTGAAGGTACATAAAATCGTATAATACCATATGGAAGTGAAAAAATATTTTCAAACCACCGTGGAAAAAACTTTCTTCTAAATAGTTTGAGATTAAATATAAAATAAGGACATATTATTTCAAGACAATGGTCTTCCTAAAATGAAAAATACCTTCCACATTAATAATAATCCAACATTTTATTGTAAATTACGGTGGAATGATGTCCGTTCCATATGTACCTCATAGTCCGTTGATCCAACAGTACAATAACTCTACGTTCCCATTAACTTGCGATAAAAAAATAATTCAGCAGTATTCCGTAAATTTAAACCTAAACTTTGTATAATTCCAGAAAAATTCAAAACAAATGTATAGTTTGATATTTAAAGTACTTTATGGTAGGAAACCTAGTTGATAGTCTTCAAGATTTACTGATAATTAATGTAAGATTGATTTATTTTATTTATTCGTAGAAGTCCACCTTGTAAGGTTAGGTTCTAGATGAATCCTAGCAAGAACCCATTATTGCAAAGCCCAAACGGACATAATACGAAAGTTCCTTAATGCCAATATGAATATCAACACAACTTATTTCTTAGCTTTGCATGCTTTCTACTTCCATTTATTACATCCAAAACATCTATTCCTTTCCTCCATCTAATTAGGCTAGCCCCTTTCTCTTCCTCCTCTTCGCTTCCCCAGAATTCATCTCTCTATTGCCGTACTTGGCAACCCTTGGCCCCTCAGGATATCCTGCAAACACTTTTCCTGCCTTCTTCAAACTTCACCCAAAAACTTCTATCTTTCTCTATCATTCCTAGAACTCCATCGCTTCCTTAGGTCTATTTTTTCATTCATTTTCCCACCTAAATCTACACTCATTCACTTACTCAATGATCAACGTTGTGCATCATATAAGGCTACGCTCCACCTCAAAGCTTTCAAATTACATTTATGTCTATATTTACTTAAAGTGTTTCCCATCAACAGCTTTCCTACTTGACACAGATTTTATTTTTATGCTTCTATTATTCTGCTTACTCACCTCCAAAACCCTTGCTAGAAAATCCTCTTCTACCAGCTGTAACATGTTTCCCAGCCTCCAGTATTTGCTATGCCTCCTTTCTTAGTAAATATACAAACATAAATTATGTCCTATATTCACCACTCTTCGCCTTCCCTCTCAAATTACCATTCTCTCCCAGGCCACGGCACTCCTTTAGAAACATTCCGGAATAAATCTATCAAATTACCTGCACACTGACAATCACCCTCAGTCCACGTTGGCAATACACCACACCCCTTAACACCCGCATCAACCAATCGTTGCGCCTCATGCAAAACTTATTCCGAATTAGCCTTTTTACCAGCACCTAAACATAGCTCCCCCCGCAATGTTACATTCAATGATTGTATTGATGCCTTATTTTGCCTCCCTTCTCCCGTCTGACACACATTTAAAACCCAAAACCCTCGTTTCGGCATGCATCCGAGCTCCTTGGCGCCTGCTCGGATTTCGGTCTGAATCTTGCCCACAAGATGGCACACCCTTCTCCTTCCCGTCGACACCTTCTCCGTCCAAATCATCTCTTTCCCTAGCATATCCTTCCTTAGCCTCTGGTTTCCTTCTTCCGTTAAGAAAGGTGGCAAGGCCATCGAAATATTCTGAAACCAATAATGTCTCTCTTTATTTTGTTTCCAAAATTTTCGGTGGGCCAACCATCCTATGGGAAGAGCAGGAACAGTCAGTTTTACATATTCGGAATATAGGGGAGGCTTCCATACCTGTGCCAACAATCCATTTCCACGGACAAATTACTAGCCAACAGAAATCCTCCCCTCTTGAATTTTAAATGTGATTGTCTAAATACATCCGGAATTATCACCCGAAGCCTTCTAGTCTAGACCTGAACGCTCTCCCCAATAGAATGCCTCTCCTTGTGCTTCAAATGATGGAAATAACATCAGCCGTCAATCAACTTCTCTAATGTCAATTTATACGATTTTGAGTCATCCTCCGCCACCAATACGACCGATACACTTAATTCGACAGGTAACGCAGTTACCGATAGCCCAAAGGGTGAGGGTTAGTCCCTAATTTTTATTATTTATAGGTATGACTACCCTTTAATGGGAACATGCTGTATTTCACTGACTTTATGTTATACATGATATGAATTCATCCAACGGTATTGAATGACTCCTACGCAGCAGGTCACCGAAAAATAAGAATTATTAGGATTAATACGTGGTAGGTGATGAGTTAAAGACGAAGTATTCATTGAGAGTGGGAAGATAAGTAATGACTTGAATTTTAGGATGTGGAGAAATGAAAATGGATAGAGATCCAGCGGCGATAATAGCATGATATTATATTATTACTATTTGAAAATAATTCTGAGATCGTAAAACGTAGCAGGCCATCCAAAAGAAAGTAATATACTAGAACAGGCCTCCACAGACAAACTTTAAAGACGGAATTCAAACGCCAGATTTTGATACCCTACCACCATCGTGAGAATCCAATCGGTGAGGAACCACAGTAATGTAATACACAATTTTAAAGTACATATAAATAATGCAACAATCATCCCCTAGGTGACCGGGGTTTTAGGTTTAGTTTCAATGTGCTTTATTATGCTATGTTGGGGTAAACTAAGTTGTAATAACGATGGAATACTAACTGATAGGATTTATCTTATACTAAACATGGGTTTCTAAGCAAACATATGTTAAAATAAATTAAATGACATGATAAAAATTGCTTACATAAATATGCAATAGTTAATTTATATGCTATTAGAATAACAATAAATATGCCAAGAGTCTTGTACCCTATCTTAGTTTAGGTTGGCTAATAGAATTTCTTGCATGTAATCCAATCCAAAAATTAACCATGGCCTACATTTTCACATCAGTTTTTTGGCAATATCGGATGCGGCACGTGAAAAAAAATTGTACTGGCGATAAGGAGGAGTCGTGGGAGTATCATTTAAAGACGACATAAAATCAATTTTGCGTGGGTTCAAAAGAGACAAAAAAAAATTAGTTTTTAACATGAAAAACAAACTTTTATTAGTTTTCGGAATTCAACTAGTCACCCAAATTTTAGACGTAATTAATATGCTCCCTTTAATTTGTTTTTTTCACACAGAGAATAACCGAGATTCAAAATTTTAATGAGTATGTGTCTTTTCCTATCAATTGCAAAATAGATTTCCTACGTATTTCACATTAAAAGTATTTGGACACTAGAAAACTGTTTATTTCATTGCATCATAATACAACTCCACTATTAATAACATTATTCTCGATAGCATAAATAAAGGGTATTAAGGTCCTCATTAAATCTCGGCTCAAAACACTGGCGAGTTGACTGGTTGTACGTTAAATAAAACATTTTAGTGTGTAACACTACCTTAGTTCCCAAGGCAACTCGGAATTATTCATAAATAGAGGGGTAAAAACATAACGTCATTTCCAAATCAAGTTCCGACTTTACTGATACATAGTTCACAGGATTCAATTAAGATCGATGCCAGCCAACTGTTGCCTGATACTTGTCGCTATTATACTGGACCAATTTGTCCCTTAATTATGTTTGCTTTTGATAATTTCAGGCTGAAGCAGTTTGAGATAGCACTCTGGTTTTTCAGTTCCTGCAACTTTTTTCTATTTGAAACCGGTGCTTTATTTTATGAGACTTTTTCCTTTCGCTTTGTTCAGGGCTTTCATTTTCAAACGAACGCTAGTGCATTCAGTGCATGATAATGGCATTAAAGTGAAATTTCCCATTCACCTTTGATCTTGTCATTGATTCCTACTTCTCATCACCAATTTCTAAATCAATACAACTCTCAGCCTTTTATTTCGGGATTTTATTTGATAACACTGATAGAGCCTTCGCATGGAATTCCTTTTAAATGGAAATATCACATTCAGTTTGATGATGTAATGGAGACAATGAGCTTTGACAATGAGAAAGGATTTTTTTTTGAAAAATCAAACTACTCCCAGTTTTTTTAATTGTAAAATAATATTCCAGACTGACTTCAAATAATGCTGCTAATTGATTTGTATCAAAGTGACGTGGCCTTTTCCAGTGGGCCTACAATTTATCTTTTAATGAAGCAGGTCAGCCTAGCTTATTTTGAACATCACCAAACAATGAAGTTACTTTTAATTTTTTTACTACACATTAAAAAGAAAAGAAACCATTCTATGTGTTTAATTATGTCTAGTGATGCGATTTTCCAGATACGAATGTTTCTCGTAAATAGTATATGTTGGTTGAATTTCTACTAGAGGTCGATTTTAATTTTGTTTTCACCTCCGTTGAACAGTGAGATTTTTCTAGCAAGTCATAATGCATTAAAAAAATCATGGTAGCAATCCCATTTTTTACAACCAATTATTTTCTTCTGCGTTTACCTTTAACTTACACTGCGTCCACTCATGGGTCTTCATTGCATATACACAAATATCTAGCGTAAAGGGATAATGACGAAATATGTGTTAAAATGTAACGGTTGAGGTAAGAATACTTTTAATTAAAAGCAAAAGTAATGATTAGACAATTAATAAAACTATGGAGCCGGTATACGTTCTTTCCATGAAAGCTGCCCAAAAGCAAAGCAAACAATCTTTTTCAAATTTTCAAAGGCTTCTCTCAAGAGTGAAACTGTAACTCAGTATGCCCGCACCTTTCACGCTAAATGGAGGTAGCGAATGAATTATACATCACCTGATTCGAATATACGTATTTTGTGTCAAAGATAGTAATAAACGATGATGTTCTGATTTTTGTAAGTTTCAAATAATACCCCGTGGCTATCATAAGTTAAGGACACTGAAAGGATTGAAACTAACTTTTAAAATGTATCAAAGTCAATAGGTAAATTTGCTTTTGATGAGTTGATGATCATTTGCTTTCAGGAGAATATTAAACTCTTTCTTTAAGTATGTTTTGTTTTTGTTTATGTCTTGAAGTGTCACAGACATTTATTTATTATTGTACTTATAGAAAGTCGTTTTTGGGGCAAGATTGACTATGAAGTCCCTTATTCTAACTAACCTCAGCACATTACATTAAGAACGGAAAAAAATAAGTTCTAGGTGAAGAAAAGCCCATCTACGTGGGGATACAACCTACGACCACTGGCTTGGCAGGTGAGGACGTTACTCAACCACCACCGTGGCCGGCGAACGAAAAGCACCAGTGAATTTACAGCTGAGAAAAATTAACAAAACACTTGATGAATCCGAGAACTCATTCGATGTTAAATATCCAATACTAAGCTCAAAAAGATATTTGCAAAAAACCTCCTTATTTTACAGACATTTTTATCTCAACTTTTGGTCCCTATTTCCCCGTATTAATACCTGTTTAGGGACAACTTTCGCGGTTAATTTTAAATATTTTGTTCTTTTTAACTTTAATCAAAATTTCAAGAAACTGCGGGAGATGCCACAACAGTAACTTTTAACGGATTCATTTGCTACGTGTAGCATTACAATGCAACAATTTGAGAGCGTAAAAATCATTCGCCTTGACCGACTACGAATGCCTGTGACATTGCATGTACGGTATGTCGTCACAACATCTTGTTCCTTTCAAATTCCACAAAATTCAGAGTTTAAAAGGACGCCATGGTAGCTTGACTGGCTAAAGCACTCGGCCGGACATCGAGGGATCCGGGTTCGAATCCCGGTTAAGGCGAATGATTTTTACACTCTGAAATTGTTGCATTGTAATAATCAAAATTTTTAATCAACATCGTTTGATCTGATTGTTTCGCTTTTCAAATAGCACTGCACAAATAGCAAGCAAGATCTTTAATAATATAAGCCATATTTATGAATATGACTAAAAAAATTCTAATTCAAAAGAGGCAACTTTTCAAATAGATATTACTAAGCGAAATCGAACATAGAAAACTATTACTAAATAAATTTCACATCCATCTTTGAGCCATGCTTATTAGAAAAAAATAAAAGGAACACATTTACCGATTTCATTCACATAATCTCAAACTTTTAGTAACATGATACATGAAAAAAGGCGTACTGAGAATTAATGGATTACTTGTTGATATTAAGGATTTTATATCTAAGGTTATCCAATTTTGGGTTCGAGTTGAATTAAATGGGTACTTTAAAGATCAATTTATCAAACGACAATTTTAAACCATGGGATTTTCCGAAAATAACTTAGATGTTTAAATGCTTTTGTAGATCAAGAAAAACATATAATCTTCAGTAGAAGTCCAAATATGCAACCCTATCAATTTTTGTTTTAGAAATATTCGTGGTAAAATACATAGCTTGCACTATACTACTAGAATACACTCCATAAACGACATTTGGCCCATAATAAAAAAATTGTTGTTACTAAAATTTCTCGGCACACCATTTTCTAAGTAAAAGGGGGACTTGAATATCGAACTGTACCCAGGATCAGTAAAATGGCGTGATCGTCACACCACTCTCTCCCCAGCTCTCTTTTTAACGCTCCCAGGTTGTGCTCCTCCCCTTCATTCCTTTATGCCCCTCATCTCTCCCATCAACCTGACACAAAACCGCCGCCCCAACCTCCTCCTCCCACACCCCAAACACTTCCCTTTCACCCCCTCCCAGCGCTTTGAGGCCCCTATGTGCCGTTTGCGCGGTGCGAAAGCAGCGCAACGTCGCGCTAAGCGGCGCTCGGCGTCGGCTGTTCTCGCCCCGAACACACGGCGACATATGCGACGCGGAAATAAACGACGCGGAACACCCAACGAACAGCCATACGCCCACGTAGGGCACTTGCATGGATCGGAGTCGAGGGAAATAGTGGGAGAGAGAGAGGTTAGAGAGAGTTTGGGTGGTGTCACCTAAAATAATAAAAACGAACAACAGGACAAGCGAGGGCTATATGAGGCAAAAGAGTTGAATAGAGTGGGAGGGAAGTGGGAGCAAACTTTTCAGGAGGGTGAAAGTGTCGCGGGGTTTTATGCTCCAAGTCGACAGGTGCAACCACCGCTCTTTCCCTCGATCAGAAGGGGGAAACCGTCGCCTCGGCTATGGAATGGAGGGGATAGTTGGTGGAAGATGTGAAAGACTGGCCGGGATTCGATACGAGAGGTACTGCATTCAACGCAAAGCACGTGCTTCCGCAACTTTTTCTCCAATTTTTCACTCTCGACATATGGAGAAAACTCGCATATTACTTCTAGCATCTTGTCAGATGGTGTTTTTGAACTTTTCGCTTCTTTGAACGCCCGTTAGCTCTGCTTAAATAACTGGTCATAAATAAGAAAGAAAAAGGCTATTCGTGTCACAGCATTCATGTTTCCTAAACGAGAAATATTGGGCACAGATGGACAAATGTCTGATCTTCTCTTCATTTAATGACATCGGAAGTTTTCTATTTCTGGATAAGCTAGGGGATTGTATGCTAAATATAATGATGGTGGAAATATAAGTAATGCCATAACGTAATACATACCATAATCAACAAATTAATTATTTATTACAAATGGCAGGCTACCACATAGGTTGATTTTGGATGGATTCACAAACTGAACCCCGCTATATTTCGAAGCCTTATATAACACAACACAGCGTGACACGTTACATGACAGAAAATCCTCATTCAAATCCACATTAATGTTGCCTCCCTTCATTCCGCTCAACATTCCAATTCTCTTCTTATCACTTCCTTTCTTCGCTTTCTCAACATTCCTTCCTCACCCGGAGTCTTCAAAAGTCATTCGTCAATCCAAACGCTCGCTTTTCTTTCCTTCGTTTGTAATCTCCCAAATAGTCTTTACTCCTCCCTTAATATGCACTAGTACTTGTCTTGTCTTGATTTCCTCTGCGACCCTTCATCCGTTCTTTTGCACAACCTAATCTAAAATCCTCCAATCTTTTCCTGAAACCTTACTCAAAGACTGATCTTCCATCCATCTCAGAAAACACTACGCCTCGTGTCAAACATATTAACAATCTATTCTCAGCAACATTACTCAATTTTACAGAGATCAATTTTACTTTCTTTAAAATCTTTTTGGCGTAACGTAATTCTTCTAGTGAAATCCCAACTGCAATGGTCTCTAGCTTACTACAAACAACAGGATTACTTAAAACAATCGTTATATTGCTTAAAAAGTAGTGCCCGGGTTCAATTTCTGAACCCGCTTCTGGGCACCTTCAGCTTCATCTATGCTGTAAGATTTTTCGGGAACAAAAACTTCCTGAGAAACCACAGACTGCATAAGGGAAGTAACTGGCCCTCTGCTCTGATGTGTGAATTTCACAGACTGTTGAGCATAGTGCCAGGTGAACTCTGCCCTCACCTATGAAACCGTGGCTCCGGTTTATAATTGTGTTTAGAGTATTTTTATCGCTGAAAAAAATGTAACTCGAGAGCGATGATTGGCGGTTGAGGAAATTTCTTTCGACAAAATATGACTGAAATTTATTTACGTATAAGTTTCAGGCATGCAGCTCTAGAACTGATTACATAAAAATTGAAATGCATATGGTACTTTTTAGTGTTATATTTGAGTAAAACTACAATGAGAAGGTACTATTTATGTCGTTTCTTTGAATAACCGATATTTTTGATTAGGCACAAGATTAACTGGCCCAAATTATCTTAGCTGTGTCGCCTTTACAAATAAGTGCTGCTACTACCGCAATAATGACTACTCCCTTGAATGCAGTTTCCAGCAAAATCATTAGATTGAATGCATATAAACTCTAATTAACTAAATATACGTAAATTAAAATATGCTATTTCGAAAAATCGTCTAATCCAAATTGTTGAAAAAGAACGTAGATCTATACTAATACTCCACACATATATATACACTACTCTATAGGCTATCATGTCCTTGAATTTCTCTGTCAGTTCAAAACAAATCTTTCAAGCAACAAATTGATGAAGAGGATTCAAATCGGGAGAAACTGATCATGTGTCGCACGTTATTGACTGCAAATGGAGTTTTTGGGTATTCATGCCAAAAGAAATTCAATTCCAAGGAAGTAAAATAAACATTCCAGGGAAAAGGTTATGAATTACGTAACCATTTCAAGCCATTATATTTCTTTGCAATACTATAATACACTTATTTCTCAGGCAAACGAAACTCACAAAAAATAGAAACCTGTTTTTTAAAACCAAATGGAAAGGAAACGTGCGCGATTTAATCATAGAACTTGAAGTTGACAAAGAATGTTTGTGCCGTATAACATGCTTTCTCTACATATAAAATAATTAATTTAATTTTTACAGTTCATATTTTCAGGTTAGTCCTCTTTATTACACGCCAAAGATAAGAAATGTTTGAATGAAATAAAGTTTTGATAGAAACGGCGATTCGTATTTTCTTTATTTTCTGGATAGAAGGGCTTTCAAATAGACCCAATTGGGGGTGGACGGTTTTCAGCCTGTAAAATGGATCCACATGGGTTGTCGGGTGAATGAAAGCGGTGTCAAGAAGAATGCATAAGCAAAGCTGTCGGGAGAGTGTCGCGCGGCGAAAATCGTAGATGCGGAGAATGCATATAAAGACGCGAGGTTTTGAAAGCCCGAGGGACGCGGAGCCAAAAAGTGAGGGGGAGTAAGAAGACGAGAATGGCCTTTTGTGCGACTCAACACATATGGGAGGGCATTTGAGAGAGATTACAAGTACGTATCACGCAGGCACCCGTGGCGGGGAAGATTAAAGGGAGCCACAAGGGAGATGCATGACGTTGAAGGGTTGGAATGTATTCCCTTACAAGTAGTAGAGCGTGATGTATGAAAAAATCCATTAACACTTTAAACGTATATATCCATAGAAATAGGCATAAAAAATATTTTTGCAAAAACTTCAAGCAGCGACAACTAACAGTCAAGAACCCTATTCAAACAAGGTCATAAAAAAGGGCACTGGCGGTAAATATTTTAAGTTTTGGCGGTCAGGCCACCTTTGTCAAACGAAGAAAAACTTCCAAGGACGGCCTTATGTGGACACTTTTTCCTTTTGTATTTGTATAAAGGGGAAGGAAATAATAACATGAATTCAAGTACGCTTCGGAGGTACCGAGGCAGCGGCGACAAGTTGTAAAGTACAAATTATTATATAAAATGCTATATATATATACGAGGGTAGTTTGAGAGGTTCTCGGAATCAACAACAAAATGTAATATAAGGAAAAGGGATAGTAACGCATATATAGGACGAACACAGTTTCTTCGATATCTCAAGTGGTTAGAGCATTGGGCCGGTAAGTCGACTGATCCGGTGTTCAAGTCCTGATTAAGTAAATATTTTTGCGCTTGTGATCTACTCGATTCTGCCTTTCTCACCTCTTCTGTTTTCGTCCATCGTTTGTGTTCTTATCCCTTTTCACCTTTTCATTTTATATATTTATGTGTGAATGAATGTTTGTTCTCCATATGGCGGGTTTTCATGTTTCAATGTATATCCTCGTATATGTATATATACTCATCGAAAACTTTTCAGGCCACCCACGTTTATAAATATATATAAAACTTAGACAGCAACACACAATGTGAAAACACATAAAAGGAACACTCACACGTTATTTCTTGATAATTTCGACGGAATTGTGCTCCGTCTTCCTCGGAAGATTAGTTAGGACTGTTATATATGTATATATATATATATATATATATATATAAATATATAATATATATTATCTGGATTACAACTATTCTCCCGTTTTATTACACGAATTACCCAGCCGATTATTTTTTTTAAATCTATGGTGATACCTTAATTTAGAAACCATACTTGCATACATTCTCATTTAATCTATACTTCGTTGCCTTAATGATTTGGGAAAGTCAAAAGAGACCGAGTTAAGGTAACTTTCAAAAACACACCTAGCTTAAGTACATGGTGTAACTAATTATTATTATTAGGTAATCTACCGTTTAAGGTAGGTTTTTGGATGGACACAACTATCAAATAAACATTTTGTGACTCCCCACCTAGCAAACTAATCTATATCAGGTCCCTCTTCATCTCGGTGTACTTCTTTCCTCCCATCATCCCGTCCAACATCCCTATCCTGTTCCTACCCTTACCTCGCTTGCCCAACATTCTCCCCTCTATTACCCTCTTCAACATTCCACTACCGCTCAATACGCCCTTCATCCATTTTTCCTGCCTCCATAGGATTTCTCTCAACAAACCCCTCTCCTCACCCACCATTTCCAGTACTTCCTCATTTGTTTTCCTTTCGGTCCATTTCACCTTCTCCATTCTTCTCCACACCCACATTTCAAAAGCCTCCAATCTACGTCTATCCTCCTGCTTCAGCGACCACGTTTCCGCGCCGTACATAGCTACGCTCCATATCAGAGTTTTTACGAGTCTTGTCTTAACATCCCTACTCAACGTCCCCGTCATAATATTTAGTAAATTAAATTTCATTTGAATGAGTCAAAACTACTCGGATTCGGAAGGTGATAGTGTCATTTCGTAACTCAACGAATCACACCAAAGTATTTTTTTATTTTTTAATAAAAGATGGGCTGCATAATGTACATAGGACTGACGTACGCTACGCAGAATATGACAACTCCTTTGCTTGTTAAGTTGGTCAAACTGGCAGAAAGATTTCTTTCCGTGTTAAAGAACACCGAGAATGTTTTATTAAATATAACAATGCTTTTTAGTTCCCTGAAATTTTGAGTGGCAAGTGACATTCGAGAAACATGTTATTCTGAGAAATAATATATAGAAGCGCGCTGAAATATGGAAAATATGATAAACAAAAATGTTCATCAAAATTGGCCAGTAGTATTACGAGACGGAAAGTATGTGTCAATCACGGTATCCATTTGGGTACGATGTCCTTCATTACAGTGAATGGCTAAAAATATTACTTCAATCATACTTCTTTGCCAATTAAAAATGTTCTGTGAAATATAGAGTACTATTTCCCTCCCTTTGGATGTCATGAGAAAATTATTTTAAAATACTTCCCTATTCTTTCCTGAATACTGTTTTTAGTGAAATGTCATAGTTTTATATATTTGTCACATATTTTGGACGTTACTTTATTTAGATTCAGCAGCTGCGTGGATAACCTTTAATGTGGTTCCTATCTTTCGATTTCCTAGCGTAACTCTACTAAGGGCAATCAATACTGTCCCTCGCAAGCTCTTACACCGTGTCATTGTCTGGAAGAGTAAGGAAACTGACGGAAAAAGGAGATCAGAATGGTAAGGCTCAAATGTACTGATATCCTACCCTGAGGGGACGGGTTAAAAACTAAGAGGTGGCTGGATATTTTAGTGATATCCTTGCCCCCATTTGGGGTGCATTGTGGACAGCACTTCAAGTGAAGTACGCCGTCCGTTAGAGGGGTTGTTAAACTATGGACCTCTTTGAGTCCATCATCACAGGTAACTCCCTGACCATCCTACGCCAAGCAAATTATCCATCTATCCCTATCAACGCAAATGATCTAAGCCATTGGTCAATTTTCCAAATAACTACTAAAACTGAAGAAGGAACTATAGTAAGACACTTCTGAGTGGGATAAAGTAGTTTTATGCGAAAAGTCATGAGCAATAATCGTTTGGAACAGACTTTGTTTTTACATTAGATTCCACCATTATTAGAGCCTAACTAAATGTAATTCTAGTTCTGATATAAGTTATATATATATATATATATATATATATATATATATATATATATATATATATATATATATATATATATATATATATATATATATATATATATATATAAACCATAAACACAGTAATCAACCCGAAGGTCGGTTTAGTAGGTGATGGTAGAGCTCACCCATGTACCAAGCCCGACGGCGTGTGAAAATTCACACATCAGGGTAGGGGGGCCAGTTCCTTTCCCTGTGCCGGTTATGGTTTCCCAGGAAGACCCGGTACCCGAAAAATCAACTAGCTTGGGTGGAGCTGCAGGTACCCAAAGTGCCTTGCCCGGGAATCGAACCCGGGACCCTCCGGTCAGTAGTCCAACGCTCTACCCCCTAGACCACCGCGACCCGCATATATATATATATATTCACTCAAATTGAAATAGAGATAAGGAAAATGGTAAAGGAACACATATAAAGGACGAACACAACAGAGGTGGGAATGGCGGATGTGAGCAGATCACGAATGTAAAAATATTTTCCTCGACCGGGACTTGAACACCGGATCTCTCCACTTGCCGGGCGGATGCTCTAAACCACCTGAGCTATCGAGGAAGAGTACTTCTACATTGAAATCTGCGATCTTATAAAGCGCCAAAGTGCTCCGAATCATTACCCAGAAGATGGCGTTAGGGAGCTGTTACACCCACCAAAGGAGAAATTGACAAACACAAGAGGAGAATGGACAGTAGGTTAGCAAGCATACAACATCATAAAGGATAGGAACGGTGCGTTTCATGGCACGCATAGCCAGAAGAAGATATATATATATATATATATATATATATATATATATATATATATATATATATATATATATATATATATATATAAATTTATGTATGTGTATATGTATATATATATATATATATAAATTTATGTATGTGTATATATATATATATATATATATATATATATATATATATATATATATATATATATATATAACCATAAACACAGTACTCAACCGACGAAGGTCGGTTTAGTAGGTGATGGTAGAGGTCACCCTTGTACTAAGCCCGACGGCGTGTGAATATTCATACATCAGGGTAGGGGGGTCAGTTCCTTTCCCTGTGCCGATTATTGTTTCCCAGGAAGATTTGATACCAGAAAAATCACAAAACTTGGTTGGAGCTGGGGATGCTCAGAGAGGCTTGCCCAGGGATCAAACCAGGCTGGAATAATTAATTAAATAAATATGTGCATACCGAAACATTTTTCGAGCCTCCTTTGATGAACATCCATTCATCAAGAAACGACAGCTCGGAATAATCGGATTTTTAACAATTGTATCTTAAATAAAGTTAAAGCTCTCTATGGAAATTAAAAATGCAATTGTAATAAAAATAAAAGCAAAATACACCACGATAACCCTCTCTCTCTCTTCCCGCCCCTCCAGCCCTCTCCCTCCTTTCTCCAAACCTACCTTTTCCCTCATTTCCATCCCTCCACAACCCGTCACTCCTATTCCCTGACTGATGAAGGTGGATGAGACCAACAAAATAGCGAGTTCATATATATTCATCTTTGCGCTACTTTTTTAAATTAATAAGTCGCGTGTAAAAATAATTTTTGCAACATATTCAATATACAAATTTTTAAAAGGAAGATCATCGGGCCTGTTTTACAACGTAAATACATGGGAAAATTTTGTTTCCGTTTGCAATGAGACTTGAATTTGGGAATTCAGTCAGATTTTTGCACTTCGGAGGAAAGTTTTGCAATAAAGAAGAACAAAGAATTTCGCCATTGAAAACTTGAGTGGAAAATGATCGTCCCCAAGCGCTCTCCCATACTATTAACTATTTGTTAAAACCTTAGGAACGACGTGAGAGGAAGGGAGAGGTGACACAAAAGAAAAGGTCGACAAGACTTCAAGGAGGGTCGAGGGCAATACCTAGCCGTTCACTTTTTTTTAACCAAGATAATGGGCCCGGAGAGAGAGGGTGAATGTGGGTCATACGGGTCAAATACGAGGTGGTCAGAGGTACGGAGTGCCGGTCAAGAAAGGAGGGCTAGACACAAGAGAAAAGGAGGCAGGAAGGTACGGTGGAGTGGCTGTTTTATTCAATTTTTCAACCAAGTCGATCGGCGCGCGGGTGGATATCGAGCGGCGTCTTAAAGCTGTGGTGGGAATAAATACGACTAGGTTCTTGAAGGTGGGAGAGTATGAACAATGAAAGAGGTGATAAAATTTACCGGCAAACGAGACAGCTAAAAGAGAGAGAGCATAAGAAAATCCACTACAGACCAAGAAGTAAAGTGGTACATTTCCGCCGTCAAAAATAGCACACGCTCAAGTGAAATGGAAGGTGCGAAGATTTCATGCACAGCAAAGCAAATTTTCAATGTATTAAAGCTTTCACTTCCTCAGCGAAAATTCCAAGTAAATATTTCAAATACCTTCTCATCTTATTATCGTCACCAGTTATCTAATGATTTAGATGAGTTGAATTGAAGTTCAAATCATCGCTACGTTCCCAAGACTCAACTTACACGACTAACTTTCCTGCAATAAAACCTTTTTTTATTCCCC
This sequence comes from Hetaerina titia, assembly GCA_037158775.1. Classification (NCBI taxonomy): domain Eukaryota; kingdom Metazoa; phylum Arthropoda; class Insecta; order Odonata; family Calopterygidae; genus Hetaerina; species Hetaerina titia. The sequence continues at coordinate 63,416,363 of CM073774.1, forward strand.
ATATATTCTGCCTCATTCCGTGCAAAATAATTATTTTTTTTAATCCCCTACCCTGATTACGGACCGTCTTCCCCTCTATTATGGCCTTCAACAGTCCGTAGTCCATTTAAATCACCCCGCTATCTCTCCTCCCCACCCATACCTAGTAATTCCTTGCTTGTAATTATTTTCTCAAATTTTCCATTTTCTATTCCACTCCTTTTTAACGCTTATTTTCTTATTGCTCCGTACGTCTCTCATCTTATATCCTTATTTACCTGGCCGGAAAATTTGTCCCTACGTCTTCCTGGTGAATGGTAACTTCCTTTCAACTTTTCCTTTTATTATGTCCGTGAAAATTCTGTAAATCTCCGAGTTATGGAATCTTATTCCTTTTTTCCCTTATCATACTCTACATTATCCGGAGCCGCTAGCTAGTCATTTGAAAATAAACCCATTAATTAAAACCAATAATATCGTGGTCAAAGGGTTCATTGATATCGAGGGGAGCGAATCCCGGATTGAAAATTGAAATATTTGATATTGAGATTTATTTCTGCGTATTACACTACTTCAATGAAACATTCAAACACGCAAACCAAAATGGGTAGCAACTTTAGTTTTTCTGTTAATATAACCGATGAAATATGAATTTTCATTTCAGAACATTGTCGACCACTTAAGAATTCGATAAATAAATTAGTTCTATGAACCTAACAAACAATGGAAATAACCTGTAAAAGGATGGTTTTCCAGGTTCTATCCAAAATTATTATTGCTAAGCAATCTACCGGTTGACGTAGATTTTGGATGGACACAACTACCAAAAAAAATATTTTGTGACTCCTAAAAAAACACAGACCAGCAACCTACTCTACATTAAGTCCCTCTTCATCCCTGTGTACTTCCTTCCTCTCTTCATCTCGTCCAAAATCCCTATCCTTTTACTGCCTTTTCTTCGTTTGCCTAACATTCTCCCCTCTAGTCAGTCTTCAACATCCCACTGCTGAACAATACACCCTTCATCCATTTTTCCCACCTCCACAGGATTTCTCCCAACAGACCCTTCTCCTCGTCCACCATGCCTAGTACTTCCTCATTTGTCTTCCTTTTGGTCCATTTTACCTTTTCCATCCTTATCCGCACCCACATTTGAAAATCCTCCAATCTACTTCTATCATCCTTCTTCATTGACCAACTTTCCGTGCCGTAGATTACTACGCTCCATATCAAAGTTCTAACAAGTATTTTCGTAACATCCTTCCTGAACGTCTCTGCCATCAACTCCACTCAAGTCACCGCATTCCAATGCGTGTGTTGATTAATGAAGTATGTAAAGTACATAAACACTGCAGAGAATGATCATGATCACAAATTATAATTTATAATCTATTGAATAACTCACAGTTATTAATTGGTAAATTTTACGAGGAAAATTTTCATCACGTACTTCGACATTCGCCAGTTGCGTCAATAAAATATTGGTATCTGTACCCATCAGCCGGGTCAATTATAAAGAGGGATTACAGTACAGCCTATCCAGGGAAGAAAACAAGCAAACTGAAGAAAACCGGCCGTTGTTTTCTATGCCAAGTCTTTAATAAAAACTCAAGCATTTTGACCTACATCGCCAAAACTAGTTGTCAATAGAGAGTGGATACACAAAAATTACATGCTAAAATAAAAGTGCAAATAATGAATTACGAATCTGCACTATAGTGTCAATTGAAGTATTTCTATGCAGGAATTTTTGGAAATTATAAACCTAGGGTAAACCTGAATATATATTTCAACACATAGAACATTTTTAGTGAATATTAGGGAATGAGTATCAAAAATGTGTAATAATTCGAGGGCGTTAAAATAATATTTATATGGTCTTAAGAATTCTAGCTTGAGTCAAAATAAATTGAAACTTGACAACATTCAATCGTACGTTACGCAAGCGTAGATATAACTCTAAAAATTATAAACAAAAATCAACATGTTACTAAGGTAAAATCTACATTAAGTGAAGAGGTAAGAGGTTTTAGTGAACATCTTTTAGTACCTAAAGAATACAAGTACTCAAGTAGTCCCGCACGTAAATCCAAAATTACCAGGATTATTGCACAGCCTTATTCAGATACACGTTTAAGATATACATATGAGGACGAATATTATAACCGAATTCTTTGATGTATTTATTAATGATTCAATCGAGAAGCCAAGGCAAGGGAGAAAATGAATGTCACAGGAGTTATGATCAACCGAGGAACATATGTTAAAGTCTCAAAGGTTACAAAAGAGTCACTATAAACCAAGTCCTTACAGCACCCTCTTAAGACTCGACACCCTGAGAACCGACAGATGTGCAAGTTTCTTCGAAGGAGGATCTGAAGAATGAATGGTGAAGTGTTGAGTAACGGTAAGACCGTAAAGTATGTAGGGAGAAAGACGTGTATATGTAGTTGACGTGAAGGGGTTTTGAGGCACTAACAGCAGCAAAAGAAGGAAAAGAAGGAAGACTTGAGTAGTGAGAGAGTGAACTCCCTCGCTTTTATCTGGTGACTGGATCTCTCAGACGAAACTTAACCATCACTTCTCTTTTAACTCCGCAGGTCTGGTGGAGATCATTCAAGTGGGGTCATTCCTCCACATATTTATATATGCTTTCCTCATAATTTTCAGCCTGACGTCCGTGCCCCATCCACGTTATTAATGACGATCTATTAACCATTGCAAAAATAGGTCGTATGGTTGAAAAACTTTTCTGAATTTTTCTCGAGGGCCATAAGGGAACCTTTGATGGTTCTTGAAATATTCATGTAGTCTATTCCAAAATTTTGTCTAATAGTAAATTTTGTTATGAATAGTATATATATACACACACACACATATATATATATATATATATATATATATATATATATATATATATATATATATATATATTCATTCACATTGAAATAGAGATAAGGAAAGGGGGAAGGAACAGACACAAAGCACGAACACAGGATAGGTGGGGAAGGCGGAATCAAGCAGACCACTAATTATATTCAAACACGAAATCCCGCCATACGGCGAACAAATATTCATTCACATGGAAATAGATATAAGGAAAAGGGATAGGAATTCCGCCGCCTATCAAAGAGGGCATAAAACACTAGAAACCCAAAATTATGAAATTTTTATTCTCTTAAAGACTGCTATCAAATTCTGCAACAAAAGACATAGTTTTCAGGTAAACTTTAAAATGTACTCCAATGACGTAATTTATCTCCAATGATAAAATGATACGGAATTTTGTAACGCTTTGCAGCCCTTAATCATTTGAGTTGATTAATTTTACCAAAGAAAATCAGATAAAATTAATGTATTTTAAACCAATTTTGATAACCTAAATCTTAAATTTATTTTTATTTTTAATACTGACGCCATATTCCTCGAGTTGTTCAAGACCAACAATGCAGTACAAGGAAGGTTGAGAATGAATGTGAAGAATTGCTGCATAAAATTATATGGACTCAGGGTGAAGGTTAAATGACATGATATTTGGGACGCCAAAATTTGCATTCCTCGGTGACTTTTCCGTAGGCACTGAACAATACCTACCTGTCCGCAGCATGTGTTCCATTGATGTTTATCGCAAAGAATTCGATCTCACGGATGGTCGGAATCAAGGAAGGCAATGGCATTTTAAGTATACAAACTACAGCAACGTGAAAATGGATGACAGGAGGGAGCTCGACTCCATATATTCCAAATGGATAACCCATGTCTCATGTCCAGGGTCTGGACAAGTGACAGGTGCTGTCTTGGTGTGCGGGATGCCCGTGATTGGAAAATCTCACGTGACAGAGTGGAGATCCTTGGTCTCTAATCAATCAAGTAGATAAATGGAAACTATCCAGCCACAGATGAGTGGGTACATGTTAGAATGACAAAGAGCGCCGGAAATAAAGGTAATTTCGGTTGCACGCTTTAACCTAAAGGAAAAATTTCTTCAGATTAGCAAAACCTCATGGAGCATACAATAAAAATTAGTTTGATCCATTAGCTAAAAAATGGTGAACGTGAATTAAATTAGTCCAAATTTTTTCATACACCTAAGGAATTATTAGATTATATATGATTCGTTTTAAGAGTTTCCTGCATGCATTATGTAAGTTCATACTTGGTGAAAAAAGGTAAATTCTTTCGACTTAAGCGCAATCGTGAAAACAAAAAATTACGCCTATCATAATCTTACAGAATTATATAAAACTAATTAATCTTAAGTTAAAATACACCTGATTAAATAGTTGATTTTAATAACCAATCTACGCATTTACTGCGGTTATTCACATAGTAATATCGTTGAAGTTATTCCTATTTTCAGAAATTTAGTGATATAGAAATTAGAGACCACCACGATTAAATTCAAAAGAAGTCTCTTTGCTCAGAGTATTCATACTTTTATATAAAGTACGAAAAAAAAGATTCCGACTAATTATCCTAACATATGTTCAGATATTCTTGGTACACTGTTTCTTTAATGATTTTATTTACTTTCACTTTTTCAATTTAAAAAAATAAAGCTAAAGTTTTAAGCATTTCAGGTAAGGGTAATTTAGTGCTTAGGCATTAATTAATATGAATTCAATTAGTTTTTATCGTACAGATTATTATAGCCATCTAATAGATATATATGTTGCATAGCATGTACCTTAGTAAATCCTGAGATAGAAAGTTCCAAGATAAGTCACAGTGAAGTCATGGACTCGCATAGGCTTCTTCCCATTATACAGTTAAATTACTCCTGTCATTCAAGGAAAGGACGACCCAATCTTGGAGAAATACTAGGTTTACGACTCCGCTTGCCCTCTCTCGGGGACGCTCCGTGTATCACTTGCACAAGTACCGTACAAGTGGCCTACTGCGTCACAATGAGATTACTTCACGGGGATTGGAATCTTCCAAGCCTACACAATAAAGTACAGCGTGTCTGAAGTGACAAAACATTACGGTCGGGAGACGAAGGTAACCCGAGTCCCATAAGCAATTGCGATGCCGTGAATTCCAGGCAGACGCCGAGATGCCCTGCTGCGGTTAAGAGCCGAGGGTGTGTGCGTGTATGCGAACGATCCTTCGAGTAATGTCTAGATGTCCAGTGTATGTCAGGGCAGGGCGAGGTGACTCGCCGCAGCGGGATGACCCATACCTCCCTTCCGCCCTCGCTCTCTCACTCCCTACATCTCCCCTTCTGCAGAGAGCGGACGTGGATCTCACGACCGGTGGGGATGATGCAGGAGAGGGAGAAGAGAGGGAAGGGCATCGCGAGAAACGTCATCAGGCTTCACGCGGGTGAAGGGGTCACACGAAGCCCGGGATTGGGATCCGAGATGGGAGAATGGTATAGAGAGTGGGGCGGGGATGTGGGGAGTTGAGTGTGAGAGGAAGGAGAAGAGGGAGAGAAAGAGATAGAGTGGAGAGGGGAGAGAGAGCGTTCGGGGTCACGCCCTTAATCACCGCCGAGCCGGCGAGCCGTCTCCCGCGGCGGACTTTCGCATGCAAGCACCTTGCGTCATTGCCTAATGCCATCGCTCATCTATGCCCTTGTTTTTTTACTCTTCCTTTCACTTCGCTAGAGATGAGGGATCGGTTCCACTGGGGTAACTCCTCTCATCTCTCCTTTTCAAATAGGACAGGCTCACTCAGGACTAGGAAACTGAAAATGCTAATTCTTTCATTGTCATGGTCGGATATTTTTTCAGCGCTAAATCATACAGATACATCGCAAATTTTTTACTTTTTGCGTAAATGAAATGGCCATGAAAATGAAACTCGAGCCTATTGCTTCCACCGAGGTCGTTTTACCCTACAAACGTGAGAAAAGCACGCACATCTGAACGCACAACATCCATGCCAACTGCACTGCGGAAGTCTGACGCTGAGTCTTCTGACATACTCTCCAGGGTGAAAGCTTAATGGAAAAAGCCGATCTCGGACAAGATTGCCTGCTTTTGTATGAAAGTAATAAAATTAAAAATGAATGCGATAATGATAATGATGTGAGGTCGTGAAGATAATATGGCCACGAAACCGTAAGTTAGCCAAATAAAGGATATAACAATTTGTATAAACATGTGTAAAATAGTATACGATACATTTACCCTCAACTGATATACTTTCTGTGATCAAAATTAAATATAGATCGTGCGATTTAAACGTAATAAATGTGTTAAGAAATCCCATGCATATACTTTAACACCTTGTATGCTTTATATTACAGGCAATTTTATTTCCCATTCTGGAAAATAAAACAAAATTCAAGATTAAATAATGAAAAAATTGACATTTTTATTGCCACCGGGATTAATACGTACCACTAAATATTATAAACAAATTTAATTTGGTATTAGGTTATTTACAGATCAAGTTCCTATTTTACATGCGAATCGTTGTCAAGGGTGTCAAGTTGACTTTCCATGTGTTAATCGTAGCATTACACATGTGCCCAAAATGTGTTTTTTTTCTATTTAAAGGGTTAAATGTACATGAATGGGATTGGAGTGATTCCTGCTAGTGATTTTCTGTTAATATTGTTTTCATGAAAGCAAAACAACTGAGTGAACTATCTTGTCGGATTTGGCCCTCCAATTCTAGCATGCAATAAAAGTGGAGCGTCGGAGCAGAATGACGATGACGGGGTGGTAACCAAGATTGGGCGGGGATTTTTTCCACCAGCGGGGTTGTATGGAAAAATGTGTGCGTGTGTAGATATATATATATATATATATATATATATATATATATATATATATATATATATATATATACAAACACATTATACATACATACGTATATTCGACCTGCAACGTTCTATGAGTCTCTCTGTCTGAGTCTGCCGACCACGTTTGAGAGCAGTTGAAACGAATGTGAGTGCGGTGACGTGATCCGACATGGCGAGTCATTAAGGAAGTGTATACTTAAAAAAAAAACGCATACCACTCGCTGAGGGCGTCAAAAAGTATGAGGCTCTGGTGCACAGAGAATCTCCCCTCGAGAGATGACGCGGTGAATTCCATGGTGGAGAGGATAATAGAGGGTCGTACCTCTCAATTCCACGAAATCGATCCAGCTCCGTGCGCATTGCACTCCAAGCGTACTGCAAGTTTCGAGAATATTCATTTTCCACCCATCTGCCAATAGTTTCTTTCCCATACATTTCACAAAATTTAATACAATGCGTTAAATTGTGCGGTACGAGAACGTGATGCGCGGGAAAGATGATAGACTTAGACTGGAGGTTTTTGAGGGCTGAATGTGGAGGAAAAGGATAAAGAGTTTAAATGATTGAAAGGAAAACAAACGAGGAAGTTCTGGAAAGGTTGGTGCATAAAGAAGGTTGTTCGATTGGATACAAGGAGACAGGAAAAATAAATGCAACGTGCATCGATTGGCGATGGACCTTTGAATAAACCAATAAGACATAACTGGGCAGACGTGAGAGAGACAAGATAGGAATAGGCATGTTGAATGTAATTAAGGGACGCAGAAAGTAAGTTACTTTGCGAAAGGCTTACTCTTATGTAAGCATTAAAGGACTTACACGTACATCGGGTTATGTTTGTCTAGGCTTAAAAATGTATAAGATATTGTATCCACCAAAAGCCCTAATGCATCTAAATTAAATATGAATAAGTGACTTAAATGTGAGAAATGTGTCACGAAATCCTACGCACATACTTGGATACATTGTTTGGCTCAAGATGACAAGAAATTATCTAATCTTAAAAATAAAAATAATTTTGTCCAAAAAGTGAAGGCACAGCAATGAACATGGACAATTTAATTTCAAACAGTCATAGACTTTCGTCGGAATATCTAAGATGACGGAAACTATTATCGGACAGATTCTTCTATATTCTACTCCATCAATTTGAAGGTAAAATCTTTACAAATACTCCAACGTTTTGCTATTTTTGATAATTAATATTTCATAATAAACTCCATTGAAAATTAACATTATTCACGACTTTTCTTGGATTAAACAACATGGTAAAAATGCACAGTCGAAGTGCGAAATCCAAAAAAACTTAAACGAATGCCTTAGTTTTCTGCGGGTCAAATCATCTGTAGGAACGTTATTGAAAGCGTAACATAATATTCGGATGATAATAATAAGGAATAGTGGTTTCATTCGACGGTATGATGCTTGACTACTTGGAAATTAATCTTTAAAACATATGAATCTAGGTATTTTTCTTTCATTCAAGATTAGGTTTCATTCATCTCTACGCCCTAGAAAAGAAATTAAATGAAACAACAAGTGCTACTCTTCCAAGTGAAACATCTCATCTATATACATGTACATAATACCTAGAAAGCCGCCGTAAGGGCAAGTGGCATAGGGATTTTAGGCCACCATGCATGCATGTACAGTAAAAATCTTGACACTTCTAAACAAATATCGGATTGATCATGCACTGGAACAAAGTCAATCACACGAAAGTGAATACTTACTTACAAGAGCATTCGGTCACGCGTTACGGAAGATTTGGTGAAATAATATTAGCGTGTCGTCACGGCAGCCCGTGTTCGTTCATTAGTATCCCATCCCCAATTCCTTACACTCCTAAAAAAGCCTTTGAAGATCATATTTTTCTTTGTGAGAAAGAACAAAGAACTGTTATAACCACTAATTGAAGAAAATTTCGTCTTTTACGAAAACGTATGCGTCCATTTTCATTGCCGAATCAATATTCAATACTGTTTTATTACACATGGCATCTTGAACTTGAATAATTAAAAATAATGCGTCACATTGGCTATGAATTATAGTCTATTAAATATAAATAATTAATACAATTACTTCTTATATTTTAAATTTAGCACGTAAAAAGTCACGTTAATCTTGTTACAGTCTTTAGTGGTTTTAATTAATTTAGTAGCGTGCGTGTAGCATTTATTTCCCAAATATTAATCCTATGAAAGAGTGACCAAGGTAAAATTGAATTAACCGACACAGTATTTTCAAAATATTTTTTTTGTATTTAAATTACTTTGTATAGTACCTATAGTATTATTATAGAATATATAGTATATGGTATAGTAATTTGTATAGTAATTTTAAATCAATAGATAACTGATTAAAAAAGGATAATCGACAAAAATTCTTTCACATCTATTCGTGAAATATAGTAAATCACCTCGTAACTTTCCAAACCTATATAAATGAAGAAAGTAATATATCGGCCTAAGAACGCAATGATTGTTTTATTCTTCAAAATGTGATATCCATGGATATGTCTTTAGAAAATCTATCATGCCTGAGGGTGTCATGACAAAGGTAAAGATTTCGCGAAGCAAAATCGGATTCAGGACACCATATTGGGACCTTGTGTAGGCATCAGTCACGCTCAAGTGAAACAAAAGAAATTACTGCGGGAGCCGCGATATCTCCTCCCCAATTGAAGCCACCAGCAGTAAAGTAAAAAATAAAAATCCACCCTCACCCCCCCCCCCAATGAAACATGCCACCGAAGGGCTCAAACAAATATACAAAAGGGAACGAGGTTGATGACCTGTGGCCGCCAGATAACTCGAGAAGGGAAGAAAAAAATCATTAGGAGGGAGAGAAGCCGACCCACTTTTTCCTTGTCTTAAGCAGATAAGAAATCCGGAGCAAAAGTGAACCGAAAAAATGGAGGAACGCTATGGGAGAAGGAAGGTGGATGTTGGAGTGGGGTGGGGGATGATTCGTGGTGGGCGTGGTTCTGTTTTGGCACCCGGTGACTCCCGAGACGGCAAATTTGCTTTGCGTCAGTCACTCTCTCCGAAACTCCTCTCCCACTCAGCAGTACACGCCAATCTACGTGTTTTGTGTGCGCGGAGAGGTGAATTCGCTCGAATATTAATTGGGAAATTCACTTACCCGACCAAAATACGAACGTGGTGGGGCGTCAGAGAAACTCGAGCCACTCTAGTATGCCTGAATTTGGTGGGACACCATGACTAAAGGACGATACCAGACAAGAAGATGCCGTGTCATCAACTGTACTAATGAAAACAAATTACTTCTGCGAAACATTATGGTAGAGTGCAATACTCAGGCATATCTGAAGTTTACTTGCTGAATATCATATTCTATTTTACAACAATTCCCAGGCAATACAATTATTTCACATAAGTGCCCATCACACTGAATGCTTCAAAATTTGCCTCCGGCTCCAAACCGTAAATCATTAAAAGTCAAATTTTTTGAGTTCCGGATGGAATCGAAAATTTTGACTGCAGACAAAATTAATTGGAGCCGCGTTAATTCAATGTAATGCAATGGATGAGACGCAGATAAAGAAAACGCCAGGCACAATAAAATATACTCTGTAAAAATTTCAGTTGTCCTTAACGTGAATGGAATTTTTATTTCTTAATGTTTTTTTTCAACTGATTCATTTACGAAAGAATTTAAAACTTGAAAGATGGTCTTTATTATGACAAATTGACAGGTATCATAATTTAACTCTACAAATTTCAAAGGCCTTCTACAGAAACACATTGGGACAAGAAACCAAATAATCGGTATTGGACATGACAGCAGATTTCTTCTTGATGGAGATTAAGTGAAAAATGCTAATAAGAGAGAGAATAAGACAGGAGGACACAAAGGAGTATATAATTGATGGCATAACAAAGAAAAGAGGTCAGGAGTAGTTAATTAAGTTTAGTAGTGAGCCTATTACACAAAAACGCTTTAATACAATGCAAACTTTTGACAAAAATTTTCTAAGAAAGATAAAATTGTAATCATAATTATCACAGAAGGAAATTCAGAGCTTCGGGTGTTTGAAAATGGTTTATAAAAAGGGGTAAAGGAACAAAGAAGACATGGAACGTACTTTTCCTACTGAATGATAAAACTATACATTCTATAGAATTCTTTTAAGAGATAAATCCCAAGTATTTGGAATTTCAAAACTATCAGCTGATTATCTTCTATCAGCTACCATTTTTAATAAAAATGATAATTTTTACGAAAAGGACACCGTAAAAATATGTCAATCGTTCTGATAGCGATTTATATGACAGGTTAAATCAGATAAAAAGCTATCATCGGATTGATATACCCAGCAATAAAGAGAATGCCTAGAAAAGCGGGTGTATATATATATATATATATATATATATATTATAATAACCTTAATAGCAAATTAATAGACACGGATCTTATGTCTCATTTCTTAATAATTACCAAGAAAAAGATTATTAATTAATGGGCGCTGAATATAAAAATTCCCAGAACCGATAACCATAGTGATATATTGTTGACAAAACTTCTGGAAATAACTGGGAAACGATATGGTCTATCAATTAGATAAAAATACACTCGACGTGTGTTTCGTGAAAACTAAAATGGGAGACGCAGAAAAACTCCGAATTGTCATATCTCTCGAATGTAAAGCCAAATAAAGTCTGATGGAAATTTCTTTTATTACCAACTCTCCAAATTTTAATACTCTCTTTCACACTGCCATTCGTACTTATTTCGTCTTTTGCTTATCTATCATTGTTTCACATCTGCTATTATATTTCTGATAGTTTTAATATTCCTTGACGCGGCAATTCACGCCTATTTCGCTCTGCCTACGCTTCTCGAACGGCATATTTACTTCTTGTTAACGTAAACAAAATATTGCATCACACTCTTTCCACACTATGCTATAACAATATCATTCAATGTACGTACATTATTCAGTCATGATTGGATGATAAAGTATTAGATTGCCAGTTAGCCGAAGGGTTGAAATCAATGTTGGGCGCGTTAGAAAATGAGTGTGGTCGTGGATGTGGGATGAGAATCAACGTAATCAGAAAGAAGGCTATAAGGTTTTTGAGAAGGAGGATGGGCAATTTAAACTTTGAAATTGGAGAGCAAAAACTATAGCAGGTGATACAATTGGCCATATGGAATCTATTTTTGACCAAGATGGTATCAAAAAAAAACAAACCAAGACGTAAGGAGAATAATAACATTAGGCAAAAATCATTTACAAAAAGGAGGGAATTTATGTTATCTTACCAGGGGATGAAATTTTGAGAATTGTGACAGAGAATGTTAGGCAAGCAAAGCCACAGGGAGGAAAAGAGCAGATAAGTTAGACGAAAGAAGAGGGGTGGAACATACGCGGAATTGGATACGGTGAAATACCTAGGTGTTACATTCACTAAAGACTTAACTTGAGGGACCCACATACGTAAAGTCTGCGGGCAAGCATATAAAAATTTAGGATTTATTAGACGCATTGTCGGCAGAAATGACTCCAAGGTCTAGGAACGTTGTTATCACGCTCTTGTAAGGCCCCATTTAGAATATGCATGCAGCGAATGGGATCCGAGTGAAAAAGGACTCGTTCGGTAAATTGAGAAGGTCCAACGCCGGGCAGCTCGTTTCGTGAAAAACTGTTACGATAAAACAAAAAGCGTCACGGCAATGCTTAGAGAGTTGGGATGAGAATCATTAGAACAAAGACGACTCAATGCTAGGTTGAACTTACTAAATACATTCAGATCCGCATGTTTCAGCACAGAGGTCTCACAAATTATTCGCATTCCAACATACATTGGTCGCTTGGATCATGTATACAAAATTCGGGAAATAGATGCCAGAACTAGCAGACTCAAGGACTCCTACTTCCTACAGACAATTCGGGATAACAACTGTAGGGTTACACTCGTAGATAGCAGAAATGCCACTTGTCACCCTCTGCGTTTAGGGAATAATTAGTTATATTGTACTCAATTGCATGCACTTTCACTTCCCTCCTGTGTGTTGTTGTCAAAACCCTTCCCGCATGACCGCATTGGAATGCCATTAAGCAATGTAGTGCTCTTTACAGTATTGTTTACTCTGCTTTTGGTACCCTAAATTTCCCCTTCCCTCCCCTGTCCCTCTCCGTGCGGGAGCCTTCCTCCTACCAGCAGCGTTGGCTCAAATTCCTTTCGTTGCGTAGGAGAGCGTTTTATGTTGCACGTTCTTGTGGTGGTGGAATTTTGCCTTGCTACTTACCTAAATCTAGCTTGCACGTTATAGGACAAATTTCTTACTGCATTCTAAGGTGCAATTATTTGTTAGTTTATAGCATATGTACTTGCATGCGTGTAAAATGAAAGGAGGTAGATATGTATTTGCATGCGTGTAAATGATAGAATGTTTTCATGAATGTATGCACCAATGTGGATTTGGGTTTGCATGCATGTGTTGGTTTTGAATGGGTTGGTTTTTCTTTTTTCCCTTTTTTGGGTGGTGACCTAACACCCCCCCCCCCCAAAGGGCTTTGCGGTGGCTGGCAGGGTATTATGTAGATATAGATGAATAGTTTTTGATATTGTTGCATGCCAGGTTGTCTATCGTTAGACGAGGCTAGGAAGTGTAGGTGAGTTAAATCTGTGTACATTCAAATATTAACTCAAATGGTAGAATACCAATTAACAAAATAATCACTCATGATTTCATCCCATACAATTTTTTAATATCTCATAACGAAAGAAAGTAAAATGAAATGGCATTATTTATGGAAAAGTGCGCATTATTGAGATTGAATTGGTAAACTCTGTCTGATATAGTGCGTCTTTAATGCCGGTTGACGCACGCTTAAAGCCAATTATAAATTAAATTTCGGTAGGCACAGATTAAATCACTGCTAAGCGTCTAAGCTCCATCCCACACACGACTAAATATCGTTAAAACCCTTTAAAAAAATAAGCTATTCTTCAAATTCAGATTATTTCCGCTTAACTCCATCCCGTTTAAAATGTTAAATCTCCCTTTTTTTATAAATATTTCTTCTATTTTCCACTGTTTAAAAAAATAATCCGCACTTTGTACACCTTATATCCACCTTTCCTGCATACCTTGAATACTTGATAGCAACCATCTTTTATTTTCTGTTATGCCAATTACTTCATCACTTGGTTATCTTCACGTCCAACTTAACTATTTCCAGTATTCTAACTCTTTCTACATAAACACATTGCATTTGATTTTTTATCATTAATTTTCATTTTATAGCTATGAAAATTGTTTTGATATACTAATTGAAGTTTAATTAGCTAATACCTAAGTTATCCCGCCATATACATTCTGTCATCTGGAACACGTTTATTGATTTAGTCTTATTTCCTCTTCCTCAAAATTCACATAATCATTTAAGAAATCCATGTATTATTCTTTAGTGAAAATTGTATAAGAGAATGTAAAAGTAGGAAGAGAATTAGTGCGGTACAAAATATAAAAATACTATTTAACATTATATCTTAGGCACAATGAAGATGGTATCATTGATGAAGTGTATTTTAGAAACTACAAATATAATATGATTTTCATTTATTTTCAATATTTTTGATACTGCAATTTAGGAATTTCTCCATACGAAATAGGAATTATCGGGAATATAGTAACATTTTAATCACATAATTAAAATGAAGGTACCTATGTGGCTGATAGTACGGCATTGGAGCGATATTCGGGGCATTAATACGGATGAAAGGTATCACACCGTCAGAGCTGAATCAGGACATCCAAATGAATACGTTTGGAATTCCACACCTACCCCTGACGTATTGAATCTCCGAAATTGGGTTGAAACTACAGGTACACAGTCCTACATTAGAGCCAAATGGCGTGATAGAACCATTAGGAGGGTATTATGAATTATTAGGGGGGGAATCAGCTAGATACGTAAGCAGACACGCAGGTAAGCTGATGTGAAGATAAAGCCATGCATGGGAGGTAAAAAGCAAATGGGATGAGGGATAATTAAGAGTATCATTAAAAGGTCAAAGCAAGAAGGAGAACATGATTGAAGACCGACTTTTAATCAAGTAATTGGTAGTTTGACGAAACAAATCGGAGGAAATCTTGGGACAAATTTTAATGTAGGACATCCATTTATATAAACCGGACTTGGATATATTGTTTTCCGGAGGAATACATTCGTCGGTTGAGCTCCTGAGACATCTGACACTGATTTCTTGAAAGTTAATAAAAAAAGGATTCCGATCTATGAGAACGATATTTTCCATTGTGAATTAACATAATTATGTTACCGCCACTGAAAGACTGAATTAAATGATGTTGCAGAATGTTTGTTCCTTTTTTTACGGAAATGACAGTAAAATTGTGTAAAAAAATATCGTACTTGATATTACATAAAGCATTCATAATGCTGAGTATGTTTTGACTGGCGGTATACTACCAGAGATCGTCTCGTACTCAGAGATCGATCAGACTGGATCAATTGTCATAATTATTATCTTGATATGTACGAAAAATGAGTCAAACACCCATTACTATTAGAATATGAATAGAGAATGGATTATGTACATAGCTTACCGCATTCTCATTAGTTCTTCCATTTGGAGGGTAGTTTCAGCAGAGGACTTGAGGGTAGATTAGTTGAGGACCAGTTGGAAGGGCATTCCTTTGTAAGGGACATCAACAGTTTAAGATCACATTTTGATCCATTCACATCAACTTTGGGCAATTTATAAAATGTCCAAGGGCTTAAAATAAGGCCAAATAATGGCCAAACCTGCCGATTGATGCAGTTATCAAAGGATTTTCAATATTAAATGTATATTTCTTCAATTTTTTTTACTCTATCGGAGGTAAAATTCAATAAGGGCTCTCGTAATACTACATGTTATCAAGCACGTTACTACTCAAGGAGATTTTGTGCCTTCCATTAATCTCTTAAGCAAATAATCATTTGCTTGATGGGAATTTACTTGCTGCAAACATATGAAAATACGACTGATTACGTGCGGTATTTCGGTAGTTGCTAGCAATGCCCCATTCAGGTATTGTGATTTCAAGTGAGTTTGATAGAATAAATGCACAAGGGATGACCATCTTCGGCTATTTAAAATACAATTTTCACTTCGAAAAGCATAGGTTTTTCTTACAAAATATCTGAATAAATTTCATCCTATAAGCATTTGCTTCCTTTCCAGCCATTGGATGTCCCAACAACGCCTCAGCACTTCAAGCCGAAACATACCAGCACCTCATGTCAACAGCTCGAACAACAGAAAATCAAACAACAGTCATAAAGGATCTATGAATGGCCAACATTCACGAAATTAATATTTCTCCAAGAGTATAACAAACTTCCAAATTGCATTAGGTTCTTATATTGAACCATTTGATTCAATATCATTCGACATTTCATAACCCGAAAATAATGTCACTCGCGCTCAACAATGCTGTATTAATAAAGATCAGGAAATGTTACATGATTGCTATCATTAGGAAAAAGGCCAAAACTATTAGAAAGTTCATAAAAACTTTTATATTGAGTTTCCTTTCTATATCTAAGAGATATAGACGATAAAAGATAAAGAGGGAAAATGGTCAGGAGAGAAAGGAATGTGGTACTAAAGAAATAAAAAAATGTGTACAAAAACCAATTAAAACTTCCTTGACATTGAATCAGATGAGAAGATACTGGAAAACACGCAGGGAAAAGGGAAACTAATTGGATTTTTTCTGACAAACAAAACTTTATTGAGGACCATTATCGAGGATATTCTTGAAATGATAAAGAGTGGCCTAAATTAAATTACAAAGAGTTGGCAATGAAATACGTCAGTGCTAGGAAAAACAATATCGGAAAGCAATAGAATTCAAGACTTACTCTAAATCATTCCTCAAATTTATAACACATAATGTGGAGTGGAGGAATAGGTGAGACTACATCGTTCATTTCTCACACTAAAATTTCACAGGAAAAGGGTTTCAGAGGCATGCAATTAAGAATATATTTCTGCAATATAAGGCTTGAGACTTTTGCCTTTTATGACCGGACGTGTTTTTATTTATACGGACGCCATTCTCTCGTCATCTGCTTCGTGGGTTCGTTCAATTACACTCGAAAGTTTAGAACCCAAAGCCATGGAGAGTCATGGGGAAGGATACAAGGGCGATATGGGCTCACGGAACAGAGCGAGAGGAGGGTCTGTGGAGCAAGCAAGGTCCGGTTGGGGGATGGACCTGGAGAGATTGGTGGGAGCAGTGAGGGGCGGAAAGAGAGACATGTATGTGTAAGTGGCCGGAAGGTCTAATGGGGGTGGTGGTGGGAGAGTGGAGAGCTGAGGTCTGCCGAAGGGGTTGGGGCGATTGTACTTCCTCAGAGTGAAACGAGGGGAGGGTATAAGGACCGAGAGAGAGGGTTGGGGTGTGTTTAAGTCCCCCTACGTCGTCATGGACCTTATACGATCCACGCGATCGTAAAATAGTTGTATCCACCGAAGGGATTTAGGGGGGACGTGCTTGATGGCGTTATTTCAGGGACCGCCGTCACGCACCAACTGATGGTCGAGGAAGGGAAAGGTTTGGATGGATTAAACGAAGGGCAAGAGGGGTTTGAGTGAAAAAAGCGGAGTAGAATGTCTTTTGTGTGTGTATCAATGTTCGTGGGCGTATTTAAGTAGATATAAAAACAATTAAATAAATAAATATACATATATATTTTTAGTGCAAAAACATTTCTTTGACCGGGATTTGAACCACGGATCTTTCAAATTACCGGGCCGATGATCAAACCACTTGAGGAAACGTAATTTACACTGAAATCTGCGGGGGTTTATGCAGCCAAGTGCCCGGATTCTTTGGCCAGGAGATGGCGTTAGGGAGTTGCTTCACCCTCAAAAGGCGAAATAGACGACACAAGAGGAAAGGACAGTAGGAAAGCAATCATACCACTGATAGTAATTTTAGAGGAGGCAACCGACAGTTTAGATTATCTGCGCCATTAGGGATGGATAGGATAGGATGAAGGGAGGAGAGAAACCCGGCGTCGGTATTAGTCGAATGATGAGGTCTCAGGCGTGATGTGGTGGAAGCTTAACATATTAAAACCACAGGTATTGCAATTTTCCACCAGATATTTCATTTCGACACTACCGGTTTCGATGTTTTCACATCACACACCTGATGATGATGTGAAAACATCGAAACCGGTAGTGTCGAAATAAAATATCTAGTGGAAAATTGCAATACCTGTGGTTTTAATAAGTCGGTATTAGTCTTCATAAAGTAATTACATCTTAAATGTAAGTGTACAGTAGGCAGAATTAAGATGTAATTTTTTCCATGAATGATAGGGGAACATAATAACATTGCTCGACCGCGGTAGGGTCATGTCCGGGTCCAATTATTCTGGTGTGCATCGTATTGGGAGGATACCAACCAGGGAAGAATTCTTCCCCGGTTGGGGAACTCTTCCCCTCTTAACTCGTGCCCTCACAAATCTTTCCCCATCTCCTCGTTTCCAGCCCCGTATTTTCCTCAGATGTGGCCTTCTCTTCTTTGAGAAAGGTGGCTTGGGCCACCCTAAATTCGAAACCGAATGAGTTTCTCTTTTTTTGTGTTTTTGTCTTTGTTGACTAGTACTAACTTGTTCATATACTATGCATCATTTTTCACGTTCGTGAGACTTCCACAATAGTGTTATACATACAATCATCATAAGTATTTCGATCCTTAGATTGGTTTACTGCAGTCCTCCATTCTACTCCATTTAATATCAATTCTCTCAATCCTTGATACCTTCTCTGTTTTATATCCTTAATTTGTCTTATGTATATGTCTCTTGGTCTTAATCTTGGAATCTTCCCTTCTATTTTTTCTTCTATTATATTCCTAATTAATTTATTTTACCGCAATGTGTGTCCAATCCATCTATGTATGCTTTGCTGTAGAGTTCTCCATCTGGTTCTATACTCTTCTGCTCTTTTAAATACTTATACTCATTCTTTACTTTGTCCATTTAATTTTCATCATTCTCTTCCAGGACCATATTTCATGTGCTCCTATTCTCAACTGGTCCGCTTTTCAATGTTCCAAGCCTCGGAACCATATAGCACCTTGCTTCACACGAAAGTGTTGATGAATTGCTTCCTCGTTTCCCATCTCAGGTTCTTAGAACATAGTAATTGGCTCTTCATCGTGAATGCATTCTTAGCGTGAGCTATTCTTCACTTGACATCGGTCGAACTTTTTCCATCCCGTGTTGTGCTGCTGCCCAGATAGATGGAGGATTCCACTTGCTCTAGTTTCACCCCTCGCATGGTGATATCTGCATTCAGCTTCTTTCTTCCGCACACAAGGATTTTAGTTTACATCTGTTTGATGTTCATATGATATTCCCCCAGTACTTGATCCAAAGCACTTAGAGTGGCTTGCAGGTCCTCTCGCGTTTCCGCCACTACTGCGATGTCATCTGCAAACCGAAGCATGTTGATTTCTTCTACATTTGCCTTGAATCCTTTTATACCCAATTTTTGTGTTTATTTTATTTGTGTCTTCCAGGTATGCTCGTACGTTGAATATTGCTGACGAGAGTGGCACCCTTGTCTGGCTCATTTGTTTATTTTGGCTTCAATTTTTTTCATTTTTCGTTTGAATTGTTGTAACTTGTAGTGGTTATGGATAATTCTTCGGTCACTGTAGTCCAATACAAGCCCTTCTAGTTTGCTGAACATCTTGTTCCATTGGACATTGACGACGGCCTTCTCCAAGTCCACGAATGCCACATATACTCGTAATGGCTTCTTTACGTATCTCATTTTTCCGGCCAGAACTCTCTAGCTGAGAATTACCTCTCTTGCTCCTCGGTTTTTCCTGAATGCGTATTCGTGTTCCGAGAGGTTTTCTTCTATCCTTCTTTCTTTCTTTACGTCTCCTAATTATCCTAGTATGAATTTTTGATGCTTAAGTCAACAAGGGCTCATTGTTCTGTGTTCTTCTTATTTATCTGTTTTCGGTTTCTTCGGTCTCACAATCATTATACTTTTCTCAAAGTCTCGTGTCTTTCCGTTGTTGCAGCTATCTTTGATTATTCCATAGAGGGCATCCTTCGCTTTGACTCCGAGCGCTTTGATTATTTCAACGTTTTTTTGCAAACTCCTGGTGCCTTGTTGTTTCTCAGGTCTGCCACGGCTCTCACAAATTTGCTTTTTAATATATGCGGACCCTGATCGTATGCTTTCAACATTAATTAAGCCATCTCCTAGTGGTTTGGGAGCTTGGTAGAGTACTTCAATGTATTCTTTCCATCTATTCTCAATGTCGTCATCATCTATCAGTATTTTTCCATTAGCGGCTCGGATGTTTTGCGATTTTGTTTTTCTTTCCCCGCTTCGGCCGCAGTACTGCGATGTGGAATGCATCGGAAGGGCAATCACATTAGCCCCCCTAAGAATATGCAGCCTTGCATTCAAATGTGAGATGATGCCTTTACTCCCAGTAAAATATTTCGAAGGTAAACAAGTCCCCAAATAGGATATCCGGGTACGGACTACTGGGAGGAGAACATCACCCAAGGCGAATAAATGTAGAATAGGGATATGCAATGTGAGGTCATATATACAAACATGTATATAAACTCAGACACTCGTGTATATATTGAGTGATGAGAGCATCTTCATGGCGTCTTCACCAATGTTCAATGTACACCCACTAAAGTTCATGAAAAATTGTTTTTGAAAAAGATTAATATGAATTAAAAGACCTCTCTTCAATATTTCGGTGGTCCCAATCACCTTCATCAGAGTACGAGGAGTCAGTGATGGGGAGATAAGGAGAAGAGGGGATAATTGCAGAGAGAAGGTTAAACAGAGGAGCATACGAAATCGGTAATTGGTTGTTGAAAGAGCAGGGAAAATGGAAAGTGTTAGATAAGGGAAAAGTTTTAATCCGGAGGATTGGCAGGATTTAAAAAGTCAAATGCACACTAATTCTAAGGTCCTTAATTGGAGTGGTGTGGTTGTCACCAGAAGGGAGGAAATCATAGGTACTTTGTAATAATGATCAAAGCTTCCGCTGTGGGTAGCGTCATATCTGGGAACTGGGAGGAAGACGGGTGGGTAGGATGCTCTGTGGTTATGAGTTCTAAGGTGGGGGGCCGCAGTGCCTTGGCCAATGTAAAAAGTTGAGCAGAATGTACCTTGCACGAGGTAAATGACCTTTTTTTTGAAAAGAAGGACGAAGTCAAAAGGGATGGGAGATATTTGGTCAGTTGAGCCGATAAGTTTTGTTGCAGAAGAGAATCTGTGACAAGGATGGAGCAGGTTTTGCATCTAGCACGATCGCAAAGATAAGAAGGGGATTGGGAATTGGAGTGGACATGGAAAGGGGCGGATTTAAAAATACTTGAAAGATTGGCTGGTCTTGTGTGAACTGCATGTTACTGAGGGGAATTTGGAAAGTAATTGGGCGGTGGCAGTTGGAGAGCATGGGATAAAGACGAATAAAAAAAATTAGAGACCGTAGGCCGGGGAAGTGGACATGAGCATAGTGTATTTTTGTTTTACGGTTTTTTTCTGCAGAAGGGTGTCCATATAACCACGTCGAATGAGAAGAATGAAGTCTTGACTGAAATTCATTCAAGGAGTCTGGGTTGTTGCAGATTCGGTGGCCTCAGATAGAAAGAGAGTACGGGATTGACTCTTTAGTGCTTAGAGGGTAACAGCTATCGAAATGATGATGTAGCTGTTTGCTTGCATGTCTGGTATGGATTGAGGTATGAAATTCATCATTGAGGAGAAAGATTTGGGCGTCATAAAATATGATTTGAGTGGATGAAATGGTGGAAGTGAGGGAAAGAGAGAAATTTTTGAGAGAAGAGATTTTGAGGGAACCCATGATGTTGCCAAACAAGAAAAAATCCTTAACCTATCTAAGCTAAATTAAGGGTTTCATGGTGTGAAGGGAGAGAATATTTTGTTCGAGGTGGTCAATGCAGAGATTGGTATACGAAGGACTGAACATACTTTCCATAGTGCTACCTTTGATCCGAATGAAGTAACTATTGTTGCATGTGAAATATTTACAAGTCAGAATGAATTTTGTAACTTGTAGTATTGTATTTTGTAATTAAATAAGTGACTTCATCCCACATTCTTATTTTTCCCTACCCGCAACTCGCTTCCCTAACGCCCTTCCCTCTAAGACAGTCATCAGTATTACATTGTATATTAAAATGTACTTCATTAATCTTTCCGGCATTTTTTAAACTTATCCAAACACATGACCTCTCCTTCGTCACTCCTTTCTCCTTTGATATCCTATCTGTTCCATTATCATTTTTCCCCTCTCCAAATTCACATTTTAGAAGCTTTCAAACTTTATCATTATCCTTGCCCCACTACCAAGTTTCCGAGCTGCAAAAAACCACGCTCATTGCCAGTGCTTTTAACATTATTTCCTTTACCTCTTTTCTTAACATGCCTTTCATTGACTTCGTCCATGTGAAATTTTCTTTGTCAATTTCAAGTCTTCATCCTATTCTTTTACTTATTTTTGTTTCTATTCCGTTTTGGAACAAACACTTCCAAGATAGGTACGTGTGTACCGCATAACCTTTGTTTTACTTACGACTCATTGTCATCCCATATCTATCGTAGTGACTTTCTAATGAGCTCAAAAATTCTCGAAGTCCCTTGGCTGTCAAACTAAAGCCTTATTATCCCTAAAAGTAACTGTGTATATCCTGTTCCTTCGATTACAATTTTACCATTCTCTCTAAGTACCGACCCCGGTGACGTCCTCACCTGTCAACCCAGAGGTCGACGCTTCGATTACCGCCTAGGTGGACTCTCCTTCATCCAGGGCTTGTAAATGCAGGGTGCATGTAATTGTTTTAAATATAATTTATTAGGGTTAGGTGGAAAAAGGGACTAAGTTTTAATCACTCCCAATTAAGTTGATAAATAAATAAAAAAATATATATACGTTATACGTGTATCATGTTATCCGCTCATTTCTGAGTAGTCCTCGTCGTCTGCTACGACGATCCATTTCTTTGGCAGGCTACGACACATACAGATCAAATACGTCCTTTCCAGAGAGTAGGAACATTATCTGTCATCGGGATAAAATAAGAGAGATACACACTGTGAAACTCAAGCATGCTATATTTCTTCCCTCGCTTGATACATAGTCGTAGTAAATCAAGCCCTTAGCACCAGAGAAATTTAAATGAAAATCCTAACTTCAATGATTTGGTCAAACACAGCCAATTCTCTCTTTACGTATACAGGCATTGATTAGAGTATTTGTACGTGTGTTTGTTCTTATGATCAAATACAAATTCATACACATACATGCATTAGATCATGTTTGTGCATAAATGACCGGTGTCGTAAGAACCCAGCCCCACGTCCTTTTGGTGACTTGCTGGTTATTATGTCGATGCAGACACTTATACAAAACCTATCATTTTTACTGACGAAAAACCCATGCGTAAATCAAGTAAGCAAGTACACTTTTAATCATTCGACCTCTGCGCCACCCCTCCCCTGCGCTCCCTTACCCACGAGTGTACGCGGTCAGTCTCCCTGAGGCTGGCTGGATGAAGGATCAAACGCCCTGCAGACTGAGACGTCTCTATTCAAACAGAACACGGCACTCGGTGGCAAACCGCCGGGCTACCACGCGGACATCATATTTGCATCATGATGCACCTGCAGGTAGGCAGCGGTTTCACTTTATACGATGGACCCCAAGTCGGTGCTCTATGAATAGGCAATGAAACTGTAGATTCAGCACCGATTTCCGGTACAGGGTTCGATTAGGAGAAAAAAATACTCCTCTAAGAGAAGAATTGAATAGGAATCGTTACATGTTTTCTTAGGTCACTAAATTAAAATCCTTAGAACCTTTTTTCCATTTTTGGTTGATATTTTTTTTAAAGAAAATCAGATTTTGCTTCAATAAAATTTTGTGGCACGTTATGGATCGTATTTCAATCAAAACTAATAAGTTTTTGCAAAAAAAAACTTTCGTGTTTTCGTCACAATAACACCGAGAAAGTACCAGCATGAAAAGGAAATCTGACAAACGTTTGCCTTCAAATCCTTCTCTCTATTATCGCGTTACAGATTGAACAACCATTGACTGCCAGCAAACGATCTTTGACGTATATTTGAAAATCAATATTTCCTTTATGATGCAATTGCATAAGCAACCCTATAGGTAGATATCAATACCAATCCATAGTTTTCTTAACTTTTCTCATCTATCCGGAATTATGATATACATGAACGACTCGACGAGTAGAAGGCCCGTGGCTCAAGTCGTAGTCATGGAAACTGATGTCTTTTTTCTTTACCTGCTAATGTGACAGGTTTTTCCTTTCAATTAAAAACTCAAATTTACCCTTAAACATTCTATTCGAAATGTTCTCACTGAGTTTAACCTCTGTAATAAGAGACGACACATTTTGACCCAAGTATGAAGGGTAAGGGAAATTTTAACCATCAAAAAAAGGTTCGGGTCTTCGCAAAATAAACCAAGTATAGAAATTCATTTTCTCATCTAGAATTTCTACATCGGGTAAAAGAGTTTGAAGACAGCCACAGCAGCATTATGTAGTTGGAGAACACCAAATCGAGCGCGATCACGGTCTACGACAAGGACGAAATGTTCCTTTTGTCTCTCCTTGGGTTTTCCCACAATAATCTTTTCGCGGAATATCACAGAAACACTTCGATTCAGCTAGAGAATGGGAGGAATTCAGTGGTTTTCATTTGTGGCACACGGCATTTGGGATGCCATTCCTCTCCTTTCCTTTCTCCCCTAGATAAAAAAATGACATCGCATATTTCACCGCATTCTGCCTCCTGAGAGGTGCTTCACCGTCAAGTCCCGGCACAGGTGTTCAAATTCTCCATTCCTCCTGCCTGTTTTTCACATTTCTATGTGCTTTCTGAGGTTGTTTTGTGAGCTTCTAGGGGGTCGGGACCCTTGTGACAAATTCACGTCGGCTTTCGCAAAGGGATGCTCCTACTTTTCCGCTCTCACTTTTCGCACGTAAGCTATGGGACTTCCACCGTTAGTAGGATGAATGATTCTTGAATTTCCCCCCCACCCTTATTCCATGGTATCATATTTATCGCGTGACACCAGAACTTTGCTCCTGCGAATGATTGAATGGTTTCAAAGCCTTGGATCCTGATTCCTTTCATCTGTTCGAACTACAAAGTTGATATTGTATTATCTCTTACACAATTCCCGAGACAAAGAGATGTTTTATTTTCGTGGAAACTTGATTTTCAATAGTATGAAAAGATGCTTAAAGAAATATTTTTTTGAAAATTGAAACAGAATAGTATCTTTATTGATTTTCTTAACCTACATTCCTCTTCATTACTTTTTCCTTCCATATTTGAAAGAAACATTCTGTAGCTCCTGTGAAGAGTCAATGTTGATGTTTCAATCATCGCTCCGGTCCTCAAAATGTCATGAGAAAATGCGCCTTTTTG
This sequence comes from Hetaerina titia, assembly GCA_037158775.1. Taxonomy (NCBI): domain Eukaryota; kingdom Metazoa; phylum Arthropoda; class Insecta; order Odonata; family Calopterygidae; genus Hetaerina; species Hetaerina titia. Next base: position 63,441,629 of record CM073774.1, read on the forward strand.
AAGTGGAAAAACCATTCGCCTCAACCGAAAAACGAACTCGGATCCCTCGATTCCTGACAGAGCGCTTTAACCATTTGAGCTACCGAGCTGTCCTATTACTTTGCCAAAGGTTTCTAAATTCATGATGAAAATATAAATCCCCATTGTCCATATGGCCCTGAGATAGAAGCCATTTAAAATTTTGTTTTCCTATTTGTAAAACAAATAAATATCTGATGAGATTTTTACCATTATTTACGTGATTTATGAACATATCGCTCTGCCGTATATTCAGTAGGCAAAATGAGTGATTAATAATTCATATTCTTTGGCTTTGATATTAAATTTGAATTAATAAGCAATATAATAACGGCAAACGTATTTATAAGCTATAAATACTTTGTATTTTTTATACTACACCATTTTAAATTCAACAAATCAAGTACCATAGTGCTTAACTCCTACACAAGATAAAGCAAAACGTATAATGAAATTATAAACCTAAATTGCTCATAGGATTTATGACAAAATTATAATCAGAGTTAATTTAAATTTTTCCTTGAATTTGACATTTCCGGTGGGGTTCATCCACAGTTACATCACACTGGTAACTGTCTTTCGGGCGTTTCAAATATTGACTTTTTCTTTATTTGGCTCACGGTAATGTGGCACTATTTTTGAGATATATTTTCCATGAGTGTTCACCAATTTATATTATCGACGTTTGCAATGCACGCAATCCATTATTGTTTTCCTATATTACTTTATTGAAATACTTACTGTAGAATATGCGCGGAAGAAATACTCATAAAATGCAGCGTTTGTATTAGTCATTACCAAAATCATTGGGAACGTCCTAGTGACAAGAGAAATTTCCTATGACAACATGTATAACACTCATCAAGATTTCATAGAATTACGTTATTCAAACCTGAATCATCCATGAACCCCGAAGTGACAGATGAGAAAACTACATGAGGCACCAAAACGTCAAATGAAGTTTAGTGATAGAGAGGGAGAGAAAGAATATGAGAAGCTGGATTCATCAAGGAAGTTGAAAGAAGTATGTTAACAAAAATACATTGCGGCTGTACCACAATACAATGGTGTTCACTTTACGGACAAACAGATTTATTTCAAACCTCTCGCACGAGTAATTCTCGGAGTGACATTGATTCAAAATTATAAGCTACTCGGAAATTAAGTTGAATAATGAATGGGATTATATTTAAATGGTGCATACAATACCCTCTTCCCAAAACTCACGATTAATTCAACCAGTTTTAGAATAACCATCCGTAGCATTAAATTAGATCATATTTTGATTAAACTAGATTACGGTTCTAATGATGAGTCTAATCACAAATGAGCAGCCACGATACGACAGCCAATAGCCCCACTGACCTCCGTTGGAGGGTGCCGTCGCATCCTCTGATGACTCCGCGGCCCCGTCCTCCAGGCGAAGTCCGCACCGACCGATGAACAGGAGCGATAAAATAGACGCGGAACAGGCGAGGAGGAGGAGACGAGTGAGGAGGCGGGGACCGCCCCGGATGCCCCCGGCCCCACCGCCCGCCACCCCGCGGACCACCGCCGCGGCCACGCCCCCCGAACGCCTGAGCAACATTCTCCTCACGCTGTCCGCCAGGGTGCCTCTCACAGCTCACCACCGAAGAGCCTACAACGGAGGAAGAGGTTCACACGTTAGGCAAAGCGGAAAACATGAGTTGAAATACAATTCACGCGACAGGCATCAAAGCTGTAGAATAAATATTTTGGGCTGTTCCTCTACATTTAGAAATTTGTATTAAGCCATGGTATCTAATTGATTTTACCAAAATAAATAACAGCAAAACATAACTTTGAATGTTTTACTTGCTGGATCCAATGGAATAGGATGGCAAATAGGACAAAATCAAGTCTACTTTCGAGGATGTTCTAGGATTTATCCTAGAACTTCCTTCTTGCCTTCTCTCTCGCGAATTTTATCAATAAAAGGCACAGCCACATGATTGTTTTCACATGCTCAACCACAGTCATCAGTGGTATAACGGCAAGGTTTTTTTACGTAAGTAGGTCACATATTCATAGATATAGCCTCTTCATACAGAACTATATCGTTTTATGTTTAGCCCTATGATGTGTTCTCGCTGCCTGTTATAAGTACATGACTTGACGCAGCTACAACGTGCAGTGGGCGAAGAAAATTTTGTAGGCATTCCCACTTTTATTATAATGAAGAATACTCAGCATAAGCAGTACTTTTATTCGTCATAAATCGCTGGCGTTCTCTCAAAAGCTAATGAAATTCTCGAGCTGCATAGAGATAGATGAAGCTATGTCAGAGGGAAAGAAAATGCTCATGGTTTCATGATTCTATTATTAAGACAAGTCTTGGTATTTTCCATCATTTGTGGTAGGCATTTCTTTGATTCTATGCTGGGGCAAAATATTTATTTTCAATACGTAGCCCATGTAAAACAAAAGATTTTAAATTATATACAATTAAGTAATGTTTTCCACTACTTTTTCTAATTACAATAAATTTAATTTACAGTCTTTTTCCCATACATCTAAAATAGGTTCTACAATTTCAAAAAACAAAAGTTGAAGTATCGTTAAATATATTAATAAATTGCTTGAAATACAACAAATAGAGAGACTACGCCGTCTTATATACATTTCTCCATTTATTATAATCGTCCATTTAAGTCTTACATTCTTTCATAGTTGTCAATCCTACTTCACAGTAGAGCAATCGCAAATTCCCTTATCCTCCGTAAGTTAAACAAGAGATCACATTTAATGTTTTACGTGAATTTTAATTTTGAGATGTTCATATTTTATGGGATACAGATATTACACTTGTAAACTCAGAGAATGCATTTACAGCATTCGCCACTTTCTTCGTATGCTCTCTTCCAGGTCTTTATTTTTTTTAATGCCCAAGTTCATACTACAATAATTATTTTTCTCTGAGAAAAATGTTTTCCTTACACTCCTATGGTGTTGCCTGATCTATGTAGATTATTACTACGGCATACTTCTCAGCAATGGAGTCAGATGGGAAACGGTTTATGGAGTTTGAAATGTGTTTATGGAAACGTAGGTGGAATTTTTGCAATAAAAGTTTCGCAAACGTTCCCTATTCAAATTAATAGTAAATATATGTAATAGAGTTAAATCCAAATTTGTATGGGTGAAAATTATTTTTAATGAAACAATTGCGGATTCAATGGCACTTAGTATTGTCATCATAACAGATATTTAAGCTAACTTAACCAATCCAAGCTACTAATAGTAACCCAAACCTGCTCACTATCACATTTCGGTATAATGAGGTATTATTATGAGCAAGCTACGGGTAGTTGAGAAGTACTGGTTCATGAATAAGAAGTGTCCTTTAAAATTTAAGGAAATTTTATCAAATGGATGCACCTTTTATATGACAAAGAGAAAATGAGCAACCTTTGGTTGAAGTGTGCATGTTTTACTCACTTTTCCAACTGGTATTCAAATTAAATCGAGCAAGAATAATTCTTCAACAGTACATTTATAACCAATTCCTTCACGAAAATGGCATCAGAATGCCATGCATGAAATCTACATGAAGATACACAAGGAATTAACGCTGAAAAAAAATAACTTTGTTACCTTATTCCTGTTTTGTCAGAGGTGATATGTCAGTGGTACACGCATTGATCAAAATAAATTAGTTCTACAAATGTAACACTTGTGGTTGGCGCATATGTTTCGTCAATATTTAGTATCAACGTTTTAAATGCTCTTTTGATGTTTCGGATCGAGTTCATTTGGAAGGTTATTAGTGCTTGCCTTGCACATAAATCATTTTACAGTATTTCCATTGATTAAACCACATGAATTAACTGATATTTCGGCATTAATATACTCGCAATTTACACCAAGTTTTTTCCAACAATGTCTCGATTTAAAGTATTGAATAACCCCTTACCTTTTTCTTGAATAAAAGGTCTGACGAAGGCGGTGGAAAAAGGGGTGGGTAAACTTTTTGGCAACACGCCGTTTTCCACCATGACAGTAAACGACCTAAATCGCAAGATACCCTCCCACCCATACGTCCGACATTATGTATAGATCCGACCACATCTCATATTCCATTTCATGGGTGATGGATCCAAAACTCACGTCAAAGTTCTATGACCCGTCTCGGTAAAAGACACAAGGCAAGTCGATCCAACGAAAGACTGCCGAACACTTAAAAACTTACTTTCTTCTCATACGGGCGAAAGCAAGCGGAAACTTCATCCTTACACGAAACGGCAAGACTTCCAAAACTGAATGTGGGGGGGGGAGATGGAGACACCAATCGCAAGGGGGGAAGTAGACCCTATGAAGGGGTGAGGGTAATACAGAGAGATATAGAGAGATATTTCGGATTCACGGAGCAAAAATCGACCGTTGAACGTTCAACGATTCCGTTCTACGTCGCAGTTGCTCGAAGTTGGCCTTCTGCCGTGCGCGCGCGAGGGAACTACCTACTTCTCGACTCATTCGATCCCGACCTTATACTTCCAGCCATATCGCCTCAGCCTCACCTTCTTTTCGTCTCTGTATCTCCCTCCTGGGTCCCTTTATCTAATGCACCACCTTCTGCACAAGTATCGGAAAAGTTCCCTCCCCAATCCACTCGTCGCTCCGACTCGCCGCCGCCTACTCGGGCACGGGAACGGCATTTAACCTCCCAATCCCCCCCTTCCCCTGTCCGTTCCCGCGCTCATCTCCGCGTTCCGTCTGCGCCGCTGATAACTTCACCTCCCCTCCCTTTCTTCTCCTTTCTGCAGCCTCGTCCGCAACGGCATAACCCGAGATACCCGAGTGTTTGAACAGTATAAGCAGCCTTTCGAGGGAGTTGCATTCAAAAATGGCCAGTCTCGGAGTTATCTCTAGAAAAGTTATTTTTATTTCGGAACTACATTTGTTCTTTCAGGAGTCTTTGGCACATAACCAAACTGTCAAGAAAATACGGTTCAAATAGTTTATCCATTTAAGGCCTCGATAGCATTCTTGCAGACCCTGTTGCAGTTATTGCGTGCATTACGCACAGTATTTAAAAACACAAATTTTTGAGAATAATCTTGAACAACATAGGAGTACGTATTTGACAGTTAGTCTATTCATTAAAAGATTATAACCAACTGTTTTTGGCAAATGTAATTATAGCGAGTTAAATATTGCATTTAATAATTGAGAGTTAACACCATTTCTTAACCTAAGCTAAGTTTTCCAAAATATAAATTAGACAAGGCAGAAGTAAATAAACAATAATTTTTAAAGCTTTCCAACGAATATGAGATGGCAATTCATTTTGTAATAGAATACATCTCAGGTGTTTTTTAAGCATTTTAATACACCTGGAACACTTGCCAAATGTAAAACATGAGTGAGTGACGTGAAAATTGATCATTGAGAATTTTAGACTCGCCTAAATTTTATTTCGCAGCGATAAAGGGAAAAGAGCATAGTGTATAATTTTCAAAACTTTCAAACAAGGTAATAATAAGTTTGAATAAGCTTGTTAAATATGCAGAAGACTATAAAAAATAACAGACAGTTGGCCATGAATATCATCAAATTTCTTACTGATAAACTAACGTGTTACATTCATGGTAATGCAATGTATATGCAGTAAAGTTTCTTGAAAGGTGGAACATAAAGTTCCTATTCTCTTAATTATGAAGATACAGTCCGAAAACTATAATATTGGCTCATCTGTAACTTAGCAGAAGATATGATTATAATGAATATATATGAAGTTCATTTAATAATTATTAAATGACCTTCAGTTTTTTATATTTGGATTTTTTTAATATCAGATACTTTAATATTTTTACTGTTTATTATTTTAATTAATTTTTTTGGCTTTAAAACTAACCTTATAGCATAAGGGCAAGTATTATAGTACCTTTCCGCTTTCTTTTCTGCAATAAAATAATTTCTTCGTCTCGTACTGCATTTTATAACTTTTCTCTTTAATCAGAAGGGATGATAAAATATGAATAAACTGGTTTAAAACAAAAACATCTTCCTATAGAATCTAGATTCAAGATAATTATTTTCTACTCTTTTTTTATTTCACGATTTAATTGGATTTGGATTGGACTTTATAGCCCCTCCTTCAACCTAACGCTTGAACATTACTTTGAAGAAAATTACAAACACCCAAACTCTACATGGAAGAGAACCCACCTAGGCAACAATCGAACCCGCGGACCCTGGGTTGGAACGCAAGGATGTTACTCTGCAGCTATTGGGACCTAGAAGAGGTTAGTTTGGGGTTGGAAGTGCAGCAGTCGATACTACCAACTCAAATTAATATAGATAGTAATTCATTTTCAATTATCAGGTATAAAACACTCGCATTTAGTGGCTTTAACACCTTACTGCTGTAGGAGAAACGTGATGCATCAAGGTAATGACGATAACGGAGAGTACGTTCAGGTTTCTCTGTGCGCAAGGTGGTACTCGGTGATTATTCCGTGGTTTCCGAATTGGCCAAGCGGTGGGGCTGTTACGGTCTGCCATCCGACCATACCATCGGCGTGCGCTTGAGAGGCTAGTAATAATGCAACGCCAGTGCAACGGCATAGACATCGTCCGCCAGGAGAGACATTAAGCTTTGTCGCCCGTTAGCGCCTCCCGTAAGTAAGGGGCTAACGCCGACGCCGGGTTTCTCTTCCCCGTTTGAGAGAGTGTTTAGGCAGGTGTAAAACGAGGCGCTACGGAACACGAAGACCACAAATCCCCTTTCGGCATGCCAAGATTAGGCACCCTTGGACAACCCAGTGTCCCGACCATTCGGGAACACTATGGGCACAGAAGCGTCCAGGGACCACATTAATTAACGGGCGCAGAGTTGAATGACGAGATCACTGTTTAAATCCAAGTGAACTCAGGGAGACCCTAATCACATATCTCACGTGATGATTAAATTAAATAAAACACTTTCCACAGTCAAAGTTACAGTTTACTCATGAAATTCACGCAAAAGCATAATTTTACATTTCCAAAGGAAGCTTTCGACAAGGAGCCCAAATTCTGAAAAATTTCTATTGTAATTTCGTGAATCAATACGCTTCGTCCAAATATGCAGATAAACACAATTATCTCTTCTTTGCTTTACCAGAGAGGCGCTTTGAATGACAGTTTCATAGTATAGTTTTCGCCTTAAATGTGAGAAAAATTTAAATGTCTGAAGAATGAAATGGAGACAACAGGGAGGTAGGAGGTTAATGTTTAATAAAAATATTGCACAAGATGCACTTGGATTTTAAATCTATCTCTATCGTATATTTCTATACCACTTGGGAGAAAGAGAGAAGATCTCCTTAGCTAGAGAAAGAATGTTCGAAGGAAATAAACGGGTCAAATATAATTATGAAAATATTGCCGACGTTACTTTAATTCGATCTGTAATTGGGGCCATTAGCTTTAGCTGCGCCAAAACAGAGAATATTCCTTCACAGGAGGGCAAGTCGCAAATTTTCCGACTAATTGTATCAAAAAATAAACCTATTAGAATTAACTTTTGGGATGATATTCCAGTAATATTTATGATCACTAATAGAATTGAAATTTGGTCTGGTTTACCGGAAAAATTTAGAATCATATCAAAATTATTCACTAAGTCCGAATAAAGCAAATGAATATCGCCAACCTCTAGCAAAAGCAGGGAACATGTTTTTCATGAATAAATAAATGGCCCTTGAGAAACAAAACATGAGACATGGGAAGTAAAAAAGAAGGACTAAAGTATAAAAAATTAACTCGAGGATAGACACGGACAATTAAAACCACATTCTGACAACATTTGAGAAAGAATATATTCCGTATCAAATATAAAGTAAGTTTTAAAACAAGGAGTGAGAGATATATTGGGGTTATGGGGCCACAAAGTAGTGAAGATAGATTTCATTTTCCCAGAGAAAACTTATGGAGCAGCGTGCTTGGCCCCCTCCAGCAAAACCCACGAAGCAAAACACCCTTGAGGGAGGAGGATGGAGTGAAATACATGCGAAAATCCCAGATAGCACCCGTGGGAAAAGAGAAAAGGGAAGAAAAGATGGCCTGGGAGAAGAAAGGAAGATGGAAGAAAGTATGAGGCGAGGATATAAGGAACAAAGATATGCCTTCCAAAAAAGCAAATATCTCGATCAATAAATTCTATCATAGTTGTTTGAAGGAAGGAAACTCTCCTAAGAAATATCTCTTAAATTGACTAAAAATTTCTGGCGAAGAAATAATGCATCTAAATCCAAGAATTCGATGGACACATTAAAAAATCTCATATAATTCCACATACGCTTTTATGATAAGATAAAAGGAAGGAGAGTCTTGAGTAGCTTGAAACTTTCCAAGGTTGTAGGAGAAAGGCTTCATTTAGAAGAGTTTAACCACAAACGCAGCAATTATAAGTTTTTCTAATTAAATCTGTCTCGTGAATCTCATTAGATTCATAAAATAATACATTACAATAATAAAACGTCTCAGAAATACATCTTTCATTAAACATTTCTGACAATAATATTTCGTAGAACTTTGAAATTTTGCAAATAAGATTACTACTTAGAAATGGATCAAAAACAGTTTACTCCTAATCACGAAACAGATAAATAAGTACAGGAATATACCATTTAAAAAAATAATGGCAAATATGCTTTATACGCAGAGACTACATACTTACTCTCTTTACCAAATTCTTGGGTTCATTTTCAAAACTATGGGAATATAATAATACATTTCAGTATTGTACTTAGAAAATTTAACACACAATACATATGTTCTGAAAGGCTCCAGTATTATTGGTAAAATATTAAAAATGTTTACATATTGATATTCAAAATTTAAGTATCATAAAGAATAGATCGTAACTTTCAACGAGGTTTAAATTACGAATAAAATTCAAAATAGTTACTGCAGTAAATCCGGAATACAATTTCTAATATTTATTAAAATTGGCATTTAATACCCTCATCTCAATTCAAACGTCAATATGCCTTCTTGTATTTATAGAAATATTAATTAAGGTAAAAATTTCCGCCTATTCATCTTCATTCATGTAGACCTCAATTTCGCATTAATAATTATGCCATACTGATGCATGTCCTTTTGTGTCTAATTTAATTGTTGAGAAAAATGAGGTGGCGACGAATTCAGCCTGTTACTTGTTAGGTAAGTTTAGTACTGAGTAAGGTGTACGAGTACTGTAAGAAAGAGTGAAGGAATTGGATGGATAATCTCTAGAGCAAGGAATAGTAGTTTTCTTATAAAACCATATTTGGTATGGAATAAGCATACAGATTGAGTTTTTTATTCAAAATGCCTTAAAGAATGGCGTGGTAGCTTAGTAGGTAGACCGAAACACTCTTATTTCGATTCAGGGTAATATCTAGAATCACTGGCTTAAATAAAAACGGTTTTCTATTGAAATACCAAATTCTACGTGGAGCGTGAATTTCATACAAAAATGGGCGTCGTATGAACTTCGCTTTGCTCTATCAAAACCAAACTTCGGGGTAACAATTTTGTTATAATTGGAGAGAACTTAAGAGAAATAAGCCGTTATATTCCCTTTCTGGTATCATAACCAGGGCTACAAGATGGTAAGTTATTGGAAACTGCTGCTTTACACGTTGGAGGATTTTTTTAATAATTGTTAATGGTACACAAAAAAATAGGTCCCCCACTGGATTGTAGCGGCTAATGCTATACAAGTATCTTGTATACGTACGTCATTCAGGGTCTTTCGAATATTTTTCTTGAGAAAGTTATTGAGAATATTGCAAAAAGTGTTAAAACAACCGTTTCAATTACCCTGGAGCTTAAAAAATTGACTTTTTCCCATCACTTTGAGTTTGAAATTGTATTTTTAGTTAATATCCAAGTGCATTACAATTTAAATATATGAAAACACCGAATATGAATCATTAATTAAGTTCATTAATTTTTAGTTAGACATGCGATTGTCTTTAAGAACTATTATTTTCCATTGCATCGCAGAAGATTTCCTAATTCCTATAAGGACTTATTTCCTTCTTTAGTTCTTTGACACTTCTTCCTGCCGTCATGCCGTCTCAAAGGCGTATTCAGTTCCTTCCTCTTTCCCGTTTAATTAACATTCTTCTCTCTATCCTGGCGTTCCATATTTCATTACCGTTTAGTATTTTAGCATTAATTATCCCTGACGTTTTTGGATTCCCCCCAGGAACTTTCTCTCTTCCTCCATCACTATTTCAAACATTTACATCTTCCTTCCTCTCCGCATAAACTTATTTCCTCTATTTTTCGCAACACCTCTATCTCAAATGCCTCCTACCTAGCCTACTTTTACAATTTTTCCTACAAATCTTTACTCGGTTTACTTACCATTATGAAGCAAGTCTTTTCCTAATTAACTACGTTCGTTTTTATCATAAACATTCCCCACATACAAAAGCAGAGGCATTTGTTTCAGTTCATGTACTGCTACATTAATTATTAGCATATATTTCCTACTTATTTATAAATGAACATATTTTGTTTGTTTTTATACATTTTCGTCCCATACTTTTCAAATTCTTTAGCCAAATTTCAAATAGCGCCAAATAATGAATGTGTTCTCCTAGCTATTTAACTAGTTACGAGTATTGCTTGCTAATCTAGCAAATGAATCATCTCACCACCTACTTTATTGGCAGGCGGAGACGTTCCAACGTAACCCATAAAGCGTTTCTCTGCATACATACAAAAAGGGAATGGCGACATTGGTAAACCCTTTTTCGCTCTCCAGCCAAACACTAACCTTCCAAAATTTCCTTCTGCTATTCTTACTATCGCTTGCAAGCAAAAATGTGTTTTAAAAAGTTTCAGGCAACTTCAATTCATCATATAGCATTTCGCTACAATTACATTAATTTTGCCTCATCAACTCAGTCAAACGCTTTCTCAAAATCCACAAAACACGTATAATACGCTTTTTTTACTTTATATCCCTTTCTATGATGTTAGCTTACGAATATTCTCCTACTGAAATAGTTTCACGTGATCCAGCCCCCTTCCAACAAAAATTCATATTCACCAAGCTAATGTTTTTACTATTTTTGAAACTTCTTATAGTGGTTTTCCTATCTACTTTGGCTGAATTTGAAATTAAACCTAATGTTTCCCTCAAGCTACTATTTTAACCATTTTGGGGATCAAAATTGATCTAAGGAAATCATTTGGGGTCATTCCTTTCTTATAAATATTTTGTACGTTTAAAGAATCCCTTCCTTCCATTTTTACAATATTTTTCAGTAAATATGCGGGAGAACTTATCCATTACCGCTGCTTAATTCGACTTTGTTTCCCTTAGAGCTGTTTCAATCTCACTACATATAGTATTTTTATGTACATCATATTTAATTTCTATTTTTAAATTGAGTGGCCAAATATTTTAGCATTTAACCTTCACTGTTATATCTTACACCTTCTCTGAATCTCTTCTAATTTGAATAAATTTTACCTTCTTTTTTCTTATGTGGTAGTTTCAAGTTTTTTCAGCTCTACGAAATGAAAATTATTTATTTTTACCGCATTTGAAATTTCTCCGCGTTCTCGCAATGGTATTTTAAACACATTGTCGCATAATTGTCTTGATTTATTTTTATATAGATTCCTTTATTCCATTTACTCCTTTCATCCATTCCCTATATTCACTCCCCTGTAATCCTCAGGTCCATGTCTAATTTTTTTTAATGTTTTCCATTCTCATTGTTACCTCTGGTGCTCTTTCTTTCGATTTTTCGAGAGCCACGTTTACCCCTTTCAACCTTTTTCATTTCCTAATTCTCATTTAGAGACGTATACATAATTTTTTCTTGGTACTCCTTCCGTTCGACTCCAAAAAAGCTTAAGCATTCCACTGTGAGAATTTCCCCCTTATTTTAACATTTTTTAAATTTTAAATTGGATTTTACAATAATTAATTTATACTCCGAATCTCCATCCGACCCAGGAAGGTTTTGCGAGGTGCATGACAATGCTTAAAAATGTATAACTGTAATATAGTATAACTTATTACCAAATTTTTCTCTTCATGCATTTTACGCGTGTTCACGCCCAGTGATAGCATAAACTCCTAAACCGTTCTCCTCTACCTCTCTCACTTCCTTCCATTCACCTAACGCAGCGTTCCGATTTCCAATTCATACAAGCCACTACCTATCTAACACGATTTCAATTACTTGCTCTAATTAGCCGCACAGCCGGTCTATTTCTTCTTACCGGTCACTACTTTCTTTCATGTATGTACGCCTGAATCTAGCTGCGAGAAAAGTTCTTAAGACTACTCAGCAGAAGCTGTTAAGTTTGATCCCAAGAGTCGAATTTAATGAAACTATGCAAATAATAGTCTTTCATATAATATATTGTCGACTCATTTCCATATAGTAAGCAAGTTAGGGCGAGGTTTTATTAATTTTTTACCTGGTAACACATGTTAATTTTTATGATTACAATGATGGAAAGAAATACTTTGTAGATTGGATAGCTGCAAGGCCGTGTATGTGACAGAATACTGTTGTGCTATTAATCAGAGGATATTAAAGCTGTCTTTGTTGGAGAAACACTTCAATGTAAATTAATTAATTTTTACTTAATAGATTTTTAGGTCAAAAATATGAAAAGGATATCAAAAAATAACCATGTAGGATCTACTATTCTCTCAGTAAAAAGTTGTCACTTGCTTACTCACAATTTGAGGTGACGCATGCCTTAATACTGCTTAAGTCTACAGTAAAGGAACTCATTATGCTGATGCCAAAGTCTAGTCATTCAAATGTGTTACAGCATAGAAAGATCACCGAGATATTTACTGGTACTTTTCAAAGTAAAAACATTTCCACCTTTGAGGCCGGAAAGCGTGGGGATTTCCATCAAAAGGATTAAGCCGGTCTCCACGGGCATGAAAAACGCTCCTTGATGGGTAAACTTTCATTAAACAAGCAGTGCTTTTTAAAATAAACCACTTTTGGATTCATAAAATACTGAAAAATGATGTCATACAAAAAATAATCAAACTGAGATGACGTGTGGATTTACCTAAGCAAGTTGTATGATAATAACAGCACTTTGGATTAAATTTTCAAAATGGAGTATAATTTGGAATATAATTAGACTGAGAATACCTCTATTTTTAAAACTTAATTCTGGGTCAAAACAGCGACTTAACATATTCACACAATGAACAATACAGAGTGAAAATAATGGAGAGGCACCAGGACTCGTAAAGATGCACGAATCCTAATGAGGCAGTTGCTTTTGGCTATATTTATTTAGTCCGGGAGAAAGAATATGGAACCGATAAACAAATTTATAAGCCGTATTCTGAGGTTATAAAGGGTGTTAATATAAGGTTTATGTTAGGTGTATTAACTTGGTGAAATCTAACGATAATTAATTAAATATTGTGTGGAATACTATATTTTATATTTATTATATATGCGGTGTACCTAAAAACTATGGCGTAAGTGTTAAACTATTTTTCTATACAAGTAATCAGGTTCCAATAATGGTGGAAACTGAATTTTTAGTGGCAAAACTCTAATTGGTTGTCGAGAGAATATTATATTATGTAAGCTCCGTCGGAATATGAATGGGGTGTAGAATGCTGATCTCTTAGCACCTATTGCTGAGTATAGGCCAATGCCTAGGGCAGGTACCTTCTCAGATACGTAGATTTACCTTCACGTTCTCTTAACTTTCCCTACTGCATTCGTTTTCTAGATTTATTTGTCATTTTTTTTCCTTCCAGCTAAATGACGACGGACGCTCGGAAATATATAATTGGTGATATTGTAAACACAACTACATCATTATAATTTAACTTTTGAAGTAAATTATCACACTAGGTCAAGAGAAGGCTGTGGAAGACCGAAGGTGGAAGTCGCGAGTTTATATCCTGGTTTTCAACTATGAAACTTTACAACAGAAAGAGTATGCTTACTCCTTTAGTTTTTCTCTTCTCATCTATTTATCATTTTCTATAAAGCTACTCTATTAACTTAAGAAGCCTATATGTCATAGTTTAACATCCCTCTCAACGAATGGTTTGGCCACTGAATTGCTCTTCACACGGCAACAAAGAGCCATATGAAGCTCAGATGTAAAGTTAGATATTTCTCTGAAAATCTATACCAACACATGGATTCAAACCAAGGTCATTGGATTGGAAAAGTACTATTTCGCAAACCCGATATCCACCAAAAACAATTATAGAAATAATGCGTGAAGAAGGCAGTACTGAATGGCTAAGAGATTATAACTCAAGAGCTAAAGATTAAAATAACGTGAGTAGAACGGATCGGAGGGCAACAGAAAAAGCATTACAGGAATTGCAGCTGTGGCTGATGGAAAACTTAATGATGCAACTTATCAGCCTTCTGCGAAACTCACCGTAAAACATTTCGGGATTCACCTTAGCAAGCAGATATATTCACTTTTGTCCCAGGGGTGCAACTTGGGAGACTTGCAGGCGAATTGGCTGAAACATTCTATAAATCCTAGGAGAGTTAATGAATGCTTGGAACAAGCAGGGGGGTAAAGCGGTCTGAGGGGACTGGGAAGAGGGAAAATGGGAACGGAAGACTTCTCAACTCGGAAACTCGACCCCCTAAAACTACCGTATCCTCCTTTTTCCCTCCATCCGCGGCGGCTGCCGTGTCCTCACAAAAGTGCTGAATTTTCACCATCCCCCCTCTCTCTCTCTCTCTCTCACCCTATACAGCTCCTTGTAACCGAACCGTTTGCGCGTAAAGTCTGCTAAAAGGGACGCATACTCCCGCGCGCTGGGGGAGTGAGAGGGAAGGGTACGATTCTGAAGGGTTGGCGAACCGAGGGCAGTGTGGACAGAGAGACGCGAGGAGGTCGGGGGTGGGTAACAGCACCCGCGCCGGACACCGAAACACATGCCGCCCGGGAATAAAAAAGGAAGAGCTCCCGAATGAATGGACGCAATTGAGTAGGTTCCTCCTCCAATTTCAGCACTCGCCCCTTCTTCATCCTCCCCCGCTTCCCAGCGGACTGCTAAAGTTGTGAAGAATGTCGCGATGCTTTAACGAGCGCGGGATCGATGTCGTTATTCTATGAGAATTCTGAGTGTGTCTGAATTTTGAAACTTAAATTCAATGGGGAATGATAAAGAAACAAACTTGTCACTCGGGAAATAAAAAAAAGAAAGAAATTAGCGAGCTAAATGCTAATGCACTAACTGGCACATTGCAACTAGTCATTTCGATGGAACAAAACTAATTTTGTATCCACCTCATTTTAAATTCTTGAACTCTTTCGATTAAACAAAAAAATTCCTTTGCATTTATACAACGCGGAAGGAAGCATATGCCTTTATTAAGATTCCTGTCATATTACATTCCCAAAATTCCTCCGATTAGTAACTGCGGTTTTACAAAATTCAGCATAATTATAGTTCAAGTTTCTCATAAATAAATGATCTCTTTTATCTCATATTTCAGATTCTTAGTGACGCATGAGATAACATATATTCGATCAATCTGTTCGATCAATCAATTCGATCAATGTTCAACTTTCACATATACTGAAACAGATTAATCAAAAGAGCTAAAATTCGATAACAACGGAAAATATCACCAGATATTTCATATGCTTGAATTTTCAGGCAATAAAGTTTTAACTGTGGAAAATTACAACGAAGTTTTCATTATGAATTTTCAGTATTCATAAACCAAAAGCATATCCCATATAACTTCCTTCAAACAGTAGGATAATAAACAGTAATAGCATTTAAATAATTAAAAATTAACAGCAGTAAAAGAATGAAGCATCAATCGTTTACACACTCAAAAGGAACAAAACATTCTCTAAGAATACGGTAAATGTTAATGTAATCTCCGGATGAAATGAATAACTACACTCGCCATTTTAGCTTTTTCATAACATAGTTAGAGTTACTCGTCAAAAATATTTCTAATTTTGTGCTCTACTCTTTTGGACGTTTTGATAATCGGTTATAAAGTAGATTTTAAAAATGTCTTCCATCAAACCAAACTTTTCAACAAACGGAAAACTCTATTGTATATAAATTCTGGGAAAAATTATAATTTCACGTATAAGGTACCTCTCCTATATCGTATTAACCGATTCGTAGCCATTCCACTACAGAAGTGCAATGAACAGTGGAAATCAATTGCACTGTCATATACGAGTAATTGACTGACCTGAAGTAATATTGAGTAATCACTGACCTGAAGAAGGCCTCGGAGTAGGCCGAAAGCTTAAATCATCTACAGTGTGAGTGTCCTTTTACGTGTTATCTGTTTTATTCTGTGTTCTATTGTGCCGTCCAAAAGTTATATTGCTCTCGTGAGTACTTCCGCATCATCGATATATATATATATATATATATATATATATATATATATATATATATATATATATAAACCATAAACACAGTAATCAACCCGAAGGTCGGTTTATTAGGTGATGGTAGAGCTCACCCATGTACCAAGCCCGACGGCGTGTGAATATTCACACATCAGGGTAGGGGGGCCAGTTCCTTTCCCTGTGCCGGTTATGGTTTCCCAGAAAGATCTGGTACCCGAAAAATCAACTAGCTTGGGTGGAGCTGCAGGTGCCCAAAGTGCCTTGCCCGGGAATCGAACCCGGGACCCTCCGGTCAGTAATCCAACGCTCTACCCGCTAGACCACCGCGACCCGCTATATATATATATATATATATATATATATATATATATATATATATATATATATATATATATATATATATATATATATATATACACTAACGTTTAATTTACTTTATTAATTCTCTTGCATAATTAAAATTGCTTACACCCTTAATATTGACACAAATAATTTTTGTTTAACTTGGTATCGTGGTATACTTGTGCAGAGCGTTCGACTACTGACCGCAAGAGGCGGGTTAAAATCCGAGTGATGCCACTGACATTGACTAGCTTCACGAAAGGTAAATAATTTTTCTAGTCAGCATATTATCTAGGGAAACAGTAGGCGGCACACGGAAGGAAATTTGACCCGTTTGCCTGAATATCGTCCATTTCACACACCACAAGATGCTACATTGTAGACCAAGCCAAACTCGAGTATTTTATACGGATCATTAGGCAATATTCATTTATTTATCTGTTGAAGAGGCGAAATCAAGGGAAACTGGCAAATTTTATTTTATTGTTTTGAATTACCCGACCTGTAGCGCTATATCCGCTACGTATTTGTTTTCGGTGAATAATGGCAGCGATACGAGTGGCACTCGGCAAAAAAGACAGCTTTGCCGGAGCACGCCGAAGTTAGTACACCAACATGTCAGACGCTTGTCGGTCAAGGTGCTCCTTTTGGTGCGGACACGTGAATTCGATCGTAAACGAAGGCAAGACGCGAGGACGAGACCCATCCAAGGAACCCTCTATGAAGCTCTTTCAGTATACCTTTTAGTATTTTTTTGTTTGATTTATTTTATTAAGAAGTTAAGAGTTTTTAGGGATGTACGAAACCTAAATTTTAAAAAATAGAATATCATGAATGAATCAATTCATTTCTTGCACTTGATTACTCCCTTTGATTATCTGTGTTCCTCGATAAAATTATTCTCCTACAATTTTAGTTAATTTATTTACCAAGCTGCAATGATACGGAACTGCTATGGAGGCATGAATAGATTCGTAAGTGGCTTCAAATGTTTGGCAAAAGGAGCTCCGGAAATCCATTGGTTCTGAGGTGATCTGGGGACCTTTCCCTATCTAATAGTTACTGTTTCTTAGGGCTCTTCTTCCGAGCATGTCGGCCTGACGATGGAATAACTCAAGGATTAACTGGAATGCATCAAAACTCCTACCCCGTCAAACTCCATGGATACAGTTTGGGGACATCCACTTTCGCCAATCCAACGATTCCTTCCAAGGAATCCACCAACGCCTAGAACTACTCCTACCCCCTCTTTCACATCCCTTAACCTCCCACAATTTCTGCCTCCAAACTCTGAGATATCTGCCTTCCCAAACTCCTCATAAACCTTACCGAATGCTCCCCCTTTCAGCGTCCCCCTCCCTCCTTGCCATTCCGATAAGCCTTCAGCTCTCTCTCTCTAATAATAATCATGGCCCGACGTGTTCTTGGATCCAAGCCAGCCGGGCGCATAAGCGTTCTGACTCTTCAATCTCTCCCTCTCTCGGGGGAGGTAAG
Organism: Hetaerina titia; assembly: GCA_037158775.1. Lineage (NCBI taxonomy): Eukaryota > Metazoa > Arthropoda > Insecta > Odonata > Calopterygidae > Hetaerina > Hetaerina titia. The sequence goes on from CM073774.1 coordinate 63,459,860, forward strand.
ACGAGTGGGATTTGTCGAAAGATGGGTTCTCTCCCTTCCACTGGAGATTCTTCCCCACCCTCTCTCTTTCTCCCTCCCACTCATCATCCACGCCTTAATCCTCCTCAGTCTATGGCTTGCACGTAACTCCGCAAACACTTTGCGGGTGTTCATGTTGCAACTTCAGTCGGCATTTATACACTGGACCTATCTCGATGGCGCTGAGGTAGGTAACGATAGTGCGTGGTATGGAGGTGAGGTGAACTCACATCAATGGAAGCAAACCTTGATATTGGGCTTGTTGAGGAAAATTACAAGGCAATTGAAGCCGTTGAAACTGAAGCAGTGTAGCAGGATATAGAAATGAAATGCTAATTGAAATGCGGAAAATTAATAAACAGGGTGTACTAAACAGAGCAGTAATAGAGTTAAGGCTAGTATGAAATGTGAAATTCATCAGATTAAACGAAGAACTACGGATTTATAAGGGACAATTGTCTGTATTATAAATGAAATGGTTTACAACGCAAGATTCTTTCTCTATTTTGTAAAATTGGGGTAAAATTCCCAGTTTACAAACACAAGACGAATATTTGCCCAATAACCTATTAAAAAGTAATTAAGTGGAAGTGTGTATTGATGCGTCGGAAATTGCAACATATTTCAAGAACAAATCTCATTATGACAAATCCAAATTTGCAATTTTCCACAGATTTATCTGTAACATACGTATTTCGGCTCATCGAACCATCTTCAGGTATTAGGCAAGATTCAAATTTCGATACATCATATTTCTACCTTTTTGAGGAAGGGGGGGGGGGAAGAAATGAGTGAGGAGTAAGGTAGGGTGGAACAAAGAGGGGAAATATGGAAAACCCAAATAAACAGCGAAACTAAAGAAAGGAAGAGAGAAACTATAGAACTCACTCTTTTGTTCACCCCCCTTCCTCAAACAGGTATAAATATGATGTATCACAATTTGAATCTTGTTTTTTTATCTGGAGATGGTTCGATGAACTGGAACGCGTTGTACGATACAAATAAATCTGTGGAAAAGTGCAAATTTGTATTTCTCATAATGACCAACTTCCACTGCACCTCGCCTGAATCTGTTGAATAAAAACAAATCTCATCAGATTTCCACTCTGTAAGCCTATTGAATGTACTACCATCGTTCAAATAAGTAAAATAGTGAGGTACTTTTCGTTCCTACCATGAGAATGATGTGATCGTAAATTTTAACCCCCATTGAAAAATTTCTCCATCATTTTCAACCCAAGAATACACAAGTGTGTCACCTAACGGAATTGATTAGAAGAAGAACATTTCTTGAAGTTACATTGCAAATTCAAATAAAAGATATATGAGAGTTCATCCTCAATCTCCATAACTAATCATTTTACAGCCAAATATTTGAAAAAAATACAAGTTTCCTTAGAGAATAAATACTCATGTCAAAGCAGGACTTGATACCTTTTTTTGAAACTGAATGATAAAATACCAAGGTAACTAACAAAGAAAACAACTAAATAAAATTAGATATTCTACGTATATCTTCTTTAAACTCAGTGAAATTATCCCAAATATGGTCAGAAACCTTATCTTATTCTCGTGGGCTGATTTTCTGAGAGTCACAACATAGTCACTCGAAACAACGGACTTCTTATTCGTCTGAAAATTTCTTAGCTCAGAGTCATTTCTGTAGGTCTGCAAGTCATAATGTTAAGGTTCACCTGCGCCGTAGGAAGGATGCAGCTGCAATACTGACCTGAGTTCGTGCATTATGATTAAAGAAAATACTTTGCAATTTGGTGGCATTTCAGATAAAGATAACGTTTTTCCATGCATAAAATTACAAAAGATATTACACAATTAGCAAATAGTAGCCAAATAAACGAATTCCAGTTTTCATGATAATTTGAATAATTTCAATCCGTGGATACAACAAGTTAATTCAGTACCAAATTCATAAGTGGTATACTATAACACTTAAGATCAAAACCGCAGATAAAAGGGAAGTAGAGATTATGTGAGTGAAATTAAGGAATCGCAAAAATCGCAAAGACTGAGTTTTGAACTTTTCATCATCATTCTGCATGGAATATCTCTGCTCTTATACGTTATACATTTGGGAATAATTATGGAATATATATAATGATTCTGGACTCGCATTGACACGAGACAATGATCACGAATGATATTAAAATAATAACAAAATACTAATTCGCGCCTCTAACTGCATATCGGTGAAAGGTCGATCCTTTTCCTTTCCTCTGTCTAGGGATCAGGGTATATGCCTACATTAACTAACACATTCTACATTCAGTTAGGGATTTCGTACGTCAGAGAAACTTCTGAGGACTTAAACACAAAATCTCAGGAGGTCCCAAAGGAACTTGACTCCACTATATCGCTCCCTCGGGCTCAGCAGGGCACAATAAGAAGGATAATAATTGCTCTCCGTAATTCGCTACATTTGGCAAGAATACTTTTCGATGGATGCCGTAATTAGCATGCGCAAAAAAACTGAAAAGGTCGCATTAACCCCATCGTTGGAAATTAAAGTTACTCTTTTTTTTCTTTGGAACCACTAAAATTTTTTCACCCCTCGTCGCCCTTTAATTGGTTTATCTTCTGTAGGACCCCGAGTCCACTTCACCCCCTTTAACCCTTTGGGAAAGCAAAGGAAATAACAGAAAAAAATTGAGAATTTTATCTCTGGGGGGTGGGGGAAGGAAGGTGGTGTGTGGGGCGGGAGGGGATGATAATTCACACCTACTGAGGGGAAAAGGCGGGCGGAGGGAAGGAGGAATATTGGAACCGAGGAAGAGGAGAGGCGGCAGGAGAGGGCGCTCGAGGGATAGGTGGGCTTAAAGAGTTTGCGAAAGAGTGCGAGCGAGAAGCCGTGCCACCTAGCGACGACGTTCGAATCGGGAGGGGAAGTGCGGCAAGGCTTTCCTGGGGCGAGGTGAAGTGCTGGTGATGGCTGAAGGGGGTTTCTGGGGTGTCGACGGGGGCCATGGGATTGCGCTGCGGTTGGAGAAGAGGAGGAAGGAGAAAGAGAGGAGACACGCCTCGCTTTTACGCCTCCCAAGGCCATTTCCAATGCAAATATGCGGAAGCAAATTTCTCTCAAAACTCCCATTGCTCCTCTTATTTTTCTCTCTCTTTCTTTATTTCCACGCTTACCTCTCCGACATTCTCTACGCTGAATGAGAAAATTTTACTCCGGATAACACGTTACTAACTCCTTTCAGGAAAACGGACCGTTGCTGTTCCCACATCCGGAAAATAGAAAATTTCCAACCACAGACGCCAGATTAACAATAAGTTCATATGATACTGTCGTTTCCATGAATTTTCCTGTACCTTAACCTGTTTTGGTAATACTTCTATTTTGATAGCCTACTGTATGAGTAAGACTTAGGATGGACACCAACTAAACGCCAATAAAACTTTTCACATCATCTAGTTAGACACAACAACAAGCTCTTTATCTGCTCCGCCTCATACCTACCTCGCGCATATTCTTTTCCTCCCCCTGCCTCAATTGTCTTACGTTCTCCACTCCATTACAGTCACCAGTATTCCATCGCCAAGCAAAATATTCGGCATCCACCATTCTTGCCTGCTTAATGTTTCTCCAACTCTCCTCCGTCCTCATGCCTAATACTTCTTCGTTTATTTCCTTTCCATCTATTTTATCTCTTTTATTCTTCTCCACACTCACGTCTCAAAAAATCTAATTCCACGTGTATATATTGCTTCTAAGGGTATTTCACGTTTTAAGGTTCACGTGTATATATTGCTTCTATTGAAGGGTCGCGGTGTTCCAGTGGGTAGAGCGTTGGACTACTGACCGGAGGGTCCCGGGTTCGATTCCCGGGCAAGGTACTCTGGGCACCTGCAGCTCCACCCATGCTAGTTGATTTTTCGGGTACCAGATCTTCTTGGGAAACCATAACCGGCACAGGGAAAGGAACTGGCCCCCCTACCCTGATGTGTGATTATTCACGCGCCGTCGGGCTTGGTACACGGGTGAGCTCTACCATCACCTACTAAACCGACCTTCGGGTTGATTACTGTGTTTATGGTTTATAGTATTGCTTCAAAGACCAAATTTATTCGTCTTATAAAGCCACGCTCCACATCTATATTATCACTAATCTCTTATTAACATTGTTACTCAGGGCCTTTATCGTCAACTCCTCACTTCCATGAAAATGCTCCTTTGTCAGGCTAAACAATTCTTCTTAAATGATAGGTAAACTCTTCTACCTTCTGCAAGTTTTGCACTCCAACTCAAAGCTTAAATTCTGGTATTTTATTCTGGTAATATATATATGTTTAAGTCCAAATTCTAGTTTACTAACTAAAGGAATTCCAAGTGAAAATAATCAAATACACCGTATCCTGATAAATATAGCCGTTATTTCTTTCGACACCTAAGACAGGAGTTATTTTGCAGTCGAAGATATTAAGGGCAAAAATGAAAACCGCCTCGAGAGAGTGTGATCTGGATTTAAAGTTCTTCGTCTACAGAAAAGGAAGCCAATAAAGTATATAGTATAGGAGGCAGATATGTTTTACTATGACACTCTTTTCTTTTCTTATTATCGTATAGCAGTCCTGATTTGTACCAGGAAAACAGGAATGCCTGAATTTTGAATTGTTCGGAGTCACTTGAATGTAAGTTAATCTTAAAAAAATGGGTAAAATTTTGTATAAGCTCTTTATACACTATTGACCTCATATATTCAAATTTGAGCACACGCTGAACCATATTACATTCGGAGTGTGCTTGAAGATGAGAACTGCACGTTGATACTATTTGTTACCGCAATTGAATTTCAAAGGAAGAAGGTTCTCATTTTGTTACCTGTAATCCTGGTTTGTTTGGTGAACCTTTTTTATTAGCTGTCACTTTGCCTAAATTTCCTGAACTGCCAGTTAATTGCAGTGTTTGCTTTTTTCTTTTAAATTCACTGGCAAAATCGTACAACTTCTACCTTAGTTGTTGTTTATATCCATTGGATATTCAATTGTTGCTTCTGAATAGTCTCCAGTTTAAGACTTTGTATTTAGTGTGATATAGTATTCTTGATATCATACGTTAAAAAAATAAAACCGACGGTTTTTCGTCACATTTTATTCAACCTTTAAACCCTTAACGTCTTATAAAATATGCGCAAACTGTTCGCAGAGTTCAACTCTTCAACACTGATTAACTACAGGTGTTTTTGACATAACGAAATTTCTTTGAGCATCCTAAGCATATATATGCCCACGATTTCTTATAATAAGTTCAAGGGGAGTTAGAATGAGCCGTCAACTAAGGCAAAACAAAATGATGAAAAATGTACTGCACTCTAGGAATTTTTACAACCGAACATTTTCTAGAAAAACCTTAGTTTTTGTTGGTATTTCACATTAGAACTCTTAAATATGAATACACGAGCAGCTGTCCATCTCCTGACTCAATGGACAACTGATCTGTTCTACATCACTATCATTTTTCCACGGTCCTTGAAAATAATACTTAATGGTAGTCGAACGGCTAAAGTAGCTTTTGGATGGACACGGTGACATTGTCACACCTCTAAACCTCACATAACACATAACAACGTGAAAGTCTACCAACAGTAAACAGTGTTCCAATTCCACGCAATATTTACCTCTCTTCATTACATTTAAACTGCATATTATTTTACACCGACCGCCAAGCCTGCCTAATTCTCTTTCTGTCACAGACCTCAAAATTGTACCGCAAATTTAAGGATTTTTTGTCTACTTTTCTTTGTCCCCTTTGAACTTCTAACAACAGCCTTTTATCCGCACCTACCATGTCTACCACTGTTTTGTTTAACTATATTTCCGTGAATTGTACTTTTTCCATCCTTCTGCACACCCAGAGATCAAAAGTTTCCAAATTACGGTTATCTTTCTGCCTCAACGACCAAGTTTCCGCACCGCACTATACTACGCCCCTAACCAAAGTTTTAACTAATCTTTTCTTTACTTCCTTACTCAAAGGCCCTGTCACCAACTTCCTCCTTCTTGCGAAAGCTTCTTTACTTTACGAAAGTATTCTTCTTACGCATCTACTACTTTTATCACCTTCATTCTAAGCACTTCCTGACCTAGCTTTTCGCCCAATTTTAAAGTTTAAGTAAGGATTTTTATGCCTCGAGAATCTCATTACATTTATTTTATTTACGCTCGTTTTATTTAAGTTTCTAATCCAATGCCGTCATACTTAAGGATAACGTGGTAATTATTGAATATTAAAACATCAACTACATCAAATTAGATACAGTGTATAATTTTCAACTTGCCTGTGCTGCTAATATTTATTCAATTTTAAGCATTATGATATGTGTATGTAGTCGCTCGAGCAGAAAGCCTTAATCATTTAAAAGAGCTCATTAGCATGAGTTAATTCCAAACATGACTGACTAAGTAAACATTACAATTTAAGCTAAATACAATTAATAGAAATGTTTCCCCTTAACGTTTTTATTTCAATGCACAACCTTCAAAGAAAACATGCTAAAATTTGTTGGATAGATACATTGGTTTTTTTTTCATTGATGCTAAAATTAGTTTTTTTATCGGCTCGACAAAAATGTCTATGCAAAATACGCCTTTAAAATACCCTTCAAATTGGATTCGTTTAGTATAGTTTCTAACTAATAGTACATTTCAGAAGCAATGTTTAAAGAGTAAAAAAGGGCAATAATTGAATTGCAAACCTTTGTTTAAATATATTAATTCTCACAAAATATTTTAAGTGGGGAATTTTAAAATCTAATTTAGGTAAAGAAGTGAAAAAATACCTAATGAAATTATAATTATATAAATATAATTATAATATTAACTTTAATTACTTTAAAATTGAGACAAAAATACGAGTATATTTGGTATTAGGTTTGCGTCATAAAAAGTAACTGAAATAAAATATATGCATACATCGGCACATTTCTCTTCACAGGATTCTTTTAACTTTTAATCTTCAACCAAACTAGCTTCACTCCGTATATATACGTAACATTTGAATAACATATTATTCAATTGTTAGAATATAATATAACAACTATCGTGGCATTTAATTGGCAAATTTAATAAAGTGATAATGATAAATTTATTTAATAACATTGATTTAATTATTACATTTTTTCCTTTATGTGAAAGTTATGAATAGAGATACTACACATTCTACAAGGGTTTACTTCGGTAAGCTCTCTCACAACCTCTGTTTTTGTTTCATTCACTTCTCACGCGGTTCGTAACCTCTACGCAGTAATCAAATTGCAGAAAATTTCAAAATTCTTTTCAAAATCAGCTCACGGAAATTCTTAAAGTTTTCCATGAGATCATTCAATCTGCAAATCCAAGTTTAAATTCCAAAGATAAAATATATATTCTCTGTCGCTCTTATCATGGTCTATTTAATATATTTCTAGGGCCGTATTCATCATTTCAGCAAGTCTACAAGACCATGACCTACACAAAGAAGAGCTTTGAAAGCAAATGGTCATGACTTACCCATGCAGAATGGAATAAATTCGAAGTAATTAGGAGTACCTCGAAAATTTAATGTATCCTCTTGAAATTTAATACACTTTTCAGGATCATCAAACTATGTGGTAAAAAAATGGAATTCTCTCAACTATTCCGTCGTATTAATATACTTAAACATTTACAGGAATTCTTGGCTAATATTAGTACACATTGTTTGTAATAATATTACGGATAATTAATCGAATCGATAGTTTCAGTCAACGCCAAATACAATTATTACTTTTCACGCCGACTTACTACCTCACTGTGATCTATTAGAGAGTGAAAACATAATTTTAAACGGTGCACATAAGGCCATTAATTTTTCCTGGACTCTAATAACGAGAATGAAACATTTTTTCCGTAAAATTGACAAGGCTGCCTTTGAATTTTGGCAGCCTTTCTTTTCATCTTTTTCATATCTATAAGCTACAGAGATCCTTTGAAGTATTTTAAGATGAGCCATCCTATAGGTCTGGAATTCTATAAAGGTAACGCACGTGTCCAGAATTATGCCAAATAGACCCAAACGTTTAGGATATCCAATTGCGTTGTTCTACTTCCTCAAAGCTACAAAAATTTGCAGGATTTCTTGTGATCGAAAATGAAAATCCCCAGGAACATGATATTGAGACTAAGATCTTAATAATACATTATTACTTTATTAAGATGGTACCACATATAAATTCAAAATGAAGGATACACTGGATTCAGCACTGACATACAGGTAACAAAACTAACAGAAAAGAATCTTTAGAATACAATATTGCACCTCAGAATGGAAAACTTATTATGAGTCGCTATGATGTATGAGGGACGTCCATTTAAAATGTAAAGGATAAAGTCACCCCTATGTTTGTGAAAATGAACAAGTACGTATATATTCTTTGAATGCTCAGTATTAAGTTTAATTACTTATTTTCTGCATCAAATGTTGAACTTATTTCCTACGCTGGTGGTCGCCATTACATTGTATGTTTAGCTGAAAATCAAGGATTATTTAGCAGAGAGGAAAAGATAATAAGTTGTCGGAATGGGCAATTTTGACACCATACCATGTGGTTATCAGACACAAACCTGCTAATTGTAGTCGTAAATTTTTATGTAAATTTTAGAACACCCTACACTTCTGTATCTCATTATATTCTATACTATCTTGTTTTCGAATAATAACTGCCATAGCCGGTGAAGTAGTCACAAGTAGCAATAGATGATAGGCGTAGAATCAAGGCTATTGAAGTGTGGAGATGAAGAATTGAAAAGGTAAGATGGATGGAAAAGAAATTCAACCTATAATCTTCAGGCATGGAAATGGATGGAAGATGGTTATTTAGAGAGGTCTATATGTTGTAGAAAAATTGATATTTGAGTATTTTGATTGGTTATGGAATGCTGAATCCTGATAGAGGGGAGGGCAAGAATAGGACGAGGAAAAGATAAGGCATGATGAACGGAATGAAGGAGGATAGAAAGTAAATTTAGTTGAAGACAAATAATAATGTAGTGTGACGTGTCAAGTTGTGTCTATTTGGACGGAGCTGGGAAGTGTAGCAATATCTGTCAAGTATTCATCAAAAACCTACCTTAAACGACCAACGACATTAACTAGTATTGCTTGCGGTTGAATGCACAATGTATCATTATTCCACCATCCACAATAATATTAGTTATATTATATTAATAGTTAATTATATAAGTTATATTATGTATAATAATATTTGATAGTTGTGTCCATCCAAAAACCTACCTTAACCGGTAGATTACCTAATAATAATATTAATACGCAATAAACATTAAGCCAAATATATTTATTGGACTATTGAGAGATACCAATTGTTAGCAGTGTGATAAAAGAAAAAAATACCAAAAATATTTTAATAAATTAGGACACCTTTACATTGAGACAAGATTATAGATAAATAGGAGCAATATTTTTAAACAGTTAAAAATGTAATAAGGTAACTAACCTTTTTAAAACTCCATAGAGTCATCCAATGGGGAGAACCAAATTATTGTCCCTTTAAGTTTCGTTAAAGAAAACGTAAGTTAACGCACTATTCATATAGGTTGGAAATTGACATAGCAATTTGCGCCAATGGAGAGAGAAAAAATACTGCGTCGACCGGTAAGAAAGCGCTTGGGGAGGAAGGGGGGGAAATTTCAAAAGGAGGAGGGACGTGGGAAGACGGATGTATGGAAGAAAGGTTCGCAGAAAGAAAATGGGGTATCCTCGGTGAAGTTTCTCAACGAATCCAATCGGATCCCCTCCCCACAAATGAACTCCAACCCGCGTTTTTCCTTTAAAGGATGTTTTCATTCCTTTTCTTTTATTCCAGCCGCATATTATGTTTTTCACCGGGGCAATGGGTCTGGGCTCTTCTTTCCTTCCTCCTCCTGCCTTCCTATCTCGACCGCGCCGCTGCTGCTTGCTTCAAGCAGCAAACCTTAAATTGGACGAGCAAGGGTAGGGGCAGTGGGGGGAGGCGGAAGGTCACAGACGGGCGAGAGGGAAAGAAAACTCGCCGTGATGAAATGAGATGGGAGTCGAGTGGGAGACAGCATCAAGTGGAGGTTTCTCGAGACTCTCCTCATTTTTTCCCTCGCATGCCTACTTCCTCCTCTCTTTCTCTCACCTTGTCTCGCCGTATTCTCTAATTTTAGACGCCTGCGTTGTTAAAAAAATCTCTCATTGCTGTATTTCGCCGAAGTCCCAAAGCCACATTTCTTTCCGCTCTCCAAAAACTGACATCCACCAGGGAGCCGCGGATGAAAATTGTTGAGGAGAATTCTCATTTCAGCTTAAATTGCACACGCAATTAGAAATTTTTCCTGCCCTGCGGCTCTATTAACTTATGCTATGTTTACACCAAATCGGCCGAGATACCAGACTAATTTCGATAATGACCAGTAGCAGGATAAAACTCAAAAATCACTTTTAAATTAAATTTTTTCTATGAGTAGAGAATTCCAAAGGGAAGGCTTCGATCATGGTGAAGGCGCAGTTTCGTTACAACAGTATGGTACTCGAACATTTAATGTTTTCAAAAACTTGAAGGTTGTTTTATTTTAATTTCAACAGACGTACCTTTTTTCCTACTTTCTAGGTCGTTTCTTTTGGACAAGTAGAGTATTCGGAGTTGTAGAATGAAATGCTCTCCAGGATATTCATATTGAATTACATGATCAAAGTTAATTGTTTTTTATGGAACATTTAGAACAGATACCTGTGTAAAAGATATTATATGGGATGTTAACTCCATATTTGTATCCTGAATTTCTCATTTAAATCAAATGTCAGAGTGATCTGAAAACATTTAAAAGACATGGGACTGATTGAACACTAACTAACATAAAATACATATTTATGTTCAGCGAAAGGGTCTCACTCTCTTGGTTTAAGCGTCATAATCTTGATCGATTCACGAATTGGTTTGTAGCAACTCTCCAATCCATACAATCTTCTTCTTCTCCAATATTTTGCATTACCTGTTCTTTCAGTTTAACTTTGGCTTAAAATTATCTATTTTAATAAGGGGTGTTAAGTGGGACTTGGAGCCTAACAGCCGTATCACAAAGAAAATATTTACCTTGGGCAAGAAAGTACCCTTAAAAGTAATAAATAGGCACTTATACGTACATTTATGTAATGAACATTCTACTTCGGATACGATACTATAGATGAAATTGGAGGGTCTATATTTGAATATTTTTTCTCCGTAGTAATAAGTCCCATTTCCAATGACTTCCAACTCGAGTTTCAAAATATTAAAGTTGGTCTTTCGAATACCGTAAAGATTTTAAAACTGCCTTACGTAGTGTCCAAATCCAAGGAAGCTGATGGAGGGATGTACAATGCTTGTAAATACTCCTGTCAGACGAGCTTCGCGCAGCTGCATGTAACTTCACATCGCTTGTTAACTGTAAGCCACGCTCATCGTCCACCGTCAACCGTGTTTTTGCTCCAGCGGTGCTCTGGCATGCCGCTCTTTTCCCCTCCCTAGAATTCATTTTCTTGCCTTTCCCTCCGCTTATCACTCGTATTCTCCACGGCGCGCATATTCCTTTCAGCATTCCTTCACCTCGCTATCAACTCGAAGACACTTAAACCAATTCACGAGAGCCACATTTTGATGTACTTCACAGCGACTCCATGAAGTGAAGTTCATTTTATTCGGTGACTCCGCCGTTCGAAATTCAATCGAGCATTTGATTATCCTTATCTTCTTATATCATCACCTGTATACGCCCCACACCATCGCCTTAACCGGAGAAAAATTCAACGGATGCAAATTGGATCCCCGGGTCATTTCCGAAAAACTCTACAACACAATGGATATCCATCTTCCGTAAACCGTAGTTGAATCCTACCGCGAAAGAATGGTTACTTCGATGGGCTCTTAGCAAGGATAAGGATTTTAAAATGGGATCAATCAGAAAACAATTATAATACCAAAATACTAGTGAAGTGTGTTTAATAATTTAATGTAATTTTCTCATAATAAGAGGCAGTCAAAAAACGGAGACGTTTCCTGATCGATATAAAGGTTAAAGAAATCTTCGCCTCTTTAAGCACGTAATGCAGCGCACGCACTGAAATTTCATTGAAAATATCCATTAGTTTCATGAATCTTATGAAATTTCCGATAATCGTAAGTTAAATAACCAATAATGATATGGTATTTTGAAGGACCACTTAGAAATGAAAAAACGTTCATTGAAATTTACCCTAATATATCATACTGCTTTCAATTAATGAAATATGGAGTTTTATCAACATTTAAGATGAAAAACATAGGGAACGAAAATTAAGTCTGTGGACCTGTATTACATAAACATGAGATGAATAATTTGAAAACTTACATAATCCAAGAAGCTTACTTTTTTACTAGTGGGTGAACATGAGTGACAGAAATTAATATGCATACATAGAAAAATAAACTCACAGCCATTTTCGGAATTTTCCATGGAGCAGTTATTTTTAGTGAAGGGAGGACTTCTATAATAAGGGCAAAGAGTGCAATAGTCCTTTTCAAAAAGTTTATCAGATGAGAAAATTACCTGCGCATTCAATTTACTGAGCGAAAATAAAATACCGTTAAATGATTGAGAATTGAATTTTTGAAGCTGATGTCTGATTTTGTGAATTCATCACACTTAGATTATAATAATACTAAGCTCTCATTTGCCACAAAATAAAAACAACTTCATCGAAGCCTCTTATTCTAGAGGCAGCATAATGCGTGTTCATTTCCCGAGATGAAAACATTCAAAAGGGAAACGAACAAGACATCCCCTCCATTGCGAACACAATCGAACGAGGGAAAAAAATTTAATGGCGGAGTGAGTCAAACACAAAGGAAAGCAAAGTCGGGTTCGAGAGGTGAACGGGACGAGGTCGTCATGATAACTTTTTGGAACGCTTCATCCGGAGAACACTCGTGAAAAGGTAGAGGGGGGAAACCTAGGCGAAGGGGTGGACGAGAAGCGCGGATGGAAATATACGAACTAGGGAAACGGAGGAGGAAAGGACGGAAGCAGGGAGGAAAGAGACGAGAGAAATAGAGAGAGAGAGAACGGGACCACGTTAGAGCCATTAACCCCCATTTCCTCTCCAGTTCGAAATCTGGCCAGCTGGTCCACGAGTGGAGTATCCGAAGGGGTCCACGGGGTAGAATGGGGGAGGGGGTGAAATGGGTCCCTCCGTGCGGTGGTTAGGGTAGGTGTCAGAGGGGAAAAGGGGATGGCGGAAAGGACCAGAGCTTGGACAAAAACGGGAGGGTTGCAAGCATTCGAGACGGGCGACCAGTGGGATGGGTGACGGAGAGTGTTCTGAGTGGTAATCGCAAGAGAGGGAGGAGGGATGAGGCGGAGAATTCACGGTTACGGAAGCTGACGTTCCCTTGTGATCTAGCACCATGTCCGAAAACCGCGAGTGGAACGGAATGAAGTAGCTTCCGGAAGAAGGGGGAGGGAAGGAGAGGTCAAGAATGAGGGAGTTTGTTTTTCGACAGGGAAATGGTTATGCGGAGAGAAGCCATGTGGTGCCCTCCGACCCGTGGGGTGTGTTGCAGTGCCTGTGTTACTCATAAGTTTGGTGCTTCCTTTACAGGGAGGACGTGGGGGGAGGAGTTAAGGCGTGACGGCGCAATCGTTAACTCGTCAAATTCCTCGGAAGCCAATGAGAGGACGGAGCGCTTTGGTAGGGACGAGGCGCAGAAAGAAAAACACGACGACTCAACAATGCCGTGAAAGTTTGAGGATGAATTTTGTATGAGATGAGTATTCCGGAAAATTTATGCATCTCTTTGTGAATCCAGGAAAAGTGAAAGGTTTGACGAAAAGGTTTTTGAATGTATGGAAAAGTTTGCCAATTTTCAAAGTCTTATTCTAATATATAAAATTTGGTTTTGACCGCGGAGTGCTCGGCGTGTTGGTAAAACCGAATACATTTTAGCAATGATCAAATCTTTGGAATTTTAACCACTTAAATAAGATAAGATCAGAATAATGACGATTTTTTACATTCCTACTGATGACAGCAGACATCATTGAATATATTTGACATGAAATAAAAATACGTGATAGGCTTTAGAAAAATCTATCCTTACGGACAACTCTTTCTCCACGTTTTTATGAAGTATTTCGATCAAAGCGTGCTGAATGTGTTATCTTTATTTTAAAATATTTATAGTGAATACACTTGTTTCTGTAATCATTAATAATTTTATGCAAAAATATTAACTTCTTCTATTGTAAAAGGGTGGCTAATTGACGTCTATTACACAATACATAAAACTGAAGATCATGAGTTCTTTCTCATAAGCCATTTGTTTTTTTAAGAGACGCTAGATCTGTTTGCAAAATACATCTATATATAATTTATGAGCCAAGCTGTAGTGTACAGGACTTTTTAAGAGGATTAAATCTATTAAGATAATCATATCAGTTCGCATAATTTGGTTGATACAGCGTACAGGCACAAAGGGACATTCTTCAACAATGATATGTCTCCTTTAAAGTGATATTCCATCCCACTGAATTATTTTCGCCATTCCGTCTGGAAATTTTGCGAACTCCGCAGATATAAATACATCGACTGAATAATCATTTAGTTCCACTAGATGATGAGGTGGGAGTGGAGTAATGAAAATTTCGTTCAGCCATCTATAACATGCAAGGAATTGTTCACATGAGATAATAAAATTAGCTTATTCGTCCAATACTTCAAATAAAATAAATACATAACCATCAATGACTAATTATTAACGATTCAGGAATTTCCGTTGAATTTATCATATCTTAAAAAATTCACCTAGGTACCACCTAGAGTCACATATAAAATTAAGAATAGGGTATGCCCAATATGTATATAATAGGGTATACCCGACCAGATATGTAACAGCAGTTCGTCAATAGTGTGATAGGAAATCCTATATAAAATAGCTTTATTTGTTCAGCGACCTTATAGTAGAAATAAAAATGATACCAGTTTTATTATACTTTGACTGCATCGCGGGGTGCAGAAGAATACAAATCTTTTATAGGATCATCGCATAGAAGAAAGAGAAAACCCATTTTATATAGCATCATCCTATGGAGTGGTATCAAAAAAAGTGGATGGAAATTCCAAAAGTGAAAAGCTACGGGAAGCAGCTTATCAGTGGATCCAAGATTGTAATCTCAAATAACGAGCGCAGCAATTTGGCTCAAACCTCGGAAGAGCCTGGCTCTAGTGGAACTACAACGATTAACCATGGGAGATAAAATTTGAATCGCCAAGTCAGCGAAACGATTTTAAGCGGGAATCTTTCATCCCCCGGCTACTGGTACGAAAGGAATTATGAGTGAAAGGTAGTCTAGTACATTGAAAGGTAGGACAACTGATTTAAAAGTCATCTTTCCTTCCTATTTAGTCACTTGATCAAATATTCCATATGTCGGGGGCGTTTAATGCGTACCCTAATTCACAGTATTTTCCCCTCCTTCCGTAAACATCGATTGCCAAACAAGACCAATAAAATCAACGAGCGAAACAATAGCACGCCCTATTTCGATTTCATGCATTATGTGCACTATTTTTCATGAATTTCACTTAAACTTTATCCCCAATATCTCAAGAAATTGAAGTCTGGTTTGATCTGCATCCCGTTGTCCTTAAAATAAAAGCACAATTGACTTCCTACTCCATGGGCCTTGACTGAAATTTGATGTAATTGAATTGGACCAATAATCTGTCAAAGCCATTATATAATACGTGCACTTTCAGTGTAAAAATCAAAATTGTAATACACAATGTGAATTCACAATTTTAAGCCAAAATTTATATTGACGAACTTTGCTACACTAAGCCAAGCTGTACATAAACCTGAACCTGAATCTCGTCAAAAAGTCCTCCGCATCAACGTATTTAACAGAAGGCCACTCAACAGTTAAAATACTCAGATTAATTTCGCAATTGAGAATAACGATGGCATTCGATGAGATCATTTTACACTCTCTCATGCTCTTAGGTGTGATATACCTGTACGTGTATGATTTGGATAAAAAATATCGGGAAAAATGTTTTCCTGAAACGTCGTCCAACACGTCGTAGCGCTTGCATTGCGCAGACTCGGTGTCTGTGGATCTGACCGTTGACATTCATAGAGCGCCAATCGTGTTTTTAGTGGATTCCTGTAGAATGGCTCGGTGCAAGACAAAATGTGGCGAACGATTGCATAGCGATACGCCAGCATATTTTGTGTTGGACTTGAAAAATCGGTTACGGAGCCATTGAGCATGATATTCAGAGTGTTAACGGATGAAAACATGTCACAAACTGCAGTTTTTGAGTGGCACAAGCTCTTCAAATACGCCCGAGAGAGTGTGGAGGACGAACCCTGCGCTAGACGGCCGTCGACGTCAAGAACCGACGACAACGTGCAACGTGTGCGTGAAGTGCTGAATTAAGACTGCAAAAGATCTGCTCTGAACTCGTTCCAAAGATTTTGACGGACGAAAAAAGCAGAGTCGAGTGTCTGCTTACGAAGACCTTCTGCAATGCAACGTAATGATTCCCTAACCCTCTTACAGCCCGACTTGGAACCAACGGACTATTTCATATTCCCAAAAATGAAATCCTCCCTCAAAGGGCACCAACATGGACCTTAAGTAACGTCAAAGAACGCAAAGCGTCCTCTTAAGGAATCTGCCTACCAGGTGCTTTCGAGTCGTGAAAAAGCCGATAGGAAAAGAGTGTCGACACTTAAGAGATGTACTTTGAAGAATTTTGAAACATTTTAGAAATATCTGAAATAAATCCATTTTTCGAAATTTTTCCCGGTACATTTCATACAAACCTTGTAATTAATAATCGATCGAAAGTTGTTTTTACTATTAGAAAGGATCTTCCTTACACATTTTTTTTCGATTTTTGTACACTTCATGATCCATCAGTAAGGTATAAAGACCGAGGAAAATTGCTTCATTGGTTTCTTTTTACATCCAGAATTCTCAGTCAATATAATTTTCTAACGAGTTAGGTCACATTTAGAATAAGCAACAAAATAATGTAAATTTCATTGAAGACAATTTTTAATTTTGGTAATTTAATTTTATTATCACCGGAACTTGTGTCTTAGACAGATAATAAATAGTAAATTGTATTCAAGCATCCTGTCTCCGAAGAGAGCAGTAAAAATCAATTCGAGACCTCTAGAACATAATACAGGTAAACAGAAATTTACTGCTGCGACTCCAAGGGAATTATAATAATTAGGACCCAGGAGATATAATAAAAGAATTAGGACTCCACAACTTATCGGGATATAAACCCAAAAGTGAAATAGAATTGGCCTTCTGACCTGATAGATATAAAAAATAAGCAAATTTCTCTAGCGTCGGCCATCAAACGAAGCAAAGGTTTAAAACCACATTAACAGTGTAAATATATGTCCAACGGTTATTGCTACTATTTTTTTATGGATACTTCAGGAAACCACTATACTAAAGCATTTTAGAGGCTGGATTAATAAGCAACGCCAACTATAAGGCGATGGCTCTCATGTAATGCTGCTCTTCCACGAATCGGACTGCACGGCCAAGGACAAGTTAGAGATCTATTCTTCAAGTGTCTTCTGCAGGTGTCTTCCTGTGTTTTCAAGGGATCATAAACACCTTCCACGCCATCGAGTCTAAGATCATCTGGCTGTGCAAAATACTGGGAAATATATTTGAGTCGTATTCCAAGAAACTTATTAGCTGTAGGAGATTTTCCACCGATAAACTAACTTCCGAATGCCCCCTTTCATCTCGGCATACGGAGCTAATAAGAACTTAGATTACAGATGCTTTGTACAGGATTTTACCAAACTTTCTCACGAACACCGAAGCACACTTTCTCTCTTTTCTCGTATTTCGTAAAAAAAAGAATCGAAACCGTCTTCCGTTTCCTTCGTGACTTCCAGAATGCAAGTAAACGGAATATTTTGGTGACATGCACCGTGAATATAAACGAAAAAGAATGGAAAACCGTAGAAATATCGACTCGATCACCACCTACTAGGCCCTCAAGACATTCGAGAGACACGTGGGGATTTATGCAAGACTCCTCTTTCGGCAAGGACGTCATCGAGCACGCGCTCGGCACCTACTCCCCGAGTAACCGACCACATGCTGGTTACTCTTACTCAGGGATGGGGGGGTACGCTTAAGATGGGGGAACGAAGGAACGGGGATATAAGTTTCTACGGAAGATAGGAAGACTTCAGAGAGGAAAGACATGACGAGAGATAAGGCACAGTGAAGGTCTGGGGAAGGTAGTTGGCGTAGTGAGGACGGAGGGTAAGTGGGAGACAGGGTTTCACCCCGATTACCCCCTCCTACGCCTATCTTCACTCCCTCGATGTTCCCGAAGAGATAAATGCGCCTAACAAGGCAGGAATAACCACCGCGTGGGGGTCAATAAAATAACCCCTCGTCCTACGGGCCAGTCCAACCACTCTCCTCCAATTCAACCATCCTCACCCAGGCCAAGTTCACGTAAACCCACGAATTGGACGCCGCCGTCACTCCCTCGCTCGACACTCGCCTTTTACAACCCGGCAAGGCAAATCCTTCTCCCAACTTCCTTGCGGTACGTCATCGAACCCTCCTGTCAATATTGTCCAAATGGTGGCATCCCCCCTATCACATATTCACCATTCTAATCCCCCCCATACACGAAACGTCATAAAAGTAAAAATTTGCGCCGACAAAAAAAAAATACGGGAAAAACCTATTAAACTGGTATTATTTTTTAAAGTGTCGCCATCTAACTGTTGAGCCAACTCCAAAGTTCATCTGCATCCTTGATTCGGCATCTCAAACGGCCTTAAATGGTTTCATCCTCTCCCCCGCCTTCGGGGTAATTATCGACATATTTGATAGTACCCCTCCAAGTTACCCCAATAGAGTTCGATTTATGAATGGGTTTTCCTTAATTCGAGCACATATTTAACCTATTTTATTGTTATCTGCTGTGTATTTATGAACCCAAATTGCTTCAATTCGAATTACATGTCACTTTAACTACTCACTCTCGTAAATCTTGCGCTTTCCCAATACCAGCTCTGTTTCTCTATGACGTAAAATTATGCTTGAATAATTCCTAAGAGAGTTCGTATTGATTTTATGCTGATATTGTTTTTTTTTATAAATTAGTCAACAATCAATATTTGAATACCTTAACTTTAAAAATATATTAAGAGTTACACTGAGAAATTCCTGAATTTTTATGCATGGAACCACGAAGATTGTCGCTAATCATCATTTATATATTTATATTATATTATTTTTATTTACTTGCTAGAGTGAGATAAGCCACAGGCTATACATTGATACACTTTCAGAAATCTCCTAAAAAAACAAGACCTGACATCCGACATTACAATAATCCTCAATTCAGTTATCGCATACTTCTTTCCTCCCTTAATTCCGTTCTGCATGCCTATCCTGCTGTTATTTCTTCCTTGCTTGCCCAACGATATCCAATTAATCACAGCGTTTAACGTCCACTCACCAATCAAAACGCTCTGTATCCATCTTAACTCCTAATTTGGATTTTTCCCGACAATTCTCTCTCTTCCCCCCCCTTCCTAGCTTAAATCCCTACAATGCCTACCTTCGTCCAAAAGTCACCTGTCCCAACACTGAAAAAATCTTTCTTTAGTCTGCATAGATTCTACGCTCAATCATTTCGTTCAATATGTCCATCCAATCCCTCACTTTTCCTCGCTTACCTAACTTACTCTTCTCTATCATAGTCATTTCCCATTACATTCCATCAACAATCAAAATGCTCTTCTTCCATATATCTTACGTCCTTTGGATTTTTCTTAGTAAGCTCCTCTCCTCCAACGCCATGCCTTACACTTCTTCACCTTTCCATCCATTTTTCACTTTTCACCCTTCTCCATCCCCACATATTAAAAGCACTTCCACATCAAAACTTTTTTCCCTCCTCATTAATAAAGCTTCATTACCGAACGCAATTCTTCTTCTTATTACCCTACTATTTTGACCATTTTGATGAAAATCCCACGCAAAATGGACAGCCGGATCCACCTGTCCTAGGTTATGAACTATTATTATTAGGTAATCTACCGTTTAAGGTAGGTTTTTGGATGGACACAACTATCAAATAAACATTTTGTGACTCCCCACCTAGCAACCTAATCTATATCAGGTCCCTCTTCATCTCTGTGTACTTCTTTCCTCCCTTCATCCCGTCCAACATCCCTATCCTGTTCCTGCCCTTACCTCGCTTGCCCAACATTCTCCCCTCTATTACCCTTTTCAACATTCCACTACCGCTCAATACGCCTTTCATCCATTTTTCCTGCCTCCATAGGATTTCTCCAAATTTTGCCTTCTTACTTCCCGAGAATAACTTAACCTTGCTGTATAGAGCACCAATTTCACCCTTCTTCTGTAAACTTTCCATATCCTCGCATTGCGTTTTCCACCATTCTTCTTTTGCTTTATTTGTGGCCCTTCTCAATTTATTGTTTAACTCTTTGTACTTCATTTTGCCTAACCCTGTGTTTACATTTTTCCATCTTCTTCTCTCATCCATCTTTGCAATCATCTCATCCGTGACCCATGGTTTCCTTATTCTTTTCCCGTTGATGGTTCCTATAGTGTCTTTTGCTGTTTCCGATATCCCTTGCTTGATACACTCCCATTTTTCTTCGATTGTACTCAGTTCTTTACCGTCATCCATTATTTTCTCTACAGCCTGCTGATACTCCTTCCTCGTTAATCCATTTAATGCTTCTAAGTTCCATTTCCAAACCCGCCGCCCTTGTTATGAACTATTATAATATTTAATTTATTATTTTCAGTAAAATATCATAAACGTTGCTTGATTTAAGTTAATTATGGTCCTATACCTATCACACTGACTTTCCAAATTTAAATTGCAAACCTAACTGATATTCTCTTAACTTGGCGGAAATGGGATGCAAAAGACTGGGATAGGCAGATATGTAATAATGCGAGCGCCACACTAGTCAGGGGTTAGACTATTATTTAATATATAGACTGTTCGTACTGTCTGGGTTCATACAAAATGTATTCTAGCCTGGTAGACTACTTCAAGTAATAATAACTCCATATTTAGGTCATGAAAGTGGAGAGCTGAGGTCATCATCGACCTAAAATCACAGATTAACAGTGAAGTAGACAAAAGAATGACTTTTGAAACCTTTGAGAAACGAAAATCTGATAATATGTATGGTCTTCAACTTTTCTAAGACATTTTTTTATTTCACTACTCGATTGAATTTATTTAAATTAGTTTGATCCGATAAAAATTGAAGTTTAAGAATCATGATTTCATGGAACAACTGTCAGAATTACCATAGTTTTAATGGAGTTATCATTACTTTCCTCAAAAACTCACAGATTTTAAAAATGTAATTAATGATGAAAGATATAATTACCTTAATATCTGTAACAAAGCAACAATGAAAATTATTTTCTAAAGACACATTAACCCACCCAAGAAAAATAAATCGCTTCTCTAAGGAGGATAGAGGCAACATCTGCAAACAATTACTCCACTGAAAATCAAATGATTCCACGAGGTATTGATTTCATGCGAATTCCATAATTATTCAAAATCTTTTAAAACAACTCTCCTCAAGGTGAGCAAAATATCGTAGTAAAGCGTTGATGCACAAAAAGCGTATTTCTGGTCGAGATTTCATCACGAGCGCTACATTACGCTAACCTTAACGCTGCTCAATGCACAGCGACGCATGACGGAAGTGGGAAGAGGAAGGTCCGCTACACGAAACAAAGACCCTTGCGCGGAGGCGTGATAGACACCAGTACATGCACCCAAAAGGGAAACCAACCGAAAATGCCAGGGGAGACGAAGCCTTTTGTTTTAACCCCTAATTCCACCGCGTTGATGAGACGCGAGCGAGAAAGGAGAGAATCCCTTCCTTCGCTCACTGCACCTCTCCACCCCTTTCCCTTGGGGAGCACGGAGAGCAGATATACGGCTACCTACACACGCGCAAACTCGGTCGAAAACACGGATGACGTGGCCGTGCCGAGCGGGGAGGATGAGAGCCAGTTTCGGGAGGGATTCCTTTTAAAACCACGGCTCTGCCACTTTGAACTTAATATGGAATACTTAATCCCGCAGTCCTTCAGGGGACCCTCTAGGGGTAGGGGAAGCGACATGTCTCGTTATCTCACCCCCTCAACTAGCAAACTACCTTCAGCCTTTCCCAGAGCGCGCGTGAACTGCCCTGCACTCCTGCGTCGCAAGCAGGCGGGATGGAAACGAAGGGGAGGGAGGGACCATGAACAGCTATCGGCAAGAGAGAGGGGTGGGTGAGAGAAGATCGTTAGCGGGATGTACGTAGAGGACAAGGCAAAATTTGCGCGGAAGGGGATCGGTCCTGGGAGAAAGAGAGAGGGGGACTGTGTTGGTCCCCCACCCAGGTGGAGACTCAAAAGCGGAGAGGGGACGGAAAGGGATATGATAAGGAGGACGGGAGACATATAACACCGCTCGGCGGCCTTTTCCTTTTTTAGGGCCCGGAGGATGCAGCCTTTGACCCTCCGGCTTCCACTCCTCTTCCTCCCGTCCTGAAAACTCCCCTGCTTTGCCCTTTTATGGCAAGATTTCCGAAGGTGGAGGAGTAAGAGGAGGAAGAGCTCTTTCGCTCGCTGGGGGGCGTATGTGTTTTTGGTCGTTTTGGCCCTGGAGGTGCCCTTCCGGGTTGTGTGCGTAGGTAACTGCGTAAGTTGGGGGTAAAGGGAAGAGAGTGGGAGGGATGGAGAGGGAAAGAAAGATAGGAGGTGGGGAGATTGACACAAAAGGTCGTACGTGACTACAGGAGTGGGATTTGGAAAGTAACGAAGAGGGGAAGTGCCGGATTCTCTGAGATGGGATGGGGATGGCGGCATGGGGGCTGACCGATCGGATAAATTCCCTTTAATGGGTTGATTCGGTATCACGGGATTCCCTGAGGCTCCGCGTGACGTGAATCCCATACACACATCCCGGGAGAAGTCTTTTTCGATTAACAATGCATTCCAATCCACAGTCCTATGTATGGACTCAGAGCTTGAAAATAATATTTTTTGAGTGGATATCTGAAAAGTTTCATGATGATAAAATTCATTCATTCATTTTAAGTATTCTGTCTATTAAGGGTAAGTTTTCTAAGAGTCCCCACCGGCTATTATTATCTCATACCTACCTTGAGAACTTCCTTTTGTTTACCATAAATTATTTCATTCACTTCGTAACTTCTGTCTGGACTCATGCTGTTCAAAAGGCTTATTCTCTCTTCCTTCTTTTCTCCACCCGGCTTACCCAAAATTCTCTCCCCTATCACGGTCTTTACCTTCACAATAAATTTAAAATGTTCCTATCCACCTTTTTTTGGATTTACTCAGTTACAACCTCTCTTCGTATCTTAAACTAAAGCGTTTATATTTCTTTCCTTCAAACCTATTTTATTCGTCCTTCATCACTCAAACACCTTAAAAGCATCAATTCTGCGGATATTCTGCAACCTTATATACTTGATTTCAGGCACAAAAAATTCTACGTTCCAAATCGAAATAATGATAATATTAAAGTTTAAAAAAATATGCTTCTACTCACTTATTTTTATTTTTGGAAAATTAATTTTTACGCTTGAGCGTCATAATTGAGAATAATGTATTTCTTTTTTCAGATCATGACGATGAAGTGTTGAAATGTGTTTTATTGTGATAAAATATAAGTGATCAGAACGAAACGTATTTTGTTTGAACTAGCTTAGCTTGGCTTGGGTTTAAAATTTCATTCCTGATCTGATGACAATATAATCCAAAAAGAATACCATGTCACCAAGCACTGAAATCATCGGCGAATGTCATACGATACCATTCATACACTATTCCATAAACCGTAGTTTTTAGTTTTGTTGGGGAGGCGACCGACAGCTAAGGTAATATGCGCTATTAGGGCGGGGTGGGAAAGGAAGGGTGGAGTGAAACCCGGCGTTGGCGTTAGCCTACTCCTGTTGAAAAGTTCCTTCTTCTCGCAAACCACACTTTCACTTCAGCCATGCTTCTTCCTTTAATGCCATGCGTTTCTTATGAACAATGACCGGTAAAGGTGAGACTTCACTCACCGGGACGGAACACACTTGCCCGTTCAGACAGTCAATGAATATTTTGAGGCGCCAAGGGGTTCGCAGCCTAACGTCCCATCCGACGGACGCCGTACTCACTCAAAGTGCTCACCACAAAGCATCTCAAGTAGATACCACTGAAAAATATTTGTTGGCTCGATACTGAACCGGGGCCCTCTGGATGGGAAGTCTGTACGTTAGCCACCGCACCATCCCGATCCCTTCATTACCAAACGTTCCGTATACCGTATTAATTACCATACTTCCCAATTTAGCGGTGAACGGGAGTGGTATAGAATACACGAAAATAAGAGGGTATAGAATTAATAGAAAGACGAGATTTAGAGCTTTAAATGCATTATTGTTCTTAAACAAAATGTTTCGATGAGAGTTTACATCTTAACATATTCTCCGACGGACCTTATACTACGTATACTTGGGGTCACTATGCATTCAAGGAGGAACCAGAACATCATAGATGAAAACCATACATTTCAGAAATAAAAAAGTTTTTTGGCATTGAATTTCAGCTATACGTCTCACTATTTAGATCTTAATTGCGTATTAAAAATACTTGAATTTTCTGAACGTAAAGTAACACTTTAAACTGTTGTTTAAGTGCATTTCCTAACGTATTGCATTGCCGTAATCGAATTACGTACGAATTTCTCCATTACTAATGCTCAGAATAAATATTATTTTAAATACCTACTGTGGTAACATTAATACTGTAAAGAAAGTAAAAGATAATGACCGGTCTAAGATGAATGGTAACACTTCAATTTAAGCAGTGAATCGTACGTGATAGGAGATTATTTTCATTATTAATTGATTATGAATATTTAATGAACATTAATATTGTCACCAATAAGCAGGAGGGTGCAGTTGTGAATATTTTTAGATGATCATTTGGGAAAGGATTTAAAAATTTCGATAGGAAGTCGAGAGTCGAGAGGAAGTCAAATATTTCGTTCAGTATTAGATAACGTCCTCCATCACTGTTTTTGGCATCCAAATTGACTCTCAATATCTCCTGCATACGCTTGTCCTGCGTCTTCGAATTTCTCCCAATCGTTGACTCTCTTCAGCCACCGTAGCTACGTAGAATTTGACCGTTTGTTTTTCTTTCCCTCCATTTTTTTTCCTCACTATTTTTTGTGCTTAAAACCTTAAAGCCTTCAACTCATGCAAATATATACTTTTGCCTCAATCAATTGTCATAGCCAAGAAACTACTCTCCATCATAAAGTTAATAAACCATTACGCAATACTAAGCAAGTAGTATTAGTAACCAACTTGAGATACAAGAATTAATTCAAAGAAAATATGGAAAACAGACAATAACAAATACAATAAAGACAACCCGATCAAATACAATTATTTGGTAATCAATTCTTTCTGATTTAGTGGAAGTTCATGTTCATTAAATGAAGAACACAATGTATTTTTCATGGTATATAAATGGATCGCAACAGTACTAATTTACACCTAATGATGACGCCTAAACGTTAACTAATGATGACGCCTAAACGTTAAAACTAGTAATAGGAAAATAAATAACAGTGGATTGCATTCTTTTATCATATTACTCTAGTGCTATCTACATATCCCAAACTGGGAGATAAATAAAAACACGAGCGGAGAAACATAACGCTGTTTTAGAAATTGTGACTTCACGCAATCTCACTTCGCCAAGTCTCTTTGGGAAGAAAATCATGGGAGTGATTTCAACCCAGAATTGATGCACCAAACGGGCAATGGAAGGAAGATGGACAAGTGGGAAGAGCTAAAAATCAAAAATAATTTTGAAAAATAGTTATTCGGTTAACGATTTATTCTTTGAATACCTCTCCCCAATCCGGGAAGCATCCTTTTCCTTCACGGAAAGACTTAACTACCCATCCCCCTCCCACTGTGAACCCACCAATCGCCTTTCCTGACCCTTAACACCCCTCTCCTCCTTCTCATTAACGCCGATCACAACCCCCATCTTATCCCCTCCCTCCCCCATTCTCCGTCCTCCCCTCTCTCTCCCACCCCTTTCCCCATATGAATGGTATATAAATTAACCGAAACTTGGCTAATTTGTACCTGATGATGACGCCAAAGCGTTTGAAATTAGTGGTACGAAAATAATGAAGATGTGGCAAGATACATTATGTTCTTCATTTAATGGACAATTATTTTGCTTTGCTTCTTTCAAATTTAAATGATTAAAATTTTAGACTGACTTTAATTATATGCAAAAAATATTAAATTAGTAACAGTAGATGTTTTGAACAATCCATTTAGATTCGTCATTGTGGCCCAAATATTTTTTATTAGTTCATTTAAATTTTGAAATACCTCAAAACGCATTTATGGTGCGGAAAGTGTCTTTAAAACCACAGAATTAGGAATACATATTTATTACTTTATCGATAGACCAAAATATCATGCGTCAGCTGCGATGTAAAATGACTCACCACCGAATGATAGACAGTTCGAAAAGCAGGCATTGCAGGTAGTATGGCCAATTACCTGGAAATAAAATAAACAAGTACATTTAGATTGAATAAAATGTGTAACAAATTATTACCTAGCTAAATAACATGCATTTAAAACTTTACCGCAGCTAATAATATAATATTTGTCTTTCTGCGGTTTCCAGTAGACCCCGTGGTGACCATGAAAATCCAAACTTTTCTTACAGTATCGACCTAACGGAACAGTATTTTTTTCCATTTTCTTCCCAGACTGAAGGGTAATGAGGCAAACCGCTAGCACAGTCCACAATATATTGCTCATATTTGACTTTATATGGAAATGTTATAAGGTGAAAATAGTTTTTAATTAAATTCCTAAAAGATTTCGTTACAAACAAAATTAAAATGGGATAAAGTTATGGACGTGAATGACAGGCGTGCTGGGAGGGGTAGTGCTATGAGGACTGGCGGATTCTTGAAGAAGCCACCTGTTTCTTAAGGAGTTGTGTTTCCAAAACTTCCTAGATGAAAGGCTTATTTCTTTTTTTTTTTGGCTCCCAGAAGTTGAGAGGCAATCTCCACAGAGAATCCGTCGAAGTTCAGCATTCGATTTATTATAATTCCTTATGACGGCAGGGAAATTGCAGTCATACATATTCCGGCATTATCACTAAAGTTCCAACAAAATAATTTTATGAGGCCATGTGATTATTTATTTTAGAAAGCGTGATTAACCTTATAGTACAAAGTTAAAGGCTTAATATTTTCATAACTATTTGTTTACCTAAGCTCCCCCTCAAAAGCTCTAGAACAACACAATTTTTAACTCCATGGTGGATATTTGAAATCCTATGGAGGCAGGAAAAATGGATGAAAGGCGTATTGGGCGGTAGTGGAATGTTGAAGAAGGTAATAGAGGGGAGAATGTTGGGCAAGC
The DNA here is from genome assembly GCA_037158775.1 of Hetaerina titia. Classification (NCBI taxonomy): domain Eukaryota; kingdom Metazoa; phylum Arthropoda; class Insecta; order Odonata; family Calopterygidae; genus Hetaerina; species Hetaerina titia. Next base: position 63,487,465 of record CM073774.1, read on the forward strand.
GAGGTAAGGGCAGGAACAGGATAGGGATGTTGGACGGGATGAAGGGAGGAAAGAAGTACACAGAGATGATAAGGGACCTGATATAGATTAGGTTGCTAGGTGGGGAGTTACAAAATGTTTATTTGATAGTTGTGTCCATCCAAAAACCTACCTTAACCGGTAGATTACCTAATAAATAAAGAGTGGATATTTGTGAAACTATGCGTACGGCATTAGGTAATATTTTATGTATTTCAGATTGCTTAATACCGAATTAAAAAAAGAGAGGGAATCCAAGAGTAATTTTAAAAATTGTCAAATAAATTATCATCAATTTATTCCTCCAATATGTTTTGCCGTTTTATCGTCCTCGTGATCAACTGTATTTTTTAAAAATGTCCATTTACAATTCAATTCTCGCAAATGTCTGTTCTCCGAAAATCATGAGTGTTTTGTGTCAAACTCTATAAAAAACCTAACCTTAAGACGGAAAACGACTGCTAATATTAAAATACGAAAATGCCAAATTCGCTGTAATATTAGTTTAAAATCTCGGCTTACAAAGATAAAATTATTTATGTTAACCTTTTGTTTTAATTTAACTCCACAAAATGCTCCTACATTTTTAATGGGTTGATGATTTCGCATATTCTGCGGCGGAGGTTTTAATTATTACTGCCGGTAGTAAATATCAAGTAACCAATAATATATTTTTCTAGCTTACCTTGCTATGACCAATCTGACATTAACGACATTTAACGGCTCGTAACGGAATTATGATACAAAATATATCTCTCACATTAAAATAATAGACTTTAAATGGCTACATTCATTACAAGAGCAAAACTAACTTTTAAGCAGACGAATTAGTTGGCGATTATTTCATATGGATATTATTCTTAAGTAAAATATATATTCTATTTAATTCCCATGAATAACTCGTTCACTCTTCTTCTTAAGACTAATACAAGATAGTAAAGTGTAGTATCCAATAATGTATGGGTATTATAGTTATTCATATATATCATTGAGACGGTTGGAAATGTGTTATAGTCAATCACATCCATTTCTTTACATGAGGACAATAATACGCATTCCAGTTCTCGTAGAAATCAAAATCATTTCTATTCACTTGTAATTTTCGTGCTCCAATTAAGACACATCATATGCTCTGGTTTATATATAGCATTACTGCGTTCGTCATGGCGGTAGATTAGTTTAGAAGGAATTACAAAACATCAAATATTACACTGCAGACATGCGTCTCAAATGAAAAATGGGAGTTTTAATGAAAACTTGACTAGCTACTAGCTTTATGACTCAAAAGTTAAATAATCACCTGCATGGTAATCCTGTTCACCATCGTAATCAAAATGTATATTCCTTGGGAAGGTCTGAGGTAGCTCGCTATGTTTTTTTTTTAATTTTCTTTTTGACTCAAGCATCGTCTCTCTAACTGATGTTTGATAACTTCAGAGGTTCGCTCTTTTTGAAACCTGTGCCTCGACGTTTTTCCCCCGTTGCATCCACCAACGTCTTCATCAGCGAAGTAATTTTTCTTGCTTATTCCATCGTCTCGTATAACCCTCTCCCTCATTTCTCTTCTCCCTCTCATTCCTTCCACCTGCCTCCCGCGCAAGAATGCCTTCCACCGCGGAGGAAAACAGAACGGCGCAATGGGTCTCAGCCAAGGCCAACGACGTAAAGAGAAAGTAAACACGAATGAGACTGTGAGCATAAACAACGACAGTCGTTCGGGCCAGCGGTCAAAATAAAATAAAGGACGAAAAAGGCGGAATAAGCAGCGATTCGTTCCTGTAGACTATTGCTGAGACGCGAGGGAAGCGCTGAGTCACCAAACCCCACGCCGCACGCATAAAATCTGAAAAGCAACGCCAGGAGTTATACAGTTTTTGCGGCAATTGGTAGTATGTAAAGGATGTTTTTAGTCGAAAAGCTCAAATCAAACATCCGAATGAAGAAACGATGTTTCATGGCAATTAATATAATATGTTTTACTTGTCAAATTATTGGAATAATTTGGGTCTAACCATGTGCGGATGATTCCAACTGACAAAAGAGCTATTCGCACTCTTCAGTCAAATTAATACAAGATATTCACGATATTTATTTCTGAAAATATGTGTTGGCACACTATTCATCATGTTAGCATGCAGGTTGGATAAAGTCCAGTTTTATTGCGATCAATTTATGTTATTAGGCAATTCACTCATGGTTTGAGAGATGGTTGAGGTCGATATTTTGTAGAAATCCAATTGTTAAACACGAAGAAAAGAATCAAAGGCTCTGAGTTTTCATAGGAAAAAAATATTGCTGTCAACTAGTTTTGTTTATTGTTTCGACTAGCTATGAGTCTGAGCTTCTTGTAATCAGTCCATATTATGCTAGCGACACTAGTCGACAACAATAAATTCTTTCTTGTAGAAACGCAAAGTCCTTGATTATTTTCATTTCCCTACATATTATAACATATATTCAATACTATTCCGCAACATTACTTTTTAGTCTTGCATTTTTCACAATATTAATTTTGAGAAGCATGGCTTTTGTTGGAAATTGTGCATTCGCGATTGAAAAAGCCAATACGAAAATCCAAATAATTACATTTAAATAAAAAAAAATATTAACCACCGTCATGCATAGGAATGTCGTCGCCATATATGACAAAGGTGAATCACTGGAATAAATTTCGCAATAGCCATCTCTAATTGCAAACAATAGGAGCCACATATATGTAACAGAAAATTAACACAATCGCAAGCGGGGTAAGCGAGGATGGATATCAGGAATGATTTCGTACTCAATGAAGATGAGAAGATAAGTGGTCCGCTCTTCTCCACTGGCTTCAAAAGCGTGTATTTTTTTCTCTTGAACCTCAATAAACTTTAGTTTACGCAACGGTGTGGTTGGTTCTCTTGGAAGTCTGATAAATAAATAACTTTGAATCTCTCAGGAGTTTGAATTTAATGTTGCCAAATGGATAAAAGCACAGCTAGGCTCAGGGATTCTACTCACGTGTGTTTTGGATTGGCAAAGGAAAACTGAAGTAAAATGCCGTCTCACGACACCAAGTCAACGATACCAAATAATCGTTGTGGTGGTATCGGTAAAGTATTTCAGCCTAAATTTTAACATTGAAAATTCAATACTGAGTGATTAACTGCAAGGAAATGAAATCTTATTTTCATCATAAAACATCAATTGGCAACAACCAAGTTCACCAAATCGTATTATTAACGAATTTAAATCGCTAGACATCTAAACACCAGAAATATTAACCAATTTAAACACAAACAGTATGTTCTGTGTGATTTTCTGCAAGTTTAGAAATCAATGGATTGCATCGGGTGTTGGCACATTGCATTGGATGCAGAGTCATCTATTTATTTTCATAAATGGTTTTTAATTTAAAATATATTCAAAGAGATTAAAAAATAAGATTTTAGAGAAAGAGAAACATAGCTTTGTACTTGACAAATGTCATTAATTTTGCCGAAATCTTGTATTTTCAAATACACGGTTTAAGAATTTTAATAATTAATGCGGCAGAAAACACGACTTAAGCAAAACCTATAGTCGAAGAGGTTTTTTAAATAGCTTAAAATTAGTTCCTTATCCTTCAATTAATTATTTTCATTTCCTCTATCATCCTTACTTAAGTTCAGCATGACCAAAGTTTCCGTCAGATTCAGAAGTATTATCTTAGACATCGGAGCTTTCAATATGGCCTTTTTGGTGACTCGCAGGGTACTTATGTTGATGTAGATATGATCCGATAACGGAGTGAATGTTCAACGAAAAATTAAATGATGTATTAAATTACACACTACATTATATCATCGAAAATAGACAAAGTAGTTCCAACCCGCAGTCTCTGCGTTAGTGGGTACAGTTTAAAGATAGCGTTTACCATCAAGCTCGCCACGTAAACGATTCCACATTGACACAATTTTATCTTATCCTTTACTAAGTTTTATCTTTAGTGCAGCCACTTTTACATATTTTCCAAAACAATGGCAGCATAAAAGAAAAATTCGTACGCCCCTTTTGCACGCCATGAATTGTGCCAACCGGTGGTAAATTTAGACGACCGGCCCTAATACATAGGCAATTAGCAGTGAATGCTTGAAAAATATTTGTAATTTTAAATTTTGGTCCAGATTTTTGGATTCCTACCCTGAACTGCAGTAACTTGTCCTGATTTCTGCCTGGTTGGAAAGTAGTGACACAGTTTGTTCTTATTGTCGCAGACGTCCCACTTTCAAGCTCTTGTGTGTGCTTTCAACCCTTTGTGAGAGGGGCCGGGCTGGATCCATAGCAGTTTCACCCTTTGTGGCCGACTCTCGTCGCAGCCATACGTTCTTTACCTCTGCAGTAGACCTTCGGCCATATGGCCTCCTCCAGTGTCCTCTTTCAGGCAATACTGCCAGACTCATTGTTGCCAGGCTTAGCATTTTAGAACGATTACTCAAGCAGCGATGATTTGGCATTTTTTCTTGTTTTTTAACAATCCTCTCTTTCGTCAATAATCGTTACCGTCCTTCGATCGTCACTGTTTTCTCCTCTCTAACGTTTCATTAGAGATAATGGCACCAATAAAAGCGGTTTTAAATTCCTTGAATAGGATATACATTATCTTTATCACGATATAACTCAGACTTTTAATTAGCGCAAACACATTCCACTTATAATACTGAAAGTAGGTGCCTTTACTAGTGAAAATAATTATAATTAAAGACCCCTTAAACAGATGATTTCCTCCACCGGGATCTCACATTTAACTCACATGCCTTAGCGTGATATTTCTTATTCGATGATCTATTTTACTCTTCGTTAATGAATTGCTTTTTCCTTTCCACTTTATTTGAAAGAACATTTAATAAAGAATTTTCGAAGATATTTCTGTTCTTCACAAGAGGAAGTTTAAGGTCACCCTTAGACGAAATTTCATTTGGACGGATCCTGTATTAGCTACCGATACTATTTGGGTATTTTATGAGCTGCTTGGTTCCACATTAAGATCCAATCTAATCTTCTCTTCTCCCCGAATTTTATTCCAAACAAAACATTAGAATTAAATTATTAAACCGTATAATGTGCTATCAAGGCGAATATTGAAAATTCTTAACTCCTTATTATAAAGTGTGGAATATATATTTCATAGAAAAATGTTCTTCCCTTCTAATAGCTTCTCTTGAGTATTTTTGGCCAAATTTTGTTCATGTCCATTGACAAGGCACAATTTCTTGTAAATTCGATTAATTAACTAATTTTTTAAATGATACATTTTTATCCAATATTCAATGCTAAATTCAATTCAGCTTATGATAATCTAACGATATTATAAACCTTAGGCAGGCTGATTTTAGATTAAGTTACACGTCAAATTACCATGCTCGGTAATCATTTTCATTTTGAAAATCATTTAAATTTTGACATTTAAGAAAAGTGACAACAATCAGAATATTTTCCAATTTTTTCTATAAAAACCATAAACACAGTAATCAACCCGAAGGTCGGTTTAGTAGGTGATGGTAGAGCTCACCCTTGTATCAAGCCCGACGGCGTGTGAATATTCACACATCAGGGTAGGGGAGCCAGTTCCTTACCCTGTGCCGGTTATGGTTTCCCAGGAAGATCTGGTACCCGAAAAATCAACTAGCTTGGGTGGAGCTGCAGGTGCCCAAAGTGCCTTGCCCGGGAATCGAACCCGGGACCCTCCGGTCAGTAGTCCAACGCTCTACCCACTAGACCACCACGACTATATATATATAAAATTATATATATATATATATATATATATATATATATATATATATATATATATATATATATATATATATATATATATATATATATATACATTGACTCTCTCCGGCGACGCACAGACACACGTACACAAAATATTCAACACACAGAAACATAAAGGAAGGACACTCACAGTATGTATTGACGTTTCGACGGCTCGCCCGTCGTCAGTTATACAGGTAAATATATCGTAAATCGTCGCCTTTTTTTTAGGTATAAAACTTAGACAGGAACACACAATATGAGAATACATTAAAAAATATTGTGTGTTGTTGTGTAAGGTTTTTATTTAACACTTCCGTGTTACTTTGAAGAAATCATAAATAAATAAATAAATGTATGTATATATACTATATAAATAAATGTAGTATATACGATATATATATATATATATATATATATATATATATATATATATATATATATATATATATCGAATCAGGTAATCTACCGTTTAAGGTAGGTTTTTGGATGGACACAACTATCTAATAAACATTTTGTGACTCTCCACCTATCAAACTAATCTATATCAGGTCCCTCTTCATCTCGGTGTACATCTTTCCTCCCTTCATCCCGTCCAGCATCCCTATCATGTTCCTGCCCCTACCTCGCTTGCCCAACACAGATTTCCACGAAAAGTAAATTTTTGATTATTTTTATCTACTTTTTTCAAACAACTTAGTTTTATTACGAGGCTCCAAAATATCAAATGCCATAACTTAATCTAATACCTCGTTTCACTTGGTATCTTAAGACCATCAGTTGACTCCAAAATAAATTTCCGAGAACGATAAGATTTTTTTTTCAACACGCAGTATATGAAGGTCGCCCGAGGTGAAAGAGTCCAGACCAAATATGCCATTCGCTCGAAAATTTTCGTCTTAACCCCTGGCTCCTTAAGCTACCCAATTTGCAAAATTAACTTTTCGACAAGTAATCCCTATCGACCAAAACTTCTTGCTCCAATCTCCTCATTCCCAGTCTCCCGGCACCTATTCGGCCCCAGGAAAATGGGCTGACGTATTCCGGAGGTCTGCTGTCTCAAAACCCCGCCGTTTCACAGCAGTCATTCACGCGGGGAAAGGGGGACCTGCCATGCCGTCTTATTGCCCTTCCCCAGAGAGGCATGAATGAGGCTGACGCCATGAGAGACTCCTCACTCATTGACTTCATAGCTCTGAGGCGACACGTGAACCATTATTGAATTCATGCTTGCCACGTTCACAACACCAACGACTTCACTAATTAGATGTCACGTTTATACCACTACTTGAAGGAGGGAATTCAATAGTGATGCCGAATCCATCGATGCCTTACACGAAAAACATTTCTCGGTAAAATAATTGACTAAATCTTAAACGAAATATGGGTACTTGAAAGTCTTCGAAATCTATTTCCCCAATCTAATTACGCCTTACTAATATAGTATGGTATTTTATTTACATGAACTGACGTCAAAGATGAAATCCAAAAAAAAGTGCAATGGAATTTGCAAAGATATTCTTCGTTTTTTTACGATGAAAACTTCAACCAATTAACGCCTGAGACAATGGCTTAGATGCAATTGAGTTTTCATACTGAAATAGCAAAATCAAACTTATGCACATTTGCCCACACATTCCTGAACTTAATGTCACATTAACTTCTTGAAAACAGTCAACAGCCGATCTTGGCATGTCAAATAATTTCTGAGTCAAGAATAAATTAATTCAAGAAAATTTTTTTCACGATCCTTGAATTATTATGTCAAACACGAGCAAGTCCCATTTTAAGTATCTTATATTACATTTACAGCTATATGCTGAAAATAAGATGAACTTAAATTTTATTCACATAAGGAAATACTATTTTGGGCTATACAGATTATAAAAGCGCACTTCTGCTATAATTCAAACATGTGGGTTTTCAAGAGTTATCAGCAGTATTGATTCATGCAGACTTAAATAAATTAATTAGAAATAAATCCATAAAAGGATGCCCATTAATACAAGACACGGGGGCTATGTACAGGGTATGTCACAAAAAGTAAATAAAACGATTTTTCCTGGCGAAGCAGACGACTGGAGTGGAACGATTTGTGGCGAGAAAAATTGTGAGAGATCTTGAGAAAGCAACAACCTACGTCAGTTTTTTGTGGGCCGTTACGGATCGCTGATAGACTGATTCCCTGTTCCAGTGTCGCGTCACAAATTCACGATCCCACTTTCCAAGGAGAAATAATATCCGATAAAACTTTGTGTTTAACTCGCGAAATCGAGTTCGGAGACGATGACCATTGTCATGGATACTTATGAGAATTGGGAAATGTGCCAAGTTATAGTTTTCTGTTTGCACAGAATTTTATGAAAGGGTAACGAGTAGGTTGACGATAAGGAATGCCCTGGACATCCAACAACAACACAGTGTGATGAAAATGTGCAAAAAGTGAGACACATGCTCAATTCTGATTGACCCCCAAGTGCCAGGATGACAGCAGAAGGGTATACTATTCAGATAATCACAGTGCATTGCATTCTTACAGAAGATTTATCCATGAGAATTGTGTGCCGAGATGGTCCCCAAGGTGTTGTCAGAAGATTGTTTGTGTTACAATCTCACCTTTGACCTTTTGGAACACTGTCAAAGGAACCCACATTTTTTTGTGTAGGTGGTGACTGGTGACGAGACACGGACCCTTGAGTACGACCCAAGTACAACCCTCTTGTGTACCATTTTGGACCACTAGATTATGTCAAAGAGGCAGTGACGAGGTGCCTGGACGAGATCGCTGTTGACGCCTTCCAGGAAGTACCATAAGTGTGGCAGAGGCGCTGACATCGAGGTATTGATGCACAAGAGTGCCCTTTTAAAGAGTTTTAGTAATACGTACTTTAATTTACAATAAAGTTTCCTCCCGATTCATTTTACCTATATTTTGGGACAAACCATGCATAACATCACTATTTCATGAATATGATTCTCTACTTAGTTTTTTTGTCCAAAAATGACGCATAAATACCTACAGGTTCAAAACATCTACTTATCCTCCTTCTTTTCCTCTAAATGATGATAATATCTATCGTATTCAAGAGAAATTGATTGGAAAAAGACATTGCTCTACACCAAAGGGCTTTCTGTTAGTTGAGGGTATGCCATGGTATATAATTCCTGCCACGTTTGAGTTTTATGTGTATACACGTATTCCAGGTAGGAGCTCTTATAACAGATATTCCCCATTTTCTTTCCTCTTGTCAGGTCTCTTTCAGTCAGTTTTGACTTAAAACTCACCTTGTTTTATTCACTCGGAATATTCCAATTCGTGACCAGAACTCTTCAGACGATGTCTGAACCAAAACGATATACATAATTATTTGTTATTTGATTTAAGTACCCAACTTTATGATTACATTTAATTAACACTCATAATTATTAAAACTAAGCACTTCAGAATGGCGAAACCTCTTATGACGAGGAGAGGTGGACAAAGAGGCTGGCTGCAATAGGAACTTCGCCACAAAACTCGTGGAGGAATAAAACCGATCGAATTTGAGATTTTTTCGAGTGGTATGCGTTGAAGTTTCGATCCTAAGAGATACTCCACTAACTGGGCAAAGGGCGATCGGGGATCTAATAAGGGTCGCACGCTGAGTTAACAAAGATATCGGCTGCGATGCTGAAGCACCTCCATCGCTCGCCAAGTGGAGGACGCGCGTAATTCAATCGTTTATGATGAGGGTCGCGCGCTGGGGCCGCTGCACCGGTGAGAATGAGATCGAGGGGGAAGGGATAAGGATGGAGATAGCGTGCCAGCGCTCACATGTAGCGAGCTCATCACGCGTCGCGGGAGGGAGATCGATGTTTTCCATTTCAATCGTGAGCGAAATTCATCCCGCACGCGTAGTCGGATTGCAAACATATTCTCAAACACGCGTATGTGTTGATCTTGGTTCGATGGGGGTTAGGATACTCATGCAGGAGAACGGAGCGCTCTGCGAAACTGTTCTATTTACCACGAAGAGAACACATGTTACGTGAGTGCACCTCTAAGTGTCACGGCAACTCGAATGCTGTATGCACATAAGGAAATTCGCCAGGTAGATCAGATGTGGATAACCCATGCTAAGATCTTTGCATTGATTTGACGCAAGGTTTGATCCCCGACATTAAAAATTCGCTGCACGATTTTTCTCTAAAAACTAATATAATTCAACGGATTTGCTGAAAAAAGTAATGGAAAAACAGAAAAATTAACTTTAATATTTTCACACTTGAGCAAAATACGAGGCGTATAAAACAGTAATGCGAAGTCAATATTTATTTTATTTACCATAACCATCGTGTTTATTACCTAAGCAAAAATGTGATCCAACGTGTTGTATTATACCCCATTAAAAAGAGAGGATTTAGAAATGGCGAAGTTCCAAACTGAGCCCTTTAGAGGAAACAAAATAAAATGAAAATTTACTTAGATTCACTGCGTTATTCACATTATCAAGGCAATCGTTACATGTTCCTGGCTTTTTACCTAAGATAGCAGACATTTTGCTTCCTCTGGCACTTTTAAAAAAACCATTAAAAATTCTCTAAAATATAGAAGTAAGGAAAATAACTTTTAAATCTTGAGTCATTGTATGATCGGACTAAAAAAGGATATCGTACGATTAATCGCGAGTAGGATCTTCGTATACGTACAATTAATATAATACCAAACAAGAGGGAACATTTAAGAGGAATGTTAAGGAGAATGAAAAAACAGGGAGAAATGAAAAATAGTCTCACAGCCAGGCTTCAATGATTTTGATACGAAAACGCTCAAGATCATGGGGAATTCCCCAATTTGCAAAACACGAAGAAATCCATTGTATCTAACTGTTCAACATCTTCATTTAAGGAAAAAAAATTGATATTTTTTATTCGTCAATATATCAACCATTAATCCTCTTAAGAGTAACACATAGATCAATTGAAAAAAATTGTTTTGGGTAGCAACTTGGAACTAAGTAATAATACTCAAATGCGAGTTCAACACGTTTGCCCGTAATCAGCTACTGTAAAATCAATAACGTTGCTATTGCAGAAAACATCCAATGATGACTGGACTACAATGCAATTCCATATGGTATGCATTTGAAACATAGCAGACTTCAAACTATATGTTGTTACAGGGCTGACATTCAACGCCAACGGTGTCCTACATTGGTATAAAAAGATATTAAAATGGATTTTCAGTAAATACGAATAACTATGAGGGATCAAAAGTGATTCCTAAACTTTCTGTCAAGAGCTCACCAACGTGTATTTCGATAGAAAAATATTTATTTCTGGACTATCCCAAAGCTAGTTTATCAAATAATCCAAATTTCATTATTTTTGAAATTTTGTTTGACAAAAAGAATAAAAAGAAAAATTTGTATACACTTTCAAATCATGAAAACTCATGTCGAACTCCTGATTTTTTATTATATCTTAGTATTCATCCGATTACAGGTACCTGCCATAGTTTAATCACGTTATCAAAAAAATATTAATGAATAAACAAATGAAATATTGTACTCCATTTCTGAAGGAAGGGTATCTGAATAGAGACCTTGCAATACATCTAATAAATGGCTTCAGAGAAACGCCCTGATGAAAAAAATTACTTTCCACAGTTTTCTTGAAGAATTTGGAATAAAAAAAGTCATTCCCATCACTTCCAGCTCCGCAATCCATTTTCTGCAAAACCTCGCAAACACGCCCCCTGTGCCGTGAATGGAAAAGGAGTGGAAACAGGTATCCATTTTGCGTGACAGTTGGAAATCGACTGGGAATAAAAAAAGAACACACACATGCACAAATGGACGAAAAACTAATATTTCACGGAGCGAAAGCACAATGAACTTAACACATGGACGGAAGCAATGCCCACACATTAGGGCGATGATAGATTAAGAGGAAATCGTCTCGAAAGCTGGCCGAGTAATTGATAGGACCGTGCAACGCCCAAAAAAAAAGAAAAGCGTAGAGCGACCTAAAAAACCAACTCCAAAAGTCCGAGCTGCTCGCAGAATACACAGGACCTTCGGCGTATAAGGGAAAAAGGAAGGAGGTTTCGGGAGAAGGGTAAAGGGCCCACCTCCAACCCCCAAGCACGACCCATTTGGTTCGCAAAATTCTCTCCCCTTGGGGGAAAAAGGCCGCCCACGGGGTGAACTCGGGAGAGAAAGAGAAGGGAGAAGTCGAGGGAAAAAGTGGAACAGAGAAGGAAGGAACGGAAAACGTAAGAGGGATGCTTGGGGTAGGAAGGGAAATTCTGTGGCACGAAACGGGAATGGAAGGATAGAAGGAGGGATGGGGATGGAAAAGGACTATCCTTTCAACTCCGACATTTTTTACCTCATAAGAAATTCGGGCTCGGATATAAATCGAGGCGGTGACGTCTTTGACTATGCTCCTATTACCATTTTTGCAACGAAATACCTCAGCCTTGTTTTACTGACGAATTTTTCACGCCCAAGGTAAAAAATCAATATACACCGTTAGAGCGTTCCAAGGAATACCTACCTACAGAGAGTGAGTATCGTATATATCAGAAGTTTGCTGAAAAATATTTTATGTCAAATGAAATTTGAAATCTTTCTTTTAAAATTTAAAACCTTTCTTTTCTACGCATATTTATTGCATCCACGGATTATAGTGTCGACTTTCGTTATGGAAATAATGAGACATTTTCAAGGCATTTGGTATCACATGGATTTATTGCTCCTCTATAGAGTTTATAAGTGAGAGGACGTATGAAGGGTGAGTAGTAATCGGAAGGTTGAGGTAAATAGACCGGAAGTCGGGCATGAAACACCTATTTTAGGGGAAGTTAGAATGTGAGTGGAAGATGAAGGGAAGATACGAAGTGGCATGCATGCGATGACTTGTTGGCAAGGTAGTGAATGTGAAGGGGTAAGGTATGCTCTAAAACGACTCCGCTGTTGTTACTATAAAAAGCGGATATCATCACTTTTCTCGATTAAATGTCAAATTTATAAAAGGAATAAAATCACTGTAGTGGCTAAACTACATTAAACTCTTCACAAAGAAGAAGATAGTCATTTGTAATAATAAGCACATCTGAAATACTCGCCAAATTACTCATTGAAAATTCTACCCGTTTGTCCAAATATAGTATACGCCACATTTTTTTTACAAGATGAGCCATAAGCGCCACATGGTAACTAACAGTCTCGGGCTTTACTTTGCGAATTAATTTGATGGAAAGGTAAAAAACAAACTTCAATTATATAAAATAACTCATTTACACACGTACATGAGCCAACTTTGCCTATAAGCCTTCAACCAATTTAACTTTTTTGTAGAAATTTCAAGATTGTCTTCATTTGTTTTCATGTTATTAAACTCGCGGGAAAACTTTATTTCCGATAACATAGATCAGCAACTCACGGGTATGGCACAGTTGCGTTTGCCGTTAGTCAGTTCTGGGGTGCAACTATTTTAATAAATATAATAAAAAAATAAAACTTAATTATTTAAAGTGATTTTAATTTTTTCACAAATTCGACAAAGGCGATTTCAATTGAACGATTTTACTTACCAACAAACCACTGGTACTTTCACATCCCCTGGTTCACGCAATTTTGTCAAAGGTAGCAAGGAAAGGGATGGGATTTTTCGAAGCCGGTACATTTTAGGGGCAACATTCCGACCTTCTCCTTCGTCCCTGAAGGGTTTTGCTACCACCCGAGGGAAGGCAATTAAGTAAGGGAACGTTCCGGGGATCCTTTCTTCGATCACCTTGGCAATAGGGAAGGACTAAAATGGGAAAATGCACCACCATACACCATGGGTTTAGAGCACAGATAAAACACATCGTCAACCACTGACTAAAATTATTGTAAATCTTGACATTAGAAAAATGTTTTTTGGAAATATTAACGTCACAGCATTTAACTCTAGAAGAGGGTATTGACATCACACGCTGATCTATGTCACCGGAGATAAAGTTATTCCGCGAAATCTGTAACACTTGTATCAAAAATACAAAAAAACAGCTCTTACATTTAACATCAAAAAGTAGGGGGAACTTTTTAATACACGATATGACCAACAAAATTCTTACAAAAAGTAATGCTACAAGTTTTTATGTCGCTACTCGTTACTCGAAAACTGGAAAACACTTTTTGAGTAAATGCAAATGTAAACAGTAGGGTGTAGGCAAAAACATCATGAATTTAAGGGCAAAATTCCTATCTATGCATTGAAAGATATCAAGATAAAACAATAGATTAGGGGATCAAATAAATGGCGCATTTTATTAGATGTATCCGTAAACTAAAATGATTGATGAATTTGATTAAGTCACAAAAGAGCAAACTAACAACGTAATTACAGAAACTACCCAAAACCAAAACAGAATTGTATTCAATGGATACGTGCACCTAGAACAAAATTTCAAGCAATGAATACAACAAAGTCAATCTATTAGTGTCTAACCCGGGACACTTCTAGGGCAAAGGGTAGATCAAGGTCGTAAATAAACTGATTGGAAAGCTCTCTAATTTAATTTTACAATGCAAGAAAACAGAATCGTTTATTTGATTTCAGTTTGTCCTTGCTCGTATAATGGACAGAATTTAACCTTTCCATATTTCTTTGCAGACACATCAATGACCTAAGTACTGATGTTTCATTGTGGCATTTTTCTTAGAAATTTTCAAGACCGAATTTCAAAAAACTATTACAAATAGAAACGCCACTAAAACGTACATCATAAATGAAGAGTTCTCAAGTAGTAATAGGAGACCGAAGGCATTAAGAACCGTTGGATATAATGCAAAAACAAATATTTATTTATAATTACGATGAGAATAGAAAAAGAAACTTTGCACCTCCACATAAATATTGAATACTTCCCACGACTATGGCTTCGAAGCTGAGCATCATCATCATCATCACCACGTTTCATTTCATTTCATTTCGTTTCGTTCATTTCGTTTTCATTCATCGAATTACAATTGTCCTTTTTTTAAAATTGCTACCTAATTAAATGTTTCAGCGTTTTTCTTACAAATGTAACGAGCTTTTGTAAATAGAAAAGAAAAATATATGAGAATTTACACCCCGATCTAGGGAACCTTATTGTAGATTACAAAGACCTATTATAATCCTCTTTCCTTAAATTTCCAGTACAAATAGTCAACTGGTGTTACAATTTCCCTAGTTTTTAATCACTCCCTCCGTTCCGAGAAAACTCATATTATTTTTGATACACACTACCCAATGATAACTACTAAATCTGTCAACACAACGAGCTCTCAGCATTGAGTTGAAACAGCTCTCCAAAATGCCATATATTTCTCCGGTCTCTTCATATTGTCAAAGCTTATTTAACCGATATTTTCCATTATCTGCTTCTAAAAGTCCATCCTAGATATTCCTCTGTGATACTTCGCCCCAATAAATCTTTCAATTTAGCTCTTCAGTGAGCTATCGTGCCTCAGGACATACTAAAGCAATTTCTATCTTCTTCTTGTAAGTGTCCTCCATTGGCTTCTCTCTTCACCCACCAAGTACTCTCCCTTTCCATTTTATTTTCTGCATTCTTCAGCAGCACCCCATTTCCACCACCCCTACCTTCTTTTATCTGGTACTATTATCGTCCAAGTCTCACATGCGTAGAAATGTAGACTTCACATGAACTCCTTCTTCATCATTCCTATACTGTTTACTACATCCCTTTTTCTTCTTCCATCATTAGTGATCCTTCTGCCTAAATATCAAAACTTGTCCACTTGTTCAACTTTGTCTTCTTTAGTCCTGCTTGGGGCTATTCTTCAATGATTCCACTACTTTTAACTTTAAATTTGTTTATCTGTTTATTTGCTTTTCATTCCCTTCTCTAGAGTTCCAAGAACTCTTGCCAGGTATTCATACATCTCTGCCAGGATAATTATGCCGTTCGCTAATTGCTGCATGCCAATCTCTTCTCCTAGAGCTTTACCACTTCTTTATCTTTCCTTTCCTTTGATTTTATTAATTACCTTCTCAATATACATATTAAACATTATATATCAACGGCGATAATGAGCAGCTCTGCCTTACTTCTTTTTTTATATTAGCTTCTTTCCTGCTCCTTTTATCTCTCAGATGTCCAGGGGTTCCTTAATCTCTCTTTAAAGCGTGTTTCTGCCAATGTACTTTCAGGTTATTCAAATTTTTTTAGGACACGCAGATTTATACTTCCTACTACTCCGCTATAATTCACGCTGTTGAAGACTTATTAATTCTGTATGTAAGTTATAAATTCATATATCAACATTTATTAAAACAAGTCAAGTAGAACCTGAAAATAGTGATAAGAAAGAAGGTTATAGAGTTAATTTATGAAAGTAGTGTTGTGGCAAGGTGGAGCGGCAAGTAAGGGAGTTGCTAATTAAGTAAATAAGACATGTTACTTCACTTTTTATGCTCATATATTACAAATATTTGCTTTTTTAAAATCTTGAGTAGTTCGGTTTTCACGGAGAAGGAAAATACTCTTCCCTTCATTATCAAGTTATGTATCTCGAGAGTTAATCAGCAGTAATACCTGACTGCAGTGATTGCATTAACCTGATGTAGAATCGCAATTCCTATATCTTAAAATTTACAATGCATTTTAACCGTTATGAGCCCACCAAAATCAATCTTATACTGATCTCACTCTTGCCAGAGATACAGATAAGATGCTCATGCATTTCTCTACCCCAATGTTTGTCGTTTTTAGGAAAAATGCTGAAAGTTTTATTACGTTTGTTTAGCGTAAATACGCTTTTTCTCTATTTTGAATATCTGAGCATAACTTAGGGGGAAATAATCAAATGCATTAAGGAATTGATTGATATTCAACTACACCTAATTATATTTTTCCTATTACAATAATTAATATGATCATGATAGAAATGATCAACCTTTGCACAAAATATTTAGAATAAGAAAAATAATACAATAATGGACTCGTAAAAACTCTGATATGGAGCTTAGCTATGTACGGCGCGGAAACGTGGTCGCTGAAGCAGGAGGATAGACGTAGATTGGAGGCTTTTGAAATGTGGGTGTGGAGAAGAATGGAGAAGGTGAAATGGACCGAAAGGAAAACAAATGAGGAAGTACTAGAGGTGGTGGGGGAGGAGAGGGGTTTGTTGAGAGAAATCCTATGGAGGCAGGAAAAATGGATGAAAGGCGTATTGAGCGGTAGTGGAATGTTGAAGAAGGTAATAGAGGGGAGAATGTTGGGCAAGCGGGGAAAGGGCAGGAACAGGATAGGGATGTTGGACGGGATGAAGGGTGGAAAGAAGTACACAGAGATGAAGAGGGACCTGATGTAGCTTAGGTTGCTGGTTTGGGTTTTGTTTGGAGTTACAAAATATTTATTTGATAGTGGTGTCCATCCAAAAACCTACTTTAACCGGTAGATTACCTAATAATAATACAATAATGCAACTTAAGGCAATGAGAAACAGGCAAATAATGCATTTATTTTGTTTTCTCGAGATATTTTAATTAGGTATCCGTAAAAGAATCCATAAAATAAAGTTGCTGATTTATTTTTAGAAATTGAGACTAGCGACTCTGTTCCACCACCTTATGGTACATTAACACTAAAAATATTACCACGCTGCTCTCCAAAATTTCTAGCACAAAGTATGTGATAAACTTTGAGATACGATTCAATCGAATATTCAAATATTTATTCTGCATTAATCAAAACAGTTATCCTTATCTAACACACAGTAATGCTTGAGAAAAATCTCCCAAGAGGGGATAATAAAAACCATTCAGTTTTTTTTGAAGGCCCTGCCAAATGATTAACAAGTGAACCTTGGAAGAGAAAAAGCAGAAAAACAGAGGGCCAGTGGGTATTGGAAAAGGAATGATTAGAGCGGGAGGGGAAAGGAAGAGACTCTGAGACGTCAGTAAAGAAAATGGCTCGGTTTGAAGGAACACATACGCTTCAGATAGCTTTGTTTGCTCTTGATGGATCAGAAGATAAAGCGGACGGGAAACAAGGGGAAAATCCAGAAAAAAAGCAGTTTTGTGTAGTTGTTCTTCGCTTCACAAGGAACAGGAACGAGGATTCTCGAACAGGACGAAGATCACGGTGGGCGATGGAAGGGAAAAGTGATTGGAAAAAGGTAAAAGGAGAGGGAAAATATAAATGATACTTCCCCTTTGGCAAAATGTAGACAGACAAAAGATGTCATTAGGAAGTAATTAAGACTCAGAAAAGCCTCAAGAAGGAGTTATTGGTAGTTTCCCGTCCATTTAATATCGACTTGACGAATAAGGAGAGGACTCTTGTTGATTATCGGAGAAGGGACTCTTGACAAGCAATAAGGCATTCGATTTTTTTAATTCACGATTTGATGAGGTAGGTACCGATAAAAATCTTAGCAAGGATACCAGAAGTAGCAGCGCATTGAATTCCAATATCTTTTTCGTGTTAAAAAACTCTTACCAGCGTGTGTCGCACGAAATGTCGTCAATAAAGAGAAATATTTCATAAAATACAATCTTCGGCTGCCTTGTTATTGATAGCGAGATTTTCCTAACTTCTTTTGTTTTCAAGCCTTTTCAAGAGGTGGATAAATAAAATTTCTGTTACATCAGTTATTGATGATTAGGCGAAGTCTTAATAAAGACCTGTAGTGCTAATAAAAGAAGAATTCTATGTATTTTCCACAAAATTAGTTGAACCAAATAAAAGTATTTCGTTGAAAATACATAGTATTCCTCCTTCATTTCAAAACAAATTCCACCGTAGATAAGCCTGATAGTATTGAGTGCATCTTAAGTGCTGTTGCATATCCGAGCTATGAACGTGGAGATATTTGTCAGTGTGAT
Source organism: Hetaerina titia (assembly GCA_037158775.1). NCBI lineage: Eukaryota > Metazoa > Arthropoda > Insecta > Odonata > Calopterygidae > Hetaerina > Hetaerina titia. The sequence goes on from CM073774.1 coordinate 63,506,122, forward strand.
TTCATATAAATGAATTGTATTCAGACAGATTTACGTGATGAATTAGACAATATTCGGTTTGGCAAAAGCGTTATTATTCAATGATTTCATCATCTAGATATTGATCAATATTTTAATACTTTTCGAAGCGTTAGTTACTTATTACATAATATGTTATAGACTGGAAATCAACCGTATCATCGTCATCCATTAACCGGATTTTATTCCATAAGATTTGATAAAAGGTAAGTTTTACTTTTGAATGATTCAGGGCTGTATCGCTTTGCAGTACTCACACAAGGACCGAAACTGTCTTTCATGTGATTGACTGATGCGGTAACTTAATGGTCGTGCGAAATGGAATATGAAGCTGAAAATCGATTAAAACAGGAGGAGAAATTAAATGGCCTAGATTCGAGGCACGAATAGATAATATTTAATTCCTCCTATGAATAATGTTACGTTCGCAAACTAAATCGACAGAAATTGTAAATGAAAATATTAAAGCAATATAGTGTTAGGTTATGGTACCTTGAAACAAAAGTAGAGTAAATTGATATTTAGTGAAGAGTAAGTTATGTAATTATTTCATGTCACAACGAATTAGCAAACCTCCTACCGCCGATTATTCTTGTGGGAGCGTTGAAAAAAGAGGTGGAAGCTGCTGAGAATAAGGAAAAAGGTGTTTCGAGTTTTTATTTTACGGAAATAGTAATCATTTCAGGATAATTAAGGGACAATTTGAAGGAAAGAAGTGTAAAAAGATCATAATAACAACAAACCTAAGAAAAGGAAAAAGTAATGATCAGGAAAAAAAGAGGTTCAAGATAAAAAAATTGAAAACAGCTCAGGTGTTGAAATGTGTCGAATGACAAATGCACCAAAGGTAAAGTTTTCTGATAATTCAACTGTAAACCTACTAAACATATAAAACTAATAATTTAATAACTTTTATCTATGATCGTTTCACTTCTTTTAAAAAATTTCACATGATAAATGAGGATTTATCGCGAATTATCCTTTCATAATAAAAAAATGGACCGAAATGAAAGGAAGGTGAAATGGACCGAAAGGAAAACAAATGAGGAAGTACTAGAGATGTTGCGTAATGAGAGGGGTTTGTTGAGAGAAATCCTATGGAGGCAGGAAAAATGGATGAAAGGCGTATTGGGCGGTAGTGGAATGTTGAAAAAGGTAATAGAGGGGAGAATGTTGGGCAAGCGAGGTAAGGGCAGGAACAGGATAGGGATATTGGACGGGATGAAGGGAGGAAAGAAGTACACCGAGATGAAGAGGGACCTGATATAGATTAGTTTGATAGGTGGGGAGTCACAAAATGTTTATTTGATAGTTGTGTCCATCCAAAAACCTACCTTAAACGGTAGATTACCTAATAATAATAATGAAAAAAATGGCTTTCCTTAAAAATTGATTTTTCTGATTTACATAAATGCATACAAATGACGCGACTAATAAACCAATGCCACAATGTCTACATTAAAAAACCCTCTGGTTATTAAACGTCAATATATGCACTCCGAAATACTTATTCATTTATTTCTATGACAAATACAGTATTAATAATGACCTGTAGACTTCAATCCCCCTTCCTTGAGGAAAAATTTGTTAAATAGGCCCAGGAAAATTTAGGAATAAGGGCTAAACTCAGTGGAAAATTCACAAAATACATGAGATTTGCGGATTATCTGGCTTAAGATAGAAGATCGGTCAAGGGGTTACAATCAATGCTGAGCAATAAGTATTAGGTAGGCTCTAAATTCTCATATCAAGTAAACCCTCACGCTAATAACTATAGTTAATATTATCTGTGTTTGGCACTAGCATAGCGTATTTAACCGAAATATCTGAATTGTTGTGGATCCCTCTATTCGATAAAAACCGGTAATAAAACTAAAGCAATAAAAGTCTCTGAAATATCTTATCAGCGTCAGAAGATAGGGCATAGACACGTATCTTCAATATGGAAGGGAAATGATTCGAAATAAGAGGATGGTAGCAAATAGGAAGGAATTTAGAAATAACACTTGTTGACACCTTAATGGCAAATTAGTTTTGACGGGTTACTTTGAATACAATACCAAATATTCATTCAGTTTCATTTTTTGTTATAAATTCCACCGTAAATCTTTATTTTTAATGTTACCAATACATTTAACTTTGCACTAGACCATTATTACGTTATTCCATCAAATGCATGTTGAACAAGTGCTTCGTAGGTATTTAGATCCACCGAGAAATGAGTGTATACAATACGATGTTATTGAAACGCAAAATCCTTTTAACATATGTATGGTTAACCATAACGGTAATATAACTACCATGGGTACAAAAGGGAGAAAGCGTAACTGAATATTGAATATTTTTTGAAAATGAAGAAAATTATCTAATTCCACCTTCGATTTTTACGGACAAAAGGACGAATATAGCTCAGAGAAAATAGAATATGTTCCAAAAGACATTCAATAGAAAAATTTTAAAATGTGGACAATGAGATTTTCAATGCGGGAAAATTGGATATTACGGGAAATCTCCAATTTTTAAGATGCTTTGTTGTAAATCCTTACACGATGAAAATTAAACTGCAATATATTGAAATGATAGAAATAAATTCACTGAACGTCGAAAAAGGAAAAAAATATTTAAACTTGGCGGGAAAAGTGATGAGTTCAATGTAAAATTTATTTTATATTTTCCTTCAATATTCTTTTAAGGTTTAAAGCTAATGAACTAAACTTCAATGGGATTACCTTCAGTGTCACAGTTAACAGCATTTAATCATAATTCATATGATTAAAGGCTTTCAACTTTACTCAAACCCTCATTGGCAAATGAAAATATTAATTGATTATTAGTATGGCAAACTATTTAAGAATAATAGAGAATGAAGGAAATAACACCAAAATTCAGGCACCAAATTATGCAAATTTTTACAATAAACTTTAACGGACAGCAACGTTTAAATATTAGTAGAAGACGATGGGCAGATACTTGAGGAAAGTGTAACATATAACTTAGCTTTTCATATAAGGGCAAAACGCCGCTTTTGAACAATAAATGAATAAAATTTTATGGCGCGTCCGTATGTAAGATACAAGTAAACGTTAAATGAGTATACGAGTAAATGTTAAACAAAGTCGCTCATTCACTTATTGGAAGTTGAAACTTTAAAATCTGCTTCACCATATAAATAGATAACACTACTAGCAATACTAAGAGAATCTTATGGAAGTCATTATGATGATAACACCAATGCATTTTCTATAAACATGATATGTTTGATTTTGATGAAGTGTAGGAAGCAAAACAATTCCAGTTATATCATAATTCTCTCGACTGCACCTGCGAGGGCTATTAAATTGCTCAAAATCAAATTTATCCCTAATTTGCACGTATCACATCGTTTTAAGGACAGACTGAAAGTTTTTCATCAATGGAGTCCTCCGTAGATTTTAATAAATTGTGATATTTAAAAAAAAATGAGATTTAACATCCAAGCATCTAAAACATTCGCGGCAGAGAGAATATATTAAATTGTAAAGAGTTTCACTGTCCCCATATAATTGTCAACTTTTTCACGAAGGTTTATACGATCTCAAGATCGCAGAGAAGTTTCTATTTCTTCCCGATGATGAATTCATTCCTCTCTCCATCTCGGCCTCTCCTTTCCGTTCTCCCTTCAGGCTCGCACCTCAACTCCTCTCTCAATCTCCAAGGGGACTTCCCTTTCTATGCCCTCCACACCCCATACTCCATCTTCAGCCACTCCCTCACTTTCCTCCCCACAAACCATGTCTCTCCACCCTTCTTGCCACCACCACGGCGTGCCAACCCCACTTCCTTGCACACACGCACTTACGACAAAACTCTTTTCTCGCCTTTTTAAACAATGAAACTCGGGAACTGACTGAGAAGAGGGAGAGTGCGAAAATGAAAGCCAGGCAACTTCTGACTCCTTGCCGTCTCTTCCCCCTCACTGCTAACCTAGAGCGCCTTTCAAGCTTTACCACACCTTTCTTAGTCCCAGTTCCACCTTGTCGTATTTCCTCTCCTCTCCATTCCCCTAGCTTCCATCTTTCCCTTCTCTCTCTCACTCGCTCTTTCTCTCCATCCCGACCTTCCTCCATCCAACCCGCTAAAATCGACGCCACAGCCGTACGTGTTCTCCCAGCGGGATCCACCACGTCTGAAATGATGGGTAAATCCGGATGGGGGGTGAGAGAGAGTGTGAAAACCTACCGAGGGGAGAGAATGGGAAGTAGTTATTCGCTTGGGGAAGACGAAGAGGAGGAAAATGAAACCAAAGTTTCGGTCGGTGATTTCTAAAGCCATCTCTTTCTCTCTTATGCCCTTTTTTCTCCTCGGGAATGTCATAAAATTTTTCCGGACAAAGGATCACTCGTTGGATGTGAAAGAATTTTAATAAATATGATAAACAAAGGATTTGGAACTGAAGGCGGCATGAAATAGTCTACCATTTGAGGACAAACCACTTCTATTCGTATAATAAGGAGTGTTAAGTGCACCAGAATTCAAACAAATTTTTCAATGGTTTCTTTGTGATGATGATATTTGTTAATTACACCGAGATATTTTGTCTAAAAACGACAAATTCATCCAGAATCCATTCTTGCACTTGAACGACTTTTACGGACACAATAACAAAAAATTTAATTTTACATCTAATACTTAATTATGCCAACTGAAGAGAGAAACTGAGCTGTGTTTAGATTATTGAGCTACGTCAATGACATTAGATACAATCTCACTAAGGCAAAAAAGTAGGAAGTTGCACAGAATGTTTCGTAAGGCAAGGTAACGAATTTTTAGGTTAGTGAGAATTTGAGATTAACAAACACATCATCCTGAGGAAAATCAAAGAAGTCTATGAAACCCAAAGTGAGCTATTTTGTAAATCCAGAGAAGAAAGAGGAGGGACGAAACGTATTCACATTGAGTGGAGGAATCAAGACACTGTTGATTTCCACGTCCAACGGTTAATGTTATATTTTTAAAGAGAACAAATAACTGTGATCAAGAGCAATGGGAGATATTTCTTAAATTTCTAAAGGCAACCTACAAAAAAAACTATTACGGGCTGAGGAGTGCTTCAGCTAGGTGAATAACATTAGCATCTCCTTGCCGACCGAAATTAATCCCTGTCTTATTTCCACATTAATTAAGAAAGCTACAACATTCTCAAAATTAATGAACTTCCTGAAAAGAGAAAGCTCTTTGCCATAATGCACATTAATTAAAATTACAACGTTGACCCAGAAACATTCGTAACTTTAAATAAAAAACTACTGTCCATGTCATTAAAAAGTTTAGAAATTTATGTGTGTTAATAAAACGTAACCTTTCACCAAAAAATAATGTCTACGAGGATAAAATTATTTCAATGCGGATTGAAGAAATATCAAAAGCTGAATTCAAGATGTAAATGCAATTAAGACATCTTCCATGTTACGTTGATAATATTACAATGGTTACTTCTGGAGGTTTGGGTGGTATTCCTCAAACCAGTATGAAGAATGTTGGACATCCTAGATTGATATGTACGAAAATTACGTTAGATCGAATTTATAAACGAAACGATATCAAGCTGTGGAGTTTTTACCCTCTTTGAATAATAATTAGAAATATTTTCATCAGAAAAACCTCGAAACGTTATCCTCAAAGTTGCAAATGTCCTTTATAATATCTATAACACACTGCACTTGACATATGGATACGAGAACGTGATAAGCGATACTTTGTTAATCTTTTTCTCTTAAAATTATCTGCTCACCACTGACCAGAATTTTCAGCTTGCTGCAAAACCATTCTACGCAAAATAAAAAACTGCAAATATTAGACAACTCAAAACTGTCAGCCCTTGAAGATCTTTCAACACGTCTCCATTTATATATCACACAATTAATTCCGAGCATACAGTCTTACAAAATTTGTGAACTTAGATGGCTTAAAATGCTTAATAGTTTTTCTTTCACCTGCTTAGGGAATCGCTTGTCTACTCCCTGCAAGAGAACATGCAAATTAAGATATTTAAATTTTCACAAACCTTTTCATGCATTCGACTGGTATCAGATTCTATCATTTCGATGCTTAAATGCTTGCTTAAAACCTCAGCTCGGTAAAGATCCGATGCCACCACAAAATTTACCAGTGATGAACGATAAAGAAGGATAAGGAAGGAAGGCCTCTGTTATTCAGGTAGGAACCGGAGAAGGACGAACTTCCTACCACCACCGTAGATCAAAGCTCAAAATCTCCTCCCTTCCGAATACATTGCGTGAGAGAGGCTGTTTGTTTTAGGCGGACGGAGAGTCGGAGGTTACCGTGACAACGCCAACCTGGAAACCTATTCCACATGCCGGCACTCCTTTCAAATCTCCGCAGAACCCTTTCCCCCTCGCTCGGTGCGTTGGGGTGGGTAGCATTGAAAATTACAAAATCAGAGAGGGGGAGTGCACATAGGAAGGGAACGAGGGAGTACAGCCGTAATTGGAAGTGAAGCAAGAGTAAACTGGGGGAAAGCTGAAGTTTGTATTTTCTTGTCTCTGGATTTTCCGCGGATACGACCGTTCCACTACTGGAATAAGCGCCACGCGCTGGGAGGGATAACCATGGGGAAATGATACCTTCCAAGAAGAGAAAAATTTTACTTGCCATAAATATTCTTTACGGTAGGCAGAGATTGAAGGAAGATGAATTGGGTATATCGACCCTATGCGCCCTCTTCTCTAGGTACTCGAATACGCTCCTCTTCCAACCCTAGCATGGATGAAACTGAAATCAGACAATTTCTCTCAGCATATTGCGTTTGTTTTTCAATGGAGTCCTATACGAGCAGCATTGGAAATTTTATTGTGGCTAAACCCTAATTTGTAGTCTTCAAAAACAAAATATCGTCCACTCACACAGTTCATCTTCTTGAAAGGCATACAAAAGGACTTAGTTCAAAGATCGAATTCCGGTGATCTCGCGACAATCTAACCAAGCTTTTAAAGGTACACGTATTCCTAGGATTGAGTTTGAGAAAATATTATTTTTTCAAAAAACATGGCTCATATAACTTCGCCAATCCTTCAAACAAGGTATTCTAGCATGGCATGTCCACTTTCCGAAGCTAAATAAATCTTTGTAACATATTTATATATTTAAAATAGCCGAATCCCAAATTATACAGATCACTGCGCAAGCATAATTTTATTTATTTGTTGAGTTGAGATTCAAGGGATATATTTTAATACTTTATAGAAAGCTAAATTGAAACAAGATATTTTTATGCTTATTAAGTTATGATTAGATAATTACAAACGTTGTTAATTAAAGCTTGCGCATTGCAAATTCAGATTTGTAATACGATTATCACGCATGAGCTCTCAGGAAGAGGATTTAAAAAAAAGAAATATGCTTAATGATTCTTGAAAGAATATGAAATATAAATCCATAATTTTCACTATCTGGAATGAATATAGCTAAAAATGTTAACTTATACAATAGAATATTGGCTAAAATTATCAATTAAATACAGGTGATATGTCGGAAACCTAAATTGCTTGGAATAGTTTTTCCGGGTCCTTCACGAGTTGGGTAAATCGCAAACCACTATTGACTGTATGCTGTTGACGTGTCGCCAATATTTTTATTACAACTTACGTTTTATCGCAGACATGCCAACTCTCCCGATTTTTCCTTCTTACGTTCTTGATGAACTGTTCAAATTGTGTACTTAGCTTAACATTTTAATAAAGTGTGACATTCATTAAAAATTGGCAAAGTGTCATAAAGGGATTAAGGTGCCATGCAAATATTGTGGTAATTAAAAGTGATTACTTCGTGATACACTTCTAAAAATCTCCCGATTTTTCATTTTTGAAAGTTGGCATGTCCTCCCGATTTTTCATTTTTGAAAGTTGGCATAAATTATGTCATCATTGGGCTTACCCCATTTAGAGATTGACTTCTCTGCGTCAAGACTTAAGCTATCAGATCCGATCAAATAAGCTAATCATAGCATTTTCTCTCACTGCAACGGAAAAGCTTTTGCCCGACGACCTAGACTACAAAGTTTCATACACAATCTAATTTATCCCCGAAAACGTGCCAGTTTATGCAAACAGCTTTCCACTAAAAGGCTAATCCAGCACTGATTCTCTTACCTCAATACATCATATTTTCTCCGTTATAGACCAAAAAATACTCTGAAAACGCTACAGCTATAACGTTAAAACGTAATGTTTTAAATGAATCAAAAAGTAGCAACATTAATGTAGCGTGTTATCCAACTCATGCTTTATTAATTACTGCCCGCTCGTAATTTTCACGCTTCGTAATTACACAAAATTTATATCATCCTGAAAAACTGAAGTCTCGATTCCTTTCCCTCCTTTAATCGAAGACTGCTTGGAAACAACAATGTCTCCATCATAAATTATACACAAGGAAGACAAGTTTGAACGTCTTGCTGGTGATGAGCCATCATTAAAGGCAATTTAGGTTCTACTTCAGTCCAGTATGTTATTGCTCTTTTCTCATAAAGTGAAAGATGGAATGCAAAGGGGAAAGGTTTGTTCATTTTTATTCTGATTAAATATTTCCCTGGACCTTTTTCGTGGGATGAGGATAATACATTTCGTGCTAGAGATTTGCATATATACCGGAGAAAATACCTTATTACAGTAAATGCTGACCTTCAATTACAATTGCATGTTAATCATCAAAAGGGCGAAATTTTCTTAAGGATCTTTGATATTTGCGAGAATTGATATATTTTCAAAAAAATTTCAATGGATGATAAGGTGAGAAAGCAATAGACAAAGGTTGCATTGATAGCGAGAAGTCCTATCTCACCAGCAATAGCTTAGACCTAAAGCAAAAATTGAAATGTCTGAGAGTTTGTTTATAAATATATTATTATAGCATAATTTATAATTTTACAGAAGTCACTTATAAAATGATGAAATACGTACAAGTGCATGCGGTATTTTGGGAGAATTCTCTGCTATACAATTTTTTGTTAAAAGTGCGTATTAATACTGTTTTTACAAATGCATTAACTCTTAATAAGTCCTCAGAGAATTATGAAACATAATTTAGAAAAAAACGTCTTTAGTGGAAGCACCGCCATTGGTATCCCCTCATCATTTTTACTCTCTCTTTTCCGTCTACAACATTTTACTACCCGTTCCTTTTCCTTGATTACCTTAAACCCTGGTCTCTACAACAGCTTTCAATATCCTCTCCCTGTATTTTTCTTTCACAATTCTCTTTTCTCGGGAATTCCTCCTCCAATCTCGTCTCTTTTACCATCCTAAAAACGCTTCTTTATTTACCTTGCTCTCCATCCAGCTTAATTTTTTCCATCTATCTCGATATTGACATCTACAAATCCTCCATTTGAGGTACTTATTTTTTTCAACCTCAAGATTCTGAACAGTGAAGTAGCACAATACAATGTAATATTGTTTATGAGATTTACAACCATAAAGGAGTAAACGATAGAATGCTACAAAATGTTCATAAACTAGATAGCCTTGTCCCTCATACGAAGGTAAAATTACTACATACAATACGGTACGTTAATATGTAACTTGTTTTTATTAATAATATTTTTTTCACATCCATCATTGGTTAATAGTGCGAGTAAATGTAATGAAATAAAGAGATTAATTGTCTTCCAGATACACATGTCGCAATTGTTTTGAGAATTTTTGGCTTAAGAAATAAAATTAATACCAGCATCTAATTAATAAATACTTGATAATATCTTATATTCTGAGTGAAGGTAATCGTGTTTGATTTCCAAGGAAATAAGTAAAGGAACTAATGTTTTGAGAGCAGAATGAGATGAATATAATGTAAATACGATTTTCACCCTGCTTGCAGTGCATTGGAGCAGAGAGAGACTATTTTAAACATAATATCAATAGGCTTTTAGACCAACAAGAACGTTGACTGAAACTATTTCTACATCTAAGGGCGGTTATCAACATTATAAACCAAGTTAACTGTTCGAATTGCCACAACTTAAGAGCCGGGAAAGTGACGTCGCCGCCAGTTCTCATGGTTAAGTCTGCTCAAAAATTTCATGAAATATATACCATTTCTCAGTAAGTAAATATTTATGTGAAACAAATAATAACTTTCACATACTATTTCATATAATAAGTAAGTACACTCGCTCTCTGGCCAGAGCATAATTCACAATAGCACAAATTCACATAGATTATCGTTCTAAATCAAAACAGCAATAAAATAATATAAATATTACACTATGTCCTATTTCTCTAAGGATACTTGCCATTATTACCACAGCTTATCACTAGTCAAATAATTTGATTTTTTAATTTAAATTTAATTCTTGATAATTTGAATTTAATGAATTCTATTCAATAATATCCACACATAATATCTACGATGAAAGTATAATACAACGAATAAAATGAATGGAACAGCGTAATTTTATATAAACAAAGTGAAACTATGCTGCAAAAAACGGGAATATTTTGTTTAAAATAAATTTTTAAAATAGCACTGAAAAATAAATTTGGATATTCACGAAATAGCCATTAAGCTAATAATCAGACATTCTCTCCTATTCAAATTTTAAGTGGTAACAAGTATCTACTTTTCTAAATAGCGAATAAATAAATATGAATGACCTATGTCTCGGCGAGGTCATATGCTCTAGCGATCAGCCGTCGCAGTGAGGTGGGCAGGAATGGATGTACGGTTTGATTGATTATTGACCTGAGAGATGAGTGCCTTGAGTAGGTGATAGACCCGTAAAATGAACTTGTATTCAGCTATGGAATACCGTTTCGCTTAATCGCTCTCCTCAAGTTGGCATGCTTTTGTCATCGGCTTTGATAGTGAAAAATGTTGGTTTGATGCGAATGAAGAGAAAAAAGAGCGAATATTCCTTTTATATACAGAACTTTAAGAGGAAAATTCTTCCCTAAGATTTCTTGGTGGAATAGGGCAATGAAAAAATTCAGGAGGCTTACATCAGAACTTTTTTAACCTTCACCAGAAAAGGAAATATGAGTTTCAAAGTTTTCAGAAGAATCGGAAAGAAAGGTGAAAGAAAGGAATATGAAATAAAGTGCATGAATAGTGTATCGGTGAGTTTTTTTTTCACTTTTTCATATCTACAGGTCAATATTTTTATTTGGGATAATCATTCCTTCCTGTTTTCGCTAATATATAAAATCTAACTGATTCTTCAGTTTACTAGGTATCACACGTGGTTTAAAATATTGAATTTGGTTACAAGCAAGTCAAGTTTGGCAGAACTAGACGAAGAATTGTTTTCTGGGAATACTATTATTTTCGGAAATAATACGAAAACGTTTGTACAAAATTGGGATTAAGGAATCCCGGAATAATAAAAATCATGGAAACCTAAAATTTGGAATTCGTAATGAGATAGCTAGGAAGTATACAATTCAGCACGAATAGAGCTACAGAGTAAAATACAGAGCTAGTTAGACAACAAAAAAATCCCCATTTCTTCTGCAAACGCAGGAGAGGACCATCAAAGAAAATTATAAAAACTTGAATCAGTACATGAATAACATTAAAACGGCTATAATGTTAAAACCAAAGCATGAAAATTTATTTAGAATGTTTGGATAGACATATAAAATGTAACATTAAAGAACGACAATAAAAACGGAGAGATGAAAAAATTTAGTTTTATATTTTCATTAAACGTTTAAACCGGTTATTCTTCCAATATGACATTAATTTATTGGGATGTTAGATACAACCATACGAGCTAAAATATTAAAGTCCTATGTACCTATTTTACAATAACGTGTTCTAGCTGTAACTAACTTATTAGGTAATTCCTCTCTGGCATTGAATGATGTGATCAGACTCTTGCTCTAACATGCAGACATTACTGGTAAAATTAATGGTTTCACCCATTTATTAAAGTGACCAATCAAGAGCTCAGTTTATTAATGTATCAGTCTTTAACCATTCTAAATTACTCGTGTCACCCACATCCTTATCCTAGTGCTGTTGCAGATAATGTTATTCTCAGAATACGTCGTTTCTTATCACTAACTAAACGACCCACTTTATTCCCTCGGTCACAGAAGGAGGTAAAATTGAGGAGTTGAAGATTTTCTAGACACGAAAGCTCCTAAACATTCAAATAGCTTACCCTTAATAATAAAACTCATCATTCGGAATATAAGTTTTGTTTTCTGCCATTGTAATAAAAATATTTACGGAATGTGTGAGGAGCACTGTTAGAATTGATCAAATAACTTGGGAGTATCACAGGAATCTATATTCCATTGATGTTTTATTTTGTATGGATATGTCCAATAAACATTAGATATCACCTTTTTCATTGTCTTTTAAAAGTGTTTTTACAATTTTTTTTACCCCACGTGCATGTTTCGTCGTCACACTTATTATAATTATTGGGGGAAATAAATTAAAGCAGGCATTGAAAGACTCGTAATTTCAAAAATTCGCATCATTAAATGAACGTAAAAAGGTTCATGGTATATTTTTGCCAAATATTGGCTTAAAAAATCCAAATTTTTTTATGCAAACGAAATATTTTATGAATACCACTTAAAACGTCTCCATCAGCTGATTGTAGCATTATGGAAATATAGAATATCAAGTGATAAAATAAATTCAAGAGCTAATAGAAATAGTTCCGAGATATATGATATCCATCCTTTTCACACACGTGGCGAGTTTTTGGTGCAATTCATCTGTGAAATCAACTAAAAGAAGTAAGCAGTGGCTACAGCATCTTACAGCAATCAAACGATGTTGTTTCAATTTTTGCCCCTAAAGAAGGATGCTTTCGATTTTTATAGTCGATGCCTTGGCCTCAGAATATAAAAGTAAATTTGTGATTCGCGGAAATGGAATATCAAATTTTTCCTGTCCTATAGAGAAATGACATTTAAGATTTCTTAAATTTTCCTTCAGAACTCTACGGGGATGAAAAATACACGGAGATGGGTCATACATTAATTTACAAATTCGAAGTGCGTCATTTACACACGAAATATGTATCATCATGAAGTGTTTTGGCAAATATGCAACCAGCTGGTAGCAGGGCCGATTAGAAGTGTTAAAACATAATGCTTAACCACCACAGGAGCTACAAATTATTTTCTTTAGTTCAGAATTTTGAGATTGTGCTTCGTAATAAGTTTGAGATCCACTGTAAGTTACCCGTACCTCTTACACTTGGCGGCACCCGAAGGCAACACGATAGCCAAACTAGAGACAGCCGAAACAATAACCATTGCTAGCTTACTTCCCTATTCATAAATCTTATTTCCTTCGAAAGATGTGACCATTCACACGTACTAGTTTCTCTCACCCAAGTACAATTCACAGCGAAACAGAGCGTTTAAGTTTCCCTAACTGCAATTGACACGGAGCTCTACTGCAAGACCATACACTTTATACAATCACTATGATAATAATTAAGGAATTATCATAAATCCTTAGGGAAACGAAAGTTTGCTAGTGGTACACCAAAAAAAACGCAGGGGATGTACAAGATTAATCAGGGTAGTGTGGCTAGTTTCTTTCCCTCTATACATCTTTACAAGGTCTTCCCCAAAGTAGCAAGACTTATTTTTCCCGGATAGGCGGACGGACGGTTCCTCTGGCGACGTTGGAGGGAGAGGAGTTTCAGGAAAGACTGAAGACCTTTGCGGAGTGTAGGTCATTCAGTTGCGAAAACTCTTTTACGTGACCCTGTGACGCTCCGTCATGAACCGGTTATTGGAATAGGGCGACGCTATAAAATTTTGCACGAAACTGAACAAAATCGGTAAACAGACTCGGGATATATTCTAGATAGATTACGATTACAATAGTAACGCCATGATTAACTCTGGTGTTTTTGAGTGACACAGGTTATTTTGGAAGGATAGGGAAGATGTTGAAGACGCCGAAAGTTCGGAATGCCCTTCGACATCAAAAAGTGACGAAAATCTTGAGAGAGTGAATGTATTTTGGAGGTGTATTAAGCGTTTTCTTGATTTCTGATGAACCTGGAATCCCTAAAAGTAATGTGCATCGACTCTTGAGCAAAAACATGACCATAAGAACGGTGTATACGAAGCTGTTGCCGCGAGTGCTATCGAGTAACTCTGAAATCTTCGAAGGGTTTATGCAACCAATTACCCGATTCTTGGGCCATATGGTGTTAGGGAGCTATATAACCCACAAAAAGGAAAAATTGACGACGTTACAAGAAGAAATGAAAGTGAGAGCAGAAATCATACAATGTCATAAATGATAGAAGCATTGCGTTTCGGGGCATACATAGCCAGAAAAAGGAAAAGAGCCACATTGGCTAAATACGAGATCGTATCCATTCAAGCAAGAAAACCTGCCAAAAAGTGAACACTTTTATTTATTTATTGAAAATATTATTCACACACATTAGTAGCGCCAAGATACAGTGAAAAATATAACAAAAACATATAAGGGGACAACATTTAATTTGTTGACAGGTGGGATAAGGCTAGGGTGTTGAAATTATTACAAAATAAATGAAGAGGATTGAGAGTGTGAAGAGGTGATTTTAGAAGGGAGGAGAGGTCAAATAAAGATGAGCGCATAGTGAAGGATATCCTAGGAATAGGCAGATGGATTAGAGAGTAGATGCGATTGGATCGAGTTGGTATCCTGAAGTTGAAGAGAGAGAGCAGTTCAGGGTAATCAATTGTTGCAATGAAATACATGTTAGCGAATAACTCCGTTATAACTTACTGTTACGGCATTTCCCGCAGTTTCTTGAAATCAGGGCAATCAATAATTGAATTTAGGGTGCTATGGAGGAGTTTTAAATCAGATTTAAGTCTGTGGTTTTGGGGGTTAGAAATGGATAAAAAAGGCATCACAGAGGGCATTTCAGGACATATTGCGGAAATGTGGGACTCGGTATTTGATTATTTATGCAAAGAAGTGAGAGATAGAATCGAGGGATTTTAGATTAGTTGGGGCTGAAGTGGATCATAATGGGGAGTAATATGATGCTATGGGAGGAAAAATTATTGAGAAGTACGAATACAGTGCTACTGGATCTTTAATTCCAGTGAATCGGTAAAGAAGGCCTTATAGGAAAACGCTTTATTTTTTATAGTCTGAATCTGGTCGGAGTAATTCAGTTTCTGATCGGTTAAAATGCCTAAGTATTTTATAGTTGTTACTCTGTTTAAAGGAGTTGAGTTAATGGTGGAGTTGAATGTTAAATGTTTTTTTTCAAAGCAACAGTCGTGATTCAGTATTTTCCAGGGTTTAAGTTAGGCCCTTAGGTTGCACACCACAGGGAAATTAGATTTAAGGCAAGTTGAAGTGGAATATAGTCAGAAGTATTATTAATTTGCTTGTAAATTTTGCAATCATTAGCATAGAGAAGGGTATGAACTTGGGTGGAGAGGAGTCGAGAAGGATGATCATTAAGGAATACATTTAAAATATATGACCCAAAGACCCCTGAGGAACTCCAGACGTCACAGGAGACCAAGAAGAAAAAGCATCCGAGAGTATCACACCCAGGGTTCTGTTGGTGAGAAAGATAAAAGAAGACTGAGGAGCATACCATGCATGCCAAAGTGTTGGCTGAGTTTATGAAGGAGTTGATCATGGAGAGTGTCGAAAGTTTTTGAGAAGACAAGGTAGATGGCATCAAGTTGATTTGATTTGTCTATTGCCATGACGGTGTGCTGAAAGACAGCAAGATTTGTCAAGCAAGATCTTCCTGGGAGGAAATCATGTTGCTGGGAAGATATAAAGGGAGAGGTGAAATGATAAATCCTGTTGAAAACATTTCGCTAACAAACAGAAAAGTTTCTCATTATTAATATCATGGAATTATCCTCGGTGATTACTATAGATAAAATTATTTTTGTATGATCAAATTGCAGGAGTAAGGAACAAAAACTTCGTATTGATCTACTTATTATTGGTATACATAAAATAGCTTGTTATCAATTCCATACACACAGGTCAATGAAATATTTTAAATATCGTCCACTTGAAACGTGTAACAATTTAATATTTTATACAACTGTATTTATGACCCGCGCTGAACTTTAGGTTCAGGAAAAAGTATCGATATTTTTCGAAAAAATTCATGAATCCATTGCTCCAATAAATAATCCAACTCCTATTCATAAAAACCTATAAGTACCTACCCTACCTACCTACCCTACCCTACCCCTACCCCAATAAGTACCTACCCTACCCCTACCCCAAAGTACCTACTCCTACACTTTCGGTCATTTTACATGCCATGTCCTTTCTTGGTTGAACTCAACATATGCAAAGAATCTTATGAAGCTAACATCAATGTGCCGGGAAAATTTTTACTTCTATACCGAACATTTCAATAAAGCGATCTTTTCAGGAGAGTTCTTGTAAACATTATTCATAAAAATTGTCATCTAACAGTAAAAACAAAATTTAATATTTATTTTTTCAAATTTTTAAGGACTTGGCATAAAATTTAAAACTTAAACGGATGAGTGAAAATCAATTTCTTTAGATTAGCTCGAACTATCACGAAAAAAAATGAAACAGTTCAATTCAAGGGCATTTTTGTGTAAAGCACCACAAAATACGAATGTGTGCTGAGTTATAACGAAACTAAACCGAAATTAATCGTATTTGACTGACTCTAGGTTAAAACTAGAGATTAATGCTCGCAGCAGTTGAATAGAGTTGAGCTCATGGAACTAAAGCAGAGGGTTAACCATGGGGGCAGTATCATGAAATTAATGACTTCCACCATTTCGCAAGTTCAAGAATAGAATTCTTATCTGGAAGTCTGAGAGAGAGTGAGAGCAATGCTTCCACGTTCAAAATGAACAAACGTTCTGAATCGATACTACTCTGCAAGGATGTGGTACCCGTATATCTACTAACCTGGAATTCAAAAGTGCGTGGAGGTGGTCATAGGCACACATAACTTAAACGAAGAATAGAAATGGAGATACAAAAATTGTTTAGTATCGGGTGAGTCCCTACGGTTTAAATTATATTTTATAAAATATTATTGATTATCTTTATATATAGCATACTTCCCTAAGGTTATCAATTATATGCATTTACGTTACAGTTTTACTTCTTTAACAGAAACATAAACTTCAAATAATCAACTATCCAGTTGAGGCATGTCTGGATAAAAATAACTTATTTAAATAAATTGAAAAGATTTCTTTCAATATTTCCCTGAAAAGATAACTTTAAGTTTTATACTAAAAGAGACCATTTATTAAATAGATTGTATTTTATATACTTATCGAAATGTGCAAAGCATCAAATAGTTGCATATATATCGTCTACAAAAGTTATAATTTATAGCCATTAATAAATTGCTGCATATAATTAAATTCCCACCCATTTAAATGGCATTCTTAAAAAATGGAATGCCATTTAAATCTTCTCCTATAAGTTATCAATAATTATATTGAAATAATAATTAAGTTAATCATTAAATCACTATCAAAAACAATATTACTGATTTTTTCTCTTTTTCACTAATAAAAGGCTTTCTCACTAATAATTAGAATTCTACAGCTCCATGCCGCATTAATGATGCTTCTTCAATTTATCTATATGATGCATGTGGAAATTTTCCAGGGTTAGTTTAAACTCCAATGGTAGGCATTTGCTTGACGTAGTACATTAAATAACGGGTAACCCCAAATGATCTTAATGAAGACACCGAATCTTGTAACATCGGTGGTTTGAAATAAAAGTTATGTTTCGTGTCTGCTCAATGAAATAAATCTTCTCATATGGTTCTTAAATAATAAAATCATATGACATACATATGATTTTAAGCAATCAAGTATCATTAATCAGTTAAAATGAAACTTAATTAGTCACTAGAAAGAACAAATAGAAGAAAAAAACTCTTGTTTTCTAAAATATCGGAGAAGTAATAATATTCGGAATACGTAAAAATATTAAAACATATTCCATACATTTCCAATAGCTTTTCAGCAGAGATTAATGGTTTTTTCGTGGGACCTCAACGTTTCGTATACCATACGCCGAGGGAAGTTCCTTTAAGTCTTTGAGAAGGCTGTCTTGAAGACGATTATGCTGAGTGATCGAGGGAGAAAACAGATGAACTCCATTACGCGTGCGACGAGCGATCATCAGCAAAATTGCCAAGAAGAAATATTACCATTACGCCGAAAACTTAGTGAGAAGAGCGTACTATGAGATGGGCGTGATGGAAGAAGCGTGAAATGATGATTAAGTATCCCTGTAACCGAAAGAAAATGTAGTACTTCCGCGAAAATGACGCAAGCGGATTGTCATGCTGCCACTACATTTGACACCCCTAAATAAGCGCCACGCGGGAATGGCACAAACGAGCTGAAAATGTAGAAATTCCATCAGGAAATGGCATATATGTATTTTGGAGAGGCGTACCTTAGCGCTTTCTATGCATCTGATATACCTTTCCAAACCCGAGATTTTACGAGAGCACAGATGTAATTATTGCTTTAGCACTTTAACATCAGCATATTTAATCATCGTTCACCATACAACCAATGCGTTTTAAGGAAAAAAATAAAAATCCCAACAGCTTATTCATAAGATAGAAAGGAAATATGTGGGAGAGTTTAGTCCTCTATCTACCACGCCATTCCAAACCAGAAATAATTCTGTGGTTTTCCTACAGTACGAAGCGTTTCTTCACCACACTTGGATTAAGTGATAGATGTCCATCAAAACACCTAGTCACTGAAGAAATCTCTAAACACGTGAAAGAAGCTGCATATGGCAAAATAAATAGATAGTTATTCTTTCCTTTTACGTCTTAAAGTTTATTAAATTGATACATATATTTTTCACAACTTATCAAAAGTAACTAAATTTTAAGCCTAAATGCTGCCTAAATGTGGCTGCCTTATGGGTTGAATTACAAATAAAAATGTAAAGCTACAAATAATTAAACTTATCTTCAATATAAAAGAAGAATGAGGAATTGATACGTTGGAGGTTGGGTTGCTAGTAATTTCAGGTATTGTGGGCGATGGTGAAGATGGTTTCGCAGGTAGTAATAGATAAAATACATTCCTATGATTTCAATTTGGTTCTCTATATTACAGAGAATTCTAACAAGGAATAGCCAATCTTTTTTTAGTGTGGTTAGGTACAATTTCACCCACGCATTTCGCACTTTGGACATCATCTAACTCCCTGGAAGGAAAATATAGCGGGAAAATATTACAAAGAGAAGAAAACGGAAGAAAATGGACAGCCGACAAGCTACGAAAAAACAGAGGAAAGGGATTCATTTCACGTGCTAATGCGTACACCAGGGGGAATGGATGACGAGTGACAGTTGAAATGTGAAGGGCGAAGAATGTCCGCGGAAGAGTGAGGTTGGCTTTTCGACGAAGGAGACAGACGTATTTCTGAGTGAGAAAAGAGGAGGAAAAAATAAAAATTTTGACGGAGCGAAAAAAATAAAATGAATGCAATTTGTGGTTGGTGGGAGAAAAGCATACAGGCATGATTTCAAAAAATACTCAAAATCTACATCCGTACGTGGAACTACATTGTATTGTGCGTCAATGGTGTTTACAGATATTAATAAAAAACCGTGGAGTATTGTGAAAATATTTTACAAGTAATCGTGACAGTAAAAGGTATTTCACATACATTTCAAGGAACACAGACCTGAGTTTAAAGCTAGCTATCTTTTATATTGCTTAGAAGTTACACTATTTCAAGTTTTCCCTCGTTTATGTACCATTTGGATTGGTATTCCACGATAAAATAAATTTTTCTCTACCATTGAACAAGTTCTCTATTGGGTTACCCTTCAATCCATAGATAGCTTCGGCCATAGTTTTACCAAAATCAAGTGACGTAAACTTTCTTCTCACAAAAGGATCAGTCAACTTGAAGGGTATTCTTGCTGATAATAAAAAGTTCAATCAATATTACCTCTCATACTATATGTCTTGCAAAGTAGACGCGTATTTTGAAGATGGCACAGACTGTATTACGGAACACTTAGACCTCATTAAGGATATTTGTACAATGATAGATTGTGCATCAATCCAACGAATATGGAAACACAATGAGAGAGGGAACCGATGTTGCAAATGGCTAAATTTTAGATAAAGATTAACAACTGAAAAACATCCTATAGACTACAACCAAAAAAAAGTCAACTGGTAGATATAAGAAATGATGATAGGGCTTAGTGATTGTGTTTCTGATCTAGTCCCAGGTCTATTGTCCAATTACTAGACGCTACTTGGACCGGAAGATGCATCCAGGAAATAATGAAAAATATTGACTCCACCAGCTGTGCCACGAAGTGGAGGACTAAAAAGCAAAAATAATGGTTGAGAGACCATATTTGAATACGAGATTATTTGCATGCAAGAAGTACGAGAGAGACTCCCGTTATTGGGAGATATTTTTGTGGTAGTATAAAACCATTTATAATTTGACGTTAAAATGTTATGAAAACTCACATTCCAAGTATGTAGCCCAATGCAGCTTTTGCAGAAGTTTTGAAATTTTTCAAAGATGAGTAACCGATTTTGAAAATACAAATCTGTATTACTTGTATCTTGTTTACGATGATTTATATTTATAACTCTTTGGTTAGAATCCATGATGAGGCAAGTAAAGTATACACGGAATCACTCTATTAAAATAATAGTTAAAACAGGAACGATTAAAAAAAATGTTGTTAAATTTGTCACTTCTTTTTTCATCCACAGCAGTAAGCTTATTTAAGTTATGCTAGTTGCATTTGATTCCGGTGTGTATATACCGAAACTTTTGATACAAGGAATCCTATTGGATCATACCGTCTCAATATTGGCCAGTGAGAATTCAGTTTTCTATGTTTTTGCTGATAAAAAAATTAAACTTATCAATTTTCTTAATTAAACCGACTGATTGACAAGAATAATTGGCATTCTATAAAGCTTTCCAATGATTAATCCAGAGTTAATAAATGGTTTCAAACTTTTCTTTACCATACTTGGTATCTTCATAACGAATGGAAGTCCTCTATATTAGACTTTATGAATATTTAACAAAATCAGCAAGAACATGTACGCATAAATATTTAATTTTGTCTACCGCTGTTTGCATTATTATTACTCTTTCAACTACGGGGAAAATTATCTAAAATAAATTTATCTTAATAAAAATCACATTTCACCTATGTTTCTCTTTCTTCTTATATAAATCCGCAAGAGTCTTTGCAAGCATTAAAAACTAACTCGAATAAGGAAGTCCTTAGCTTCATAAATGAACGAAACGAAATAATCATATGATAGAAATATATATGACCAATATATCTAAAGTTAATATGCGGCCGAATGCATATATATGCTGTTAAAATATGGCTACATTTTAAACCGTGTGCCTTATTAAGTTCGTAAAATAGACATAAATGTACATATTTTAACTTAATTTAAATACAGAAATAAACATAGTGAAAAATAGTCAATTAATGAAAATTATGCTATAAAAATTTAGATATAAAATATTATATCAGGAAAGGAATTAAACTGCACAGAGTTTTAAATGATTCTGCAAAATCAACGAAGACCCAACTGGACCGATTAATTGAAAAAGAAAGTATAAAAAGCAAGCAAATTTATTTTCCATATACTCACAAGTTCTTGTTTAACTCGCCACCATTTATCCTAGAATGGGTATATGGTCGTGTCTTCATTCGCTAACAAGTCTGTTGACTGACTAAACACATTGAAAGCTCATCTTTTGATCAATGAAAATTGATCAATGTTTTTCTATTCTCTTTCAGATACACTTGTATCTCGATAGCTACACCGTTTAGCATTCCCCTTTACCCGTCTTGGGGGTGCCTTTTGGTAGTTAGTATCGCAGTTTTACATATTGAAAACCTTTCAAGTCCAACATCAGGAGTAATAACGACTGCACGGTCTATAAAGTTTTTCCTTGGTTTTCTTTTCGAGACCGTGTCATATGACTTTCTTTCTATCTGTCTTCTTATTAATTCCACTGTCTTAATTTGTTCACATTAAATGGTGAATATTTGCACGTTTTGCTCATGCGTTTGTAATACATTCTTATTTAAGCATAGCATCTCCTATCGTCCAAAACACGGACTGAGTTTTTTCATAACTGTACTTATGCGTGATCATTGTTTTCCATTCCATCCTTAAGATTAGCGATTTGTTTCACTGGTTAGTTTATTTTCTCGTAACGTATTATATTATCATAAGATCTTCCGGATTCCTATTTCTAAGATGTTAAATTTCTTTCTGATGATCTTCATGTTATATTACTGAGAGACTGATCCATTTACTTTAACCATAGCTATAGTTCTTGTCAGTTGGCCATTTTTATTTCTCATTGTGATGATAACCATTCCGCTGACGAGAGGAATTATCAATGGATCAGTGATGATGAAAACTTAAAGAAATACGACCAACACCAAATAACTACATTTAAAGCCATGTCGTTATATATCCATGTAATGCTGGGTATAAAATTTGTATGATGAATTAGGACAAGGATATGTAAATTATACATTCGTGTAATGAACTCTGAACTCATACCAAAGAACAATGCTATCAGTAACAATCTAACTATACTAGTATGTGTGATTTACACTAATCTTAAGGGCAACTTGTTACTTTAAAAATCCCTACAGGAGTAATCTTCCAGATTAATTATCGTGATCGAAGTAATGGCTACGATGCATGAAATGTACTCTGTCTATGAAAAAAGTATTTTTAATGAGAAAGAATCTTTGGCATTTCATTTTCTCAAGATTAACTCAGAAAATATAAAAACAGGAAATATTCCCACAGGAAAAAATGTAATAAATTGGATAGCGACGGATAGAAATTTCTCACAAGCAATAGCGGTTACGAGATTCTTTCGTTGATTTTGCTCCACCGTGAGAACAAAATTTAACGGTGTTTTATTACTATAACACGTTACCTTAATTTAAATTCGGTGAATATAAGGAGAGATTAAAGGTTCAAAGGCCTTAATTTCACCCAAGCGAAATGGAGAATTGATTCGTTTTTACACCTGGATTCACTTTTTATTAAGAATATGTTTTAAGACCCTAGAAAACAGAAAGGTTACAGAAAAAATGGAGTAATTATTTCAATCGCAAGCACGTCATTTACAAAGATGAGATAAATTCGAAAGCCATTCTCACTTAGAGAAACATGTCAGGTGGATAAGAAAAATTTGACACACAATTTAGGAATAAACATTTACTTTTCGGAAACTCCTTATGTTAAAGCATAAAAATGAAGACTTTAATATTATGCTTGATAAGAGTTCATTTTATAAACGGAAAATGTAATAAAAAACTCGACTGTTAGCATAAATTTATGGAATTCCTTCACAAAAAATACTAGTCAAAATATTGTGAATTCCTCCGTAAATTCATTATTACCCTGAAACCGTGGTTTCAGCAAACCTTTCGGTCTAAGAAAAACGAATCTAAAGACCTTTAATTAAAAAGTAAAAATAACGAAATGGTTTTTCTTAAAATGACTTAACAAAGTAAATCTGCGGTTGTTTTCTCCGCGTTGTTATGATAAACAATAGTTTTAGAATCTTTTAAAAGGTTAAATAATAATTTCACCTACATATTAATATACGCGCCTGGTGTTTAGCATGGTAACACTTTTAGTCGCAAAATATAGTCTCCCACTAATATGCGGCGAACAGAATTTATTTGAAGGTAATTGATAGTAACAAATAATTTTATTAAGTGAATAAATGACAAATTAAAGAGTCTAAATGTTTTTATTTTTAAGTATCAATTCTTTTTTTCTAAACTTTGTCAAGACATAGGGAAACATGAAATTTT
Source organism: Hetaerina titia (assembly GCA_037158775.1). NCBI lineage: Eukaryota > Metazoa > Arthropoda > Insecta > Odonata > Calopterygidae > Hetaerina > Hetaerina titia. The sequence goes on from CM073774.1 coordinate 63,530,006, forward strand.
ACGAGTACGGTAATCTTACAGATTATTCGCTAATTATTTAAAAAATATATTATGAGCATTGAAAAAATGTGAAATGTTGTAGTTTATTTCATTACCGGAATCCTGCCAATTAAGTAAGGTTTTGGATGAATACTAAGTCACGATCGTTTGTCAAACAAGACATCCTGATTCCCAGGGCTACAGTTCAATATTCTAAAAATCTACGTACTTTCCAACTGGAATCATTCCATCAAACTTGCACATTCTTTTCCTACCCGCCCCTCTCTTGCCTAACGTTCTCGATTCTGTCTTAGTCTTTAGCACTCCATCCCAGTTCAAAATTCTTTACATTCACCTATCCCGTCCCCCCAATGAATTTATGCCCAAATGCCCACCATGTCTAGAACTTCTTTGTTCACCTTTGCGACCATTCTTATATTTTCCATCCTCTTCCACATTCACAGCTTAATAGGCTCCAAATATACGCAGACCATCTTGCTCAAAGAGAAAACAATATTTTATGAAATTTTAATGAGGAAATTATGTTAGTAACAAAATGACGGATAATCATATAAATATTTTTAATATAAATAAACTATATTAGTCTAAGTATATCAGTATATGAGGTCCCCGAGAAGAAGTAAGGCTGAGTTATATGGTAAAATAGTTGGACAAAAACCAGAGAGTGTGCAACATTTTACCTATGTTAGAAGGGTTTTGGACCAAGAGGGTAAGTAAGAAGAAAAATTCTGCTAAACAAAGAAGTGCGAGAAGAAATTTAAAAAGAAATACGTTGAATAAAAACATAAACGAAAGGTTTCAAGAAACTGCGGGAGATGCCGCAACTGTAACTTTTAACAGTCATCCGCTACGTGTAGCATTACAATGCAACAATTTCAGAGGGTAAAAATCAAGGCGAATGATTTTTATGATGATGAAATCGGTCAAGGCGAATGATTTTTACACTCTGAAATTGTTGCAATGTAATGCTATACTTAGCGGATGACTCCGTTAAAAGTTACTGTTAAAATTTACTCCGTTAAAAGTACTGTTAAGTGTTTCAAATTGGCTTTAACCTCGTGGACTGTGGCGCCTCGCGCACGACTACGAATGCCTGTGACATTGTATGCACGGCATTTCGTCATAACATCTTGTTCCTCTAAAAGCCCACAAAATTCAGAGTATAACAGGACGCCTCGGTAGCTTAACTGGCTAAAGCACTCGGCCGGACATCGAAGGATCCGGGTTCGAATCCCGGTCAAGGCGAATTATTTTTACACTCTGAAATTGTTGCATTGTAATAAACGAAAGGCGTGAAAACTTTGACAAACGGCGCGGTTTCGTATGTTGCGGAAAAATGGTCGTGGAAGAAAAATGATAACCTTTGATGGAAGTCTTTTGAGATGTGTGTATGTGGAGTAGGATTGAAAAGGTGAAATGGACCGAGAGGAAAACAATCAAAGTTCTATGAATGGTGGGTAAAAATGGAGATTTTTCGGAGACAACCAACGAAAGTAGAAAATCAGAATGCATAACATTCTGATTTGAGATAGAACGTGTGGCAGGGGGACGACCGTCAGGCAACTTCGACAACAGGACGAAAATGATAGGCTGGTTGGTTGAAAGGAAGGGGCGACAAATGTATGTGTCATAATGAAAACTTCGTTGCAATTTTCCACAGTTAAAACTTTATTGCCGACCATGGGTTCGATACACTGTATCATCTTCAAGCACCTGAAATCGAGACATGCACCTGCACCTGTAGAATCGAGACATAATGAAAACTTCGTTGCAATTTGCCACAGTTAAAACTTTATTGCCGACCATGGTTTCGATACACTGTATCATCTTCAGGCACCTGAAGATGATACAGTGTATCGAAACCATGGTCGGCAATAAAGTTTTAACTGTGGAAAATTGCAACGAAGTTTTCATTATTCTCGATTCCACAATATCACGCCTGATTCTTCACTTTTCGTACGTAACGCTAGCATGGCAATACAGGTTACACCTGAAGATGATACAGTGTATCGAAACCATGGTCGGCAATAAAGTTTTAACTGTGGAAAATTGCAACGAAGTTTTCATTATTCTCGATTCCACAATATCACGCCTGATTCTTCACTTTTCGTACGTAACGCTAGCATGGCAATACAGGTTACACCTGAAGATGATGCAGTGTATCGAAACCATGGTCGGCAATAAAGTTTTAACTGTGGAAAATTGCAACGAAGTTTTCATTATGTCTCGATTCCACAATATCACGCCTGATTCTTCACTTTTCGAATGTACTATATGTGTCGTTAAGGATCAGTTAATTGTAGCATAGAACATCAGGTTGTACCTTAATAGAGGAGACAAATTAATGCCGAGGTGTTCAGTATTTTTTCATCCAATGCCATATTAATAGTAGAATACCGTAAAATGTCTGATCTTAAAGTATTTTGCTAATGGTGACATTTTTTTTGTTTTTCAACTGAATGAGTCAGGGGACGGAAATATAATGAGAATAACTTCTTGATATGGGTTCAATGATTGAAAGTTTATTGATAAACATTATAAATTCCAAAACGATACGTACCACAAAAAAATAAGAAACGAAACTATTGATGATGGAATTATAAAGCATAATTAGATACATAGACAATTACTTCTTCCAAGATAATTACGAATAAATAGACGCTTTTTCCTATTTTTAACCTACAATTTTGTAAAGCCCACATAGCTATACCTATATATATTGTTTGACAATACTTAGCAACCAAATAGCACTTAATAGTTGTGAGAAAGTTAGTTAAGTAGCTATTTTTCTAATATCTCCATGATGGTGAACTTGAGTGGTAAGGTGAATAGTCTCCGGGAGACAAAGTTCGAATGCTTACGGAGGCTTATGTTGCAGATGTTATAAAGTTTATAAAAATTTCATGCATCATTAAAATTATCCACCTATACTAAATGGAAAAATCACAAAGGATCTAGTACACCGACACTAATATCAATGTTAATAATAATTTAAATAACTCTAAAATGCATTTATCAAGATCGCTTGATTGAAGTTAAAGATACACATTTATTAGTCAGATTAATGCTGTAATACATATAAAATAAAAATTTATCAAAACCTCAAGTTTACTCAATTTCTCCCTATTACAAATTTCAAAAAAAAGTAAAATTTTAAAATTACATTTAAAAAATGTTAGCCATTAACAATTCGGTAGAAATGGAGCATCGCAGAGCATGAAGTTTCTATGAATTGCATTCGGATAGCTATTGATATATTAAACGCGCCATTATAGCGATAACCCCAAATATTACATTTAATCGATACACAAATGTTGCCATGTCACTTTTAAATTATTATTTCACGAAGTAAGACCGCGCAAATCAATACCAATCCGATAAAATGAGACTACTTTTTAATTTTTCATCTCGCACTGCAAAATCAAATTAAGAGACCGCCATCCATGGATCACTTAATGAAGGCTGGTACAAAAATAATAAAACAAGTCCTTTAGAAACCCTTTTTAAACACACAAAAAAATGCGACATTACCCAACCCTGCGATGAAAGATGGAAATCAGAATTTGCTTCTTGAGAGCCGAAGCACTTTAGTATCTTAATTCAACCTACGCGCGCGTTTTCGCAAAGCACACACAAACCGGCGAAATAATGAAAAAAAAATGCAGTGAGGCGACCGCGGGAGAAAAGCGACCCCGCGGAACTCCCGAAAAATAATTCTTTCGCCCAAATCAAGGACTGCCTCTTGCTTGCCAAAGTGGGAGGCGCGTGGGCGATGAGAGTGGCGGATTTAGGGGAGAGAGGAGCACAGGGTGGGAGAGGAATCATGTGCACATGTGGGTGTGTGTGTGTGTGTGCGCCCGCACGAGTGTTTGTCTGCCCTCGAGCCTCCCTTCTTTCCTCCAGCACTACCCATCTTTGCACGGACCGAGCTCCATTCCCTTTCTCCCCCCCTATCCATTTCTCACCCCTTATTTCACTCTCTCTCTCTCTCCACTGCCCCCATTACCCCCTGGCACGAGAGACTCGGCCGTCGAAGTTGTTGCGAAGGAAGGAAAGAGAAAGGCTGGAGTGGATACGTAGAGGGAGAGAGGAGAGAGAGAGAGGGGGGGGGGAAGATAGCGAGAGAGATGGAGTCAAATGAAGTGTAGAGGATGAAGGAAAGATGAAGAGGGTTGAGTTTGGCGGGAGGACGACGATGGGGAGTGAGTGGAGAGAGAGGGGCAATTATATCTCCTGCTCCCATCTCCTCCTCCGTATTCTGCCCCGGCACGCCCCCTATTTCCCCTCGCCTGACCTTCCATCTTCAGACCTCTCCCCCCACCCCGGGGTGGTGGCGGCGGGCGTCGTGGAAACCTCGCCGGCAACACCGAGACACTCGCTCCTTGAACCTCGTCGGAGGGAGGGAGGGAGGGGGCAGGCGCCGGGGCCGGAAAACACGAGCGGAAAAGAGAGAGAAATTTCAGCGATATTAATTTGGGTGAGTGCGCGTTCAAAAGAGATGGGGCACTTCCATAGATAAAAGGGGGATAGGAATCCTTTAAATAAATAATACTATATTCTCCTTTGGCAGCGTTTATTTTTGTTCGGGGTCTTTATTTTTGTTTTGAGACCGTCTGAGACAAAAGAGGCCGAGAAAGCAAAATTTTGTCTCGAGGCGAAACAAACGATCGTGTTGCCAAAGATCTCGATTAAATTTCGGTTTCAAAACGTCCCAATGAAAACCAATTCGCTGAGCAAGGATAATGATTTAATTTCTCAAAAGGTACATATCGCTGATTAGATTTGCCACGTAAAAGGGCTTTTCATTTCCCTTAAATCAAAGATACGTTTCAAGAGAGTTAATATTAATTTATAAGAATTGCATTGTTAATCGCTCATAACAAGGTCACTACATCAACTGCAAAGGCCTTAAATAGCGACTAAATTGAATTAGTAACCACTAAAAGAGATGTGTTCTGTTTATCACAATGTTTGTTGCAATAATAATTTAATTTCTAATATCTTAAAAAATATTAAATGAACTGTGAAGGCTTCGAAATAACAAAAAAATAATGAGGCCAAAATCAATTAGTAACAGCATATAGGAATCTGTAACATGTATCAACAAGTTTTATAATAAACAATTTCTCCTATGGATTGAAAATAATACTTGTTGCAAGTAGTTCCGTTTCAAAAGTTCGTTAAAATTATGTAAAATTTCTTTAAAGTAACTTCAAGGAAATTTTATCATAACTAAGGTTTTTTTTAGGTAATCTACCGGTTAAGGTAGGTTTTTGGATGGACACAACTATCAAATAAACATTTTGTGACTCCCCACCTAGCAAACTAATCTATATCAGGTCCCTCTTCATCTCGGTGTACTTCTTTCCTCCCTTCATCCCGTCCAACAACCCTATCCTGTTCCTACTCTTACCTCGCTTGCCCAACATTCTCCCCTCTATTACCCTCTTCAACATTCCACTACCGCTCAATACGCCTTTCATCCATTTTTCCTGCCTCCATAGGATTTCTCTCAACAAACCCCTATCCTCCCCCACCATTTCTAGTACTTCCTCATTTGTTTTCCTTTTGGTCCATTTCACCTTCTCCATTCTCCTCCACACCCACATTTCAAAAGCCTCCAATCTACGTCTATCCTCCTGCTTCAGCGACCACGTTTCCGCGCCGTACATAGCTACGCTCTATATCAGAGTTTTTACGAGTCTTGTCTTAACATCCCTACTCAACGTCCCCGTCATCAACTCCCTCCTCCTTGAGAAAGCCTCCTTGCCTAGCGCAATTCTTCTCCTTACGTCCCTACCACTTTGACCGTATTGGTCCAAAACACTTCCGAGATATGTAAACTGTTCTACCTGCTCTATTTTTTCCCCGCCTATTTTAATATTTAGCTTAGCCTTTTTCTTTCTGGAAAATCGCATAACCCTTGTTTTATTAATATTGATTCTCATCCCATATTTATCGCACTGAACCTCCAGTTCACTAACAATGCTTGCAACCCCTTGGCTGATTGAGCAACTAATGCTTGGTCATCAGCAAACCTAACCGATTTTACGAATTCCCCTCCGACTTTCATTCCTACTTCCAGTTCTTCCCATGCCTCTTTAATCATTTCCTCCACATATACGTTGAACAGTACCGGTGACAATGGGCAACCCTGCCTTACACCTCTTCCTAACACTGCCCATCCGGACTCTCCGTTCCCCACTCGCACCTGAGCAGTCTGAGACATGTACAGGTTGCGGATCAGTCTCCTGTCCCTCCAATCCATTCCTATTTTCTGCAATACACGCATTAATTTTTCCCAATTCACTCTATCAAACGCTTTTTCGAAATCTACAAAACAGGCAAAAACGTCCTGATTGTATTCTATATTCCTCTCGACTAGTGATCTCATTACTGCAATGGCATCACGCGTACCTCTTCCTTTCCTGAACCCAAACTGATCATCCCCTAAGTAATCATTTGCCTTACTCTCTATCCTTTTGTTGATGATATAACTACGTTTGTGCATAGTATAATTCAATTGAATACCATAGCATAATTCCAGTATACTTAATAGAAGAAACGATATTTTGTTTTGTAGAATAAATCAAAATATTGTTTCTTGAACCAAATAATGTAATTAGCCTGACATGAGAAATTAATTTATTTTCTCGTCATCAATGAACTAAACCTTAAGCTTCATTATATTTCTGAATTTCATGAACTTCAATAATTGAATGAAAAAGGGGCCAAACACTCCTTCTACTCCATCATTAGAATTCTCACCAACTAGTGACTAGTGACCTACTAACTCTGATCTAATAACTAGACAATTGCAGTGTTAGAAGTAATGCTAGGCCAGCGTTAAACCGAAATCCTCTTCCTTACTAACTAACGCCCTATCTAATGACCAATCGCTGCATTCTACCTGTAACATTTGAAGTCAAGGCATGTGGCATAGTTTACTTTTATATTATACAAGAAAACTTCAAAAAATGTTTTTTGTCCAATCTAGGACAGGATTAACTAAATGTTTCTCTTTCATCAGTTAGTTATCATTCAAGATTATCCATTTAAATACACTTACTGTGTATGAAGTATAAAAATATAAAAGTGCTGTCAAGCAAAACCAACTAATAAATTTTCTCTACCAATAATATTGCAATAAATATTAGCCGCATATGCTATTTATAATTTCAATGAGTTAGAAGAAATAAACTCACGGTATAAGTTCAATTCTACTAAATGGGTACTGACATTTTGGAGGTGATTATTTCATAGAGCAATCATTTTACATCCTGAACTAAAAATGTTTAAAAAAATTTTAAAATTAACGCCTTTACCTCACTTATATTGCATTGACTCACATAACTTATGATTCCAATATGTCATTAATACTTCCGATCGAACACATAAACAGCTGAAATGTCAACAGAGAAAGTAGACCAGAATGTTTGCATCATAAATATGTTCGACAGAGGAAGTCAAATTAAAAAAAAACCAACTGAAGCGACCTCGATGGAATTGAAAAAAAAGATAAGACGTAGGGCTGCATTATTCTACGAGCGTGCAAAACAGTTTCGCGAAGACGGCAAAGACCGGGGACGGGAATTATCTTTGGAAGGTCATTGAAGCCCAGCGGCGTTGAGGGTAGTCGTATGCGAAGGAAAAAATCCAAACTGAAACTGCCGCTGCTCTCAAGAGCCATTGCGAGCACATGACCGCGGGGTGAAAAAAGAGAACGGGAGAAAACGGAAGCAAGGATAAGAAGAATGTTCGTTTGAAGAATATCTGTAACGTAAAATAGAAGATTGTCTTCAAGGAAAAGGAATACACAGAACACGACGTAAATAGATAGTAGCTTATAAAGAGTCCATTCAAAGCTAGAGGAAATACCGATCATTATATTCTTACGAGAAATTTTCCATTGCGTATTATGGCATTAGTTTTTAAAACTTACCCAATTAAGACGAGATTCGATAATTCGATAATAACGAAACGTTAATAATAAAATGTGGAGGCCGTAGGTAATGTCGGAAGACTGATTTTCTTATTTTATTGGTGAAACTTAAATCACTATAACATTTTATTGCATTTAAAATTAATTTTTTACCAGGTTTAGACATTTCTACTCGCTGAAAATCATTCATCCGCTCTGCAAACCAGGGGCAACTTTTTTCAGTGACTTGGAACAATATTAAAGCACGAAAAATGTTACGTTATCCGTAACAAATCATTATAATAAACAAATATTACTTGAATAAAATCTTACAGAGAAAGATGCAATGGCTAATGTTTCAAATGATTATCTTCGTAAATTATTTTTAATTTCCTTATATTTTGTAAAACCACGAAAGTTCTAATACCTATAACGATGAATTTCAGTTATAACAACTTTACTTCAACCATTATTTAAGTCTATTTATGCACAGAAAATGATTATATCAAGCGTTTGCGTCATGTTGATAGATATAATAAATAAAAAAGAGCCTCTAATGGTGCATTGAGGTTATCAAAGTGCAATTTCTCTCTCTGTCTCTCTCTCTCTGTCCGCAGAAGAAGGTCATTCCTTCACGACCTCATCCTTCAACCTCCAGTGTTACTCCGAGCGACGAAAACCCCTTTCTGCAACCCTCTTCCCTACCAGTGCACGCCGTCTTTGAAGTCCTTCCCACAGCTGTAGGCTATTGACAGAAACTTACCTCTCACCCCATTCCTTTGTACTCGTTACGTACCACAGGCAAGGATGAGTTGCACCGAGGGAAAATGGGGGTGAAATATACATAATGGGAGGGTTTAAAGGGAAAAGGAGAGGAAGCGAGGTAGATGGGTGGATGATGGAGAAGGCACTGAGTACACCAGTTGCGGCAAGTGAGAGGTGGGAAGGGGTTGGCGTCAAATTCGATCTCCATCGTCCGTTGGGCGACGGAGACTTAGAGCTTTGGGTCGGAGTGGGGTAGGAGCATCAAAGCCCGGATGACGCAAAGGATGGAAGTTGCGAAACGTTGCCACACATAAATCGGAATCTTGTGGTTAATAGCGTCTCTGAGCTCCAGCTCCCTCCATAAGAAGTTTTTTACTCCTAGGTGAGATAAAAATTGTTTTTTTTAGGGAGCCTGTTTTTCAGGAAAGTGCAAATAAAATTCAAAGAACATTTTCCACAACTGGTCAAAGCGAAGCTTAAAAATCGGGCTTCAGCACTGTTTTATAAGAGATAGTGGCACGATTCAGTGATACACTGAGGATTTTTCAGGAGGGAATGAGTACAAATATCATTGTTTTCCAAAAAATAAATGTGCTTATCAGCTCAGTTGGTGGGTTGAATGGATGGTAAAGTTGGTGGGTGTGACGTCTCCCATCAACATCGGGTACACACAAGCTGTGTGAGTTTTCGGGGATCAGAACCACCTCATGGGAAACTATAAGCGGCTAAGTAAAAAGAAGCTGGACTCTTAGACTTTTGGATTGTGAATTTTGCGCGCCTTTGAACTTAGTATAACGTAAGCTCCACCCTCATCAATCAAATCAGACTTTGGGTTGATTACTGTGTATAGTATACTATATCAAGGGTTTTAGTGTTATTTCAAGTTCTACAAATATCGTCTTTATAACCATCATATTCATTAACCTAGAAAAAATGGGTAATTTACTTCAAGAACATTCATTTATTTACTCGTTAATTCAAGTTAAAATTCATTATAATAAAATTGATTTACGCAAGCTTTATTCCTCTCTCGAAAAAGATAAAAGATATCCATACTTGTTAATCAATATTAAAGCATCGGACTAATCAACTCGAATTTTTGCATGAAATGAGGGTAGACTTGAATTAATAGTCACTTAACGGCTGGTAGGTTCACACATTAGAATTGCGAGCCCAGTTGGGCTCCCCCAGCTGGGCCGCCGACGGTTTCCTTCGAAGGTGACGTAGATGAAAAATCGCACCACTTGGATCGTCCCTTGGCCCTTCCGTCAATACATACATGCAATGTGGACAATACATGCATGCAACGTGGAGTGGGAGTTTTTCACATCGTGTCAGATTATTATTATAAAGTAATGTACAGTTCAAGGCAGGTTTTGGATGAACATAACTACAAAATGCATATTTTATGGCTCCTAGCATAACACAATCCAGCAAATTATTCTACAAGAAGTCCCTCTTCATCTCTGTGTACTTCTTTTCTCCAACCATCCCGTCCAAAACATTCCTATCCTGTTTCTGCCTTTTCTTCGTTTGCAAAACATTCTCCCCTCCTATTAGTCTTCAACATTCCACTGCCGATCAGTGCGCCCTTCATCCATTATAGGATTTTTCCCAACAAACTCCTCTCCTCGCCCACCATCCCTAGTACTTCCTCATTTGTTTTCCTTTCGGTCCATTGCACCTTCTCTATTCTTCTCCACACCCACATTTCAAAACCGTCCAGTCTACGACTATCCTCCAGCTTCAGTGACCACGTTTCCGCGGCGTACATAGTTACGCTCCATATCAAAGTATTTACAAGTCTTTTCTTAATCTCCCTACTCAACGTCCCCGTTATCAACTCCCTGCTTCTATGAAAGACTCTTTCCCAAGTGAAATTGTTCTCCCATCATCGCTACTACTTTAACCATGTAGGGTCAATACACTTCCGAGATACGTAAACTGCTTTATCTGCTCTATTTTTTGCCCTCCAATCTTAATGTTTACCTTAGCCTTTTTATTTCCGGAAAATTCCAGCTTACTGACAAAATTAGCGTTTGGACATCAGCAAAATGATCCATTTTTATGAAATCCCCGCCGACTTTTATCCCTATCTCTAGTTCTGTCCATGTATCTTTAATGATTTTCTCGACAAATACGTTGAACATTACCGGTTATAACGGACAACACTGAATTACTTTTCTTCTTAATATTGCCCATCCCAAATTTCTGTTTCCCCCTTGCACTGGAGCAGTCTGAGACATGCACAGGTGGCAGATTTGTATCCCGCCTCACCAATCTATTCCTATGTCTGCAATATACTCATTAGTTTTTCCCAATTCAATCTATCAAACGCTTTTCCGAAATCTACGAAACAGACAAATATGTCCAAATTGTATCCTATATTCCTCTTCATTTTTGATCTCATTACTGTCATATATGAACACTTATAACTGTGTTTTTTCCAGGATATGTCTCGCACCTCTCAAACGGCTCTGTTCAAACCAAGTTAAATAAAAATATATCTTTCACGCTTTCAAAATATTTTGGGACGAATTGGATTGGATTGCACTTGCATTTCCATCATTACTAATTTATAATTCTGATTTTGGATGTGGCTGACTGTAAATTGAAGAAATAACGGTAAAGGAAAAGGACATTTAGAAAAATCCAATTTTATTACGGTGTTAGTTGTAAAAAATTAAATTTCCGTTTTTCAAAATGAGATTAACACGAATTTGGCTAACATTATATTTTTTTTAACAAAGTGCCGCTTGTATCAAATAAATATTTCAGAGATTTGATACATTTCCTATGTGTTTAGTACACCGCCGCCGTTGCGGTGGGTTTTCTTTTAGTCTCAAAAAAGCTGAAATATCTTTTTGATGATTCAGTTTTTAATGCATTCCTTCCTTATTTTGGAGTATGGGAGTGCTAAACCATAGAGTCATGAATGTATTAAATAATTGGTACATAAAAAGTAAAGTCCCAAATAAACATGATGCAATAGCAAGTGAATGTGACTTATATGCGTCAAGAGAAGAAAAATAAATCTATAATATCCATGATATACAATGTAATGAATGCCCTAAAATTACTGGTGCACTTATAAAATTCTCTTAATGCATTTTAAATACAGCTAGGACATTTAAGTAACAATTTTTAATTTAAAATAGAAGGGAATTGTAATTTCAAATGAAATTAAACCAATGTTTGAGCATATGCACAATTAACCTTTAATATATTTTTCTTAAGGGAGAGGTATATATGAACTTCTCATGCAAAACTGGGATTAATTCCATAAATTGTATAGGAAGGGAGTTTTCGATTATTACTTGGCTACACGGAATAAGTACGTCCTGCAAAAATTGTGAGCCACGAACATGTAGTTGAATGGGTACTGAGGAACGCATTCTTACAGCAAAACCCAAGAACTAGTCCTTATATACTATTATAGTATTTTCAATATTCAGTGTGCTATTGGAAATATCATTAAAATCATCGATCTGTCAACTTTAGAATTAAAAACTTTTAAATAAACCTTTACCAATGTAATTGGGTATTTTGATCCGGCCAGGAACTAATTTAAACCATTATGAAAGGCCTTAGGCAGAACAAGTTGCTGTGAAACCATACTGTTTTATTAATTCAAATTAATGAAGGTTTAGTATTACTTTATTGTTCACTAAGCTACCTGTTTTTTTGTTATTCACAATTTATATTCATATCAATGATACAAGAAAACATCCTAAGTAAAATATGCAAAGCAATAAATTATTTTTTTAGTAGAACACCAAATTTCTATTTCTTTACCATCCAGTTATTGAAGTTATGAGCTGTGAGTCCTAAAATATTTTCTATTGTTTTTTATGACAATACTACTAATAACAGAAGGTCAAAACTTTCGTAACTTCTCAAATTAAACTCTCAGTACTCGTGCGAATATTTTGCAAATTCGATGCTGGAATGCTTGGGGCGCAGTCACACAACAGACCACATCTGTAAATTGCTACACCCAGAAAACCACAGTTTTCAAATTTATAAAACCATCACCTCAAGTCTCACTGATTTGACAATGAATTTGGATGGGTTTAATAAACCATGAAAGTGGAGAAAACGGATGATAAAATGATGTTTTAGTACAGTAAACTACGCCGTCTCAAGTAGTGAATTCGTTTTCACTCCAGCAGCCGCTCTAAAAACCCTGTGCACGGTAAGATGAAGCGATCTACGAGTTAAGGCTGAAAAGTAATGCACATATGCTTAGAGACCACACACAAAAACAAGTAGCAAGATTGGGTATGAATTTCAAAATCATAGAAATTTATTTTTCAACATAGCCACCGCTAAGGCTAACACCTTTCTCCCAACGTGTAATGAGTTTTTCATTCCGTCACTAAAAAACGACTTCTCTCGAATCCAGGACTTTGACAGTTGCCATCACCTCGTAGTCCGAGGTGTAATGATTACCCTTGAGGTGTTTCTTGAATTGAGGAAAAACATAAAAATTCCAGGGTGCAAGATCGGGGGAATACGAAGGGTGTGGAATCGGTTCAAATTTCAGATTTTGCAGAGCCTCTCCCGCTGCGCGCGCGGTGTGTGGTGAGACGGCGAGGTACCCATCGTGAACATATTTAACGGTATCCCAATTGTTCAATAATTAAGCCTACACGTCCTTTGGATATTCTCATATGGTTGGCGATACGATTTGGGAGATTCTCCGGTCATTTTGTATCAAATCTTCGATGAGTTTTTCATTTTTATCACCTGTGGTAGCGATTGGACGTCCGCTGCGTGTTTCATCAACAATTTTGGCTTTTCCAGTCTCGAGACCACGAAATATTATTCCCCATGGACTTTCAGTAGACCTCTCAACAACATTTTCTCCATAAACAGTCTTCAAACGACGATGAATCTCAGCAGGAATCACTTTTTCAGCAGTTAGATATTCGACAACAGCACGCTGATTAATTTGGGTTGACATAGCAGGAGAACACATCTCCATATATTCGCTTCTCAAAATACACTGCATGAATCTAACGACCCCAAACCTGCGCATGCGTGTTGAGGGGGAATGTTACTTCCACATGCCACCAGGAGCGCTTCTGAAGGCAATTTGTTTATGGTCTACAATCATGTTCGCTTTTAGCCTACCTTCGTGTGCCTTGTCTTTCCGAAAAATGCCCCTATCCTTCGTTTATAATAACTTTTTTCACTATTTACTCTAACCCTTGAGATAAAAAAAGGAGACTAAACATGAAAGCTCTTTGGATATATCTTTCCTTACAATTTTGTGAATTTAGCACTCAAAAATAGTCTTTCCTTGCTGATATAATTTCCAAAATATTTTAAACACCACCTTGCTTTGATTAAACACACCTTGCCATTGATTATATTTCTATGAACCGTACACATCAATTTCGACGCATTTCCTCGTCAACCGTCTCCACACTCCATCAATGAGCGGAAAATTCGATGTGTTACAAAATAGCAATGTCATGTATTCTTGTCTCGATGATATCAGCGGAAGACTGTGAATATTCTTTGAGGGGGGAGAATAAATCAGATCTTACGAACAAAAGACTTTTAATATTTAATCACGATTAACAATCAGAACGCACATAAGTAGTATTAATTCCATCTCCAAACCATAAAAAACATCGCTTGCGAAAAAGAAACATATTACTTTTCTCTTTCCGAAAAATGCTTGGAGTTTAGCATAGTTCTGAGCTTATTTTAGCTCTAGGTTTCCCATTGCCTTTCTCTAAAGTTTTCATGGCAATTACCATGTCATATCTTGGTATGTCATGGCATAATGTCAATTATCATACCACTTATGGCCGGAGATTAAGAATTTATAATATGTCACCATATTATGGATATTATCTTTACCTAACGCGTATAAAAAATGTCCTGAAAATAAAAAATAAATAAAAAGCATAATTGTTTTTTTTAAAGCCGTTTATGTTTCCAGAGCAAACGTAGAATATTGACGTTACCATGTTTAACGATGAGTTAAAGTAAAGAATACGGCCGAAAGAGACAAATTAGTTGTCTAAGATATGACGACAAAATGTGTGTGAGAATACTATATTACATGAAGAAAGGAATATAATGCAAATGAAAACTATGAATTAGTTCGATATTGAATGAGGTTATTAAATAACAAAAAAATACCAACATATACTTTTACGTTAGTGAGTAACTGGTAGAGAGATTTTTGAATAAAATGAAAAATAAAAGAAACTAAGAAACGATTCAAATAAAATTGTCTATGAAAGGAAAATCGTAGTGAAAACATGTATCGGAAAATATTTTAGATTTCCAAAACCAGTTTTAATGATATTAATGACTGTATGAAGATTTTTAGAGACATTTCTTGGTAATTTGAATGACAGGCTATTCTAATTAAATTTCTTGTTAATTACAAGACCGGATGTCAGCACCAACTCATTATGCAATGAAATAAACAAGTAAATAGACGGAATATTAGGAAAGAGCAGTAAATCGTTGAAAACGAAAGCATATCCATATCCATAATCTGTTAGAAAACGTACGTAAGTTTAATTGTATTTCTGAAGTCCTTACTCTCGTTGTAAGCTTTCCGTCAAATTGAACTCTATTACCCAATAGAAGTTGTGCTTTATTCTTGCCACAGCTATGAATGGCTCGAATATAAAAAAAATATTTGACCAGAGAAAATATATGACGTGCGCAAATAATTGTTACGACCTTATTTTAAAATAGTCGTGAGAGAAAATCAATAAATCATTATCAGTATATGGTATTCAACATCATTCTACTTAAATTTATTTTCAGTTTTAGTTTCACGGCCATGGGCACACGATTCTTTATGCTAGCTAAATAAAAAGACGTGGGTGTGTATCCCATTTGTGGTGGGGACATTTTGATTTACCGAGATATAAATTCACGAAGCGATGTTGTGCCTACCGTTGGATTCCGCGAAACGCAAAAAGCTACGGTCAACAAAGACTCGCTAGGAATTTTCGAGGGGAAAGAACTCATCAGGGGCTCCTTAATTTCATTTGCTGCGAGCTCAAATGGCCCGTCGTCGTTTTTCGTTACCGACTAAGGTTACAAATAGGTTTTTCGAAATGAAATGCACAAACATATACGAGCGGAGGGTCCTGTTCACTCTCTATCATCCCCGGGCCCTCAATTCCCTCAGCATCCACTTACATAGACATGAGACCCTTTTTCCTTCATCCCTCCATTTCCAACAAACCCTCCCCAACCCCTTTCAACCTCCTACCCAATTCGTTCAAAACGCTACGACAAAAGAAAGGACTGCCGCTTTTTCGTTGGGCACGGAGTAGGGATTGGTAGGGGAGGTGAATTGCCATGAATCTTTGATGGGAGCGAGCATCCCCTCTCTTACACTCCGCTATCCCACCCCCTCCCACTCTCCCACCCTGCACATCTCTCAAAAGCCATCTCACCCACTAAAACGCCCCTCTTTCTGTTCCCTTCCCCCATTGTCTAACCCGCAACCCTCTCGCCTATTCCATTTTGGACACATATATATATATATATATATTCTCCGACGGGGACAAAATCCCTCCAACCATTTTCCAAGGGGGCCACGCATCCCGGACGACCGTGATTTTCGAAGCCTCTCTCTCTCACACAGACACACTTCCCAACGCAAGTATTATATGGCTCTCCTCCGCGTCTTCTGATCCATTTATTACACCGAGAGGACATCTATTCTCTCGCCGCAATAGCACGTGTGATTTACATTTCGAGACTAAGACATCCTGCCCGGTTAGATTACTGTCGCTCATTGTAAATGCGCAATGTAACGCAAAAATAAATACATGGGACGTTACGACTCTCACATAGAGGGAATATGGATGGTAAAAGGAAGAATTTTCCACATGGTATTAACTAGCGTAAAAAAATCTCTGGAGCTTCTTACAGCTGAGTGACTCGAACGAAAAAGAGCCGAAATTCGTGAAAAGAATTGGGAAGGGCTGTCCCACAAATCGACACACTGCGCACTGAGACTCTGTGAGGAAAATAAAGTGATGCGCAAGACTGAAGAAAAATGGCTTGACCAAAACTCAACATGGCGGGGGGTTGACCAGATTCCTCAGCCCTCCAGTAGCGTTGTCTGCCTCCAATACATCATTACTGTAACGTCACACATTAAAACCAGATTGATTTATTTGTGATTTAGAGTCAAGAAATCCCCAGATACAAGAATACAGTTTACATTTAAGTTGTACTAGGATTTACATTTTGAATTGTTTCTCTTCATATTATTTTCCATCAAATCATCAAAAATAATCATCATGATTAATCAGGATTAACCATAAAAAACAATTTTTATTGGGAAAATTATTTGTAGTCAATAAGTAGAAAACTATTATACTCTCATGAAGAATATATTCTTTCGATTGCTATCAAGTATTTCCGACGCAGTCATTTCACAACATTTAATAAAGATAACATGTTGGAAAATATTCATAAATTGGGAACATGAGGTACTTTCAAGATCAGATTATCAATTATGATATGAATTATGATATCAATTATGAAGCTAATACCAAGAACGTTGAGGAAGGAAAAGTATGACTAACTTGATGGGAGGAAAACTTGCACTATGCTATGCTAGAAGGAAACTATGAAACTAGGAAACTAGGATCAATAACGTAATGAAAAGGACGGCTTCTTACTTGCAATGAAACAAAAAATTGAATATCCCGCTTAATTTGTAGACTACGAATAAAAGCATGTTTATCAAAACGAAACATTTTCTAGGAAACTTGTTTCATAAAAATAATTCAAAACCCAATTTTTATAATTTTTTCGTCAAATTTTTGACCATTAGCTCCTTTTTTAACAGTCTCCAAAATATCCCTAGGAAACGGGGACATTTTTGAAAGTAGGAAAATAATATGGATAATGGAATATTCAATGGCGGATATTGAAACTATAGTATCCTGACCGCTGAAACCAAAAATATCTCTGTCCTGCTTTATTTTATTCTGTCTGTAGCAACGACCAATATGTACTGCATGCTGGCTATTCGAAGTTTATGCCGAGAGTATTCATAGAATAGAGCACTGGCTCTTTGCCACATGGCCCCAACCAACTCAACGTAAAGTGGTAATTAACAAGAGTTACACAACATTTATTATTAATTGATTTCTACGGGAAATCTCCTCCTTTACTTTTCTTATCTCCGTTGCTTTATCCGCTCTTTTCTTTGATGCATAGTATATGTATTGTCTGTCAGCCAATGTAAAAGCCTTTGTGCCGTTTTGTTGCTTTGCTTTGGTAAATTAACAATTTTCAGCTTATAAACGTTTAAGAAACAAAAATAAATTATTTATTTCAAGTAAAAGTGATTTTTAATTAGCTTTTTCTGGTTACTATTTAAGAAAAAATATTTTTCATCAAATATCTTGTTTTTTTTTTGCCAAGTTTTAGATTGCCATTGAAACTAAGAAGTTTCAATGGCTTATGACACGAAAAAGAACAAGTAATGAAAGTCTGTGCACATAGTAATACGAAAAAAGTTTCACTCTTAAATTGCACTATTTAAAGGTAAAAATTTTATATGACGTACGTCAGTGTTACGAAAAACGGCCGATCCGTTATCGTAGTAAGTTCAACGAAGGGTTTCACATATGTGCGATTACTTTCTGTGCATCGCACGACTTAATAATGAATTCGTGCTAAACTAATGCATAATATACAACGATTGTAACGTGTTGGAATCTAGTTGTCTCAATTGCTACTTAATGTAATTCACTCAGCACATTGAAATGAACGAAGTAACTTAGTAATTTCACACGAAGTACCAGTGGAATTTAAAGGTTACTTCTTCCATTTCAATACGTAGGGTATATATTTAGAAAGATACTAAATGATCGCGCAGCCAAAAATAAGATAGATGACGAAATATTACTAATCTGGATGGATCCATTCATTGCCATTATTTTCAAAATTCAATTAATCAAAATACTCGCGTATTTGCACAAAAGAAGAGCCTTTTCTGAATTTGAGGCAAATTCACCATTACTGGTCAATAGCTTGGGATTCCTCTTCATAAATGGGTGTAAATGAACCTCCTGAAATGTTATCTTCTTATATATTTTTTCTGCTCCACCTACATACAGGTAAGTTTAGTAATGTTATATAAAAATAATTCGCTCAGATGAGAGTGTTTGGTTGTTCTCAGGTATACATTACGGCTAATTGCTTCATGTACCAGGTTTAATCACGGCGATGTCCAAGGCTCTCTCATTTAGACTCCAAGTCTACTATTTTATAGGAAGTTTATTTTTTTTAAAGCAACAGGATGATCTATAGAACAACAATATATTTCTTGAGACTGTACATTTGAATATTTTCATTAATATTTTATAGGGTCAATTTTTGCATTAATATAAAATCGAGTATTTATACAAAGAGGACAAAACTCCGGAAGAATGTGAAAATAATATCAAGAAAACGTGTATATTTGCAGAACCGCCCAGCTCAATGTTTTCCACACTTAAAATATGTCAATATTATCCCAGCCTAACGAAGGGACAATGTGGAAACGAAGTTCAAATAATATTTGCAAAACGAATTCAACAAGGGAATATTAAGGTTAAATACTCTGAGAATATTACAACCAACATGGATATTTGCATTGAAAACAATCTATATCAGTTTCTTGAATGATCGTAATAATAAAAACTCTGTGAAATTACATATGAAAAATATTTATTAATCCTTAAATCTTAAAATACCTCAACTTGATTTTAAAAATATAGGTACCTTCAGTCAGCAAAAATAAGGACACAAATATTCCCAATTTAGAGATATTAAAGTTAATCTGATGATGTATTGCCAAGTTTAATAATTGATACTGAACTACTAAAATATCACGCATACTTTCGAAATAAGCATTAGGGGCGGTAAAGGAAGAAGAGAGAACACATAAAAAAAGAACACAACATCATTTTCGGGCGTAAGAAATAGAAAATTAATAGAATTGACAGAGACCTATTTGGCGCGACCATATGGCAAACATTGGTCACCGAAAGTGATATTTTGTAAACAATATCACTAAGGTAACAAACCATCACAATATCAATTCTGCAGTATGTAAGAAAAATAAAATTCATTATTTATTGAGGTTCATTGAAGCCAAATGTCAAAATATTCACAGAGAGAATAATAAATTATTTTAACGCAGAAAGGAAACATATGGAATAACATTTGACATTAAGCACAGTCGACTTGGAAACGCTGAATTGGGTACATTAAATTGGTCATTTTTGCAGTAAAACAAATGATGGAAAGGTATTCTCGCGCGTATGCAACATTTAGAATCCTCGATGAATGCGCATTTAACGTGAATGTGTGACAGATGTTGGATCACATGAAGTGAATACCTTTAAGTGACGTTGCAAAAATTTTACAAAATAAAGGTCAAAACAAGGTTTAAAATCCTAAAAATGGACGTTTCCATTCGTTAGGAATACTTTCGAACTTGGACGGAAATTCAATAAAATAACGATTGAAAGAGAAGTAAACAGCAATCGCGGCCATTAAAAACAATTTGTACTGTACCTGCAATAAAGTTTCTAATAGGAACTTTACCATTTACCAAAATAATGCATTTGGCTAGGGGCACAATGCAAACAATATGGCCATGATGCATCAAAAATTGACTACGTAGCTCAGGGATTATTTTGTTGTTTGGAAGTTTCTTTCCTATCGGAAAATATCTGAAACTTTGGAATTTTCCACGAATATTCTTATGTAAGACGATACGAATGATTTGAATAAAATAAAGAACTAGAGGCTAAAAAAAACTGGAGGTTGAATTTATGTTCCTGTGAGCAGCTAACTATTCAACTCGATGCCGTAGCTAATCTCCAAATTTTACTTCATTGTATATATTAATCTCGGGTACAGCCAAGAATAAATTAGTTACCATGGAAATCCTACTAGGAATAACAGATGATTTATACACACAGACACGCACACATTTTCCTAATAACCGGGAAGGAGGAATTATGAATGCCAGACCACGAAAGAGAATTGTGTGTGTCAAGCCTAAACCAAAGTGAGTGAAAGATATTTGGGTTCTTTGTTACGTAATCTGTCATTGTCAATTTAAGATGTTTGTTGAAGTTCCCTATTCATACGTAGTAGACTATTACGTAGTAAACTATACGTAGTAGAATAAATACGTAGTAGACTAGTGAATAGAATACAAATATGATAATTTAAATAGAATTCTTATTAGACTTCAAATTGCAAAACACATGTTGTGACATTTGCTTTTGCATAAAACTTGGCTAAGAATTATCTTGTTTTCTTGCTCATGTAAGCCTATATTTTAGATTATGTGCTGGGTTTGCTCATGCAGTAGCTTTATACCCCATCGTGATCTATGATTAATGCTTTGTATGACTTCTATCATCAAATAAAAAGATTTGAATTCATGTGGCAGCAGGGAATAACTACCACAGGCAAAGAATCGATAGAAGCTATGTGGAATTATTATAGGGAATCCTTTATTTCCCAGCTGAAACATGACGGAAGCAAACGATTTTCGCAAATACTTTAAATGTTTCTTCAATTAACATTATGAGCACAAGTAACAATCAAATAGACATACTCTCGTACTGTGGTGACGAGGTCAAAGCTAGAACCTAGGGAACTACGGAATAATTCCCCAAGTCAGAGTGTGGAGTAGTTTACAAACAAAAATCACCAATTCACACTAAATTGTATAGAAAAATAAAGCCTTTGGTGTAATTGAGGCTAAAACATGACGACAAAAGCAATGGGTACGTTAGAGAACAAAATAACCAATTTTATAGCGGAAGGCATGGCATCTAAAAGTCGGAAACGCCGCGCTGTATCAATTTGTTTTCTAAGAAAATTTTCCTGATTGTTTAAGCTGTAAAAACTCCATGTTATAATTTCAATATAATTTTAAAGCATAAATAATTTACACAGCACATGAATGGAGAGACAAAGGAAAATCGAAATGTTTCAAAAAATACACGTCAGCAATGAGATAATGGAGGATTAAATTGTTCGCAAGGGAATGATATCTCCCAGGTAACAATAGAAAGGCAAATTATGTTCGCTGTCATGGAAGCTAAGAAAATAGGAAATGGGAGCGGTTTCTAATCCTATTATTTTGATATCGGAACGCTGCGAGGAAATCCTAATGACAAATGAAAAAAATTTGTTAGCATTTAAGTGCATTTCCTAGTAACTTAGTTATATTTTCAAAAAATAAATAATAAAATGTAGTGTAATTGAAGTGATTAGGCGTTAATGTCTTTGTTTTTTCTGGTCTGTCAATGCGCAAGTGCCGACTGCCGTACTTGATGAAGGAGAGCTCTGGAGATACGTTATATAATATTTATAAGAATTTTCAAAATATTTTACCTTTATATTTACAGATAATCAATAAAGAATTTAAAACTCATTCATAAAAACGTAAATACGATATAATGGTATATGATTGCATCAGTAATTAAGTTCATATGATATCATAAAATTAAGTTAATTTGGAATAGGAACACTGACGCCAGGGCCTGGATTTTGCGGACTATTGAATGAAAACGCGGGACGATTAATTGTGATATACCTAGTGAAACATGCTTACATATAAAACATTCTGCAGAAAACGAACAACAAGTATAATTAGTAAACATCACCATCTTCCGTTTAAAAAGAATTTTCCAAAATTTCAAATATTTTGTCAAAAGAAGAATGCGAGTATGAAACACGAAATTCCCATTTGTATCCCCAAAGAGATAACTTTTATAAGATCCCATGCAAATAAGACAATGAAATCACGTGGGGTAGATTGTAGTGATGATGATGGAGGTCGCGGGAGGGACAGGTCGAAGCATTTGGATTCGAAGCATGCGGCCATGTGGAGATTTAGGACGGTTCCATGCTAACGTTGCGGAGGAACGTACTGGAGTTGGGGGAAAGGAGGGTGGATGCCACGGGGAAGAAATAAAGGGATGGATATCTTATTAGGAGAAAAAAAATGAACCTTGTGATAGTGGGAAGATGTCATGGAAACGAGGGAATTTTGCGGAGGAAGGATGATTTTTTTCAACTTTTAACTTTCCGCTTGAGAAAATGAATGGTGAGTCTAAGTTCTAAGAAATATTGGTTTCATAAATCGTTAAAAGAAGTCACAGCTAAGACTGCGTGTATCAATTGTGAGTGGGCATTTTTGATTTGACATAGCTTTTTATTAAAATGACAATAAATACGATTGAATTCGGATTACCACGTGTTTTACAACCGTTAACATTTGCAACCGGGGAAAATAAAAAAATAATAAATAATAATAAACTGTAATTTTAGGTTATTAGTACTTAAAAAAGTATTTTCTGAACAATATTTGTCATAAATATTAGGGATAATTTGATAAACAATGGCACCTCTAGGCACGGAAGTCAAATCCGTCGAAATGTAAAATTGATTAATGACCGCCTGCATATGGACGAATAGGCAGCAAGAAGCACTTGTAAGTATCGCGGATGGCCTAACATCACGGCGTTAAAATATCCCGATTGTAATTTTCCCAGCAAGAGTTTGCAGGTCGTACCTGATGAGAAAGAACTACGGGAAAGACTAACGGATCGAACTAAAATGGCGACGGTGATTTTAAAAATTAAGAGTCAACAGGTTATTTTACGAGATACAAAATTCAATTTTATTGGATTAATAAACTTAAAGTTTTTTGTATGCAAGAAGTGTTTAGCGAAATAGTGAAGTAGCTGACCAAACTAAATGAATTGTGAAATTATATTAACGTTTAAGAAGGGTATACTGAACAGTATAATGGTATGATGGATGATGAAATGGAAAGATAAGACTGAAGAAGAAGGAAATCACGGATCAAGAACTAATATACCGGGCACTGCATTATTAATGTATTTTTTTAAAGGATAGCCAGCATTTAATTTTTAAGCGGGCTCAAAGGACTAATTACAAATAAATTTCTCTGCAAAAAGAAGAAAAGTAAAATATTTCTGTGAGTCATGGCACACCAGGTAGCAAAATCCCAGTCGTAAGAAGTTCATATTAAATAGTAAAATTTTAGAAATGTGTTAATTTTATGCTTATGATGCAGCCAAAAAAAATACTGTTACAACTAACGAAAAAATGATCCATTATTGTCATGGTTTACGTATTTAGTTGAGTAAACTGATGAATAGCCAAATTATTCCAGAGATGGTTGAGGAATTTTTGCGAGGTGTCGTAACCTAGTGTATTTGTTTATCATGAGAAGCCAAGTATAAGAGATATCGTATGCGGATATACCAGGTCCTACATTGAGATCAGCGTTTTCTGATGATCCAATTAGTTGTCTGAAACCACACTTTCCTAAACATGATGGTTTCCACACTTTGGTTCTTAATTCAACATTCCTAACTACCAACAAATGGCTTCGGCAAAGAAAAATAGTCATCAGCGAAGAATAGTTAAGATAACTAAGCATAGATTAGCGGCTTAGAATGAGTAATATTTTGCCCAATAAATAAGTAGAATGATTTTTCCCTACGGGCTAGAGTGGAGAGGTTGGTGACGAGAAAGATGGTGAGAGATCTTGGATAAAGTAACGCAACACGTTTAAGTTGCCTGTGAACCGTTACAGTGGACGAAGTTTTGCTGGACTGATCTCCTGTTCGGGAGTTCCACCATGATATCACTATTCTACGTTTCATGCACCAACGACAAGCGATAAAATTTCATCTTAAGCTCGAAAAATTAGGTTCGGGAGATGAAACAAAGCCCACATGAACGGTTCTCCTCTGGTGTGAGGTGCTCCGACAGAAGAATTCGACAATGAGAACGCTTTGGATATCCGTCAATGACACAGCGGCAAAAGGGTACATACAGAGAGAAATATGCTAAATTCCGAGAGGCAATTTCCGGAACATTCCAATCAATTTATTATATCATGCTAAATAGTATCATCTTCCAAAAGAATTTGACTTTATGACATGAAAAAAATAGATAATTAGGATGGAAACATTACGTAGATCAAATAAAATCAAAACAAATATAAATTTATTTAAAAACAACTCTACTTAAAATATTATGCAGATGCAGTATATGCTGATGCAGTGAATACGGGAGAATTTACATAATATCTCACAAAGGAAAATGAGATGCTCATTTGAAATGAGGTCAAAAGGAAACATTTTGTGCTCGCGAACAATTTTTAACTGCCCCGTTAAGTGTAGTATAGAGAAGTTATGGGATGAGAGAAAGAAATGGGAATTTAAATGCAAGAGGAATATTGAAGAAATGGCGTTAAAGGAAAATAAAAATACCGACACAAAAGGCCTCTGAGGAGACTGGAGGGAATTGAGGACACGGGGCTGAACGAGGCAGTGTGGGAAGAGGAATAGGGTGGCTGGCTGCTATTGCAAGCTGAAAGGACGTCCCTTTCGGCTCTAATATAAAAGGAGAAGAGCATGGAGAAGCTAAAGGAAAAAAGAGAATCCTCGTGGTACAAGGACGTTGAGAGAGGGGAAGAGAAAATGCCTCACGCTTTTCTTCTGCTTCTCCCTCCTTCCATTATTTTTCCTTGTCTTGTATCATCCTTCCAATGAACACTTATCTGCTCATCCTCGCACTTTTGGATTAGATAAAAGCTTCAGGCCATATGATATTTGTATTTTTTTTCCTGCTCCTCTCATTTTATTCCAACATATAGATTAAACATAGGGATATTTATTTTTTCTACCCTAAACGTGTTTGTTTTTAAATATTGATCATTCCAGCTGAAAATATTCCTCTAAAAACTTTCCTTTGTCTCTTGTTTAAAATTATCGTTAAAAATGCAGTATACCAACTCATAATGAATACTTGAGAATATTTTTTGAAGGAAATATTGCTGACTAGATTTGAGTTGAGTGTCAAATCGTATTTTCCTCTCCATTTCTCCTCCGATAGTAAAAATTTGATTGTGACAATCACATTAAAGATTTTGCAAAGATTAATGGGAATTACGTAGTACAAAAAAGATTTTTAAAAAGTTTTTCAATATATCTTAAAATAAACATCGCATCCTTTATATTGAACTGCTCATAAACATTCTGCCTCTGAACCAGCAAAAATTATTTTTCAGAAGTACTACAAGTTTTCATTATTACACAACATAAATATCCCATGGAAATAAACATTAAAAAATAAAAAGAAATCATTTAGTTTTTTCTTTGTTTTCCCATCTGGAACCACGTGATCCACAGCAAACTTCCAGATGGGTTAAGGTCATGATCATTTTGTTTAGTATCAGTGGTTTTTTTAAAGCGTTATCAAATATCATGAAATTGGACGTAGTCTTCGTAATTTTCAATTCAAAAGTTCATTGGTAGATATCGTTATGTCCAAACAAATTTAAATAATCAGTAGCTGATGGAAACTGAAAAACCACAAAAACATACTGGCGTACATTGTTTAACTCATTACACAGATAGTGCATCAAATAAATAGTATTCCATAATACGATATTAGATACTATTAACTCGGATACGGTCTTAGCTTGGACTAAGTATTTTATTTTTTTGGACATTCAATAAGGCATTTTCTTTAATTTCTCATATCTCATTTAAGGCATTCCATGGGAACGTCTAATACACTTTAAGAGAATTTCATCCTTAAACCTACATCAGAGAGGTAAAACTTTTTACTAATTTTTCTTCTGCTGGATTTTGTTTCTTCTGTAGTTTTTAAGTATGTGTTGATCGAAAATATGCCTAAAGTAGTAAAGTACCTTTTAAATGTAATTACTTTGAAATAAGTTATGAAGGAACTGCTTGTCTCATTCTTTTCTTGAATAACATGGTATTAGTATTCCTATCCTCTTTACTTGAATAGTAATATGCATTTCTGAAATCTGTATTTGAACAAATTGAATAGCTTCATGGTTTTTTGTATGCAGTCTGTATAGCTGTACGAGTTCATGAACACGGATGTATGAGCATGAATGTTGGCGTTGATATGATGTACTTTATCTTTTGAGAAATGTTGACCTATAAATAACTCTATAGATATATTTGCAAAACCATAAATAATATATTCCACTTGAATTAAAGTTAAACTGAAGATAAAGTTATCGTTTAATTGTTCTTTAATCGAGCGTCTAACTTTTTATAGCCTTAGAAATTCGGTGCCCGGAGCAAAATAACATGCTGCATGAGTTGGAACTCATTATTGTTTACAATTGCTCTTGATTTTTCACTTATACTTCATAATTAAATGTGTTTTTCGACTAAATTTCATCCAGAATAATCAACTACATGCATTTTCCCATACAAAAACACACGTGCGTTCCCAATGCTCCTTCCACAAATGCACTTTTTTAGGCTTATTTCCGTCAGAGTAGTAGATTAAATTCAAATGTAAAGGCATTTGCTTTGTATTTACTTTATTTTAACCATTTAAAAAGTTTTTAGGCAAGAAGAAAGACAAAGTTTTTTCTAAATAAATATAATATGCCTTCCTTCTCAGTTTAAAAAAAAAGTATTTCAAATAACTCGGCTAACTGTTTCCAGAGAGTTTCAAGTGAGTTCCCTCAACCAGAATATGATGGGCACCAAATAATGTCCTATTCCGCTAATTTCATTTTCCATATCCTATGCATCTACAACCAGTTTGGATTTTCGAAACCATTCATGTTTTCGGCAAAAAGAACAGCAATATTAGTATTTTTTTCACTAAAAAGTCACCAAATATCAGAGCAATGTGTTTTCACTTATAATTCAATGCTCTATCGACCTTTATTAGAAAATTTTGGCTCACATTCACCGAACTGATTTCATTTTCATATCGTCACACTAAGCCTTCAAAGATTTTCAATAAAAAGGACATTTTGAATTAATTCTTAATAAAGTTTGCCATTATTATTTATTTGCCAGTTATGGCCAGGTTTTTTATGGACTCAGACACTACTAGGCATAATACTCCCAAGTTTTTACTCGCATTATTCATTTGTCTTTAAGTCCTACATTACATTAACACATTCTATCTCACTATCTCGTGTCAAAAGTCTCCAATCTACGTTTATTCCTTTGCCTAAAAACCGTTTCTGAATCATATTAAGCTATTCTAATGAATATTTCTGACTTTTGTCCTCACGATTTGTCACCTATTAATTTTATTTTACCGACGGAATCTAAGATCTACATTCGGATTCCCCTTCCTGAGTCATTAGGAAATATAAGGTATATGCTATGAGTTGGGCTATAAAAGTTGAGCTGGGTTTCGCATAGGCTCGCGGGTCATTCACTACTCCTGGTCTAAATATTACTCAGGAAATTAATTTTCTTCACTCTCCATGAATCACATTTATCTCTTTCCTAATCCGATCCAAATAATTTAACACCCGCATCGACTCTTTCTTAACATAGAGCAATATCAAATCTACTTCAGCAACTCATCCGTATCCACGCCTACGACGGATTTTACATGACTTCACCACCATAAAGATTTGGAGGAAAAACATTCGGCATCTGCGTTTCTTTCTCACGTCTCCCTTTACCCCATTCATTCATAATCACACTGTCAAAAATTTGACCATATTTGCAGGCCATCTATCTTCTTTAACTCATTCCAGTCCATCCTTCCCAGAGAAACCCAGGAACAATATCCCTAACCCTTTTCTGCCCTCGTAAGTCTGGGCACTCGGCCAGTCTTTTAACAGTTGCCTACAGTTGGTTAATCACCCGAATATGTAATGTAAGTTACTTTCGAATGGTCTATTCTCTGCGTTCCTCTTATCCTCCACAGTCATTTCTGAGGGGCTATTTATGCACGCACTCACATGGAGGGAAATGGTGACGAGAATGGCCTTTGAATATGTACTGAAAGAAGAAGTAATCGAATTCTCAGTTCATAGATACCTATTTTGGCCCTTTACAATTTAATGAATAAGACGAGTGTGACTCAATGCTGCCACCAAAAATGCCCTATATCTTCAAAATTTTAAAATAAATCAATAAAAATTAACAAATTCACATTCTAAAAAATGAATAAAATAAAGGAAACATCGCTCGGAGAGCGCAAAATAAAATTTCATTATAACTCACACCTCAACTCGTGGGCGATGCAATGGAGAAATGCTATAAATGCCCGTAGAGAACAATCCATTAAGCCACTTAATTTAGTGGAATTTTATGGCAAATACAATGATGTTATACTCTCAGTGGAAATGGGTAATATAAAGTGAAGACGTTCTGATGAGGAATATTTTCAAAATTCTAAAAAAATTATGTTCGTAAACATTTCCGGAAATGATTGCTAATCTTAAAACTAAAATTTGAATATCTATTATGAAATTTAAATAACAAACATAAAAGAAAATTGGAAAATGCATTAAATTTGTTTTGGCAAAATGTAGCTATATTATTGGTTACAATACTATGCTAAATTTTGTATTAAAAATGTTCCATTCTTTTTAATGTTTGAGTAGTATGTGAAAGTTCATGTACCCATATAATGATAATATTTAAAATATTATTAACAAAATCGAAGAACAGAGAAATTTCTCATAATTTTCATTAACGAAGAAGATATCTCAGATTGTTGAATCATAATTTTAATCCTATAGGAAGTAACCCCAATAAAAATTTATAAATTATGGGCCGAATTTCAGTGAAAGTCAAAAATGCAAAAACACGATTTCCTTTTATATTCGTATTAACTTGTGTATGAAGGTTTTAAAATCACGAATCATAATCTAGATATAAACCATAATCTAAATATCGGAAGTTAAATTGCGACCATTAACATTAGAAATGAATATGATATGGAAATATTCGATAAAAGATTAGTCCACAAGGATATGCCCTCCCAATATTAATTACACCATGTTACCTACCAACTTATACAGTTTCGAGAAAAAAAACTTGTACCACTCACAAGTTTCCTACAAAATAGTAGTATTAAATAGTAGTAATATAAATGTGTCTTACTCAATCATATTCAACAGTCAATAAAAATTCCATTTTAAAAAAAGGAGGTCATTTGAAATGAGTAAGTGTAATTCAAGGAAAAAAGAATTACGGTCTGCAAAATTAGTAATAATGCGTACGAGAACATAGCTACGCTATTGCTGTGGTTGGTGAAAAAAACCCAGACACAAGGAAAAAGGAAGAAAGTTTCTGACAATTGCTAAGGTGGTGGACAAAAGACAATGTTCACTTGTTCAAAACCTCAAAAATATTTTTGTATAGAAGTTATGTTTGTAAGATAGTTTTGCTACATTTTGCAAAATTAGGATGAGACCTTGTTATTTAATTTAATTTAATTCATGAGAGCGAAACACTTTTCGTCCAAATGAAATGCCGTAAAATTTTCTACTTAGGCTTTTAAATACGTAGTATTCATCGAGGAATCTAAATGCGAGGAGTGAGACATTTTCATAACTTCATTTTTGAGATTAAAAAAAGAGATATTGTCCTGAAGAAGAGATGTGAGTAAAGAATAATTTTTAAACTTAAACTATGCGCCTGTTTTTAGAGAATTGTGGACATGGCAGTTATCTCTAACCATTACTGGATATGGTGTTTTAATAATAATATAAACTGTGAAGTAGTCCATTATTAATACATACGAGTATGTATGCCATCCCTCAGAATGTTGGAAGGTCTACAAACATAATATTTCAAACTAATACCTTAGCTACTAGCCATTGTATATGTACGTGTATCGTCTCTTTCGTATATGATAATAAGCGAATTACTTGTCATAGATTGTATTATTTACAGGAAGTAAGGCTTTACAAGTTGTGTATCACAGTTGTTTCAAGTGCAAAAAGCATATACTTGAATGAACTTAGTGAGAGAGTTGCACAGCATGACATAGATTTTGAAAAACTATTAAATAATGAAGGGGTGTATTCGTGGGTATTTCTGAAACAATTAATGTACAATCATTAATCAAAAATTATAATAATTTTTTTCTTCAATCAAAATAGTAGGCCAATGTGTCACCTAAATTAGACAGAGAAAACATCTGGAGGTAACACCAGCCTTGTTTATAATGGCTACCAAAGACGTCGGAATGCAATGCGGAAAATGTGTGCTTGGCGGCGAACTAGGGAAGCACAACTTTTCAAGCCCAAAACGTCTTCCACGCTATTCCACTGGTCCACTCAATAATACCTTCTAATATGATAAGTATGTCTCAGGAGATGTTTTGCGGGGAGGCATTCGTAAGCACGGTGAGAGGAGAGAACGAGAACAAGGCCTAAGTGTGATCTTCGGGAAAGCCCAAGGGGAGGCGGGATCTTTCCTTTAATGGACCGTGCCCGTGCAAGAAAGTGAGGCAGGGGGGGGAGGGTGAGGCATGATGCGGAGATAGCAAGAGAATGGAGATGGGAAATGCAGAAGGTGGGGGAACACTCTGAAGAGCGAGGAAGAATATGTTTACCCCTCTTAAGATAGGAGAGATATTCAAGGAGTTAATGCAACGGAGGATGAGGGGGAAGAGATACGAGGAGAGGTTGAGGAAGAGGTGAGCGGGGAGATGGGGAGCGAAGATAAGTGCAAGTGTGCTCGAGGAGTAAGGGCTCGGTGAAGGAAAAGGTTAGAGGGAAAAATGGAATTAAAAAAAAGTATTTTCGAGACAAAGGATGTAACACTGAAGTCCTCTCACTATGTCATCCTGATCCAACCATACGGAGCTACCTTTATAAAATAATGTGAAAAAAGAAAGGAACTAGTTAACATGATATTGGATTAAATAGAAAACAACGGAGGAATATAGGGTCAAATTTATTCAAATTAAAAATTAATTACCTTATTTTTTTAACAAAGGAAGTTCTATCTGGTTAAAAACTGTATACTTACCCAAATTACCTAATTACAAAGTTTTAAGAGCCGAGAACTCTGACGCAAGTTACTTCCATTACATGAATTGCTAAGTTTTCCTCACACGTTTTATGTATTCAGCTTATTTTATTATGCCAAGCAAGTCTTTTTAAAATTATCAGTATGATTTCATTATAAATGGATTTAGTTTAGATTGTTTGCATTTATCAGAACACACAGTATCATACTAGACATAGTGAAACCCTTCAGTGTAGCTTTTGAAGGGAACTTCGTCCTTAAGTTATATTTACTTGAAAGGCAAACGGAAAATATTGTCATTAATATGAATTAAAACGTTAGATTGTGATAAGATAGTTGTATAACCATCTGCGTAAATGACTAGTTTAATAACGATAATAAGTCACATTTTTCATATGATTATACAATGTAACATTTGCTAATTCAGATGTACCGAGATAAAATAACCTCTAATTGGAATTAGCAGCCTTTACTTGTGTGTATATTCAGAAAAATATGAGAATTAAAGTTATTTCAGGCAGAACTCATTTTACTGTTCGTGGAGGCAGTCATACAAAATACCCGTTATTACTCTCATCGATGCCGACATTGTTGCTTGTTAGCAATACTATTATTAGTTCTGAGACAATTATAATTTAGTATAAATTCGGCATTATTCAAAAGACTGATAATAAAAACAGAAAAATACGTGCTCAAGTTTATATTCCTGTAAATTGTTCAGCGTCATTACATTAATTAATACTATCGAAATTATCAGTCACATTTGCTTACGCGACTTTTTGACTGAACAGTATGCCATACAGTAAATAATGAATGAATAATTGGAAGATTTATCGCTCTCATAATCCATATGAATAATTCCGTTCAAGGGTCGCTTAGCAGTGAATATTTTATTATCTTGTCGGGTACATAAATTTTCGCATAGGGTTCATGGTTTGAAATTTATTCATCCAGGAAACAACAGAAAATAAATAAAACTTAGTGAAATATGCTTTGATTATCATACTATTAGTTGACTCAATTTCAAAGGATATTGTAAGTATCGAAAATATCATAATTATCATTGAAAAACATTATACGAACAGAATAATGGATGAGAGAATTAGGTAAAGGTCTACTTTCGCAGACGGACAATGATATTATGATGCTTGATATACCTTTCTGACTGCGTTTTATTGGGGAATTATTGGAATGAAGATGTACTTCTTGAAGACAGTAGAACTTGCGCGAGAGTACAGATGATAATTGGGGTTGGACAAGGACTACAAAGTTGACACTCACATTATGTTTTTCCTTGAAGTTGTTCTATTCAATACGAGGAATCAATAGAGATAGTTTACTGGATTCGCACTCAGAAACAAACTGAAATGCTTCAATTATTAGTGATACCTTAAGGCACATTAAAACATCATTCTTCACTGATTCAAAATTACTTTAAAAGGAACACGATCCACTGCTAACAGCTATTCTCGAGCCATTTCACCCCACCTCTTAACGAGCAAGACCTATCGTCCTTTCTCTCTCTCCCACGCACACAAATCAATGCGTCACGATCATGCATCCTTGAGACGAGTCCACTTCCCCTACCTGATCCAGCCTAATGGTTAGTTTCCATCTGACCGTCACCCCGAGGGTGCGGAGCGGCCCTTAACGAGGTAATTAACGCCAGGCAGGAGGCTTATCACGGACACGTGTCTCGAGTTTCCCATTGTGCTCGCCACTCCCCAGAAGTCATGCGCTAGGACGACTGCGCTGAATAAGGTATAAGGGGGGGAAGAGCGGCCGGGAACTGGAAGGTCAGGTCCGCTTTAACGGACCAGTCAGCACCTCAACTCCTTACAGCGTTAACCGATGAGGATCTAACAGCTGAAAATAATTACTTCGTAGGAGTCTCGGATATCTTAAATGATTACCAAATTTCCTTTTCAGAGTTTGTTTGCGGAAGGAGTCGCTGCAAATAATGGACGTTATATTACACGCGTGTTAGGTTGACACCGATTTCCACATTATCATGCCTTTTTACATCGTCTAATTGCGTAGGACCCTTAGTTTTCAACATTCCTCGCATTTTACGGGCACAATTCCTGGAATATTGGCTGCAAAGACGATATTGATTTACACCATGCGGTCGCGACCTCTCCCTGAACGCTTATGAAAGCCCTTTTTCCCACATCAAGTGCAAAGTTAAAAAAATCTTGTTGAACTGTAGTGTACTCATAACTTTTTCGTCGATTCTTTTTCCCTTCATACCATGTTGCTCTACTGTTATACTTTGAAATTCTTAATAAAAATAATCCATTACTCAAATAATTTGATCCTGATTTTTCTTTTTAAAGTTATGTATAGGTAAGACAAGTAATTCAAAAAAAGGCTTTCATTTCGCAAACGGTCACTTAAGATAATAAACACATTATTTTGAATATCATATTATTCTTGAAACATAAGTATCAACAGTCTTCCGCCTGGCAGAGAAACGTATTTCCACAAATGGTTTCTTCGAGAATTATAACGGGAAAGATTAATTTACGATTCCATTCCACTTCATCAATAATATATAAAATCCTCTAACATTGAAGCATAACCGTATGAACTATAGAGCTTATCATATATTAAGCAATTCACGTTGCCAAGTTTTAAGATTTGATACTAAAAAGTTAATAGTAGAGAGTGCATCAATAAAAAAACTGCACAATGAATAGAAATGTCGTGGAGACAGCAATTTTTATGAAAATACTTTTAAAGAATCACAGTAAAACTTCAGTACGCGGAGTAAAACTAGGGAAAAATAATAAAGTAATTTTAAAAAAATATTTCTATTGATAAAGTTACACGCATGTAACGAGTACAAACAAAGACTTACTATTTATACTAAGCCGTAATTGTTAAATTCTTTTGTAAAGATGTAAATGTTTTTTAACCAATGTTAATGTTTTTCTATGCCAACTTTCAATATTCAGGGGGCAGGGAGCATCTGTACTCGTTCGTTTTTGAGACACAGTTTTGTACACAAATTTAATAGTTTTCACTTTTGTTCGCTAATAAATCCAATAACACGTCACGGGGATAAGAGTGATTTTTTACACAGGACTTAACTATATTATTGTTTTTAGTCTTTGTGCCTGTTACATCATTAAGCCTAGAATATTTCTATAGATATTTCAATCAATTGGTAAAGCTAAATGAGAAAAGTTTTCATACTCATAAGAACAATTTAATAGTCATATTTTGTGAAGCATGGGCAAAAGCTATTAATGCTAAAAAAAAAGATAAAAACCGAAACCAAAATGAATATTAAATAGGTTTTAATGACAAAAAGCCCTTAATCAGGAGGCTTAAGAATTGTAATTACCACAAATGTTTACCCCGTTTGTATTTTTAGATTTTTAAGTTTTTCATAAACGATAAATAAGAAAGGAGGATTTCGAAACACCATTTTTATCAACCTCTTTTATCGAATCTTACCCTAAAAGGCTTCCATTTTCTTTTGAGGTTTACTAGTTTGATTTATTATTCATAAAATAAATAAAGCTTCAATAAAAAAGGATGAGGTTAATTAATGGCCCGCAGGAGTGGAGAACGCTAAGGATAAATTTTCCTCTTAGTTGGGAGTCCTCTTATGCAAATGGAAGAGCCTCGTCTTCCCACTGCAGAGAGGTTTAATACGAAGGCAGGCCGACATTACAAAAATGGGCATGCCAAAGTTTTAGTGATAAAAATCAAAGATTTAATTGGGACCTTCAATGCCTTATGGCATTCCCCTACCGTGCGTTACTCATTAAAAAATGTACAGGGATGGTTTGCATGGCTTTGTGCAAAGGCGAAGAAATGTATAAATATATCAACTGAAAGCAAACTTGCAGAAGAAACTAACCGCTCAATAGAAGAAATAGGAAGAAATAGCTGTCCAAAATTTAATTAAAAGAAAATGATAATCACAATTTAGTTAATATTCATTAAAATTTATAAATTTTCTATACACGCCTCATTTTTTTATGACCATATTATTATTATTACAATTACCTGGGCCTCATTATTACAATTACCTGGGCAAACGTCTACGACTTATTAACCGGAAAAATCAATTCTTATTTTAGGAATTTATTTTCTATATTAAAATATTTTCCATCAAATTACGTTCAAACATTGTCATTTGGTGAGAATAAATTTACATCTTGTTTAACCAATCTATCTAAGTGTTCTTGAAAATTTATCATTCCCATAGTATTTACTCCTACGCAATCAATCATCCTGATTTGGACATTATTTCATTGGCCTGATTGAACCATGATTCGATAGGTTTTTGCCCAACAAAATATATCTAGTTTTAGTTTATGTAAATATTAAACTTATTAATATCATAACAATGCAAATAACTAAAATTCATTATTTTTTATCCAATATACTAGGAAGTGAAATCCATTAGAAATACATAGTTGAATATGAAACACTTTCTAAGAAGATTTTGTAGCTCCACTTCTGTCAGTATTAATTACGAATAAAACCATTAGGATTACGAATTAACTCTTAACTTCGATGCATTTGACGTGGATTTCAAATAGCTTTTCCTTTGGTATAATGGATTCAAATTACATTCCCCCAATATGTATCTAGCTTCTTTAACTCAAGGTCTTCTTCAAGTAAATGTATTTCCGTTTTGCCGTGTGATTTTCTTGAAAGGTTCAGTGCTTCTTTTCACGTTTAAGATCATAAGTTAACTATCTACTGAAATAATTTTATTGTTTCCTTTAAATTATATAATTAATTGAAACAATAATTGAAAGGTACACTGATTGCATGCTTATGAATCTGTTTATCTTTTAGTTCAACAACTATTAAGCATTTTAATGAAAACCTATGCATGATAAAGTACATATTTTCGTCATCCTTTCTTTAAACTTGATTCTCCAGCATGTGTGCCGTATTTTAACAGTTACAGCAGCCAAATCTCTTCACTCTCTCCAACTTTTTCCCCAAATTAAAATTTCTCTTAATCGAAGAACTCGCATCTTATTGCCTATATCATCCGGAAAACTTCCAGAGAACTTTTTGTAAATCCTGTGAAAATAATTACTCCCACACTTTTGCATTTGTCCATACTGAAATTAAACGTATCTAAGGATCTTATGCTGTTGCCACTTCTTCATTTGAATAAATCTGATGAAGTTTTTTAAATCTAGAAATGCCGCCTGTAGAATGTTTCAGGGAACATCAGAGTCGCTTATTGATGATAAACGATGTAAATTGATAAAGAAAACTACGGAATGATTCATCCCGTCAAATTTAATATTTCTACAACTCTTTTATGCAGGACGTAGCTCTGCAAATTATTCATTGAATCCCATACCCTGAGCCTTCCTTTTCAACTTTCTGACAGAAGTTGGAATGGGTTTTAAACAAAAGAGAAATCGGACGAAAGTGCCTTTACATGTTTACACTAATTACTTCCAATTCCCCAATACAATGAGAATAAGCTCACGCCAGATCATACTTTATCTTGAGTATTCATATTTGGCCATTTTCATATTTTTATAGCCTCCCACCCTAAGATATAATTCTCTCTCAATATTCCATCTATGGCTTTATCTTAGCATTCTGTGGATAAAAATATTTATTTATAGATAGATAGATAGATGATTTCTTCGAAGTAACACGGAAGTGTTGAATAAAAAACTTAGACAGTAACAAACAGCACGAGAGCACATAAAAAGAACACTCACAATAATATCTTGATAATTTCGACGGACTCGAGCTTCGTCTTCTTCGGAAGAAGAGTGAGAAGAATAAGTCATATCTTATCTTCCGAAGAAGACGGAGCTCGAGTCCGTTGAAATTATCAAGATATTATTGTGAGTGTTCTTTTTATGTGTTCTCGTGCTGTGTGTTACTATCTTAGTTATATATATATATATATATATATATATATATATATATATATATATACGAGGGTCATCCGGAAAGTAGTACCCGTTCGTGAAATAAAGACACAAAATAAATATTAACAAACAAAAAATTTTATTTGAAAGAGGATACTTTAAACTACTTCTCAAAATAATCTCCAAGCAAATTAAGGAATTTGTCTTAACGTGTGACAAGTTTCTGTATTCCTGCTGCATAGTCCTTCGCCGCCAGCTCATTGAGATACAGGGTCACTCCTTCTTTAAGTTCTTCATCGCTGTCAAATCTTTTTCCTGCCAAAAAGTCTTTAAGCTTTGTAAAGAGATGAAAATCTGAAGGGGCCAAGTCCGGGCTATACGGTGGATGGTCGAAAGTTTCCCATTTGGATTGCTGCAAAAGTTTTTGTGTTATCCCAGCTGCATGAGGCCTGGCATTGTCATGAACGAGAATGACACCAGTAGACAATAGACCTCGCCGCCGATTTTGTATTGCCCGCCGTAATTTCTTTAATGTTTCACAATACGCATTGGCATTAATAGTGTCTCCACGGGCCATAAAATCAATAAGCAATACACCTCGTCGATCCCAGAAAATGGTTGCCATGAGTTTCCTGGTGGACAGAACTGTCTTGAATTTTTTTGGTTTGTTTGGTGAATGAGCATGATGCCACTCCATTGACTGTCGTTTACTCTCAGGTGATGCATAACAAACCCATGTTTCGTCACCAGTAATTATGCGAGTCAAGAAAGAGTCTCCTTCATCAGAATAACGTCCCAAAAACGTCAGTGCTGCAGCCATACGCTTGGTTTTGTGCTCATCTGTAAGCATGCGAGGGACCCATCTTGCACAAATTTTTGCATAATGCAGATGGTGTTTAACAATTTCATGAACAATTGTTCGAGAAACATTGGGAAAATGCTCACAGATGTCATCAATTGTGACGCGCCGATCGTTCCTCACGAATTCGTCAACTGAGCTCACCAGTTGGTCTGTAATGACAGACGGTCTCCCCGAACGCTCATCGTCGTGTGTGTTCCCCCTCCCCATGTTGAAGTTGCGACACCACCGCCGAACAGACGACTCGTCCATTACATTGTCTCCATACACCTCCTTTAATTGGCGATGAATATCACATGGGCGAACGTTTCTTGCATTGAGGAATTTAATCACTGCCCTCACTTCACAACTGGCGGCGTTCTCAATTTTTTTAAACATTGTAAACAATCAGAGAAACAACACAGGCAATGTTAGCGTCACGCAACTTGGCTCAGAGAAGGCAGACAAGCCACTGAAGCTATCTGACCTCGTCCAGCGGCTACTCGCGTCGTCAGCACTTCATGCGGCACGAACGGGTACTACTTTCCGGATGACCCTCGTATATATACAAAACTTAGACAGCAACACACAATATGATAACACATAAAAGGAACACTCACACGTTATTCTTTGATAATTTCGACGGAATTGTACTCCGTCTTCCTCAGAAGATTAGTTTGGACCTATTTAGTGAGTCCTAACTAATCTTCCGAGGAAGGCGGAGTACAATTCCGTCGAAATTTTCAAGAAATAACGTTTGAGTGTTATTTTTGTGTTCTCATATTTTGTGTTGCTGTCTAAGTTTTGTATTTAATACTTCCCTGTTATTTCGAAGAAAACATACATATATATCATTTATTAAGCCAATGCTGTTGGTTCTCTTATATTTACCCATTGTAGCAATCTTTCATCCTTCTTTTCAGTGTATTGAATTTATTTAGCAGCCTGGAGGTTGATTTTCAAATCTAAATTTCATCTGAACAAGAGTATAGATAAATTTGGACAACTCTGTCACCTGGAATTCTCAATTCGTATTCCTTTGACGACGGCATCCAAAAAACGTATGTTCTACCTAAAAGGGTTGAAGAGATAACGAAGTCTCTCTTTGTATTCAAGTTGAGAACCCAATCATCTTTGCAGTCTGCTTCCCCTTCGCGTACGGCCTCAAATACTGTATCCCATCCTCTTACTATCATACGATTTGCTTTTCCTTTGACGTTCTTTATCAATGCCACTATCTCTCCATGGCATCTTTCCACTTCTTCATCATCATAATCCGATGGGTGCATGTATACTTCTATCGCTTCCATTCTATCCACCCCAAAACGTTATTGGGACATCCATTTACCTACAGGCGTCACTTTGCTCTAATCACGTCGTTTTTTCGAATAATGATTTCCTGATGTACTTAGAAGTAAAGGTAAAAGGGTGCATGGAAGAATGATTCACACCATTATGTCTTCAGATAATATTATGTCCATGGTAGAACCAGCCAAAGATATGGTAAAAAAAAACAAAATCATTTCCACAGCTTTGGAAAAATAGTAACTAAAAGTAAATATAAAGAAACCCGAAGATATGATAGTTTCTAGAAACAGAACAGAACCCCCTGTGAATTAATAATAATGGATACTAGGATAAGCTGAGCAGAAGAGTTACGCTACCTAGGTAACGTAATTATTAGATACACCTCTGCAGTAAAAAAATGATAGTCTTTGAGAAGAAGGCAATTGAAAATAAAAAAAGAATCTTTGAGGAAGCAAGCACATTAACTTGGATATTAGAAAATCTTTTACGAAAACGTTTACATAGGGTACTATAGTATATGGATTCGAGACTTAAAGACCGGGAAAGAAGCAAAAGGCTCGGTTGTTTACAATGGAAATGTGGATTTGGAGGAGGATAACAAGAAAAAGATGGACTGATAAGAAAATAAACAGAAGTATTAACTACAATTAAAGAGAAAAGGGATGTAATAAAATAGATGGAGAAAAGGAAAACGAAATTTTTGGGAAATTTTCCGAGATATAACGACTTCCAGGAAAATATAATCCAAGGAAAAAATAGGAAAAAACAAGGAGGAAGGCCAAGAAAGAAATTTATAGATAATGTAAAAATGCTATGGGATTAGAAATGTACAAGAAGTTACTAATGCTTCAGCTAAAGCTTTTTAAGTTTACTTGATGGAAAATTTCATTTCAAATACCCCGAAAACATACCCGTCCATTATTTGATTACTTTATATAACATTCCGGCGCTATAGTTGTCCGTAGCTCCTAAATCATCTGAAGTTGCAGTCAAAAAGGCATAGTTGTTCTCTTTCACGTTGAAATAGTCTAATTGAATAGGAATTCAAATTAGGAGCCGCTCCAATTGCTTGATTCATGAGGATGAATATACATGTCTTTTATAAGACACTTAGATGAATTACTAGTTATCAGTTTCTTCTTTTAAAATACTGTGTTGCTTCCCAGATGTCTCTTCTGTTTCAGTCCTTGAAGTTGTTTATCTCACGTCTGCAAGGTGTCCATCTTCCCCGTCTGAGAGAGTAAGTAGCTGCCTCCTACTGATATAATTACCGACTGCTTTTCGCCAAGTTTCGCTGTCAATACTGTTGTAATCTATTTGGCCCTAGTAGATACCCTTCCGAGGAAATTCTCCGGGTACCTGCACACATAGCGTCACACAGCAGATATTTCGAGTATCAATGAAATGAAACTTCCAAGATTTTCGAAGTCGGCAATCCAATCCAAAAACATGGTAATTATGCCCAGGAATAAATACAATTTGATTTAATAATAACAATTTTCCTATATTACTCATTAACTGCGTTAATTTAAGTTTAGACGCAAATTAAGAGAAATTACTGTTACAAAACTGGAAGAAGTTTACTATCGATGGTAGATAAACACGAAAGACAAATATATGGCGGCGAGGTGATATAATTACGCGAGTTTATTAATACTTTACATTAAAAAGTGATATGAAATTAATAAAAATAATATTCTAGTCTATGAAAATGTAAAATAAAAGAATATAGCCTAATAGTAATATTCTTTGTTTTATTTTGCAATATAATCAAGGTATTTGGAGAATAATTTTAATTTAAATCTTAACGAAAACGAAGGAGTAAAGAGAGAATTGACAGAAAACAATGTACAAACACCAATTAAATAACTAAATTATTTTTCATTTGAATTTTTTTAGGTGTCAGAAATTTTCGTCTTTCAAGAATATAATGTAATAATTATTTAAAACCAAATGTTTTCAGAAATCGTCGATATTAAAATTATATCAGTATTATTTATACTGCAACATACAGCCTAAATAGCAGTTGAACGAATTTTCGAGTGGACTGAAAATGTGGCTACGATGCGTTTTTAGGTGGAAATAAATGAAATTGTATATCCATTTTCAATATCTCATCCAATAAATCATCCAGTGTTTCATCAAACAATATTCGATCAAATTCCAGGTCAATTAACACACGAAGAGGTTAGCTCTCGTATTTTAGCCCTTATTTCTAGAAGAATGATGCAGGTAGCTTTTGATGAATAACAGGCATATTTTCCCATAAATAGATACGTATCATTCCACCTAAAGGCTAACTATCATAATCCTAAATTGCTCTTAGTTTATTTCCTCAATTGTCAAATATATCCTAGTGTTACCATTACAGGAATAATGGTAAATGTAATGTAAGCAATATAATTAATAACGTTTAGGAGAAACACACAGGATTAGCAGATTACTTTATTAGTTAATTAGCTTAAATTAACGTCCATAAAAGCAGTGCTTTTTCAATTTTCTGAAGTAATAGATATTCTTTTTAATCGTTGAACGCAGAAAGTGAACCCGGCAGCCTTCGTTACCACAGCCCTCGCAAACCCTTTATTTCACAATATGAACAAGGTTCAGAATTCCAATGTAGGCGCATGTGTACCAAAGGGCATTTAAATTTGGTTGGAGTTAAAGCAAACATAGTTCCAGAAACGAAATTAGAAACATCTACTTCGCTCATTACAAAGCATAACGCAATGGAGGAAATATAAGACATTAAGTATTCAAAATTAGGAAATGCAACGGAAGAATCATTCCTATGCAGCATTGATCTTATTTACTGGGACAAAAATAACAATTTAAAAAGAGGTGACTCCATGGTTAAATAAATCGTTAAACAAAACTGAACTAAAAAAATTCATACCAATTATGTTAAAACAACGATTTATAAACAGAATATTAATACCATTAGATGAATAGGAACGCCAGTAATAAGACGGTTTAATGACAAAAAAGAATTGTACGTTGTCGTCAATCAAGATCAGCCGCGGAAGCTCAGGTGATGATCGAAAGATCAAGTCAATTATCTATTATTTCTTCTGTTTTTCCGTTCTCCGACACTATATTTGCAAAGAATGAATAAATTTCATTGAAAAATATACCCTACGTATAAAATGGCGTTCACCAGGATTACCAACGTAATGATTACCAACCAATGTAATGTGTGGATCACTTCATTCATCGCCAAGGGTAAGTAAACTCGAAACTAAAATATTTAATTTGTTGACTGTGTACAATAGTTATTGATTTTTAATTATTAAAAAGCGTTGCATATCATACTCGTAGCGCAGAATAAAGACCTAGTCCAACACTTCTTAATATTTCAAGGTTCCCAAACTACTACAATTAGGCAATGAACAACTGTTATCTAAGTCATATCAAAGTTTTACGAATTCACATGACAAAATATTATTCCTCATCTCAGTATTTTCTTCAAGTTTCTCTGTATTGCGAAATCTTTTCCGTCTCAGTAAACTAAAATGCGGGAAAATAGGGATACTTCCAAAGTGCAGGGTTTTATCATGCAGTTGCAGCTCAACAGCAAATTATGCAGCCCGTTATCAGACTTG
The DNA here is from genome assembly GCA_037158775.1 of Hetaerina titia. Classification (NCBI taxonomy): domain Eukaryota; kingdom Metazoa; phylum Arthropoda; class Insecta; order Odonata; family Calopterygidae; genus Hetaerina; species Hetaerina titia. Next base: position 63,573,169 of record CM073774.1, read on the forward strand.
TTACACTTCGGGTTGTATGGACTACTCCAAAATAAACAACAAGCATGAAATCTTATTAATTTATGAAGGCAGTGTACTTGACGAAGATAATGCACCATACTGGAAAAGTTTCTTGGGAGATCTCTCTGAAAACCATGGGAACTTAAACTCCTTATCGGGTTAATGCGCGCAACACCATTAAGGATAAAGTGAGCGTCCGTTACCATTAAAATATATAGCGCATCCTAAATTGGCTTCTTTGATCGCGCTGCGAACTAATACTCTTGCGGATTTACTTATGAGTTATCCATGATTAAAAATGCATTGCTTTTCTAATTAAGCAAATATTTTTTAGGGTAGTTCGTTTTCAGACTACGAGACACGCCGGAGCTAAGCGAATCTGACTGAACCGGATTGAAACAAATACATATATCTAAGAAGCTTTCTTTATCCGTAAAGTTATCCTTCAAAGATAAAAAACATCATTACTAATGTACCGTACCTCATTACTTTATCAATGCCATTTAAAAGATTTTCTTTGTATCCTCTGAAGGCGAAATGAAGAGTCAGCCTCGAAATCATCTCCTTTTATCGTTAATTCTGAAATATGTAGTCATTTATAAACCACTTTCCTCCCGAGTTTTGATTGTTTGGACATTCGCCCAATTTAAGAGATTGATCTGGCGCCAACGATGGGGTTTCCATGGCTACCGTATCCAAATATTCTTAAAATCTTTTAAAATTCGTGTATGGGAATATATATGTATATATATATATATTCTCCCATATATATAATCCTATATATATATACACAAATATATATATATATATATATATATATATATATATATATATATATATATATATATATATATATACATATATATATATATATATATATATATATATATATATATATATATAATTTGGCAAAATTGGACAAATGGTGAAAAAAATAAGGACAGTTTGTTCTTTGTCGGTATAGTTGTTTAGTTGACATACTTAAAACATTTTGATAAGAAAAATGAAAAGGTACTTCACGTAAAATCATACCATTCGTAATAAAAATAATTTTGAAATCTCTCGGTTAGTTTAAAATTTCTGTTTTGGCGGGTGCCATAGACATAAAATATTGAAAAATGACTCGAGCGGTCTTTTTTGGTGGGTGAACTTTGGTCCAACTCTAATCAGTGCGTCCACTTTTAATAAAGATCTTAAATAAATATACGCTTCACAGTGTAACTGGTATTTAGCTATCACCTCCAAAAGAATTATTCACACTGTATTCCGAAAACAGTCACTACGTGTTCAGGAGATCTAAAAAAATTTCCGTTGAAATTCAAAATTCTTATTATTTCATGAAAATAATATTCCCACCTGAAATACGCATGAAGGACGTAAGAGTTAGAAAAAATCTTTTTCACGCAGCAATTAACTAAGTGAATACATTATATTATATATTTTCTCAATCTAAGGAATTCATATACATTTCAATTAATGTATCTAGTTCGATAACAATGAAAAGGAATAACTAAACGAATTTGGCGTCCTGACGGAAATTTCATGCTGAACAATACATTGGAATGAAAACAAAAGATGATAAATCATTTCAATTTTGAGCATTTTTGTGTCCGTTGAATTCAAATCTAAAGAATATTAATTGAACATTCATCAAATCACGGGAATTATTCTTCATCATTTTGCAAGGCGCCGTAATATTCGTATTCAAAAGAGCTGTACCATAACCACAACAAATGAAATTGCCTATCAGTTGTCTAAAACCATTAATTTATATCTTTATAAGTAATGCATATATCATTTTCGGTAATAAAAACTCTACACACAGTATTAATCACTATGTTACTACTCATGAAATTATTTTCACGCTTCCCTGTCACTCGTATAAGTACCATATTAAATATTAATCGAGGCCCAAAATTTTAATAATAGGTTCATTCTGTATTGAATTACAAATTTATTAGAGATCACCGCTCACTATGTCCATATTAATGATATATCAACGTTCACATAATCACACATGTAATCACACTGATTTGTTTTGCAACATCTTTTTGCGTATTTTTTTTTATTATCCCTCTTCATCATTTTCTGCTGATTTTATCTCTCTTATTCTTCCCAGTAAGAGATTTCTTCCACGTTCAGCCCGGTGGCAAAAACTACCAAATTCACCTAAGTTATAATTACAACTGAGATTGAAAGATGGAAGATCTGCGGAAAAATCTAAACAAAATATTATACACACTTATTAACACTTAAAATATTTTTTGTCAGGAAACAAAAATGAAATATGATTCAACCACAACACGTTATTAAATCAACATATCGACAATAGATATACGAGAGCCATTCAATATTAACTTCGCCAATGTGGCATTGTATTTCCAGCACTAACATTCAAATTATAATCACAGAAAATAAATTATCAAATAATAAACTCATTTACACTCTGAATGTATTTCTATTGCATCTAATTTGAATTTACCAGGCAATTTTGTGTAAAACTAAAGAAGATAAAATCATGAGCTAGAAATTGGTATTTGATAGTCACCTGAGGACACAGAGGGGTGAAAAAATTGTTTCTACCATAAAGAGTTATATTTCAACAGGATTAAGGATTGGAATGAAAGGGCTGGAATTAGATGGCAACGGCAATTAGTTACGGGTGCATAGGTATCACGAGCAAAATTCAAATCTATCTCGTTAAATGATATTTGCTGCTGTTCTTTCAACCTGCATTCTTCCCGTTTTAATTTTTCTTCACCAATTCCTCTCAAACTAAGGTTATTGTATGACATAAAGGATACTATCGAATTAAGCTATGTCATTCGTACGTGCCGAAACAACGATTGGGTCTCTTGATTTTCCCGACCGCGGCGCTCTTTCGAGCGAACGAATTAACTCTTACCCTTTAAATTGGACATACGGCAACAGAAAAAACCGGACTGGCCGAATGTATTGCGTCATTCGGAGGAAAATGTACATTTTATGCCTCATTACTTCGTTGGTACACTAAAAAATAGTTGTTGAGGAAAGACACGGGGTGTCAGGTTAATTCAGAAAAAAACTTCGACAAAAATGTATGTGAGAAAGGAAAAAGAATAGAAAAATGAGAAACAGATAGTGGCAGTTACCGAATTTCAGATCATGAGAGAATAAAGTAAACTAAATTATCTGAACGAAAAGTTATATTAAAATAAAATCGCATCATATTCCTTGCGCGTATCTGTATGCACGGAGTAAATAATTGGACAGAAAAGGAGATAGCCGTCGAGGTTTTAAACAGGGTGCACACAGAGGGGAAGTTATTTTGGTATATCCGAAGCAGGGAGAGAAAACGGATTGAGCGAATATTGAAAGTAATAGCACCTCAAAAGTCCTGATGGACGGGAGAACGTCGGGTGAACAGGTTAGAGAAAGGAGTTAAGGCTTTTTATACAGTCAGAACGTAAGAATATGCTTCCAAGAAATAAAGAAAGAAAAAGAAATGTAGGGTAAGGAGAGAGGAATATCTCGTAATACTTAGAAGTAAATAGTAAGTAGGGACCTTCCGAAACTCACCTTTAAATAGGAGGAATTCATTGAATGTATGTGGTACTAGTAATAATTATAAAACTTCTTTGTTGCGGCTAGAAAAATACTCGATATTCTCTTCTTCCACCTAAGGCCTCGTCAATTACATGCATAAATGTGAAAACGAATGTACATATAAATACATACCCTTAAGCAATTTCCTTCAAGACTACATATAAAACAAAAATAATTTTCAATTTGTTAAAGTGAAAACAATCATCCAACAGTAAATGAAAACAAAAATTTCAGAGTACATTAAATAAGGAGGTACACTCGAGATTACTTATTCATGTTATATGGTTCTTGGGAATTTTTTTGAGAAATACTCATAGTTTTCCATCAGCTATCCACCAACACCTTATTTTTTGTCGATGTTGCAATAAGGGGAATTCAAATTTTGAGTATTCTCTGACTATCAGCATATGTCATATCCTCTTGGATGAAAAATTTACTTAGAAAAACTAAAAACCATCCTCAAAAACCTAATGGGATACACGTCGAGAAGCTATCATAAAGGTCTTGGGCTTGACTAACATCTCAAACATCTGTAGACTCATCTCTCGGGTAAAATGACGAACAGTAAACCGAGTCGAAAAGCAAACCAGAGGCACCTGGGCTGCCGGATTTGACGGGAAATAAAATGGTACTTCGAGAGCGAATGAAAATATGGGAAGGACCACACCAAGAAGAAAACTCTCAAAGCTGCGACATATTTTATGTCAAAGGGCCCCTCCTCGGCAAGAAATAGGGGACGCCGTGCTATGCGCGTTGAAAGGAAGGCAACCGGAAGCATCCAGAAGAGAGGAGAAAGGCACCTAGAGAATATGGTTAGGAACAACGACGCAGGCGAAGCAAATGGAATAATGAGAATGAAATGGGAAGATGAGGAGGAAGGAATGAAGATTTAGAATGCGGGGAAGGAAGAGTTATAGAGAAGATGGAAAAAATACGCGTCACAAGGAGTCTTCGCAGAAAACGATAGGTAGGAGGGAAAAGGGGCTTGGGGGATGAAGAAGGAGTTATATGAGAGGGTAACGGGGGAGAGGCGGGGAAACAAGGAAAGTGTGGTGACTGATGATGATGACGGAGTATGTGGTGATTCGGTCGACCATGGAAGGGAAGACGGGAGTAACAAAATGGAAGGGCATAAGATGGAAACGAGGAAAAGATGGAGAAGAAGGTTTGCGGGAAGGAAGACGAAGGGATGGAGTGGAAAGATGAAGGTGAACAGATGATCACCAGGCAAATACGAGTGAGACAGAGCGAAAAAGATTTATATAAGAGAATGAAAACAGAAATGATGCTCGTCGACAGAACGACCAAAGGACAATGGTAAAAAATAAGGAGAGACAGGGGAGGTGGGCACTTCGTCAACGCAACCGACACTCATGGTCTCAGAAATCACTAAACCCTTCCCAGAAAGTATCAGGATAATAAAGCAGGGAAGAATGCCCAATAATAGGCAGCAGAGCAGGGAAGAATGCGCACCCTCTGGGATCGAGGGCCATAATAGTTATGGAGAGTAATTAAATCGTTTTATAATTAAGTCCATCTAGACGTTATATAAATTAATCTGAAGTTGTATTCTTTTACTTTACCCAATCTTTAGAAAGCAAATCTAAGGATCATTACAAAATAGTGAAAATTAGTTGGCAATTAAGTCGTTGACATGTCCGGAGATAATGCTTTGGGTATACCCTAGAGAAAGAAATGCAATACTCAGTAGAAAGAATTTCACTGGTACAGATTATAAATATGGTATGGTATAAATAATGTTTTTTAAAAGTACAAAGACGTTTTATGACAATTCCCCATGTAACTAAAATATTATGCGAATGCCTACAAACTAATAAATAGCAACAAATTACAGGGGAAAGGAGTGGACCTCCTACTAGAAATAGGTGATTATTGTAATTGGATGATATTGCATGAAAGTTAATTCTAATTGATAATTCAATTAGAATAACCCGCGTTTTTTGACTTAAATATTTAGCAAGAATTAATGTCTCAGTTTAATGCATTCCTCACTGATGCAGTTTTAATATATAAATTCGTACAGAAGAATTTTTCAGGATTGCTTCTCATCTACAGTTGTCTACATAGTACTACAAAAACACTCAGAGTAATTAAGGCTGTAAAATATAATTTATGTTTAAGGATAGCATAAGATGGCAATCTTATCAAATCAAATCCTAAACAACTATAGGTGAAATGAGATGCCCTTATTACATTAGTTTTTTTAAAATTTGATCGTTTCATTTATAAATTTGCTAGAAAAGTAAAGACTTTAAAGAACATTTAACGACTAAAATAATTGAAAGCGTTTATATATCAATACAGGTAACATTTAAGGAGAACCTGTGATAAGTATATCATGTTTAGGGTTAGCAAGTTGTTAATGAGCTGTAAAATTGTTACCATTTGTGCCACAAATTGGCCAACAATTTATAGTATCCATCCCTCCAGTAAGAAGGCAAATCAGGAAAAGAAATTACTAATGTGAAAAGTAAGTTTCCAAATAGTTTAACCATCCGACATTAGTAGCACTATTAGTGACTAAGAAATTCATCATTGGATAGCTATAACAGGCCTCCATTTTATTTTAACGTCAAAATCATGTAACAATAGTTGACAATGTCAAAACACGAGGTGGTAATGACTGTCTAATGCCGTAATGGAAACCACTGAAGAATGACTGGGACAAAAATAACAATTTTAAAAGAGGTGACTCCATGGTTAAATAAATCGTTAAACAAAACTGAACTAAAAAAATTCATACCAATTATGTTAAAACAACGATTTATAAACAGAATATTAATACCATTAGATGAATAGGAACGCCAGTAATAAGACGGTTTAATGACAAAAAAGAATTGTACGTTGTCGTCAATCAATATCAGCCGCGGAAGCTCAGGTGATGATCGAAAGATCAAGTCAATTATCTATTTCGGAATAGGGCGTCAGTTTATCATAAAACAAAGCTGCTGAATATATGAGAAGACTGTTCGCAAATGGTATGAAATCTAGAATGACAAATACGCTAAGTTATTGGCGTTGGCATAGTTTTAATGGCCGATTAAACTAAATTCATAATAAAAGTTTCAACCTTTTTTCTAGAAGAAGGTACTATCTTCTTTGGTCTCCATTGATAAGATGTTACTGCAGGGTATGCCAAATCAATCATTGTTTCTCTTGAAAATTCAGCTATAGAAAAGTTAGGTTTTGGTCAAATTGAATATTATGTTACATATACACACTCGTATTCCAGTATATACACCCATGAAGCGGCATGTGGGTCGCAGTATAAAGAAAAACTGATGAAATGACCGACAGACAAACTCACTGAAATTTCCCCGGTGCCCGAAGGGAAGTGCAACCTAAACTTGATAATTCCCCAATAATAATAACTGTTCATATTATTAATCATTTATATAGGTGAATCTACCGGATAAATTAAGTTTTGGATGGACATAACTACCAGATATATATCTTATCTCTCCAAACAAAACAACATCTAACATCCTCCTCCACAACATAATCCCTATTCAATTCCGTATATATTCTTTACCCCTTCCTCCCGTCCAACATGCCTATTCTATTTCTCTCCTCCACCATAGCCTTCCAAATCACACTATCGATATGCTTTGCACCCTTTTTATTTATCTTCTTTTGATTACTCCCAATAGTCCACCCTCCTCCCACACCATACCCCACCACCTCCTCATTTGTTTTCCTATCCGTTCAATTAACCTTACCCATCCTTCTCTCCACCCACATTTCAAAAGCCACCAATCAAACCCTATCGACCTGCTTCACTGACAATAATTCCGCGCCGTGAAAAACTACGTTCCACATCAAAGTATTCGCAAGCCTTTCTTAATATCCTTAGTAACAACTCTCGGCAAGGCTTGCAAACCCTTGGTTAACAGACAAAGTAAAGCTTGACCATCAGCAAACAACTGATTTTAGACATTCCCCGCCTACTTTCATTCCTATCTCCAGTTCTTCATAGTCATTTCCTCTACATATACATTGAACAGCACCGGTAACAATGGGAACCCCCCCCCTTACACCTCTTCCTAGCACTGCCGATCTCGACTCTTCGTTTCCTACTCGCAAGTGAGCAGTCTGAGACATGCTAAGGTTGCTGATTAATCGTTTACTCCTTCAATCTCTATCTATTTTCTGCAATATACTCATTGGTTTTTCCTAATCACTATATCAAATGCCTTTTATAAATGTACGAAATAGGCAAATACGAGTTGATTGTATTCTATGTTCGTCTTATTAGTGATCTTATTACTGCAGTAGCATCACACGTGCCTCTCCCCATCCTGCACCCAAACTGATCATCTACTAAGTAATAATTTGCCCTGCTCCCCATGCTCTTAATAATTATCCTGGAACCACTTCAGTTGCGTGCAAAACCAAATTAATTTTTCTCCAGTCCTCGCATGATATAGCTTTTACCTATTTTGGAATGTGATCTAACATGGTCTGACAAAGTCTTCCGGCGAAATTACTCATCTGTAAGTGCTATGAAGTAATCTATAAACAATATTCCTCCCATATTTTCCTAAACCTTTGAGTAGAAATTTTGTCCACCCCCACGGCCTTGTTTCATTGTACATCCCTCGATGGCCTTTCCATCTCATCGTTGAGTATACCTGGACCTGAACTATCTTTATCTACGACAAATTCTCTTTCAATGGCTAACCTAGCTGTGTTAAGTTCTTGATCCTACAGTTCTTCACATATCTTCTATCTTTCCTGGATATTTTATAGTTCAACTAGCACTATTCCCAACCTATATTTACATTTTAACATATGTATTCCATCCACCCCTTCCGATAGTGTTTTAACCTTTTTGTATAGCGCACCAATTTCACCCTCCTCTGGAAACTTTCCATATCCACGCACTGCGTCTTCTACCACGCTTATTTTGCTTTATTTGCTAACCATCTCAACTTATTTTTTCACTCTTTATGCCACTTTCTACCTATATCTGCATTTACATCCTTCCATTTCCTTCTCTCATCGATCTTTTTAATCATCATATCTGTTAACCATAGTTTCCTTGTCCTTTTCCCTCTTATAGTTCTTATTTTTTTTCTTTTACGGCTGTCGATAGCCGTTTTTGGAAGGATATATGATTTTTGGAATAGTCATATTTCATATTCAATATCACTTTTAGCAGTAATATTACAATTTTTCCGAGATAGGCCCCGGTTCCTATCACTCACTCATGATTTGGTCTTCGGACTGCTTATACTTCTTCTTTCTCAATCAGGTTAATGCTTCCAAATGATTCCATTTCCTAATCCGCCTCTTGTATTTTACCTTTTGAATTTCATCTATTACTTATAATGATTCGAGTATTCGAAAAACAATGTTTTACCAGTTTAAAAATGTATATATATATATATATATATATATATATATATATATATATATATATATATAAGTGGGGCATGGGAAGAACTGGAGGTAGGAATGAAGGTCGGAGGGGAATTCGTAAAATCGGTTAGGTTTGCTGATGTCCAAGCATTAGTTGCTCAGTCAGCCAAGGGGTTGCAAGCATTGTTGAGGGAATTGGAGGTTCAGTGCGATAAATATGGGATGAGAATCAATATTAATAAAACAAAGGTTATGCGATTTTCCAGAAAGAAAAAGGCTAAGCTAAATATTAAAATAGGCGGGGAAAGAATAGAGCAGGTAGAGCAGTTTACATATCTCGGAAGTGTTTTGGACCAACACAGTCAAAGTGGTAGGGACGTAAGGAGAAGAATTGCGCCAGGCAAGGAGGCTTTCTCAAGGAGGAGGGAGTTGATGACGGGGACGTTGAGTAGGGATGTTAAGGCAAGACTCGTAAAAACTCTGATATGGAGCGTAGCTATGTACGGCGCGGAAACGTGGTCGCTGAAGCAGGAGGATAGACGTAGATTGGAGGCTTTTGAAATGTGGTGTGGAGAAGAATGGAGAAGGTGAAATGGACCGAAAGGAAAACAAATGAGGAAGTACTGGAGATGGTGGGTGAGGAGAGGGGTTTGTTGAGAGAAATCCTATGGAGGCAGGAAAAATGGATGAAAGGCGTATTGAGCGGTAGTGGAATGTTGAAGAGGGTAATAGAGGGGAGAATGTTGGGCAAGCGTGGTAAGGGTAGGAACAGGATAGGGATGTTGGACGGGATGAAGGGAGGAAAGAAGTACACCGAGATGAAGAGGGACCTGATATAGATTAGTTTGCTAGGTGGGGAGTCACAAAATGTTTATTTGATAGTTGTGTCCATCCAAAAACCTACCTTAACCGGTAGATTACCTAATAATAATATATAAGTGGGTCGCGGTGGTCCAGTGGGTAGAGCGTTGGAATACTGATCGGAGGGTCCCGGGTTCGATCCCGGGCGAGGCACTCTGGGCACCTGCAGCTCCACCCAAGCTAGTTGATTTTTCGGGTACCAGATCTTCCTGGGAAACCATAACCGGCACAGGGAAAGGAACTGGCCCCCCGACTCTGATGTGTGAATAGTCACACGCCGTTGGGCTTGGTACATGGGTGAGCTCTACCATCACCTAAACCGACCTTCGGGCTGTGTTTATGGTTTTTTTTATATATTATATAATGTAAATTCACTAAATAGTCAACACAAACTCAGAAACTAAAACATATAAAAGAGGGACTCACTGGTTCTCGAATTTTCAGTGGTGCAACCACCTTTCTCAAGAGGAATTAGGAACAGCATATAAAATGAAAATTCTAACTTTTAGATGCAATAACGTTACCAAATCGCCAACTGTGCTGTATTTCTCCCAAACTGGCATTCCACCACTTCAGCAATCCACTCGATTGTACTGTGTTTTCTAATCCTCTAAGAGGAACATTTTCCGCGTATTTTCCAGAGTGAGCTAGATCTCAACCCTAGTGGCCAATTCTCTCCTCACTACGGAAAACATCTTCACTTAACGGGATCCTTGAGGGAAAATATAAAGCTCAGAAATGGGTAATTCAAGAAACCTAGTCTCTCCGGCGCGTAAAAATGGCACAGTGAGAATTTGGCATGTGGCTTAAAATCAAAAGGAAGGCGAGAGAAGACGAGGATCTAAAAATTCTTCCACGTCGCAACCTCTCTAAGGAAATATTTTTAGCTAAATGTTAATTAAAATAGGGAATTGGGCCCTAAAACAACGTTGAAAAGACCGGAATCAGCAAGAAGACATAACAGACGGTGGAAAATTAAAAGTGGCGTAACTAGGTAGCCTACATTCCTCAAGGACTTCTTAATTATTCTAATTACTGTAATTATGAAATAAACTATCTTTATGCCGACCTGATAACCCAGTTTTCTCAGATTATCCTCAAAAACGGATTATTTGTTTAATCTTAAAGTTACCCTGTAGAAATGGTCATGATACGCTAGGGAATACTTCGTTCTGATTGCTTAAAATAATAATTTTGATTATTTTTGACACATGATTATGTTTTGATTTTGATTATGATTATGTTTGACACATTTAATGATTTACTGTTTCAGATTGAATAGAATATGTTAAAATTAAAGGAAAATAGAGTATCAATATTGGATAAGAATATAAATTTCTTCCACTAGGTCACTGCAAGATAATATGTGTTTGATTAACCTTGCAATAAATAAAAAATCATGTATCGAGGGTAACATTAAGGCAAATTGTAACCGAAAAACCTTGGCTAACCTTAGCTTATGCCCTTACAAATTTATTTATTTTTCGGTTTTCTGCTAAATACTAATTTTTTTAGTACGGCTACTATATAATTAAGATGCTAGCAATAGAAAATTCTATAAATAAAGTAATAAATGGATTACTTTTAATCATGAAATATTCATGATTACGTTTTATACCTAGCATTGTTTGATAAGTTATGCACAGTTATCATTTATAAAAAAAGATTATTTTATATTGTAAAAACTAGTTTCCGAGAAAGTTCTTCTTTTATTCAGATGGAGTTTCTTATTTTGAGCTCAATAGCATTTAAACTTAATTGCATCAGGAATAACTTGTTGGAAATTATACATACCAATAACATAAAATCTTTTTCTAAATTTACACGCTTTCATTGGTGCATAGCATATGTTTCACCTGAATCTGATATCATATTCTTGAAAAATGTTGTGCTAGTTTAAGCGCAACAAATACAAAAATATTTCAACAATGTGAAATTACATTTGCTGAAGTCTGAAGATAACAATGTTTTGCTGGTGATGCTTTCTTTGACAATTGTATGAGGGCTCTTTCCTGAATGCCTTTTAAATACTTTTTCCGTTCATACCCTCCCGCAAAGGTTTTGGAGCGAATTGATTCACATTATTTATTCAGTATTCCTCCTTCCTTTTCCTCGCAAATAGGGGGATTACAATGGCACAAAGAATTATGATGTGGAGGGCTCCGAATCTCGGTCAAAACGGCAGATGTGGCGGCTTTTCCATCGGCATTTCGATCCATGTCCGAGGCGACATGTCTTGTCATGGGCAATTCAAATGACATAATCCCACCGTCCGACAGGTACGAGGTGAAAATGTTGCTCCCACGGCATCTGACGGTTTGGTTTGGTTCGTAATTCCGAACTCTGGTTTTCTCCGCCATTCTTTCAATACTTAAAAATCCCATTCCCGAATTACTCACCTATCGTTAATGGCGTAAATGGTCTGAGTTGCCAGACGACTTCTCCAATCCATTATATCCATTAGAAACGGGCAATGTAGACGCTCTTGGCATGGATATTCGCTCCCAAAGCTGTTTTAATGATAATGATGCATTAAAATCGAGTTGGCCTTAATGAGAGCAGCTGAATGGCATTAATTGATCGTTAACTCATTGATATATTATAAAATCTTTTCTCACTTATCTTATTACGTTAAAAAATTGTCTTTCCCAGAGTTTAGTAAACTATCCGTCAATTTTTGGATTCTACGTAATTGTTAAATAAGTCTGTCATCTCAGACATAAACAGTTCACATTTAAGGTGGATAATTAACGTGTAATTATTCCAGGAAACAGTGGGAGATGTCGCAACAGTAAATTTTAACGGATTCATCCGGTAATATGCATTTTAATGTAATAATTTCAGAGTGTAAATATCAATCACCTTGACCGGGATCCCGGTTAATGATTTTTACACGATGAAATTGTTGCATTAACGTATATTTATATTTTGCAATACCTTGCGCAAATATTTAATTTTTTTTCAATTTTCTGTTTCATCAAAACATACCAAAGGTGATCCAATCATCTGTCCTGTTACAGTTATTAGGATTACGTCTGAAACTAACTTTTACACGACTTCAAAAGTTGCCACATTTGTGTGAAGAATATCCTTGGATTAATTCTTGATAATGACTAAGGGTTATTTTTAAATACTCTTTGGTTTTCAAAAATTCACAAAGCAAAATTATATTCTGCAAAAATTATAGCAGTAATTAAACATAGAGTGAAATGCATTATACTTTCAGATTAAATCACATGGATAAATCCCTACGATTCAAAGTTCAACACATGTACGGGTAAAATAAATGCACCGCACTCAAAGTGGGATGTTGGGAGTCAGTCCTTATGCAGCGCATTTACGAGAGAGGGGAGACGTATTGCAGTAACCGTGAAAGCGCCTTTAGTTATTCAGGCTGCGGCTGGGAAAATGAATCACTCTCGGTGAGACCTGAAGCGTAAAAATCGACCGTCGTTAACCTCAAGGACATTTTCCATTCCGGATCATGACGTTGCGTTCATCCTTCCTTCTTTCCTCCGACAAAACCTTGTCCAATAATACAACTCCACAATATTCATATCGCTTAAAGAAATGGAAGACTGAGAAAATGGTAACGGCTTATAATGAAGCTTTAATCGCATTATTTTGAAATGTACAAAATCGAAAGTTATGATTTGATAGCTATGTGTTTGCTCTTTAGTTCATTGAACTACTTGAATGGCGAAAATATTTAAATTTTAAAAAAGTAAATTATTTCTAATGTCATTTATTGATTGTTGCGTTTAAGTTACCCACCCATTACCAACATTTGGTAACTTCCTTCCCTTTAATGAATACTAAGGCGATCGATATCGATAATTTTTAATTTTTTGAGCAAATTCTTTTCTTACCTAAAAGGGGATTATATCGCTCGTATATAACAGCATACAACTGCTATCACCTAAATGTACTCACAAGTTGTCATATGAAATATGCCAGTAAGAAAAAAATTAATTTAATACAGTAAAAAAGCGTTTGCTGCCTCATTAATGGACATAAATGGGATAATGTACATAAATGGACTCAACTAAAATAAAATAATCCATAAATAATAATTTAAAGAGAATAGTTTTGCTACTAAGTGTACTTGAATGTACATACTGAGTCCAAAATAATAGCACCGATATCCAATTAACACTGGAGCAAACCATTAGACAAAGCAGTTAGCCTTAAAAAGGAACATATTTTCAAAGAAAAACTATGAGTGTTTCCTCCAAATACCATGAATTTTCTTCATATGATACCAGAAAAATCTTTAGCTTTCACACCAGATCCCTAAAGCCCTTTATTCTAACCTCTCCTCCACAAGCTTTCTTACTCCCACGCAATCTCATACCCTTAAGTTTTTAGAAACATGACCACTGCAGGTATATAAGTAAGAAGAAATTATACGGCTCGTTTATAACCGAAATAAAACTGCGGTCTCCTAAAATTACGGTGGCAAAAAATTATGTCAACGGTATAAAGTACTTTGGGGGTGAGTCTTCTTGGGCAGAAGAGGGTGGACAAGGGACGAAGTTTTTGGCTAATAACTCCCGCTGGCTTTACGCACGTAGGTACGTACTCTCTGGAGCGCAGCTAACTAGTTATATCCCCCCAAACCTACCAAAAAAAAGTCTTTAGAGAAACTTTTTCTCCGCCAAAGCAACAAGCCACTTAAGCTTGCTCCACGAGGGTACCCTTTAAGTTCCGAGATGGCCGGGGGTTATCGAGGAACGGAACTAAGCTACCGGAAGGAATGACCTCGTGCCCCCCCGCCCCGTATTCATCCTCCCTTCTCATCCAACCCCCGCTCGAAAACCAGTCGGCCAGATTTATCTACCCTCTCAGAAAACTTCTCCGAAATCCCGCCCACCCTGCCTGTGCCCTTTTACCCCCTAATGTGATATGTCTTCGTTCGCGGTACTGTGTAACTAATGACCGTTCAGAATACGACCTCAGTGAAAGAAACTCAACGCAGATATATTATTTTAATTATTGCAAATGCAAGAAATAGACTGTAAAGATGATGAAATAAAGGGGAAAGCTTGCGTACGGGGTGATCTCGAAAAATAGAAAAAAATTTGGAAGCGTGCATCATCAGTCTTTCCGGGAATTTCTCTACGGCGCAAACGATTATGCACTACATAACGTAAAGCAAGCCCACGTCATGTAGCGCAAGAATTTGGGGCGAGTAATTTTATCCCAAGTGAAAAAACTCAAATATTGAACACCTAATTATTTGTACAAATTAATAAATCAATGCGCACGGCCCCCTTGATATTTTAGGAGAGAAGGAAATATATCTTCCCCACCGATCATCTCTTTATCGAGAAAACATCGATATTTTCATTCAACCACGAAGAGATGGCAATATTGCGGAGATCAGAGATAACATACGAGACGGGATGGAACAATCCCCGGAACGAATTTATAGAGCTATTTTTCCAAACCGAGGTATTGAATCAGGAGGGATCCTATAAAATCCAACCGATTTCATTCGCAAGCCTTACGAAATGGACAGGATTTCGAGAGCTCCCGTCTTCGCGTCCGAGTGACTTTTTCATGAGTGCAAGGTAAAGAAATAGTGGGTGTACCACGGCCACTACAGCTTTAAAGGAACGGAGGGAAAAACAAGAAGTAACTCCTTACCCGGCTGAAGTGGTCTTCATGTAGTGACCCACCCCTTCCGCGTCTCTGAGACACCCCTCCCCACCCCAATTCAGTCGACCAACTTTCTCAATGATCACTTTCTATTCACCCTCTCCCTACCACTCCCGCGCACTTAAGCAACCGCCCTTTCCAGCCATTCCTCCCTTCCCACATTCCTCACACCCATAGACACACCGAGCAAAAGTCCTACCAACAGCAGTCCCAGATCCCACCACCAGATCGCAGCAGTAGCAGTGGCACTCGAGGGATCGACCTCGAGCGAAAATGGGGAAGGAAAAAGAAGTACGTTTGGTCTCTGCCCACCGGTCATTTTTTTCTCCTCGTTATTCTCAAAATCCCTGCGCCCTTCCTCATTTGAGCGGTCCTCCTACACCGCTCGACCGTCTTCAGCGACCGCTCATCCCCTGTCTACTCACTC
Organism: Hetaerina titia; assembly: GCA_037158775.1. Taxonomy (NCBI): domain Eukaryota; kingdom Metazoa; phylum Arthropoda; class Insecta; order Odonata; family Calopterygidae; genus Hetaerina; species Hetaerina titia. The sequence goes on from CM073774.1 coordinate 63,589,085, forward strand.
CACCCTTCGTTTCCAACAGCTGCGTTAATTTATAGTAATCACTCGAGATATACATTTCCCTCAAGTCATGCCCTAATCATCCTCATTGTGCCTTCGGCCGCGTTTAAAGATTCTTCTGAAAACCTTCTTGAAAAACTTCTTCCTTCTAATCAAACTCATAACTGGCATCACGGAACTGCATAAGTTGAAAGACCACGGACATATGGAATCAAAAGCATATTTTTAAGAATAAAAAATTAGAGAAATAAATTATGAAAAGAATCTCCCTGAAGCGATGCGCTAAGGATTTGATCAATTTTTAACCTTAGCTGAACATTTTGAAGAAACACTGAATGAAAAATTACGAGGAAAAAGGTTTGTCAAAATGATCAGCAATTACACTTGTCCCAGGATTGCCGATGCCGTGGGTGAAAATCAGTTACTTGTTGTATTTACAAAAATGTGGATGCAACGGTGAATCATCATCACCATAGTTTGTCTACACTATGGAGATAGAAGTTGGGTGTTCCCTCATGACTATCACACATTAACGTAGATTTAAAGTACGTTGTCTTTGGTCTAATTTTACTATCTCTGTGGCATTATTTCCTTCGTCTCCTCGTATTCCTAGATCCAACTCAAGCTGTAAGCATCCTCATTCAATTCCAGAACACTCTATCTCGTTTGACGGAGAATATTTAGGAGAATATGACTTCCGTATAGACCAATATTAAAATAATTTTTCCCTCGACACAGAAATTGTGAAGTCGGCAGTAAAATATATCAAGTAGCACGTCTCTGTGGTGGCTTGCAGTATAATCCAAAAATCACCCACCATTACTTACAGCATTCTAATACCGCAGCCATGATCATCGATCTCTTAGAATTTTTCAAGGAAACTCCCATTTATTTCCACAGACAAACTGAATTATTTTTGCGTATTAATCTCCCCAAAAGCTTATTTTCCTCGTTCCCCTGAAGAGCCAAACCATATCCTGAGATCTACATCGGTCATAAAAGAGCACAATTAAGATGAATTCAGGGCTAATGTCAATTACAACTAATTGCCAATTTTTTCAGCGCTTTCTGTTTGGAATATCTTCCCTAAATTCCCTCTTTACCAACAACTTTTTAGAATATCTGTCGTTACTCCCCTTCCAACATGGATTGCTTCTTTCGTATTCGTAATTCTTATAGAAATCATTTCTGCGCACATCTTCCACCACTGAAGTGGTAAGTAAGTCAATAAGTTACATCAAATAATATAGTTTTCAAACTGCTCAAACCAATATGGTTGTAAAGACAAAAATCAAGTAACCAAAATAGTCGTAGTAATGAAGTAGATAATGAGCCATAATGTCTAAATATTTCATTGGTAATGGGTCGTGGGAAAGCAGTACATCATTTTATATGACAATAAAATGCCATAAAGTTAGTTTTGGCCGTAATGGTGCCGTATAATTTGTTCACAAGAGAGGTACATATTCCACAAAGGAATTTGCACAGTAGTTGAAGTTTGAAATTACATAATAGCAACTGAAAATGCAAATCTATTTTGGCAACATTGTTTCAAAGCTTCAAAGTAACCGGATCTATTGTGGACCAGTTATCCAAATTCTTCTGAAACATATATAGGAAGAAAAGACTACATCTCATAGCAATTATGTGCCATATGCACTACCGAATTGAAAAAGTTTCTTTTGAAATACGATAAATCCCTGACATAGGATTTATAAAGAATATGAATTTCGTAACCCATCAATTGATAAACTGAACATAAATATACAAAAGTCTCAACTCACTAAGGATATTCAAATGTTAAAGAATATTCAAGAAAATATTTCATTATTCAAATTGAGTTTTTTGGGAATCCAAGATTCCCAGATTGCCTTCTTTGCCAAACATAGAGTACGACTGCTTAAGAGTTGGAGAAACTCACATTTAAAAAGATTTCATTGGCCTTTTTTGGAGGCAAAATAAAACTATGCAACCTAATAAGGGCACCGCTTCGCATAAAACTCGGGGAGAATTTTCTGCATTAAGAATTCCTCACCCACGACCGAAACCACCATTCACAAGCGAACATCAATGCATCATTTATTCAGTCAGCTTGGAGGGAAAGATTTTATTCACTCCACACTAATAACTCGAATAAATTGACATTTTAAGTCGGAAAGATATAATTTAAAAATGAATCCACCTCACGTCCTCAGACTCTTACGAAGACGTACATTTTCGTATTTTATTTCTGTTTATGCATCGCATGCCCTCGCCACTCCCCTTTGTCCCATGCCTCCGCACCTAAGCTCCAACCCCAACGCTCCTTTCTACGGCTCCCTTAATCCCTCCCCCTTTGCACCCACAGACCCCTAATGCTCCTCGGGAAGTCCCCTCGAAAACTTTCAGCCCGCAAACTTAGGATCGATCGGAATGAAGCTATGAATTCATTAATGGCTAATTTTTCTGTTTCACTTCGCCGGGACGAGAGCTGGAATTTTGCTTGCCCTATTAATAGATTAGTTTGGCATCGATGAAGATATTTAGGGGAAGCCTGCGTGAAACAAATGAAGGGGCATAAAAACTTTGGCTAACGCTGTGGATTTACAGCAAATTAAATTGCACTTCCTCCGTAATGGACTACTTGAGGATACCACATTCATAAGCTTTGACCACAAAGTTCAAAAAGTTTTGGTTTTCACTTATTTGTAATAATGGTATAGGGTTGTTTATGTTTTACATGTTAATAATTAAGTCAAAATAAAATTGAAAAAGTTTTCTTGGTATGCGACTGTTGTACTGAAACATAGAGCTGTAAAACGTTGATGCGACACTAAATGAGACATTTTAGGCATATTTTAATGCACAGGTAGACTACGGAGATCTTTACATTCTTTGGCGAATATTTTTAGCTTTAACCAATTGAAAATTAAATACTTAATGTCTCCCAGAATTGTTACATACCTAATGTCTCCCAACATTTTGCTCTAAAAATAATTCATTTATTTTCAAATTTAACATAACTTTCAACATTCCTTATAGGAAAATATAAAAAATTAGGGTTGAGAAATAAAAAAAATAGTTTTAGATTTCACCCAACATTTAACGTAATACCAATTTCATGATATATTTCAAATTATATTATGAAACTGGTTGTATAGCATTAAAGTTTGGTGAAATATACAAAGTTTTACTAATTCCTCAAAATACGATTTCACAAGTTTGAGCCGTATGCCATTGAATTGAAAATTATAGTTGTTCATCTGTAAAAATGGGCCTTCCAATGACGTTTCCTAGATTCGCTACTGCTCGAGAGATGCCTCCATTATAAAAGTTTTTCCGACCCAAATATTTCTCCGATAAATTTCAATATCAAATTAAGCACCACGGCTATTCTGTGAATACTTATTGCGTAATTGTATTTGGAAATAAATGGAACTTGAGTCATTCAAGGCTTTCTACCGAATAATAGACATTTTTGGACGACCACTAATGCCTAATCATCCTCGACGTATCACGATAACACTGTTCCCAACCTCATTTCTTCGTAGCTTCCGTCTGCATTCATTCTATCCAAAAACGCTATTCTCTTCTTTCCTCTACCATACTTATCTAACATTCTCCCTTCTATCACGACCTTTGACATCACGCAACCACTCAACATTTTCTCCGCTCACATTTTCTGCCTTTTTTTGGATTTCCCATAGCAACTTTCTCTCTTCGCCTCTTCACCATATTTAAAACTTCAGCGTTGGTCTTCCTCTCTGTCAAACTTATCTTTTTCACTCTTCTCCAACGTTGATTATCATATGGAAATGAATAACAGCTGTCGATAACCAAGTTCCCGAACAGTAGCTACTCAGCAGGAGATCTAAATCAAACTTTAATACAATGGTTGTTCATGTTTTTTCCATAAAGTTTATCAAAATAGTCATTAAAACTCTCGGTGATAATAAATTGAAGCATAGCTGTTTTCAATAATATACTGGGTTATAGTATGTTTATTGCGGACCTAAACGCTAGGCATTATTGTAATAATCCTAAATATGTTACATAAATACGTATTATGTCACAAAATATCACAAAACCTAATACTACGTATACGAGGGGCGTACTCGTAACGTCACTCAATATTGAAGTAACTCTTTCAAACATCTTAAACTCCGTCCAACATGTTAATTCATCCTTCCCTCTTCCATTCTTAACCAACATTATTCTTTCTTTTACCGTTCTCAGTACCCTCTTACTCCTAAATATCTTCTGCATTTAACATAGTTGTCTTGTCTTCAAATTTTTCCAACAGCGGTCTCTCTTCCACTAACACGCCCACATCATCGTGGGTATACTTTTCCATCAACTCAATATCTGCATTCTTCTCCACACCCACATCACAAATGCCACGCCTACATCTACAATTATCATTGCCTAAATAATAAATTATCAAACATAGAAAATATATAAGCTCCAACTTATCCAGCATCATAATATTAAATACACTTGTAGACCTTTCGAACGTTATTTACCTTAAAACATGGCACTGCAATGCTATGAATTACCTAATGGTAAATTGAGGAGAAACAGGTCTAGCGTATCTAGACAGCACTTTTTGATAGTGAAATATAAATTAGATACTTCAGTTCGAGAGCAAGGTGGTACGATTTCTAAATTTCAGAACGTTTCAAAAGTTAGTTACTTGAATGATTATTCAAGTCAATTTTTAGCAATCTAAATGTACCCCCTTTCCTAGGATAAACTTGCTATTGCAACTATCGTCTCTATTCGCGGTCTGTTTCAATTTTTCGTTTTCAGAACACGGGACATATTTTTTTTTTTAACATTTTACCAAACGGTGCCAAAATGGTGCAAGAGTCAGGTAATCGACAGAAATGAGACTAACCTTGCGCACTTAGCTTAGTGTAGGAATATGAATCTTCGTGATAATTACAAGCAGTGGTTTAGATTGCTACAATATATTCTAAAATTTTAGGTTAAGATATTTTCCAACACAATGCTGATTTAGGATGAAGCTGATTCCAATCGCAGCATGGACTTTTTTAGACATTATTGCTTTTATATAACTTCCATGAAGTTTTATTTCTAAATAAAATGAAAGTTACCTCTTTTATTATTCCTAAATTATTAGTAAAGAAATCTGTTCATTTTCAGGGAAGGTAACCTGCCTGTGCTAGAAATACTCCTGCATTATTTTTTTGTCTACAAGCAATTGAGAAAAAATTTAAAAAGCATAAAAATTACACTAGAAATGAAAAACTTGTTCAAAATATCATTTCTGATACAAAGCAGGTTTGTTAAATGAAAGGAAACTCAGCTAGCTGCTTTCCTTCCCGATCACTATAAGATGCGCTAAGCCTAAATGTCGTTTTGGAACGAAACTTGCATAGAAACATTTCCTTCTGGAAGAATTATTTTTTCTAAACGAGTTTTGGCACAGGTCGTTATGTAGCAGTTCTTCTATTACTAGGACTAAGCAGTTGGTATTGGATTGAGGTAGGCTGGAGTTTTAAAATTTCCACTTTATCTGACAAACTACTTACACCAGATAGTTGAACCTTCTGTTACTTTTCGAAATAATTTCCCCGTGGACGTATAAACTTTTCACAGCTTATATTTCATGACTTTATGGCCGTCGACATCACATCTGTGAGAATCCCTTATGGGTACTGACAAAACCAGCTGTTCCGTGGCCGAGGATGCTTAGGCTTAGTCACAAGGCGTCCGGCATTCTTTGAACTGTTTTACCCACGAAATGATCTTTTTGGCATTCATAAAGCCATCACGGTCTTTCCTACTCTTGTAATGATACGATGAATGTTAAGTCCCGCGAGCGGTGTAAAGTTAAGATTACGGGCTGCTATTGTACTCCATGATGCCATTTTTAAGAATTGAAAACGCGTCTCTCTCTATTCACACCCTGTGTGCGGTACGTCGCATTTATCTATGTCTTGTAGTAATAAAGTGTGTCCGCGTGTTTTAAGTCCAGCAATAACCTTCTACATACTCCTAGTCCTATGAAAAAACTGAAACACCTTGGAGTTTGAACATAGGAGAGGACTACGTGCATCACTATCGTTGGCAAATACAGGTAAGGTATTGGATTGATAACCAGAAAGTCCATGGTTTGAATTTCTTTTTGGTAAACATTTTCATTTTTTATTTTTAAATGTTTATTTTCTCTTAAATTATAAACTATTATTATTTTCTATCAAAACTTAATTTATATTTTTCAAATTATATTAATTTAAAAAATACCAAATTTAATTTTTAAAACAAATTATAGCATATTTCTGTCATAGGTTGGTGGGGGGTAGGTGATTGGATTGTATTCCCGTCGTAATAATGGTGTTTGATTATACTCCCTAGCTTAATAACATTTTTTATTACAGCGTTCAAATTTCATTATACTCAGGCAAAAGCACTAGACTAGATCACCGATACCGTCCCCTAATTCATCCAGACGAGATTAAATATGTAGACTTCAAGGGACGGTTTTGGTCTCCATTGGTCTTCTAAAAAGTTCTTTAAACTTTTCGTTCTTGTGATTGCTAACAAAGCTCCGAAAAAGAGCGGATAATTTCTTTCAAGATACTTCTTGCTTCCGTGTGAACTTTTAGAGAATTTACATTGACAACTGAACATCTTTATAAAACTTCATCCAAGGAGAACCGACTTTTAACTTTCTCTCACACATCTTTTGGAAGAAGACCCTGGTATTGGAAGGCATATGTCTGCTTACCGAGAGCATTTACTTTATTTTTGTTTACTTTATGTCCAGATCTTGTGATCAGTACCAGTATTAGCTCCCAGCAAGAGCCCATCAGTCGTAAGCTACTAATTAACGGTTTTTCTTTCCGCAGTGACTTCTACTCTCCGTGAATCTGCTGTCCCAAAGGAAAAGATGACAAAGAAAAGCTTCATTGAACTCGCTTGATAATATATTACCGACTTCATTGTTCATAGTTCTCTGTAGATCTAAAAACCTCACTCAATAAACTTCGGTGGCCAACAAGGTTTCGATTCTGTGTCCGCTGGTGTTTGAACCAGAGAAATTGACGGATACCACACATTATGCATAAGAGCACTAGTGATTCACTAATGAGCTATGAATAGACTGGCGACATTCGTACGGTTTACAATCAAAGCCTTATTCTCGTCAAAAACATGTGAAAAGATGTTTTCGCATTCAACTTGCAACTGATCCCTCATGCTGAAGGGCAGAAAATTACGAGTGTTAGGCTATAGAAGGATCTCTCTCAAAAATCCTCAGAAAAAATGGAAATGTCTCATTGGGAAATGAGTCTAAAAAGAATTCACCGACTGTAAAGACCATGGTGCGTAAAGATACTTACCTTTTTATAAAAAAACGTCAACAATATTAATTATATTACCTAATTTTACCAAGGGCAGGAACTATTAGGAAGGTTTTATGATGTATTAAAATAGTATTTACCTTGTCACAAAAGGAATATTCGCATGCGAGATTTTCCTTATCAATAATTAAGTCTGAGTCATCGGTAATTGATAAAAAAACCTACACCATGTACGGAAAAATAAACATCGGAAATTAGACTATGAGGCGTAAGTGAAAGTACATTTAGTTTACATTATTTTAGCTATTTCTGAAAGAAAACACCGTAATTCGAAATCTTTTGAGATCACTTTATCAAGGCAAACTCTAGCGCAAACGCATCATCCTTTGATTCGTTTTTCATTTCCATCTGACCCGCAGCGCAAATAAAAATATATGCTAATCACAGTGGAAAAAGCTTAATTTCAAAGTTACACTCTTCGGGTCACAAAAACAAACATTGATGGAGTGCTCATTATCCATTCTTTTGAGGCATAATTGCGGAGCAGCACTCACCAATCTGAAATACGGAAAACGAAAAAAAAATCAAATAAAAATTCGCTACAAAGTGTTACGCGGGTACATAATGCAGAGGCCTCTTTCGCTCATTGTGATTTCTCGACTTGTTGCACCTTATAAGTCGCTTCACTTTTGAGACCGGCATCGGCGGAGTGAGCGAGCGGGCTCGTTCATGGTACCCTTGTAACGAAACGCGACGCAAAAGCAAATGGTTTCGATTTTTTCCCTTTCTATCCCTCCCGGCGGCTCGTCGCGGCGGTGGTGCTCTCTTCCTCTACGCTATCTAACGAACATTGCCAGCTGTGGCGGCACTCGTGCATGGGCGAGCAGGGAGAAAGAGGGATATAAAAAGAGAAGGTTCACGGCAGCCGTGAGGAGAGAGAGATAGACCGAGGGAGAGAGAGCGGGGAGAAGGAAAGCGAGATAGGGGTGAGAGGCATAGGGAGGCATCCCCTTTAATCGACCCAATAAAGACAGACGCAGTGTGTACTCGGGAGGCATTTACTCATCTCTCACTCGTACCCTTCCTCCCTCAAACATCAGTAGATGAAGGAGACGCCTAGGTGGACAGCCATGGGTAAAGTAAAGAAAAAGCAATAAAATAAAAACCGGAGTGCTTAATTATTTCCTCCATTTCAGATAAAACCTACCTCCGAGGACTCGGAAGTTCCGTAAGAGGCAATATTTTTCAAGTAGGGATGGCTAAAGGAAACGACGTCGACGCGGAAACAAAAGATAAACGCCAAAGCAGACTTTATGAGCCCCTGTTCTTCTAGGTTTGCACCAACCACAAAGCGGTACATCATTTGTTGTTGGACATAAGGAATTCCCAGGAAATGTTTATGATATCAAAATGCAAAATTTTGGAAGCAAAAGCAACCGAGGCTGCAATCTCAAATTTTGGTTATTGTATAGGATATATGATACCAGTTATCTGAAGATCTACTATATTTTCCATGATTGACCCTGACCTTTCGTCAATCGATACATTGTGTGGCTGCGAGTATCACAGTTACGGTGACAAGGTAATCGTAACATGTTTTTTTACTAGCTCAAGCATTACATGCAATCTTATTTGAGCTAAACAATATTTAACTTTCTACTAATATAGTCATCCTTGGAATATGAAGAAATATTGATGCATTTATCGCAGTTGCTTAATATGATAGCGGAATCCAAACTTTCAGCCATGGCAGATATTTTAACGGAAATGAACCTTTATGATATGAAGAAGTCAGAAAAGTACTTCATAAAATGTATTACACGGTGTCCAAATCGTGCTCTGGTTTCTCAAAGGTAATATTTCTCTGGAATCATGAGCAAATTTTGGACGCATATAGCTGTTCGGTAATATAATATTCTGTTGTAGTCTATCTTATCGGTTACATGTTTAGAGAGTAATTTCATGTTAGTTAAAAGTATTGACTTAGTTTCGGGCAATTATAATGGCCATTTTTCAGCGAAAACCTATCAGAACTCTTTTATAAGCAGCTGAACTTCATGATAAACCAAAATGTTTCGCGAAAATTCATATTTAAAGAAATGTTTGGTGCATTTATTTGCCTCTAATTGGACAACAATAATATGTATTTAATATTCCAATGGAGATAAATTTATGTACATAATACTGCTATAACCACCAAAAAAGGAATTTTATTATTTTATACTAATTGTATCATTTTATTCGAGTATTTGGAAGCAGCTAATGAAAAAGGAAAGGGAAAATTCCGCACAGAGAACCTATATATTTATATGGTAATGTTAACTTGTAATTTGGCGATAATAAGTAACCGTTACTAACGCCAAGGAAAAAAATCTTTAAATCTGTGTTTGCCCCAGTAAACCTCTGCAATATTGTAATTTTTTCAAACTTGCTGATGTAGTCCGGGTGTTAGATTGTTTCCCAGGCGTCGTAATTGAAAACACCAAATGGATAAGTGGTTATTATTAGGTAATCTACCGTTTAAGGTAGGTTTTTGGATGGACACAACTATCAAATAAACATTTTGTGACACCCCACCTAGCAAACTAATCTATATCAGATCCCTCTTCATCCATGTGTACTTCTTTCCTCCCTTCATGCCGTCTAACATCCCTATCCTGTTCCTGCCCTTACCTCGCTTGCCGAACATTCTCCCCTCTATTACCCTCTTCAACATTCCACTACCGCTCAATACGCCTTTCATCCATTTTTCCTGCCTCCATAGGATTTCTTTCAACAAACCCCTCTCCTCACCCACCATCTCTAGTACTTCCTCATTTGTTTTCCTTTCGGATAAGTGGTTACAGTGTTTCATTTTACACTGAAGACTTAAGTATCGGGGGTTTTTGCGTTATAATTCTAAATCATGGTTTTTGTTTTTCGTTGTAATTTGAGACAAATAAAGTTGTGTTCATGTTATGAAATGTATTCATTTCCAAATGCAACATTTTTTAATAGCTCTAAAATTATTTCTGAATATTTGACCTGAATTTTAATGGACAAGAAATACATTTCAATGCTAAAATGTTCAAAGGTTGGTTTGAAAATGAGAGCTCCTCTAATGCTGCGGTGAATATGTTGCATCGGGTATATATTTAATCCACGATATTCTTCGAAGTGTTCATCATACCGATGCTGAGATGGAGGAGAGAAAGTTTAGAAAGATCAATACAGCAATGCTTCCAGAAATTCTTTCCTTGTATTTCCTTGAGGGTGGACGTTGCTAACTACAAACTTTGCCATGTACATAGCGAATCTCACATTCCTTTCAAAATAATGTACGTCAATTACCAATTCAAATATTATTGAAAAACTTTAATTAAAATTTTCTCCGAGAGGTTTATAATTTAGTCGACCTGACAAAGAATATGCATTTTAAATTCGGTCTGCTTCACCTCAGAACAAATATTTCTCTCAAAGACGAAATTATAATACTTTTTCTTCATTTGTAATGATATTATAATGGTAATTGATCTGGATCCGCTTACTTACGAATAATTTATGGTACCCACCAAATGTGTCACAATCATGGAGTAATAATTATTGTTGAATCGAATTTATTTATCGAATCGAATTTATTTTTAATACACCATTTGAATCCCCGGGGGTGGCGGTTGGAACCCCATTTCAGTCAAAAAGGTTTAGGATGGTTCTTGCTCTACTTATTTCACACTCACATTCCCTGTAGGACTACTTGAAAATCAAACTACGAAAACTCTATTTATGTAATTGCTATTTAAAATTTATTGTCAATGAGGCAATATTTGTGTTAAAGAAAAGCTGGGCATGAAGTGAAAAGAAGTCAGTAGAAGGAAACGAAACGCAGATGTTACCTTTTTTTTCCAAGCAAGTATCCGGAATACAATTATCAACACCCCATTCAACGTATGGTGCAATATTCTTAATTATTAAACTCAAGTTTCCCAAGCCAATACTATTGGTATACCCCTCTTCTATCATTAATACCGTCATATTTAAGTATTTAGAATAATAAGGAAATATGATATGTCATCGATCATGTCATCGTGCGATCTCCTACAGTTAAAACTAGTTGATATTTCTTAAGGCAAGAAACATCTCTCGCCGATTGAGTATCCATAGGAAACTAAAAAAATATTTCTATAAAACTATTAATTGTAAAATAAAATTCGTGTGAAATCCATAGATTCATCACCTGGTAAAACTTCAAGTAACCTCAAGTACCTGTTCTGTATCGCATATCTGGTGGCCATCTTATACGATATTTGTTTAATTAATCCCGTTTGAGCTACGTAAAATGAGAGTAGGAATTTAAAAAAATAGTCAATGCATTAAAAATTGCGGGATAAAATTTCCAGATGCCCAAAAGAACGGGTTTTCAAAAGCAACAATTAGAGCGAGATGATTAAACAAAAACTGTTCGGTAAAAGATTTGGTGATTTGCAGAAAGAAGGAGATTTGGAGACTGGGGTGGAAGGGATGGGGAAACTGGAGCGCAAACCACGCACAAGCGACACAGGGAGGAAATTTCCTTGCTCGCCCTATCTCTTGTCCTCAGAGTGCTGGAATTCCACCAAGAAAAAGTAAACGAACACTAACGGCCCCGAGTGAGGGCGAGCCCGCAGATCTCTCTCACTGCTCCCGCTCACGTCTTGGACCTTGGCCAGTCCCCACAACTCTTCCAGGCAGGGTGGAAAAGGGGAGTTAGGGAGGGAGTAAGAGGGCTTGAGCAGCACACCAAAGGAGAGGGTCAGACTGATACAAGTGGAGATAAGTACAGGGGAAAGGGGAGGGGGTGGGATGGCTGCAATGTTGCCACACTGGCTATTTTCCCACCCGATATCGGGGAATGTGCAGTGGGTCCTTAGCGGAAATATGCAAGAGCGAATTTCGAAAATTGTGAGAAGGATTGAAGTAGATCTTATTATATTCGTTAATTCAAAATTAAAAATGGTTAGGAAAATAAATGTTTCAGCATTTCGCTAAAATATGTATCAAGTACGATTGCTACTTAAACATTGAAATTCAAAAAGTTTTGATTACGAAGCAAAAGGTAGTTCAACAATCGGATGTTAACAGCATTTTGTACTGACTACTCTTTTCAAAGATATAGTCACCTTTAAGAAGGTAATTTTGGTGTAAAAAATGTTGAACTTACTTGAGAATCATGATAAAATATAAAAATTGTAATATAAAAATGCATCCATCATGGTAGTGATTAGTTATCTTCTTTAAGCCAGGAAAACAATAGGATTAACATTTATAAAACTAAAACTCTAAAACTAAAAAATTAAAACTCCGACACGACTTGATCAATATTTTCAAATATTTCTTGAGATTTTGAATTATCTATGAGAGTTCAACAATTAGCAGCTCCATTTCGGTCTCATAATAAACTCAAGTCTTTTTTGCAGCCATATATATGTTAATTACTTACTGATGGAGATATTAATGGTTAAATTCAATATTTTAAAATGAGTGGTTGAAACTAAACAGCAACAGGCAGTGAGAAAGAAACAATCACAGAAAAATATAAACAAAGTAACAGGAGCCACATAACAGCCAGATACCCATTGAGGTCGTTTCAAAGGAAATTCAGGTTATGAGACGGGAGTGAGCTGGTGCCGAAGGAATCTGAGTAATCAGGGCAAATACGGGACCGTAATAAGATACCGTAATGAAATAGTGCCCAATAAATTAGCTCTGGCTGCTGATCCAAACACGATCAACTGCTTAACAACATCGGGGCTGTTTTTCCAGAGATATTTTGATTTTTTAAAGTAGAGGACTCCAATCATCCTTTGAAATATAATGAAAGCCACGGTATTTTACGAAATAGGGATTTTCCTGGACAACAGAGAATCCCTGGAATCTGGAATAGGATTCCCTCCACGGTATCAGGCAAATTAGTGAAAAATTACCGCCCACTCCCCATTTCAATTCATGCCGATCAAGAGCCATACCAGCCAGCCATGTTTCCAATCAATTTTTCAAATCCGAGATTTAACCATGCATCAGTAATTTACGGAAATCGATTAAATTAGTGAACACGAATATTCGAAGATAATTAAGCTAATCAGTTTATCCCGTATGTGCTGCGATTGGGTGGTACATAAGACATCTGAAATTTTATCAACCAGAAAAAGGATACGCGACCATAGAATAAGGCTGTATATTCAATTCACATGAAAAAGTATCGTTTCGTTTTTACATGAAGAAAGTAACTGGTTTTAACATTTCTGCTTTGGCTTGCAGATTAGTACTTTGTTTGATAAGATTCCATTTGGTAAACAAGTTTCTTTGCTTTCGTTTTGAAGAGATAATGATGAAATATGTCGAAATATCAAGTAAATCTTCTTCCTCGAGAAATAATTTCGATTTCAGTTTCCGATAAGATAATTCTACATCATTAGAACTTTGGAGATATGTGTCAATGCAATCATCTAAATTTAGGATGCAGGCATGATCCAGGCTGAAAATCTGCGGGAGTACACATTTTTTCCATTATCAAAACCCCGGAGAGAATACATATGTATGCTTTTGTAATGGCTCTACATCTACTACATAAGTACCCTGCGAGCCACCAAAAAGGTGTGTGGCAGGGGGTGTAGCACCATGAGGGAAGGGTAAGGGTTGAGGGGGTTGGGAGTTTGGTGAGGAAAGGTGGGGGGAACCTGTAGGGAAAATATATATATATATATATATATATATATATATATATATATATATATATATATATACACATACATATATATACATACATACATACACACATGCATACACATCCTCGCGAAGTCCCTAACCTGTACGTTAATACTTATTGTAATGAACTAAGTCCTGGGGAATTTCGACTACGAGCATTCTGGTCCCTTATCGTTCTTGGAAAAAATGACATTTTAAACCTGTCAGTCTTGCAGTCTATCTCTCTAGTCTTATATTCGTGATCCCTTCGACCGTAATACGTTGGGGTTCGTATTATATCCTTGATGTCATCGGAAAAGGGCCCATCTTTAAATGTTTTTAATAAGTTTAATCTATATTGGAAACGCCGCTGTGTAAGAGAATCCCAACCTAAAATGTCTAGCAAAGTGGATACGCTGCTGAGTTGGTCATAACAATGTTTGACAAATCTAGCCCCCCTCCGCTGAACTCGATCTAATTCCGAAACCAAATTTATGTTATGAGGATCCCATATACTGGCAGCATACTCTAGGTGGGGCCTGACCAAGGCAAGGAAACATCGTTCTTTCACCTTTTCGTCGCCTTTACCTAGCACTCTTTTCACAAATCCCAATTTTTTATTAGCACGACCGCATATTTCTCGTATGTGTTTTCCCCAGGACAGATCGTGAGTAATTGTTACACCCAAGTATTTAAAGGAATCTACCCTCTCGATATTGGACTCAAGTACTTATGTACTAACAAAAGCACTATACCGCCGAATTTTTGCTTAGCCAACGAAATTTTCTCCTCCAAAAGGATAACAAAAATTTTGATTGATATTCTTGATAGAATGTACTGAATTGTAACTATATACATAAACACAGTGAACAAGAGGTTGTCCTGATGGGTATATATAAGAATTGTACTCGGTCTTAGAGATTTCTGTGACATGGATATTCATGCATAGGATATAGGATATCTCTATCAGCATTATTATTAATATTAATTAAAAGTATATCGAGACAGTTACACCATGCGAGTATTTTAACTTTTTTTAAATTAATCATTTAACCTTTAACTTATATAATCGTCAGTTATAAACTAGTTAATAACTAATGTGAATCACAACATTATCCTTACTCTATAATGCTCGACCACACACAAAAAAGAAATAGCAATTCATAAGTTTCAAAATCTTATATTTATTTTTCAACATAGTCATCGTAAAGGCTAACATTTCTTCCAGCGTGTAACAAGTTTCTTCACCCCCTCACTGAAAAACTCTTCCGACTTTTCTCGAATCCAGAACTTAAAAGCTGCTTGCACCTCATCGTCCGAGGTGTAAGGATTACCCTTGAGGTGTCTCTTGAGTTGACGGAAAAAATAAAAATCGCACAAAAGGCGCAAGATCGGGGGTACAATCGGTTCAAATTTCTGGTTTCGCAAAGCCTCTCCAGTTGCGCGCGAGGTGTGCGGACGAGCGTCAGCATGTTGCAAGATTATTGGCACCTTAGATCCTTGGATATTCCAATACGGTTCGCAATACGCTTTTGAGTGATTCGTCGATCATTTTGAAACAAATCTTCGACGAGTTTGCGAAGTTTATCGTCTTTGGCAGTGATCGGACGTCCGCTGTGTGTTTTGTCATCGATTTAGAGTAGACCTATCGACAGCATCGTCATCATAAACAGCCTTTACAGAGAAGATGAATCTTGGTATGAGTCACTTGACCTGCTCACTGACTTTATTCGCGTTGACATAGCTCTAGAACACGTCTCCATACTTCCGTTTCTCAAAATACACTGGATGAATCTATCGACCTCAAACCTGATAATGCGTGTTGAGGAGGAATGATACTTCCACAACCCATCTGGAATGCTCCTGAAGGTCACTTTGCTTGTGGTCTACAAACATGTGTGCATTAGTTTTGAGCCTACCCTCGTAGTGATCAAAGTATATTTTAAGAGTAAAAATTGTTGGAATATAAGAAAGGAAGAAAATTCACACATGCTTTGCTACAAGTATAAATACAAGTTGAAACCATTAATATCCAAGCCAGCTCCATGAATTTCAACGGACAGGATCACGGTGTGCCCTCAGTTAAATCGATGCTAGTTCGTGCACTGGGGAATGAATCTCAATATGCGAAATAATTTTCCAACACTTTGTTTCAGGAAAAAACATAAACCAGTAGAGAACAATTTCCCATAGAAAGTCGTAACCAAACGATTTTACCTCGTCAAATAAACAAATACGATGCCCTCGTGAAAATGAGGTTAAATATATCTCGTATACACAGATTTGAAGAGTGATTTTTCCAGGCAATATACTTAATTATATATATACCTGGAATTTGCACTAGTAGACAAAGACGAAAACCCAGAGAGAGAGAGAGAAAGGGAGAGAGAGAGACCACTGAAAATTCGATACCCAGCGAGTTTCTTTTTATATGTGGTTCAGTGTTTTTTTGTCTTTGTCTACAAGGGCTAATTCCATTTACATTATTATTCACGTCTCTGAGACTTTCACAAAAGTGTTATATATATATATATATATATATATATATATATATATATATATATATATATATATATATATATATAAACACAGTAATCAACCCGAAGGTCGGTTTAGTAGGTGATGGTAGAGCTCACCCATGTACCAAGCCCGACGGCGTGTGAAAATTCACATTGCATGCCGCAGGTGGAGCTGCAGGTGCCCAGTGCCTTGCCCGGGAATCGAACCCGGGACCCTCCGGTCAGTAGTCCAACGCTCTACCCCCTAGACCACCGCGACCCGCATATATATATATATATATACATATATATTTTTATATACATAACTTTTGGACGGCTCTCTAGTGCTCTCGTGAATGCTTCCACATCATCGATATATATATATATATTTTTTTTTTTATTATATATATATGGGATCTCTTGCAGAATGAATACCTTTGAACGGCATATTTATACAACATTTTCAATTTCATTAGGATACAAAAACGTATTATGCGGTTTTTAGCAAGGAATGGAGGTCAAATATAAAGATTCCAAAGGATTTTCTCCACGGATTCTCTACGGTCAAGCGGGTGCTTCTAGTTTAGGATCCAGGCGTTAAAACCTTGGGAACGATGTTTTAAATCGCGATTTCCGTGCGCGTCCCAAAAAGAGCCCTCGGAGTTCCTTTCAATTTGCCTATAATGGGTACCCTCGAAACCCATAATCTCATTGAAAATAACTGCACTACTTCAGGTCTTAAAACCGCGGCTGAACGAGTTCCCTTCAAGAAGATATTTTCAACGCATGAGAGAGCGTCTTTTACAGTGAAAATAACCATTTAGAGTTTTAATAGTGCTTATTAAGTGCATGAACGACTACAAACTGCTTCCTTCGAACTCTGAAGTGTAGCCACACCCGCAGACCTGAAAGGGGACGGCAAATGAAACCCCTACCATTAATTATAAAAAAACGATCGACCAATTATATAATATCATGCTCGTTTTTGGGTAATAGTTTAAAATCAAAAATTATATTCAATGATATATTCGATAGATATGTCGGTTTATTTATTTCAAATAACATTTAATATCAAGTAACCAAGTTTTCCGTACACCATATGTAAAAAATAATTTAAAAATGTATTAGATACAAATTGTTCAAGCAACTTTGTTTAAAAACACAAGATGAATCACTTAATTAATAATGTTTCTTCATTTAATTGAATACATATCATCATTATCAGTATTTCAATCCTAGGATTGGTTTACAGCAGCCCTCCAAACTACTCTATTTAATTTCTATTCCCTCAACACTTGATACCTTCTCTGTTTTACGTCCTTCTTAAATTGCCTTATGTACATCTCTGTTGGTCTCCCCCGTGAAATATTCCCTTCTTATTATTATTATACTCCTCTTCTTTTCCTTCTATTATATTCCTAATCAATCCATTGTGCCTCAATGTTTGTCCAATCCATCTATATCTTCTTTCCCGTAGAGTTCTCCATATGGTCCTATTCTCTCCTGCTCTTCTATATACTTCCTCGTCCCATACTATGCCTTTCCATTTAATCTTCATCATTCTCTTCCAGCATCATGTATCAACGGCTTCTATTCTTTTCTAATCCATCCTTCCAATATCCCTAGTCTCAGAACCATAGAATGCCATGCTCCACACGAAAGTCTTGGCGAATTGCTTCCTTGTTTCCAGCCTTAGGTTCTTTGAACGTAATGAAAGTAATTTCCTCTTCATCATGAATGCGCTCTCAGCATGGGCTATTCTTTGGTTGATTTCGGTCGAACTACTTCCATCCCATATTGTGCTGCTGCCAGAGTAGATGAAGGATTTTATTAGCTCTGGTTTCACCCCTTAAATTGTGCCATCTGTACTCAGTTTCCCTTTCCCACACACCGCGAGTTTCGCCACTACTGCGATGACATCTGCTAAACGGAGCATGTTGATTTCTTATACATTTAACTTCGCCTTATACATTTATCTTGACTCTTTTAATACATAATTACTGGTTTATTTTATTGCCTCTTCCAGGTATACGTTGAAACTTTCTGGCAAGAGGTTGAATCATTTTGTTACTCCTTTGTTTATTTGGCTTCTGTTTTTCTTCCATTTTTCGTTTGTATATTTCCAACCTGATTCTTGTAGAGTTAACGGATAACTTTTCTCTCCATGTAGCTTCATAGCGTTTTTAATATCTTGAACATCTTGTTACGTTCCATGTTTTTGAAAGCCTTCTCCAAGTCCACGAATGCCACATATAATGGATAATTATTTACGTGTCTCATTTTCCGGCTCTTGCCATTCGGTTTTCCCAGAACCCGAATTACTTTCTAAGAGGTTTCATTATATCCTTTCTTCTATTCTTCAGCTAATTATCCGAGTAAGGACTTCTTATGTTTCAGTCACCAAGCTCAATATGCTGTGCTTTTCCCATTTATCTATTTTCGGTTTCTTCGGTATTTCAATCACTACACTTTTCTCAAAGTCTTCTGGTTCCGCTGTCGTAGCTTTATTTGATTATTCCATAGAGAGCATCCATTAATTTGACCCCGAGTGCCTTGATTATTTCTCCGTTTATTTTGTCAACTCCTGGTGGCTTGTTTTTTCTCAGGTCTGCCACGGCTCTCTTAAATTCACTTCTTTATATTTGCGGACCTCAATCGCCTTTACCTATCATGCTTTTAACTCTAATTAAGCCGTCTTCTAATAATCTGGGAGCTTAATAGAGTACATCAAAAAACTCTTTCAATCTATTCCCTATTTCGTTATCATCTGTTAGTATTTTTCCATTAGCAGCTCGGGTGCTTTGCAATTTTTTTTTCTTTCCCCAAATTGCCTCTTCACTAGTTTATAAGTCAATCCGCTATTTCCCTTTTTCATATTGTCATTAATTTTAACGCAGCAACTTTCTATCCATTTTTACTTTGCCTTCTTGCACTCTCGTATGACCTGGTTCCGCAACTGTTTATAGAGGTATTTTTCAATTTAATTTCTTGGGTTCTTGTATTTTCTTCTTTCGTCAATGATAACTCTGATTGGAGCCCTTATCCATGGCTTCGTAGATATTTCCGCCTTACTCAAAAGGAACTCATACGCAGCTTTGGTAACTATATTCTTCATTTTTTTCCATCGACCGTCAGTTCCTGGTATTTTCATTATTTCCTTCCATTTTCTCTTTCGATGCCTTTGGTGAACTTTTCTCTTATGATCTTTTCTTCCAATATCTTTGTGTTTCATCTGGGTTGCTGTGTCTCTTTTTTCATCTTCTTGTATCTTAGTCTCTTGTCCATGATTACCAGGTTTTGATCGCTATTTATATCTGCGTCGGAGTAGCTCTTACAGTTCTTAACTTGGTTCTTGTATCTCTTCCTGGCAAGGATATAGTCGATTTGGTATCGTGCCTTGCCTATAGGCATCTTCCACGTATGTCTTCTTCTCGGATGTTGATCGAAGATGCTATATGCCACTACCGTGTTTTTCACGTTGCAGAATTCTATCAGTCTCTCTCCCACGGCGTTTCGTTTTCCCAATCTCTAGTATCTCACGCTACTTCCCTCTCGCCCCTCGCTGACCACAGTGTTCTAATCTCCCATTGCTCTGTGGTTTTTCTTCTCTTTTCCTGCTCCTAGAACTTATTCCAGTTATTTGTATACTTCCTCAATTTCCTCCTCTGAATGGATGGACGCCGACATACACACCTATACTATCACTATATCCGTAGATCCTGTCTCTAACTATGTCATCAATGTCTTTTCATCGTATTGCCAGCACGATATTATTTTCCTTGGCCATTTCTGTGTGAGTATGATGCCTACTCCTGTAATTTTCTAGTCGTCTCCCGAGTATATCATTCCGTAGCCGTCGCTCCATAAGTCGTTCGTCCCCGCCCACTTAATTTCGCTCAATCCCAGGATGACTATTCCCAGCCTATCCATCTTCATCTATGTATTTTCTAATTTCCTGCACACCTTCCGGCGCACTCTATTCTTCATTTATCCCCCTTGACTGAAGTTCCCCTCTCAGTAGTCCTCACCCGGAGATTCGATTGGGGGACAAGTTTACCTCCGGAATATTTTATCTGGGGGAAAGCCATATCATAATATTTAACTGCAATCTGCATATTCTAAGGAGGATAATGCAGTGGTTTCCCGTTGCCTTCCACGTCGCAGTACTGCGGCCGATACCGCGCACTTCACTCCCGCCCACAGCTGTTGGAGATGATGGCGGGCCGGTCCACTCCGTCTGCACCACCAGTGCCTGCTGCTGCCTTTCACTATGGGTTCAGGGATTCAGGGTTCTGATTTTTCTAGTTGTCTCATTTCGAAATCCCATTATTGTATTTTTTTCTTTTAATGTGTCTGTCACGTTCCAAAAAACCATTACCACTTTTTTCTAAATGAATAAATTATTCGGTCACGGGAATGGAACTAGCGACTTTCCACAGGCAGAGACACTACCTCTGGTTTAACCCCAATATATTATTATTCCACCATCTATATTATTCCTTCGGTCCATCCAAGACCTATTATAAATAATAATAATTATGTATATAATTATATATATATATATTCGTTCACATTGAAATATTTCGTGTTTGAATTATATATATATATATATATATATATATATATATATATATATATATATATCATTGGAAGGATATAAGCAATGAAGTACTGTCAAAACAAGGCGTTCGCCTGGCACATATCACTCCTGAAAGTATGTTCTTCGCGGAAACTCAAAGCTAACGTAGGAAGTTTGTAAAACTTTGTCCTAACTTTTATAGCATTTTGAATATTAATGTGAAGTAATTATATCTTGACGTATTACAAATAAAACTTTTTTTAACCTCTGGTTTAATCTCTATAGTAAGGTGTTCAAATATTAATGACATTCGTAAAATGTTGCTTTTCATAGCAGATGGATCCCAGTAATAATTATAGTAATTAAAACTGTAAACTAGTTATATTCTAATAGCAAAAATGAATACATTTAGTAATTACTGTTCTCAGTTTTGCAATGACCAAATACAAGGAAACTAAAACACACTGTAATAGCCTCACTTAGTTTGATTGTACTTTCATATTTCTCTCTGAAATAATTGTTTTTCGGGTGAGTTCAGGCGCTTTGTTTCCTTTGTGTTTTATCAATAAAATTATAATCCATGCTTACAAGAATTCAATCAAAAAATAAAATTCGGTGAAAATTACGATTACGTTGAATCGATGCAATTACGCTAAACTTAACAAGCACAATTGGAATTTAAAGTTGATGGAAAGTCCAATAATAGGTGTAAATAAATAAATGAGTTTTAATAAAGAAAACTATACATATACTGGTATTTCGAGTAGAAAAATTTCAATTTAAAATACACTGTTGGAAAAGATCCATTTGTAGTAATGAAATTAATAAGAATAAATACTTATTTTTTGTGTACATTTTAATTGGACGAATAATGAATTCGGGATAATATTGGTGAAAATATACATCTCTCTATCAAGATGTCTGCGTTAATGTGTCATTTATTGCCAAGTGCAGTTAGGCTTTGTTGGGTTTGTGTTCAGCTATAGACAATTGACTGGAAGAATCATGGAAATCATGGAAGAATAATATTCGGGCAAGGAGCTCTAGTCCTTTCTTGACACGAAAAGGAAACAAAATCGATTAATAGAAGCGTGGCTCCATTTGCGAAAATAACAAATCATAAAGCTAATAAATAGTGACATGTAAAACAAAAATTTGTTTTAAATTTTCTTTGGCGGACGGGAATTAATCCCAGAAGCTAGAAGTGATCAGCATTTGAGGGATATGCACTCTCGTGACTTGGAGAAAAAACTAATTAGTAATTGTCAATATATATATTCCTTTTGTCAACAACATGCACCAAGCGAAAGGAGAGTGCATAGGCTTTTAAAAGTTATTAAAGGGGATAGACTGACCTCCGATGGGCTCAGCACTATACAATCGATGCTTGAAATGATATCAACTCAGAGTCATTGAGGGGAAAGGTCTATATGCGGTTTATTTTTTATTTAAATCGGGCTTATATATATATATATATATATATATATATATATATATATATATATATATACAATATATATTTTATATTAAAACATTGGACCACTTAAAGGGAGGAAGAAGAGTTACGACAAGCTCCTATCAACGATTTTATCGTATTCCATACGCTTAGTTACAACTTTTGATAATGTCGATGTATATCTTTCGATCGCAAACATTGTCATTATTCATCAATAATGTACGGAAAAAGATATATTTCCAACAAAATTGTATACTAGTCCATAGAACTGTAGGTATAAAATATAAAATTAGCGAAATTCCTATATTGATCTACGTGAATTTTACATCTTAAAGCAAACAATTTACGTTTTATTGACGCTAACATAAATGCATTCGTGTTTAAATGAACACCCTGAAAATGACACTTCTTGAACTGGCCATAAAGGTTAGCATAAGGGAATGTCACATTTTTCGTTTCTGCGATTAAGTTCCGTCAAATATACACTCTTGAGCATCAAAGGAAGGAATAAAATTAGACTTAGTTACATTCATTATACATATATTGACATATGAATGAGAATTAAAAGGTCTTTTTAACATCAACATTCTGAAAATGATATTAACAGCATTCATTTATTTTATTACATGAGTCATGCAATATCGTTAAAAGAATTTGCTCGTGGATTGGCTTTTACACCTTAGAAAAAAGAGATTGAAAAATATGTTTATCACTCAAGGGTTAATATAAACAATATAAGCCGTGACTATAAGATGAAACAGTGTCATCAAAAACTAGCTGATAAAACCGGTCATAAAAATGCCATACCTAAAATGTTTAAAATAATAACGCTAATCTCGGATTTTCCACATAAACCAAGTATTTAAAAATATCCGAAAAAGAAACTAAAAATAATATTTGTACAATATAAATATCTATTATTTACCGAAAATAAATAACAATACTTTCCTCATTAACATGCAATTTTACTACATTATTATCTATGATTTCTGAATCTCAGTAAAAAATCACTCTGTGGTAACTTCAGCAACTTTAATGCATTTCCTTTCTTGGACAAAAAGTTCGATTTTAAGAGGTTTGCTACAAATACCTATATATATTTTTAGTTGATCAAAAATACAAACGAGACGTTCATGATATTTCCGTAAAGAATGTCTGAAGAATACCTTCACTCGATCACCTCGATAAGAACAGCTTCTTTAGATGAAAAACTATTTTTAAACTGTAAAAAGTCACGAACCTCGAATCTCCGGTAGTACCGGAAGCAATGTCCATCGCCGTCCCAGAGTCGTGTTTACTCCACAGCAGCTGGCCGGGGTATCTTAAGGATCTCTCGCCCGCCTCCAGCAAGGTCGATGGGCACTCTCCTCCGTTCTCCCAGACCTCAAATGTACGTTTTAAACGTACCCCCGGTCAACGTTGATTCGCTCGGCCAAATTAACTGGGTTTCTTTTTCACAGCACCTCCTTCAAGAAGTCCGCCGACCGACGACGAAAAATTCACCCACCTCGTTGACTTTTACCTCACCTCCGCGACATCAAAATACCACATTTCAAAACGGAAGAGATCCCCTCCTGTTGATCCTACAAGGTGAAACAATCCTTTCAAGGGAGAGCCCACGTGTTCCCCTCGGCGCCGCCGGCCAGGGTACGCGTACCTGAAAGGCCCGCGCCCCTCGAAGTCCAGGTTAACCTACTCCCGTACTCGGCGTTGATGACAGACGAGAGAAACTTGGTGCATCGTGTCGGCAAAACGAGATCCCCTTGGAAGTCAAAATGATCACACTCCCGTAAATTTATAACATTTTCTTTAAAATGCCAACTTGAGAAATATAGGGTCCCCAGCACCAGAAAGAAATTCCAGCTGCCGCTAGAGAGAAAAATCTTCGCAAAACCGACGAATACGGAAGTTGGCTGCAAGTGGCCGGATAAAATGTAATTAGGGGAAACAAAAGAGGAGAGGCACCGAGAAAGTGATTCCCGAAGGATCAAGGGATAATAAATTTCCACCTGTCAGTGACACCCTTCACGACGCAAGGAGAGTTCAGTAGACAGATTAACTATACGAGTCAGGCGTGTCAACGTACTGCCAACTCGTAAACGATCTCGAAGAAACGGCGAAGCGACGTCGTCGGTGAGTACGAGTCGCGACAACGGTCTCACCGATCCCTCGGAGAGCGAGCCGTCCGCGCTGCGAAGCCGGGGAAGAGAGAAATGGCCCACGTGCTCCACGGTTCGCATACGCTTGCACTGTGAGGGAGAGCGGATCCCGGCGAGGTTGAAGCGACAGGAGAACGGCGAACCAAAGCCCCTCTCCGCACCCCCACGGACCCTTATTCTCCCCCGCCCAACACCAACACCACCACACCCCTCGAACCCTTTTTCGAGCTCCCTTCTTCCCCTCGCACCATTCGACCAGTTTCGGTATCACCAAACCACCTCCATCCCCATCCTTTCCCCCACTTCCCGTAACGACGAGGGGGTGGAGGGGAAATCCCTTTCGCGTTTGCGCACTCTCGCGGTCCTATTCCCCACCACTCCGCTCACCTCCACCCCTTATTTCCCTCCCCCCACACCCTCCGCCGCTCGCTCTCGCGAAGAGTCTACCTCACTCACTGTCTAGCGCGGACTTTCTCATCCCCCTTTGCCCGAGCATCTCCCCCACCTCTCGTCCTCCTCTTCTGAGGGTTACTGCTTGGAGGGAGGTGGAGGGAGGAAATAAGTGGATATCTCCGCCGAGCCGTGAGGGATGGCTGCGCCCCATCTCTAATATAAAGGAAGGCCCAGAAAAGCGAAGCCTTTTTAAGCATGGGGACGCATTAAAGGCACTTAGCGACGCTCAGAGGAATGCCTCAAAACCACCCCCGATTCGGATGGAGTGAGAGAGAAAAAAATGAGAATTGGGCAGCGTTTAGGTTCCGAAACAATTTTTTAAAGGTGTATTTTTATGCATCGATAAGGTACAACGTAAATAGAGCTCTAAGGGATGGCCTTCTTGGGGTTGGATAAATTATTTCAAGGGCCATTTCGCGCGCGGGAGTTTGCTCCACTATTTTCTACGCCGTTAAATCTCAAAGAATCTATTTGATGGAGTAAGTTTGCCATTAAAAAAAATGAGTTCAGATTATTTTTCAATAATGTTCACAATGCATCATTTGTTGTAATTCGATGGACCATTTGAGGTTTCTATAGGTTAGCAATCTACTCAGCTAGCAGCAGCAACCTTAGGCTTGTTTTTTTAAGAACAGAGTAAAAGTGTGTGCAAAAGAAAAATTTGTAGGCAGAACTTGAAATAATATTGAAACCTACTAAAGAGCTACTCTTTAATCTTATCAAGAATTATCAAATTGTTATTATAATAACCTTACTAAATGCATCGATTTTTGACTAAAGATAAATCTTTGGTCGAAGCCTTTGTTCTCAAACTTAAAACGCTTGTTAAATAATCCTTACAAGCTAATGATCGACTAATTCCTTGCATGACAATCTATAAATTTAAAAAAATTAATTTCAAACCGAAAAACCACATCATTCGAAAATACTCTAATATTTCTTATTCCATAACCCTGAATGAGTCCTCAAGAAGCAATCCTAATTTTCCTATAGGCAATTGTTGAGGCCAACTTGAAGTTTCTTAATGCAATGCACTAAATTTTAACAATTTTTTCTGTAATAGTCAAAATTATATTTATAATATTAAGTATTATTACTGCGTGGAAAACAAAATAAATACTATAGCAAATAAAATTACAGATCTGAAACGAATTTCGCCAATCAAGGTTCCATGAACAAGATACAAGAGAAACGTTAGAGGTTTACTTGTAGGTTGTAGTATACGATAACCTAAACTGACATATTTAACGTTCCGAAGAATTTGGAATTTTATTTACGCATTCAAATTCCTTCTTGAAACGTGGGGTTCACTAAGTTTTTATCCTTTAAATTCAATTGATAACACCACCTATTTCATGAAAAGAATAATCAGACAATCCATGATTCCCAATCCAACCAAAACTCTTTTCTTGAAAGAAAATACACCGGGGAATAAGTCTTAAGTTTGAGTACGTGTAAATAGACGAATATTTATTACAATTTGATTAGGTATTTAAGTATTACAGCATTGCAAGTTTTTTAGTTTTTCTATGACACATGTACTAATTGAAACATTTTTTGAGTTATGAACTTTTTATATTGAGTGTTCTCTTTAAAACATCCTTAAATTTTTTCCTTAATCATCTTCCGTTGAGCAGTCATAAGACTATACGCTAATTATGTTGATATATATGGTAGAATATAGTGTAACCCGGAAGCCAATTGAAATTTCTACGCTGCTATCACGAATTTTCATTACATATTCCCGAGTAACTTTTCCAGTAATGATAAATCCCAGCGTGAATAAGGCTTGAAAACGCCACCTTGCCATCACGAAAACATTCTTCGCTCTCCCGACGCAGGAATGAAACTAGCTAACAGGTGCGTGCGTTCAAAATTCCAAGACTCTTTAACAGTTTGGGACGTAGGTATGTATACCACTTCTTCGACTGGTTTACGTCGCCTCGAATTCCTTCCGTTTCTCACATTACCCGACTAACCCGATTAATCGCTGACTCCGTAAGGCATCCGGCAGCTTTCAGCGGCATCCGAAACTCCTTTCCTTCGAGACAACAAAACCTTTCGAGTTGGCCCGTCAAGATTCCTGTGCTCCTCATCCTTCCGTCCCACTTCCCCGAAATCTATCATCTCCTCTTACTCCACCGACCGCTCCAAAGGACCGCCTCACAGTTAACCCTCCCCCATCACAAACACGCATCGCCTCCTCCGAATTGGTATCTCAAGGTTCACACAGAATGAAATAGTGAGGCTCCATAATTTTGAGCTCTAGGCATGCTCATACATATTTTGATATTAATTTTAGTAATTTAAGTATTCTACATTTTAAAGGTAGGTTTTGGAAATTCCTAAATGACTATTATCATATTTATATGTATTACTAAACATTATATTTCCCCCTTCATAATTTCCTTCTCCACTTTTTTCTTTCGTGCAATCTAAAGAGATTACCTTCCTTTACCAACGCTGAAAAATGTTTTTAGCATTGGTAGATAAATGCTATGCTTGTTTCGATAATATTCTTTGAAAATAATACGGTTAGTGTTTCCATACAAAGTAACGGTAAAATGCGGAATAATTGAGTAACTGAAGGATCTTAAGTATATCGTCAGAAAGTTTCAATATAATGACACCACATACGAAGAAATTGAAAAATGTTTGTCAGTAGAACAAAAAATTAGGTTTTTTTATAAATCTCTAATAGGTAGTAGAAGAGCAAAACGCAGGATACAAGGAGAATGGTCTTTGAATAAAAAACCTTCGAGGTTCAATTCCATTCAATTCTCTTCAAAAGCTTGTACTCATTAAGGCAGTATTGTTTCGCAGCTTGAACAGAAATGCCTCTTAATGCAAATTTCTTATACCTTTCTACGCTTTATCATTTTACATGGCTTACATGCCTAATTTAAGTAATGAAAAAGGTATAAATAAGTATTTTAGTACCTTCATTAAGGCCTATTTGTTACATCATTTAAATGATACTTTAAATAAGTGGAATTAGAGTAAATTTGGTATCGTTAAAATTTCGATTTTACAACAATGTACAGGTAATCACCCTGAAGTAGATACATTTTTAAAAGTACCTTCATATCAATTTCGTATTCATCCTTACAATTTATTTAGATTAAACTTCATAAATCCTTAACCGATAGAAAAATAAATATGATAAAATATATGGAAAATCAATAATAATCATAGTCTAACACTTGAAGAAGCGAGCGGGTAACTGGTGCTACTGCTGCTACAATACAATGCAGTGTCAATATTTTTAGCCTAAAAATGAAGTAACATTGATTAAGAATAATTCTGTGAACGACTACGCATTACTATATCACGAAGTAATGGTTGCTTATAAATATATGAATTTCTAGCGAATAAGATTATTAGGTAATCTACCGGTTAAGGTAGGTTTTTGGGAGGACACACTATCAAATAAACATTTTGTGACTCCCCACCTAGCAAATTAATCTATATCAGGTCCCCCTTCATCTCGGTGTACTTCTTTCCTCCCTTCATCCCGTCCAACATCCCTATCCTGTTCCTACCCTTACCTCGCTTGCCCAACATTCTCCCCTCTATTACCCTCTTCAACATTCCACTACCGCTCAATACGCCTTTCATCCATTTTTCCTGCCTCCATAGGATTTCTCTCAACAAACCCCTCTCCTCCCCCACCATTTCTAGTACTTCCTCATTTGTTTTCCTTTCGGTCCATTTCACCTTCTCCATTCTTCTCCACACCCACATTTCAAAAGCCTCCAATCTACGTCTATCCTCCTGCTTCAGCGACCACGTTTCCGCGCCGTACATAGCTACGCTCCATATCAGAGTTTTTACGAGTCTTGTCTTAACATCCCTACTCAACGTCCCCGTCATCAACTCCCTCCTCCTTATTAAATAGCCACAAAGTATTAAAGATATCCCATAAGTATGATGTTTACCCTCAATTTGATTTCGAGAACAAAAAAATTATGACGCATAGACGAAATTAGATTTTGCAAAGTTAGCCTCCAGTGCTCTAGTAAGAAAATGTAATGCGAAATTTAAACCAGAACGAGTAGTTCTAAAAATGACATAGCCGCAAAAATTAGACTCTACATACTATAGATGAACTACCGAAAAGTAATAACTACCCCGTATATTATTACATATAAAATATTATCATTACTGCCAGGTGCTACGAATTAGGTTTTTGGTGACAACTGAAGATACTGCATAGTAATTGAAATTTAGAATGAGAAATCGTGTCATCTACGTTATTCTCAAAGGATAATGGTTACAGTTTTCAAATATAGGTAATATTCCTATTAAATACTGTTTTTTTAGATACTATTTACTTCTGTATCCCTACGTATCCTATTATTTAATCTACATTAAGATGACGAGATAACATTCGTATTGCACAGACATTTGTGGGAATACACTCTTAATAACGGTATGGCTGCAATGAAAATGCTCTGTTCAACAAAGCCAATCAATTATAGTTGATCTGGAATTTTTTTAAAGCATTTGGAATTCAAAGATGCATGTCGTATTTAAAATGCAAAGACAATATAATTCATTAAACATGGTTGGAAAAACACAGACAAATGTTTATGAAACGGATATAAAGAAATTGTAGAGTAAAAACGTGCTGACCGCCACATTATGGTAAAGCAGGGTATTCATATAGTGACCGAAGAGATCTAGCAGGAAATCCAGCCGAAGTCACATAAACCTTAAGGTTTACCTAGGGTTGTGCGATAATTTGCGACCCAATTCTCCTTGGGAAATACAACCGAGATTAACCATGCCTTAAAGCTCAGTGCGAGAAAATGTCAACCACCACATATCAACTGAGTTTTCGTGTTGGATACGAGGTGATATAACGGTAGTTTTGAAATAGTGCCAACATCAAGTTTAACCTGAGCATCATGAAGTAATGGTGAACTAGCTACAGGTTAAGACATTGATTATGCACGGAATAAAACTCTTTGTAGCCTGAATAAGGAATAGGACCTCCGAATACCCAAATCCTCAACATAAAATTTTGTTATTTAACTTGCAGCATGGAACACTACAGACACGGCATTAAATACTTCTTTACAAACTTATAACAAAGGATGTATAGCAATTTCAATGTTAGTAATGAACACCATGGCTTCATATATTTCAATAGGCGAATTGGTACTAAATACAAACGGAAGCATGCTATGGATACGGGAGATATGATCACTGCCATTGATAGCTCAGCATTCTTTTCCACCAAGCATGAAATATCCGAGAGAAAGTAATTTGAAGAAAATGACTCTGATTTTTCAAATATTTCTAACCATTGTTATCCAGTCATTCTGCGGAACTGCAAGATACGGATATAAATTCTTATCTCACACCCGTATCTCCTAACAATGGAGAGCCGTCGTAGTTTCGCTTCATTCGTAATGTCTCCAGATGCTTTCCTCCAGAGAATTGACAAAAAATAAGGAAGACACAGACACACTCCAGAGATCATTTGTTACGTCACTTGATTCCATGAGAATCGAGGCATATAAACATTCGCTCTTAATAAAAATCGTTTAACTGTCTCCCACCATCGTTTTCCACGACCTATATTTTCTTGGGTCAATTTATGTCAGCCTTAGATTTTTCAGTTTATTCGTGATGATTGATGAAAAGGGCTTTGTTTGGCACTGCATTCCGTATATTCACTTCATTGAACCGAGGATATGCGTCGCAATCAAGCAGGTTGAATAAAATGACAAAGCAGGACGAGAAAAGGCCATACGATGCGGATCGGGATCGGAATCCTAGTTTCTTTTGTTATTACGTACAAAAATGCATGACGGACTCATCAAGTAAATGCCATTGGTGTTCTATTGAAGGTGATCCGTTGATATATGACCGCAGAAGACCCATTTAATCAGTATTGCACTATCTCCAACCTTGGATAATGCAACTAAAACAAAATTTTGAGTTTAATTCAGGTATTGCGTATTTTTATTAAAATTGCTTTCCCATAGTAATTCTGTTCATATTCTTCCTTTTTGAAGACCCTATTTTGTAGGGAGCAAATTTCAAATATTAATATTTAAAGTCAAAAATTAAATAAAAATCTTCATTACCAAATGCTTTCAAGAAGAAACTTGAAGCGCATCCATCAACACTTTTGCTCAGAAAATATCTGGAAAATAGTTTATTCAACACTCTGCGTTATGCAACCAATTTTGATATGAAAATGGGCAAATTTTTACTCAATTTTATAGCTTCTCTTGTGCTGCTGTTAAAATGGCCGGTTTTACGCAAAATTCCAAAAATATGGCGTAATCATGGCTAGAACGTTTTTTTTCTGTAATTTAAGCGCATGAATAGAAATTTTTGTGCATGAGAGATGAATTAATCGAGAATTATGGCATTTTTATATTGGCACTCGTACGAACAAACATGTTTTAGAAAAACTTCTATGTTTGCGTATAAACACTAAATCTCTATGGACCATCAATATAAAATGAAAATATCGCGATTTGTGTTTACGAATTCTTTGCATTTCTTCCCAAACTACTCGGCGTTCGTAATTTAAAAAATATATTATAACATACTTTATTAATAATGCAATTTTTTCATATATATCCTACCAATATCTACTAATATGCATAAAAACGATTTCTGAGTCAATAAATTGTTTGTCCTGCACTATATTATGTTTTACCAAATTAAAATTTAACTTAGTCTTTCCAATTCACGAATACCTCATTACTTTCGTTTCGCCGAGATTGTATTTAATTCCATACGAAAAACAAAGGTCTTGTAACGCGCCCAAAATTTATTACGATGCACGAGATTAACTCTTATTAACTCGTATTAACTGATTGGAAACTAAGAGACCGATGATTCATACTGTTCTTATTAGTTTCATCACACCTTTTATTGTTACCACCTTACCTTATATTTTATCACTCCGATTTTCTATGTTTGTCTATGGACACGCTCAAGCATGAGTGATGATAGGCAACCCTAAATTATACCCAAAACCCTCACTGCCCATCCTGATTCTGAATTCGCTACTGGCCTCTACGCAAGCTGACATACCTCTGTCTACATTGCACAGCTCGTTGTGAACCTGAACATGTTTAAATCTGATGCACATGTTGTATAATTAGTCTATACTTCAAATTGCTTCATATTTCTGCAATGCGTTCATTAATTTTACTCGATATACTCATATGAATGGCTAATTGAACTCTTCCGATTATAAAAATACACCCCAACTACCTAAAAAAAAGTGGCAGGAGGTAATGGAGCATGGAAAAAAGTGTGAGTTAAGAAAATTTGAAAATGTGGCAATGAATGGGAAAACAGTATTAGGTCTTTGGGTGAGAGAAATTGCATAGTTATCACTCATCTCATTTATAGCTAATATATATCTATATAGCTATATCTCATTACTAAACCGAAAAATCCACTCACAAAGCAATGATTTTCTCTTCTCTCCGTTATTTTGGTGATGGAGTTAGAGGATTACCACCTGGAAATCAAATAATCCATGGGTCCATAAGCTTCACATTCAAGGTTCGTCTTAAACGTTGCCGACCTAAAATTGAAGATGGCAGACCTCTAAAAAAAGGTTTGGGAATTTATTCGCGCACTCGCATGCGTAGGAAATGTAGTCACCAAAATTTAAACAATGATGGATTATTTAAACCACTAAGTTGTCTGAAAATCGTTTGAGAGAATGATTAAGAGAGTTTTTGTGAAAATGGAAAAAAATTAGTACCGAGCTGTCAAAAAATATTTATTTTTGAAACACAATAAAATACGAGTAGAAAAGGTTTACCAAATGATCCTGGACGACTGTCAAACTAAGGTTAGAGAGATAGCAGAGGCTATGGCCATATCGATAGAATGTGTTTGTCATACATGTATTGACTGCAAAATTGGAAATTCGTAAACTCTCCGCGCGGTGCCACGTGTGCTCACTTTGGACCACAAAACCATTCTAATGAACATTTACAAATCCCTGTTGGAGTGAATTAAGCGAATCGAATCAGATATTATGTTTCGATTCTTAACAAAAGATGAAACATGAATCTACCTGCACATCCCTTAGACGAAAAAACAGAAAACTGTGGATTGCAACGGGTGAACCTGCTCCAAAAAAGGCGAAGACGGTTCAATTGGCCGGGAAAGTGATGGCGACTGTTTTTGAGATAGCCATGAAATTACGTGCATAGATTACCTTCTGAAAGGTAGAAAAATAAAGGATTAGTATTGCGCATCACTAATTGACAAGCTGAAGGCAAAAATTGAAAAAAAACGATCGCAAATGAAGAAGAAGGACGTACTTTTCCATCAGTACAACGCACCTGCACACACTTCGGCGATCGTCATGGCTGAATTTCACGAATTTTATTTCGACTTTGTTGGCCACTCACCATATTCACCAGATCTGACCCCCAGCGACATTTTTCTGTTCTTTAGCCTTGAAGTTAGGCTTGGAGTATGGGGATTTTTCATCAGACGAGGAGGTTATCGCATGCGTAAACGCCTATTTTGCGGAGAAAGACTTCAAATACTTTTTGGAAAGCTTCAATTTTAGAATATTGCTGAAAAGGTGCAAAGACTTAATTAGAGAGACTATTTTGAAAAGCAAGCATAATTTATAGTAAGAAAAAATACCTCATTTATTTTTCGGGTCGCAAACTTTTCAGACTGCCATCGAACTGCTGCTTTAAACTTTTTAGATAGGAATAATACTATTAGGACAAAGTCTTCAAGCTAAGTCTCTCCCTCATTGATGCTACGAAAATCCCGCAAAATATATTACTCCAACCTTTTGCTAAAACAGTTAATATGCCTCTGCAGGAATGTTTTCTGCCCCACAGCTTTGTTCGTTTCAAACCTTAAATACCTTTTTAAGTCGCAATCAAGTGTACGGGGTCTATTCTCATCTCCATTACATTAATTTTCTCTTATTAACGTACGGCAAATTGCCTATAACCACTACCATATAAATATTTCAGCAATGATTTCATATATTAACACAGACCTAGCTAGCATTAAGTGGCAATGAATAAATTTCAAAAGTGCAGTAATTTTTCCATAGGAAGCTCATGGACTTCTTTATTTTCCATAATTACTCAGTCTCGTTTCCAAGGTAAATGAAATGACTATCTCTGCATGAATATATCTTTCACGGACTCCCAACTAGGCCGGGAAATTTTCTTTCACTCTTTATCTTTTCGTCGAACGCAAGATTAATTGAACTGCTTTAATTCTTTTGCCTGGTTCGAAAAATTTCCTTCATTAATTCGGTCCTGTTTTATTTCATTCCCACCCTGCGGTAAAGGAAGTCGATTTTGAGGGCATTATAGGCAAGTTTTAAGGAATGGAAAGGTGTTGTTTAATGGAAACGATTCGCCCATATATCTTTGAGAGGGGATAAAGGCTA
Organism: Hetaerina titia; assembly: GCA_037158775.1. Taxonomy (NCBI): domain Eukaryota; kingdom Metazoa; phylum Arthropoda; class Insecta; order Odonata; family Calopterygidae; genus Hetaerina; species Hetaerina titia. The sequence continues at coordinate 63,623,654 of CM073774.1, forward strand.
AATAGAATAGTAATATAACCTCCCCTATTTTTGTGATGATTTACGCATTGGGCGTGGTAAGTTAGGAGAATATTACCTTTCTTTTTTAATAATTACATTATTGGAGATAGGACTCTTCATCACGGCACGCTCTATTTCTTAGCATTCTTCCATGAAGGCAAAAAACACGCTAATTTACTAAGAGGTGAATAAGGTAAGTTACAAGATCTCCAGAGCATTATAAATCAAAAGCTAAAGGTCTCGTAAATTCTCTGCTACTTAGGTTTAACTGAAATTCGGGAAAAAAAGTTTGTCTTCACTGAAGATTTACCATCGGCCTTTTGCTCTACGTGCGGAAAATTAACTACGAGATTAATTAAAATAGTGTGGTAAGCAATTCCAAGGAATTCCCAGATATTTTCCTTTTTGTTGTTTAAAATTTTGTTTTTTTTTAAATAAACGACAATAAGCATGGTGAATGGTGGTCACTAAAAAATATGTTTCTTTACTGAACGATGTTTCTAATTTTGAAAACTTATACACACACACACACACATAAGTTTGTACGTATGTTTGAGTGTTAATGAGATTCTCGAACAAAATTGAGAATTCAAAACGTAAAGAGTGAGGCTGCCGAGAAGACAATTTACACGTTGATAGGGAAATAAAAAAATATATGCAAAATAAAATCGCGCGCATGGACACAAAAAATGGAAAGGACGAAATATTTTCTAGCGCCAGCACATCAATTTCCCAAAAATATCCATTATCCCCCCCTTATAGTCAGCGAAAACTCTTTCCTAACCTATTTATTCTGGGGCATCAGTTATCTCCACTCAAATGCACCACACAACTCCGCACTACTCTTCAGAAATCGTCAACAACCCGCGAAGTACCACTTCCCCCATTTGAATGCCCCATGCAGCATATGACTACAAAGAGGACAGTGAATGGAAAGGGATTACTCGGCGATTTCTCCGAGCCAGGGAATATCATATTCCCCCACCCTTCCCTCTCTATGTACCCATATTCCAACGCGCGCACCAATTCCCCTATCAGGGCACTCCCTGTCAACGGGCCTTCGTGCAACTTCCACCTTCTCTTTTATTCCGCATAGGCTTTATGTCTGACCACCACCCGATGCCCTTCCAATCTATGCACAATGCTTCTTTTTTACCCACGCCGAGTTATCCCCAATGCGCATCTCCCAAACGTGATCTCCATTCTTTGAATACGAAACCGGCGCCGACCATTGCCTATCGGGCCGTAACTCTGTTTGCAGTAGGTATATTGCTTTCTGAATAATTCCCGTAATTATTATTCATTGGTTCCGTACACCACTTTCAACGATGAAATCAAGTAGGTTCCACTCGCTAATATGCGCTCCACTTTGAATTCACAATTCACGCCGTGGTTTAGACTTTCGACGCTATTGTAATGATGTAATTGTTTAAAGAAGAATAAATGAGAATATATAAAGGGATAAATGCAAGATTATATGAAATAAAGACCTCCTATGAAGTTTAAATCTCCTTCAGTTGACTTTGGTTGATTGTGTATTAATTACGTAATTTAAGCGCTTTATCCGTAGATTATGATAACAACTAGCGATAATATTCCACGTGCGTAAATACATTAAGTTAAATATTCGCATATTATTACCATCTAGAAATTAGCAATGTGGCAATTTTCACATCTTCAAGAGGAGTTATTATTAGGGAGAATCCAAAAACCTAGCTTGTGTGCTTCAGAGCACAATGTATGATAGCACAAGATATGATGTAGTTCGGTTTTCCCTTCGATACAATATGTAATGTACCAATTAATAGTCATTAAAATAGAAAACGGCTCAACCTGAAAGCAAATCGTGTCCATCTGTTCAAACATTACAATAAACAGATTTTTAGCTTCGCTGCCACTAGCGTAGTAAAAAACTTATAAGTTAAAGCAGTGGACGACATTTACGAAAACAGCAATCCGATGCGAACGTTTTGCTCAAAAAGTCTAGCTTTGATGAGAAGGTGAGAGGCTCCTCAATCAACAGTCGTTATCGGCACCGCATTCAAGAGTAAATTCATAGAGGTGTTCGAATGAAATACGTGCAATATGACTACCCTTGGGGTCTCGTTTCCAAATAGCATATTTTTATTTAGGAGATACGATTATGGACATCATTTTAACAAATGAGGAAGAATGGCAGTAAATTGGGATGCTATTGAGCGGGGGTTAGTTTCTTCAACTTGGTTTATAAATGTCCTATTTATTGTAAAATGAGGGTGCCAAGAGTCCTCATAAAACATATAACCCAATTCGCCACGCATAAGAGATCGTTTCCCAACTATCTCACTTTCATGGAAATGAAATACGAAGGATAGCAGGAAAACATTTTGTCATAGTGAGGCCATCGGTCGCATTGAGTTTATTGTAAATGTTAGAGATGACATTATTCTTGATCTCTCCATTTCCCTAGGTTCGTATAGTTACAACTATTTATTACGCATTTGTAGAGTAATTTGCATATTGGTTTCCTCAGTTTAAAGATAGGTCCCTAAACTATAAAAAGGAAGAAATACGATGTCTAACAGTAATGTTTTCTTGAAAATAGGGAGATTTTGTTTGCTTAATAATATTTTTTTACGTTGTGAAATCTACGTATTTATCCAAACAAGCTCATTCCATTCCTTAGATATCCTTTTTATTCTACGTGTTGATATATCAAAACAAAATCTTTAATCCACAAGAACATCATTGATTTGGAAAGACATTTTACTGATGAGTGATGGATGCAAGTTATATTAGAATTTACTAATCAAATCATAGGGATGGGAGGGTATACCCACAATTGCAGCGTACTTTAAGCAAATGTGAAACAATAGTAGAGGCTGCCCTCTTCCAGTTAATAGGACATGAAAAGTTTCACTAAATAAAATGCTTAGAGTTAAACAGTTTGCAGTGTTCAGTGTGTGCACCTGAATATGTGTACATTCTAATATTTTTAGATGCAAACATTGAACACTGCGGGCAAGTCCAATATCTGTATCTGAATACGTGTATATTAAGAACACTAAATACCATTAAACATTAAGCACTAGACACTGTTCAGTAAATTATGAAGTATGCGCTTAAAAAATATTCTAATAAGTGTAGTCATAACAAAAATGAACAATTTCCCATTTGGTTTTCAATAAAAAATGATAAGTCGCTGTGACCACTAAATATGAATAAAAATTTAGAAAAATTTACGTAGCCTCAAATTATTGATGTGCCATTGAAAATGAAAAATGCCCCAAAATATTTCACTGTAGTTTTCAAAACTTTATCTTAAGTTTATGAGTTCATTTTCCACTTCAGCTAAGTCAGTTACAACCTACTGATAAGGAGGAAAATATTTAAATTCTATCACGCAAACGAAATATTAACTGCGCATTTAGGAGGAGTGAATTTTGAAATGGGATTTTAACGAGTGAAAATTAATTGTTTATTCATTCACGCGCAGAAAAACCAGCACTGACGTATCTCGATGCTGATCCAGTAAAGTGAGCACACATTGAAATTAAAATTCATAAGGACTCCGTCACTGCGAGCTTTCTCCCAAAAAACATCTCGGTTAATAAATGAACAAACTAAGTTCGGAAGACAAGGCGTGTATACTTGTGTACAAAATTGTGACTCAGTGAGTACCTATCTACGCCCGACAATTGTCTTCCATTCCATTGCGTTGCTCTATGTTTCCCAAAGCTAAATTCCTCTCTCATTACATTTATTTATCTTCGTTATTTATCCTATTCATCCCGGGGTTTCGTTCCCTATTATTACTACCCTCGCTCTTTAACACGTTTCTCCTTCGCTTCTTTCTCCCCTCCTTCCTTCTCTCCCTCACTCTCACCCCCCATTCCATGCCCGACACATTTATCTGCACTCGTCTTCCTCATTCCCTCTGCTCCTAGCATTTCCCCAGCCCTATTTCGCTCGACTTAATTTTCCCCGTCCCACAGTCCCCCTCATATACTCCTGTTCTCCCGGGTGCCCCCACCTTCTACCTCCCCGGGTCACGCCAAATACTCCCGGCGCCACCAGAAGGAAGAGGCTAACGAACCAATTAATGTCCAACCAGTGTCGCCCTGACAATTGTGTACGCCATTCACGCCTCTGCAACCCCCTTGTTCCCTTTTTTTTCTATCACGGCCGTAATCTAGGCCCCATGCTTTCCGGAGTAGGGTCTTCTGGCCTCTCGCGTACGTTAATGTTGAGAGAAGCGGTCGAGATGCAAAGACGCCTGTCCGCCGGACCTCATCCTCTCTTCCCGCGCACTTCCTCCCAGGATTCCTTTATTGCTTCAATTCCCTTAAGAGTGCTCTTCGGAGCCATCCTTGATAGGGCACCGTGGAACCTAATCCGAATTAATTATGACTGAAATGGTACGGTTAATAAAAATAAGGCCATGTAATAAAATTCTCCGAGGGATATGCAACTTAGTGATGTTGTAAAAGACGGAAATGAACAAAGCAACTTCCACTCGGACAAATAAAATAAATCTTGCTAGCAGATGGATTTTAGTCAAATCAAACACAAATGACATAAACACACATTTACACGATACCTTGCCAGCCAAGGCTGCAGATGAGCTTCTTGTAAGAAATGCAGAAATATCTAAGAAGCTATGGATAAAAGATCAAATAAGAGTTCTTCATCGAAGAAAGAAGAAAATACAAGAATCCAAGAAATGAGACTGAAAAAGACCTCTATAAACAGTTGCGGAACCAGGTATACGAGAACGTAAGAAGGCATTGAAAGAATGGATAGAAAGCTGATACGAGGAAATTAATGACAGCATGTAAAATAGAAATAGCAATATGGCTTTTAAATTAGTGAAGAGGCAATTTTGGGAAATGAAAAAAGTCACAAAACATCCGATCCGCAATTGGAAAAATACTATTAGATGATGACGAAATTGGAAATAGGAAGAAATAATACATTGAAGTACTATATCAAGCTACCATACCATTAGAAGATGGCTTAATTAAAGATGAAAGCATAATAGGTAAAGAGGATCGGGGTCCGCTGGTATCAAGAGAAAGAAGTTAATTCGAGAAAGGCATAACAGAGCTGAGAAACAACAACGAACCAGAAGTTGACAAAAAACGGAAAAATAATCAAGTCACTCGGGGTCAAAGCGTAGGATACCCTCTATGGAATAATCAAAGATAGCTGCGGAAAGACCAGAAGACTTTGAGAAAAGCATAATGATTGCAATACCGAAGACACCGAAAACCGGTAACGTGATGGTGCGGAGGCTAACGTACAGGCTTCCCACCGTGAAGACCCGGGTGCAAATCCTGGAAAAAACAAACACTTTTCAGTGGCATTCCGATCCCTACTTGAGGTTCTTTGTGCAGAGCACTTTGAGTGAGTACGACGTCCGTCTGTTAAACTGCGGACCCCTTGGTGCCTTTCGAAAAGAGAAGGCTAATGCCGACGCTGTGTTTCTCTCCACCCTTCATTTCCCATCCAACCCTAATGGCGCCATTGACCTTAGCTGTCGGTCGCCTTCCCAACAAAACGTACTATAAAAACTACAGATAAATGGGAAGGCACAGAACATTGAGCCTGGTGACTCAAGCATCAAAAATCCTTACTCGGATAATTAGCTGAAGAAAGGATAGAATAAGAGCTCTCAGAAAACCAATTTGGGTTCAGGAAAAACCGAGGAGCAAGAGAGGCAATTCTCAGCTTGAGATTTCTAGCCGAAAAAATGAGACACGTATATAAGCCATCATATGTGACACTCGTGGACTTGGAGAAGACCTTCGACAAAGTCCAATGGAAAAATATTTTCAAGATACTAGAAGCGTTTGGATTGGACTGCAAGGACAGAAGAACAACCTCTACAAGAACCAGGTTGTAACAATGCAAATGAAAAATGGAAGAAAAATAGAACCACTAAACAAAGGTGTAAGACAAGGATGCAACCTCTCGCCAGCAATGTTCAACGTATACCTGGAAGAAGCAATAAAAGAAACACAAGAATTGGGTATCAAAGGAGTCAAGTTAAATGGAGAAGAAATCAACATGCTCCGGTTTGCAGTAGTGGCGGAAACGCGAGAAGATCTGCAAGCAACTCTAAGTGCTATGGATAAAGTACTGAAGGTATACAACATGAACATCAACAAGAAGAAAACTAAAATCCTTGTGAGTGGAAGAGAGAAGCTGAATGCAGATATCACAACTCGAGGGGTGAAACTAGCGCAAGTGGAAACCTTCATCTACCTGGGCAACAGCATTGCATGCGATGGAAGAAGTTCAACCGTTATCAAGCGAAGAATAGCCCAAGATATGAACGCATTCATGAAGAAGAGGCAATCACTATGTTCAAAGAGCCTAAAGCTGGAGACAAGGAAGGAATTCGTCAAGAAATTCTTTTGGGGTATGGCGCTCTTTGGTTCTGAGGCTTGGAACATTGGAAAAGTGGACTAGTGAAACATAGAATCCTTTGAAACATGCACCTGGGGGAGAAAGCTAATGATTATCTGGACAGACAAATTAAGGAACGAGAAAGTATATAGAAGAGCAGTAATGAACAGGACCATACGGAAAACCAATGTTTAACCATAATTATGATAACTTTCTTAACTTTTGTTTTGTTACTAATTATTCCTAAACGGTAGGATTATTGTGGCATAATTATTCTTGTGGGAAAAACTACTCCTAATACCATTCATTTAGGATGACTATTACCCATTATTCAATAAAAACACACATATGACTAGTAATCATATTTATTCCTCGTGGTGTTGTTTTTTCTTCAAACATAGTTGTACCTCGAGTATTTTTCCTTTGAGCTAATTTTGGGAAAGCTGGATATAAATGCACATTTAAACTGCGCGTGCATTTCCTAGGTATCTTACGAAGAGGCTGAACACGTTCTAGGGGTTATAACAAAATTATATTTATGAAAAGAGAAATAAACATTTTGCAATTATTTGCTAACTGGACTCCCGTCAATAGATAGCGAACTATATGGAAAATATAAATTCTATGCAAGTAATAAAGAGCAAGATAATTTAGTAATGTAAATTTCCCAAGATAACAAATTTGGCGGACATAAATTTATTTTTAAACTTAGTGAAATTAATTATTTGATTTCCAGAAAAAATCCTAATTATGCATTCGTCACTTTACGCCGGGAATCCGTTTGCATTAAAACATTCAGGGATCAGCATTAGCGATATTCCTACATTCAAGCTACGGAGCATTCGATGCCACTTGCTTTATCCCATGAATATCTGATGCTCAGATAAGCACACAGTGAGGTACTCTGAGAGTACTCAAGTTTATGCTCCGGAGTTGAACCTCGGATTCTCAGGTAAACCGCCGGATGGTATCTATCCACTCAACAGTCACACCGTTGTTTTCGATCGGATAAACTTGTAGAACATCTATGAACACGTTAGAATTCACACTCGAAATTTAAACCATTTTACGATTTTCAAGCAAAAGTTTCTTTTTATGAGACTACGCCGAAAAGAGATAATCATTTGCATCGTAAATTCAACTCAATAAATTTACGATTTTGTACAATTTCATGACGAATCAAAAACCTACAAGTATCCGTGAATAAAAAAACTGGTATTTCAAATCAACTGATTATAAGAAAACATTTTTTACACAATATGAAAAGGAGGCTAATCAATGCAGACCTTGAGTCTTAAACAAGCCTAGGGCACCCCAAAACTTCATAATAAGCCACATTCTGGGAAATAGCAAATGTCAACTCCCCTAGAATTATAAATTTGGAATTACTATCAGGTACGAAATAAATAAGATTCAATTATTTCTGTCAATGTCAGTTCCGGTGGAAATTTTCCTGCCATATATTCTCTATTATGACAATATCATATATTCAAAATATTTGCACTGATTGTTAATGCTTAAGTATACATTTACACTATTGTGGTAAAAGTGTAGCGGATTAAACCGAATGTATTTACGCCTAACTGAAAGAAGACTAAATTTGCAGGTCCCACAACAATTTTGCACTACCTAGTATGAAAGACTTCCACTTGGTAAACCCTGCGACAGAATCTTATGAACATATAAGGCTTTAAAAGTTTAAGGCTTTGAAAAATTACAGATAGTTTTGAAAAATTGTAAAATAAATCAACCGTTTTATAAAAACTGCGCAAAAAATGGTTTTCCTGCATAAAAATCAACTTTGAGGCCACCAAAGGGAAACGGTGAGAAAGCACGAATGGAGCTTGGAAAGAAAGAACACAATTCGTGAAAAGTCGAAGCACATTCGCTGACCATATTCGTCCTTCCCGAGTTGCGTCTTCAAATTCACACCAACTTATTTTTCCGATTTGAGGCCCACAACATTTACCTCCCGACTTCTCCTATCCCGATACCTCCCCTCGGCGGTTGACCTAAATATGAACCCGACTGCGATTTGAGATAAATTACCCGAAAGTATAAGACGTGGGTGGCGAGGAGTGCGGAGAATGACGGGAAGAGTTACTCAAAAGAGGCGGGAAGGGATTTTCTTCCCATCCATATTTGGCCGGGCACAGAGGCGATCAGGCCGACGACTTCTAGGAATGCGAGGGAGAATAAAATTTCCCTCTGCTCTTCGTCGTTTATAAGTAAAGATTCCACTTTTAGATACCGGGGCGTGAAAGTACTTGAATTCAGTATAGTCGAGCTAATTTTATTAGTCGATTAATGATGAAATTCCATTAGGAACAGGAGATATACGATATATACTAAATGGCTACGAGGATTCCATTTCCAAAGAAAATGAATAGTTTTGAAGAACTCTTTTAAACACCTGATACGAACAAGCGAAGACATAAGGTAAAAACTACTAGCTACTTATTAACTGCGAAAACTTGGATAATGGGAGCAAAAGAAAAGAGAATATTGTAGAAGAAGGATAAAATCACCTGATATTCCCGATGAACGATGAAATTAAAATGGATAGAAAAACATTTCAAGGAATAATTGAAACTGCAAATGAAGAGAAAAACTTATGAAAGACACATTAATATGGAAAAAAGTAATAAGGTATGGCCAATAGAATGACAGCTTAATTAGGACCATTATTAAAGAAACCAAAGAGAAGGAAGTAGCAGAAGAAGACCAAGTATGAATAATGAAAAGCAATCAATAGAAGCTGGAGGGGCAAAGAACAATGAGGAAATGAATATGAAAGAAAATAAAATTGCTTGAAGGCATGCTATTCACCAATCATCGAGTTGATAATCCATGAAGATTGCATGTATTTCACCATCGCTCTTTCCCGGTAGACAACAAGTGAGTCGTGCTACCTCAGTATCTGGAATTGTAACGTCGCCGTCCGGCTGCTGGCATCAATAACTTCAGTAAGATTGATCATGAAATCATTAAGATGCCGTATGTATGAAAACGCAGTCCAAACAATTCTTTTTTAGGATCTCAGTTTTTCCCGGCGTATTGTATTCAGGAAGTTCTCTCGGGTTTCCCACCGGGTCAGCGTGGTGTGCACCGACGTTTCGACGGCTAACTCTGCCATCGTCTTCAGGGTGAAGACGATGGCAGAGTTAGCCGTCGAAACGTCGGTGCACACCACGCTGACCCGGTGGGAAACCCGAGAGAACTTCCTGAATTCTTTTTTATGCTGTTAAGTTTTAAAATATGAATACTATCGTAGTATGTGGCAATAATGAATTATCTTATTTTTCGTATTTTAGGCTTTCTTAAACGTGTATGCCGAAAAAACTAAATGCCATAGATTTCAAATTTTCAATTAATTCATTGTTTGACATGACCAAATATGGATAATTTATGCATTCACCCCGTACTGTACACTATTAGAGAAAAGTATGGTGAATATTGATTACATAAAAAGGTTTGAATGCTAGTTTTAATTGAGAAACATAATAAAACCGGTGTGGTTTTGCTGTTGGCTTTCACTGAGAAACGACAGGAGAGTTCGAAAAAGAATTAACGGATATCAATATCAAAATTGGAGCATTTTTAGATCTTAATATCACGTCCGGCCTCCAAGGAACGAAAATAAGGAATTGGTTGGCATATGCAGCAGCTGCTGCCCATGAAACTATCTTACAATATCGACGCATATGTTTCAGATTGCACTAGCACTCCTCTATTTCGTCGGGAAACGCACAGCAGTTAACGTTCGTTTCCAGAACTATTACAGAATCAGAATTTGCCTCATAGGCAACACTCTGTTCTATTCCTTTTCTTGAGATGCTGCTTACACGTTTTCGTCATACATATTACAAATTTTCTGATACATTTTTGAGTATTTGTTTAGTAGACCATTAATGCCACAAAATTGAATTTATTTAAAGTCACAGCAAGTCCTTATAAAACCTATCAGTAACTTCTACTCACGTGAAACCTCATGTAAAAGGGATCATTACATGAATTAATGTTAAATAAATTAAAATATTTTTTAAAGTGTCTGAACATTACTAATGGCACATATATTTTAAAAGTATTTGCAAAAGAATATGGTGTATATTGTGCTGCCTTTATGAGTACATCAGTACATACATTATTGAGCATACAATATTACAAAACATACTATTTAAACATTCAAGCTGTGGAAAGCGATCGTGACTGTAGGTTTCAAAATACTTTTCATGAAATGAGCGTGAGTTTTTCCTGAAGAAACCATTTAAAATAGTTTATTGTCATATAACCATAAAATTTTAATAAAAAAAGGGTAATGGTGGGTGGTTAACGTAAGCAGTCTGTCCGTATGTTTCCTATTTCCTCTCTACGAACCGCCACTAGCTAGGTTCAAGTTTCGAACCTCCATGTGCAAATTTATCAAGTCACGTTTGTGCATTTCACCTAAGTAATACAAGATGAAACTCCTCCACGTCGCTTTGCATGGGGCCCATGCCGACACTTCACTCTCGCACATAGTGCCCGTCCTCATCTAAAGAGCACGAACTTTTTTCTGGAGCCAACATTTCGCATTCGAACGTTCTTCACTTGTTCGCGAATTCAAACATCCTCCCTCTCCTCGAGCAATTCCACCTTCTTCCCAATTCCCAAAACGTACTCGTCGTGACCTAGTGAAAACTGCACGTAATTGCGCGAAGAGGGTTCTCGTTTATTTTGGAGAACTAAAAATACCTTCATCTTGGGTCGATATTTAAGAGAAGGTGCTGGGGCGGTACTTGAATCTTAAATAACCAAAGTTAACACATTAAGGTACCTGCTGCAGTACTCTTTGACACGAGGGGAAAATAGGAGAGATCGTACAATGACAGTGCAATTTTTTATGCACCACTATTCATTTTTTAAAATTTCTCTCGCTCTCTCTCTCTATCATTGAATGGCCAGATCGAAACTCCCAGCAATCTCCGAATTAATACCGTACTACTCATTTTCTGAGACCATGTAATGAGGCTCCTGTGGTTTTCTGAAGAAGCAGCCCATTGTAGCCAATTGTTCTTTGAAGCGTAAAGAAGAATATAACCTTAACATGCATTGAAAATTGTAGGTAAGTTTTATGCTTGGCGCAGTCTAAAGTATAGCATAATATATTTTAGCAATCGATATTACTGCTTGTTAAAGCCTTTTCAAGTTTAATTCATGGGTTAAATGTTATCAAATTCACACTCTTATATGCTGTGAATCAGACCATATATTATCCTAGCGTACGGGAAAGGGCCATTAATTGAAAGAGCTCCCCAATTTAATGTGTCTGAAAATACATGTGGAGTACCGAAAAGGTTTACTGTCCTTTACGGATAGCCAATGTCAATTAATAGTTGAATTTCAGACAAAACTATCCCTTATTAATAAAAATTAAAGTCAAAATCTTGTTCTAGTAGTAGATATTTCAACTCCAAGCAGTGAATTCCTAGTATTCAATTTAAGTTGCTTCAACGACTGAGGTCGTTTAGAATTAAATTTAATATAATTGTAATATACAAAGCCCTACTATAGCATCTACGATATATTTCACAAATTAAAATATTGCTACCTACATTTTTCAATGAACTACATTTATATAGCAATGATAAAATACATTTAAATTGGCAAAGGTAAAATCTCATAATAATATTCACTCAAGATATGCTTCCTAACTAAAGAAGATTTCGGACCGTCTTAAACAAAAACCTCTAAAATATTCCGAGAAATGTTCGAAAAAAAAATTTTTCTTTTACCTGACATCAACTTCAGGAAGGATTCTCGGGTCTTCCACCGGGTCAGAGGTTCCATGTTGGCCGACGTTTCGATGTCCGACTCGTGCATCGTCTTCAGGGTTGACTGACCTGAAATGAAAATAATAATCTTGAAATTATGGAGCCAATACAAACATCTAAATTACGCTGATTCTCCACTGATTATATATTAATACAGTTAATGTTATATACAGTTAATAAAACGAAACAACTCAATTGATACATCTTAATAGATAATCTTCTACTTTTTTTCGGAGGAGCGTCAATTATTAGCTTGAACAGCCTTCGGCAATGCAGATAAAAGTATGACAATTTCAAACAAAAAATTGCGGACTGAGGTTGAAAATACGAAAACAAGAAGAAAAAAGGTAAGTGGAACACCTTTGCAGAAAGTCTTGGAATTTTTCCAGAACTTTTGAAAGATTCAGCTAACTGAAAGTCCCATTAATATAGCAATGTCATCGAAAATTTTAAACAGAAGAAATATGCAGTCTGGCAGCTTTACACGTCATGGATGAACGAAATTAAAATAACCTAACCTCGAAAAGAAGTTTTCGTGTGGCTTATGATATCTACCTTGTGATTATGTATGAGGTAGGGCAAAAAGAAAATAAATTGCAAGTTTATCAACTCTATTAACATTTCTGTTTTTAAATTAAAATAAGTTGTTTTAGCTTAGAGCTGTTCGTAGGAGAATTCATTTAAACTTTGGTACGAAAAAAAGTTCTAATTTTCATTAATCTATTATGATAACAATATTGCAACTTTCTACTTTCACAGAATTTTTTTAGATACCGGTGTCTATAAAAACCTTCAGCGATTAAAGTTATAATTTTTTCATTATAAAAAAGGAATTTATAATTGATTCGATTATTTGTTTTATTGTTGTACTGATTGATCCGACCAATGACTTAAGGAGATTGAATACACCCATCTTTAAAATGATTCATCTCTTTTCACATTATTTCGCAACTTTCTTAAAATAAATACTTTAAAGCAGCCAAAAGCTGACATAACACAAATTTATTGATAGTCTCAAACATTCTAATAGGAATTTAAGAAGAAAGTAGCGGGAAAAATTCCAGTGTATGCCCCAAATAAATACGGTCTGTAATCATAAAATATTTCATCATCCAGTACGTATAGTTATTGTACGTGTGAACTAAGTACAGGGAGCAGCAGTTAATTTTCTCATTTTATTTAAATAGTTTTAGTTTTTTTCAATTCTCTCTATCAAACGTTTTTTCGATATCTACGAAATGTACTAGCCTGTCTCTTAGATTTCGAAAAAAAGCATTTGATAGAGTGAATTGGAAAAACCAATCAGTATATTACAGAAAATAGGAATGGATTGGAGGGACAGGAGACTGATCCGCAACCTGTATGTCTCAGACTGCTCAGGTGCGAGTGGGGAACGGAGAGTCCGGATGGGCAGTGTTAGGAAGAAGTGTAAGGCAGGGTTGCCCGTTGTCACCGGTGCTGTTCAACGTATATGTGGAGGAAATGATTAAAGAGGCATGGGAAGAACTGGAGGTAGGATTGAAAGTCGGAGGGGAATTCGTAATATCGGTTAGGTTTGCTGATGAGCAGGCATTAGTTGGTCAGTCAGCCAAGGGATTGCAGCATTGCTGATTGAATTGGGGGTTCAGTTCGATAGATATAGGATGAGAATCAATATTAATAAAACAAAGGTTATGCGATTTTCCAGAAAGAAAAAGACCGCAGACATTAAAATAGGAAGGAAAAAATAGAGCAGATAGAACTGTTTACGTATCTCGGAAGTGTCTTGGGCCAACACGGTCAAAGCAGCATGGTTATATGGAGAAGAAATGCACTAGGAAAAGAGGCTTTCTCAAGGAGGAGGGAGTTGATGACGGGGACGTTGAGTAGGGATGTTAAGACAAGACTCGTAACAACTCTGATATGGAGCGTAGCTATGTACGGCGCGGAAACCTGGTCACTGAAACAGGAGGATCGACGTAGATTGGAGGCTTTTGATATGATGGTGTGGAGAAGAATGGGGAAGGTAAAATGAAAATGGACCGAAAGGAAAACAAATAAGGAACTAATAGGTATGGTTGGTGAGGAGAGGGGTTTGTTGGGAGAAATCCTATGGAGGCAGGAGATATGGATGAAGGGAGTACTGATCGGCTTTTGGATGTCGAAGACTGTAATGGAGGGAAGAAGGTTAGGCAAACGAGGAAAGGGCAGGAACAAGATAGGGATGTTGGACGAGATGAAGGGAGGAAAGAAGTACACAGAGTTGAAGAGATACCTGATGCAGAGTAAGTTGCTGGATTGTATTTTGTTAGGAGTCACCAAATATGTATTTGGTAGGTATGTCCATCCAAAAACCTACCTTAACCGGTAGATCATGCTACATTGATAATACAGGCCTACAAAAAAAATTTTTTTTGGTGCCTGGAATCTTTGTGATGATTTTAACTATATTTGTAGAGCTGAATTCAAATATGAAATCCGTTTTTATTTAACAGCTCTACTTTTTTAGATATGGCACATCTTACGATTAGTAGTTTTAATATTTGATATATTCCGGAAAATAATTTTCAAAGTTAAATAAATCTATAAGTATACTAATTTATAACCACTCTGCGGTGTTCCTTTAATTTTCAATAAACTGTCAATAAGTTTTATGTATATTTCTATATTGTAGGCCAATGAGATAATTATTAATATGATATTCCCATATCATCATGTAGAAGATTTTTTGACGTAAGTAACAACATACCTATATCTTGAAAACTATAGCTAATAGGAAAAAACTAGTGTCATAATTGGATTCAGCACCCCAATTGTTCTTTAAATCAGCATTAAAAGCTCCGGCACCAAAACCACTGTTGGCCTGTGTTATTAATATAATATTCCAATATCATCATGTAGAAGATTTTTTTACGTAAGTAACAACATATCTATATCTTGAAAACTATAGCTGATAGGAAAAAACTAGTGTCATAATTGGATTCAGCACCCCAATTGTTCATTAAATCAACATTAAAAGCTCCGGCACCAAAAACACTGTTGACCTGTGTTATTAATATAATATTCCAATACCATCATGTAGAAGATTTTTTTACGTAAGTAACAACATATCTATATCTTGAAAACTATAGCTGATAGGAAAAAACTAGTGTCATAATTGGATTCAGCACCCCAATTGTTCATTAAATCAACATTAAAAGCTCCGGCACCAAAAACACTGTTGACCTGTGTAATTTATTCAGGTAACAGTTGCTATCGTTAATACAGCCTATGGGTGAAAAATAGCTTATTCATGATAGATAAATAAATAACTGAACAGCCAATACTTACAGATCGTGTAAAACATTTTGGGAGTCATTGAGTGAACTACTTAAAACTAATTTTCAATGTATGAAAAGACTGAAATATCAAAACCAAATAGATAAAAAAATACCTGATTATCCAATTATTTCGCTTTTTAGACTGAATATTATGTATTACATTATATTTCTTACATTTAATTGAAATGCAGCTTTCCGCATGAGATAAATTTCTCTAAATGTTGATGAATTTTTAAATAATTACCTGCATTTACCTAAAATAGTAACGTGAGGATTATGGTAAAGGCACATAAGATAAACATACCCTATATAATTCACAATTACTTGAATAATAATGGCTAGCGGGCTTTAATGAATGTGCTTTGCAAATTTACTTAATAACTATCTGTTTGCGTACATCTAAAACGTACAATGTAATAAATACGCGAGATGGTTGGAGTGGCACGTGGTGTTAGAGTACGACATGACAATCATCAGTGTTTCAATAATACTTGGGAAATCTAGAAGATGGTACTATTTTTATTGCGATCTTGAAATTCGGGTGAGATAAAGAACATAGCCCCAGTCTCAGTATTGGCCATAAAATGTGTCTGTATGTCACTCTCCTTCATACTCCCATTTCCCACCGAAGTACCATGGAAATGAAAATATATATATTTTCATTAAAATGTTTGTTCAAATTAATTAAATTTGAAGAACATTAAGTCTTAGGTTTAGGCTAAAGACATTTAGTATAAACTGAATGGCATTTAAATGGATTGATACTAATTTGAGTATACTGAATAATTCGCTCTGATTAGTTTCTTTACTTGGCACACTGCCTTTTAATTATATTCTCTGACCTTTCATGGTTTATCCTTACTAGTGATCATATATTTTGGTATTCTGCCAAGATATCAGACATTCATTTAGAATTATTCCTCTCACCACAGGTCCTCGATTCAACGACGTATTCCGTTTTAGGAAGAACGGCGTATTTCTAAATAAACCTGAGTAAATTATACACGAGGCAGTACGTAAATAAATATTAAAGCCTGAGATAATCAGAAACGCCTAAATTGTTTGTACTAAAATGTAAAGACATAAACTAAAATCCGCCATTTAATTTATTAGATACTTTCTAAATACGTTTAAAATAATTTTGGAAAATGAAACGTCCTATTTGTTTAAAACCCCAAAATCAATTAAATTTATAAGTAAAAAATGTGAACGATTAAGCTTGATATTTTAATTTAATATTTAATTAAATTAAGTCAATTATACCCAATTTTGCAATTACAATGTAAACTACGGTTCAGTCTGTAATATATAGACGAACAAATTGACACAAAGTATTGTAAATATCATTAATGATATTTTAGGGAGAAAATATTCAGGTGAACGTAGCGCTACAGGACATTACTGACATTTGATTCACATAATTCAGGAAAAGAGGGCCAAATATAAAATTTTGCAGGAATATAATAGCTATTTAATGCATGACTCAGGAATAACTCTTATTTACAAACGTATTTATTGATGGATGACGCTTGCTACTTATCTTCCCTCGGCTATTAGTATTTTCGGCAGATGTATCCTTGCAAACCTTCCTCTGGGTTTGGGCTTTACTGCACCACATATTTCTTTGCTAAGAATTGCGTTTGGAAACGAATTCAATCTCTTCTTCTCCACTCTTACCTCCCAGGCGTAAGTGCTATGCCATTTGTTATATCCTTCCTCATTTTCAATCCTAAAACGGCGTAAACTCTCTGCAACATCCGTAAATTTTTACCCTTCTCATTCTACCGCATCTCGAACAAATGCATCACCGGTTATAGTCCATTGGGGCCACGAAAAAAGGGAAGCGCATGCAAGGAAATACGAGGATTGGATGCAATTTCGAGAGGTACAATATGTTCTTTCTAATGTGAAAGCCATGCCTCTCAGCTTACGCCCGCTGGTACTGTTTTCGAAATTACCCTACTGACCAGAATGCTAACCCGGATAATAATACTTTACCATTTTCTTCATAATTTTCTGCAGTTTTCCTCAACATTGTAAGTAAAAGATACCAAGTGTAAACAATCTTTATAGAAAATTTGGAAATCTAGCAACTCATGTTAATTAGAAAATACCAGTAAAAAAGTTTGTTGAAAATTTATTTCTCTCGAATACACGATTAGAAAGGTATACCAAGTAAAGAATTACCAATCAAATGAACTGAGAATATTTAAAGAGAGAATCGTTTGAGGTTTGAATAAGTATAAACATCAAAAAACTTGATTAGGTTCTTGGATACTAGTATATTGCAATGGTGTTTTTCATTGCAATTGAATTAAGCTTTTAAACATCGATATTTCCTCCAAAATCCAAAGAATTTCAAGAACTAAGCATGTACCTCTAGTACAAAGAGAACAGTAAAGTACGTAGCAAACAAAGGTCTGCCTTGCCATCGCAATGAGTGGCGACTAGTCCACTCAATGCTGTTTCACCCTACATACCCTTCTGTGAATGTAATGATTAAGAAATAACCACAAATTATGATAAAAGGAATAGAATAACAGTAGATTGGAACAGAAATTACTAACATTACGAAAAACTAAATGTTGTTTGCGGAGCATAAGGATATGGACGAACATATGAGAACAAATACGTAGCAGAATACTGCAGTAATCGTAATCTTCTGCCTCGGTTGTGGAAAGAGATAAAACATATATTGTCTGCCAATTTGTACTTTAGCATATTAACAATGGATCTATTCAACCAGGATGCCCGGTACATTTCTGCGTAGCATCTGGCTTTATGATATGGATATTTGTAATTTTAGCAACTGTCCCGTGTTCTAGAAAAAAACATGCAAACGCTACAGTGTTTAGGCTATAAATAATCTAAATTGCATACGCACTTACTCTAACATGACTATTAGAATGCTCTTATGATGGACAATCTAGTGTCGGCTATGAATAAGCGTTACATTATTTAAAGACTAATTAAAGTTAAGTTCTGGTGAAATCGACGATACATAGAATACATTAATTTCTTCATGGGTTTCCATTGATGATTCCTAAATAAATTCGTAAACCATTAAAATATTATCGCAATCAACGTCAGAGAGCCTTGAGGACTTTGATTTTGAGGACTAGAAAAATGTTGAAAACAGATGCCGTTACTTGCTTATGGCGTCCTGACAAACCCATGGCAATTGCAATAGATCACCATTGAATAAAATTGATGTATGATGTTTTTAAATCCGACCGCAGAAATAATTGCATTAACCTGCAAAATATAACGCGGCAATACTGTTCAATGTAATAAATATTTTTCGTTTAATATATAGTTGCAGCCTAAGAAAAGCTCATCACCAAAGAGTGAGTCACTCAGTAATTACATTCTTCGAACATTTGACGCTCGTCTTTAAATGGCTGGCGTGTCACCTTAGATTATTACTAGATATGTCTGTTCAGGAGCTTTGATGATTACTTCCTCTAGAGTCACCCATACCAAACGTATAAGGTCCAAACGAATTATGGTCTATCCAGTGGTTATTCGTCTGTAAGGTGGCCATTTAGAGAGATGATGTACACTAAAAACATTATTGAGGAACGCTAAGCAAAAACATCTAAACTACTTTGCGCATGGAAATATTGTAAAAAATATAAGAAAACATTTTTGGCCACAGGAGCGAGTATTTTGTTTCGCATGGAAAAAGCAAAGCCCATCGGCCGACAGTTTACTAATTTTAAATTACGAGGGTCATCCGGAAAGTAGTACCCGTTCGTGTCGCATGAAGTGCTGACGACGCGAGTAGCCGCTGGACGAGGTCAGATAGCTACAGTGGCTTGTCTGCCCTCTCTGAGCCAAGTTGCGTGACGCTAGCATTGCCTGTGTTGTTTCTGTGATTGTTTACAATGTTTAAAAAAAATGAGAACGCCGCCAGTTGTGAAGTGAGGGCAGTGATTAAATTCCTCAATGCAAGAAACGTTCGCCCATGTGATATTCATCGCCAATTAAAGGAGGTGTATGGAGACAATGTAATGGACGAGTCGTCTGTTCGGCGGTGGTGTCGCAACTTCAACATGGGGAGGGGGAACACACACGACGATGAGCGTTCGGGGAGACCGTCTGTCATTACAGACCAACTGGTGAGCTCAGTTGACGAATTCGTGAGGAACGATCGGCGCGTCACAATTGATGACATCTGTGAGCATTTTCCCAATGTTTCTCGAACAATTGTTCATGAAATTGTTAAACACCATCTGCATTATGCAAAAATTTGTGCAAGATGGGTCCCTCGCATGCTTACAGATGAGCACAAAACCAAGCGTATGGCTGCAGCACTGACGTTTTTGGGACGTTATTCTGATGAAGGAGACTCTTTCTTGACTCGCATAATTACTGGTGACGAAACATGGGTTTGTTATGCATCACCTGAGAGTAAACGACAGTCAATGGAGTGGCATCATGCTCATTCACCAAACAAACCAAAAAAATTCAAGACAGTTCTGTCCACCAGGAAACTCATGGCAACCATTTTCTGGGATCGACGAGGTGTATTGCTTATTGATTTTATGGCCCGTGGAGACACTATTAATGCCAATGCGTATTGTGAAATATTAAAGAAATTACGGCGGGCAATACAAAATCGGCGGCGAGGTCTATTGTCTACTGGTGTCATTCTCGTTCATGACAATGCCAGGCCTCATGCAGCTGGGATAACACAAAAACTTTTGCAGCAATTCAAATGGGAAACTTTCGACCATCCACCGTATAGCCCGGACTTGGCCCCTTCAGATTTTCATCTCTTTGCAAAGCTTAAAGACTTTTTGGCAGGAAAAAGATTTGACAGCGATGAAGAACTTAAAGAAGGAGTGACCCTGTATCTCAATGAGCTGGCGGCGAAGGACTATGCAGCAGGAATACAGAAACTTGTCACACGTTATGACAAATGCCTTAATTTGCTTGGAGATTATGTTGAGAAGTAGTTTAAAGTATCCTCTTTCAAATAAAATTTTTTATGTTTGTTAATATTTACTTTTGTGTCTTTATTTCACGAACGGGTACTACTTTCCGGATGACCCTCGTAATATATTTTAAGAAGTATAGATTCTTTAAATTTTTAATTTAAAATTTACTATTAATTAGGCAACAAGCGATGCCAAAGCCACAAAAAATAGCTGTAATTGGAAATATGTTAACCCTCTCCAAATGTGTAAGGATTTATTACATATTAAGTCGTATTTGTAATAGTTCCTGACGCAAGAATTTTAGTAAGAATAAAAAGTTACCTTACTTTATCACACTCGCACTTATAATACAGATAGTCTATTATCCGGCCCTCTGGGGTGATGAAATGTACGGTGGGTCTGTGTAATATGTATAAAAAGCGTCGATCCCTTATTTGTTTCCTCTCTCGAACCCAAATGATTATCTTTCCGGGTTTCTCATCATTTTCCTGTCCCATTGGACACCATTGCTGTAAGTTTTTATTCAGTCTCCGGCACTACGAGCCGAGAATTTTAACCACATCCTTTGCCGAACTCCATTTCCCCTGCGATCGCTGATGAAGGAAGGAAATGGTGAAAGAAATGAAGGGGATTGGGAGGTGAGAACGGAGACTCCATGGGTTTCCTCCGCGGGGAGTTGGAAATTGCAAAGGAAATATGAGGGCGAGGGAAAACGTGACATAATGGAAGGTAAGGAATATCACGAGGGAAAAGGTTAATGCAAGTATAATATCGAAGAGTGTTACTGTTGCTCCTGGCCTAATCATAACTAGGTTTTTCGAATATTTCAGCCATTTTATTTTGAAAATGCATGGATATACATCCTTAATGTTTAATTCAATAAGCCCCACTATTCATTAATAAATTTAATGCTCACAAATATACAAATAAAAGGGCTGACGATGGAGGTTTTCAAATGCATTGAATTTTTAATGAACCTTGTGCATGATTAGCATAAAAGGTTGATAATAATTAAAAGACATTATGACTAGCATTTGGATAGGAAAAAAGAATATATGATATCATGTATGCTTTTTTCCTATCCAAACATAAACTTCTTTCCCTCCATAATGTCAATTTTTCTCATGAAATACTGGACATAATTTTATTACGATACTGGACAAGTTTTATCAATATGTATAAACGTTTTTAAAAATATAATTAGCGTAATTGTCTTTGACAGAATGTATAAGGTGTTCATATTGTAATTGAAATATTGAAATCATAACATTAACTTTCCATTAAACTTTAAAGGATACAAAAGTAGCGAGCCATTTTAAAAACACTTCACCATTGATGTTCGTCTACTTATTTTATATAAGACTGCAATTCAATATATATATATATATATATATATATATATATATATATATATATATATATATGACAATGGATACAATATTAATCTTAAGGTAATACGCAAACTGACGATAAAATGAAATGCATACAAAAAGTTATGCACTCATATTTAACTCCAATTCAAGATCCTTTAAGATGGTTTATAAAGTGCTTTAAGATTCTATAATTGCAGCTTACAGCAGCAGAGTCCCCACTGGCCACAACACATCGGCCGACATATTAAACGGAAAAGGTGAGATTAATTTCATCAGATTGAATGTTTCTCTTTCATGAATACGATCAGTTTTCAATAGGTATACAAAAATAGTCGCTAGGAAAGGAAATTAAAATCAAGAGCGGAACGGGTTAATTCAGAATCGTCACAGATTGTAATAAAATAGAACACTTGCATCAGGGCCGATCTTGCCATGAACGAAGGGATCATTAGTCTCTTATTACCTCATCGACTCTGTATCTGACACAAACACTGTCACTCGTATATTTATCCTAAGGTCTTCGTCAATATCCTGCGCGACACTATCCCTTCGATTGTCATAATACTGGAACCACCTTTGAGGAGCTATGGTTTTCCTCAAACGGCCATTTGAATTTTTACATTATTGGAACCGCGTTTCCATTATTCCCGGTGTACCCGAGGATATTTGGGATTCCCAGGATTCATGGTTCCCAAGAATTACCTTAGCGATTGATCACCATGTCTACTTAAGAGTGTTCAGAGAGATATAGCGCGTTCGGTTTTAAGCATTCACTCCCGTTTTTCCACGTTCATACTTCCGGGCGAATGGACAAATTGTTCTCATTATTTAATGATAGCCCAAGAAAGAATAATAATCACTAGTTTCTCCTTACTCGCATTTAAAAAAAAACATTTTATTATTTTAACTGAGCAGTGACCTATTTAGAATAGAACGCTTTTTTGTGCACGAGGGACTAATGAAAAATATCCGAAAAAATGATACGCTAAGTAAGAATATCACCTGGTTATAAAAGTAAACTAACAAATTAATGAATAGGTAAACCGTATTATTAAACCACCTTAACATATTTTGTACATTTTGTTAATAAAATATGTTACAAAAAGGTGTATACACTGGAGAGCTAAATTTCCAGGCATAGACCATGCGACGAAATACTCGTTTACTAACAATATATTTGGAGAAGATTAACGTACGATAATAGGTACCACAAGTCAATAGATACAAAATTCCTTCTCTTAAACAATAGATATCGCATAACAATGAATGAGATGTACCGAATGAATACGGCATTAATCTCAGTTGAGACACTTCTTGTGTCTCTCCTACAATTGAGAACTGAAATACAGTATCCTCTTACATTTTTATCATTCCCTCATGACATGAACTTGGAATTATAACTGGCATTCCTCAAGAAGAGGAGGCAAATGAAAGAATCTTGAAGACACAAACATTTTTGAAATCCATTCAAATTCCGAAAAGAAATATTATAAAATTAAGAGATTATTTTTGCAAAGGAAAAAAGACAATTGAGCACATGACGTATTTCTTCTATCCGTGGATGTACTATCTGCTTACTTTTCTTCTCCGAACAATTATTTACAAGTCATTATCACTAATTCTACATCTCTAATGATTATTTTAAGGTTTAAAAACGCATGGAATGCCTACCATAATTTTTAAATTGTAATTAATGTAATTCATCTCAAATAATTACATCATATGCCACGGTATTCTATTACAAACCATAGCTATTTTTTAGGGAAATGAGTTAATAGTATACAATTAGGATAGGTGGTTTATTGCAATACTCGGATGTCAAAATATTATATGTTAATTCACCATTGTTACTCCGATCCACGGCGCTATCAATGAAATTCACTGTTAAATTCGGCATCTTTGATGACGTACGGCGTACACGTCGATATTTTATGATCGAAAAAATGGTATTTAGAGCATAATTTTGTTCAGTTTAAGGAAGTTATGGTACATATTAGACAAATTCAGCTATTGAGAATTTTTCCTTTGATGAAAAGTTTCCTTTGATCTTACTTAGGTTGACCAGTAGGTCTCGAGTTAAGAGCAAAGCACGAGAACATTATTTAAATTGCAACTACACTACCACATTATGATAAATTGCAAGATTTCAAGATTGCCTTTAAGTGAAAGCGACACAATTAACGTATGAGTGATCGTGACATTGATCACGTCTACTAGAGAAACCATATTTTTCAAAGTCGGTGAAAATACACTTGATACCGATTCGAGTTTGAATTAAACGATATTAGTTTGACCGCCTTACAATATTAATCGAAACTGATGCTGATGGTTAAAGAAAAAATAAGTTTCCTAAAGATGTTTTCGAGCTATATATCACATTCTTTTGTCCCATTAAAGACTGATAGGATACTCGACATGTGTTAATAAGTACACCGACAAAAGGCACGTCCTGGCAGAGAAAGGATTTTTGTAGAGGGAGAATCAAAGGAGAAATGTCGGAGAGTTTATTGGATGATGAGAGTTTGAAAGAGAAAATTTCAAAACCTGGAATCTACGATCCTTAATATCATGGGTGGGTAAAGTGGAAGAAAATGGGTCTTTATCCCACACCCGATAAATAAGTGATTCATTTACCTAGTTCTATTTTAGATTTAATATTTCCGCAACAGAAGTACTTAGCTAACCACAACTAATTACTTCCACCATGTTCTTGTGCACGGAGGGTGAAAAATAATGAAATCAAAAGAAAGTAAAACAAACAAACATGCCATAAAAGGAAAGGCAGCAGTTGGGAGAGCTTCAATGAATGACAGAAAAGTGAATTCCGGAGATAATGTCAGACATAAGACGCTGAAGACTAACAAATGGGAGAATGTTGCTATAGCCAGTCAGCGGGAGGAAAAGGAAAAAGTCCTTTTAGATGAAAAATGGGGAGGCTGGAATTATGCTGACTTGATAAACGAATAATGGTAATAATTCATGTAATTCCTGAATATTTTTTAAAGTGACAATCCAAGCGCAGAGAACAGCAGGGTGCACTGCTGAAGTCCATCAAACACCTCCCTGTAGACTACTCCTAAAAGAGAATAATATATTGCAAAAAGTGCACATTTGTGTCCTGAATGTTCATATCATCAAAGGTCCATTCCCTTAGCCCCATCTTCCCCAATCCGCAAATTATGGGAGCATAGCAATTTTAGGTGCAGAACTACTTCGTGTTACTCTCAGATAACTTATTTCATATTATTTATTTACGTTGCGGGAAATTCATGAAAAATTTACGAAAATGTAATCAACCAGTATTCGAGCGGCAATAGCTGAAGCACCTAAGTCCACGTAGTCCGAACGTCAGTTGAAAACCCTTCCAAAATCCTCCAGGTGCAGAAATGGCAGAAGGCGGACGACAATGCGACGGAGATGGAAGGCACGAAGGAGCAAGCAAGCATGAGGGTTTTCCTTAGGGGAACGACAAAACTTAAAGAGACGAACTTCCGACGCGACCCCCTCACCCTCGGGGGGATTTAGTATGTGCGAGGGGGCGAGAGAGATATACAGACTAGACAGAGAGAGAGGGAGATTGGGAGTTAGAGGGAGGGACTAAACACTTGAGGGGAGGCCGGGACCCATTTCACCTCTTCCTCCCTTGGACGGTCTCCTCGGGACTTTCAAGTTCGCTTCTTTCCCCCACGTGTGACCCGCTCCGCCTTTTCCTTGCTTGCGTAATCGGGTAGCTCTTCGTTATTTCGTGTTCCCAAAGGAACCATTAAGGCCTCAGTGATATTTAGGACCACCTCTCTCAACGAATATAACTTTTTTCGTCAGCATTCCACTGAAGGATGATCTGTCAGAGGCTGTCTCAAGCCTCCATTTCAAAAAGTATTCAGCAGTTTCTCATTTACGGTACTAAAATAAAAAAAAATTACACCTGTGTTATGACGACCAAAGGGCGACGAAGAAAACTGGTTATGATAACAAAATATCCACACATATTGTCATTTTTTCATGAGGCTGGCATTAGAAATCCCTACAAAACCCTCGGAGCGAAAAAAAAGTCATATCATCATAACTGATACAAGCAGAATTTTTGCGCCGTTTCAAAACCATCGATGAAACATGGGTCTATTACTTAACACCCGAGACAATAGAACAATCAAAACAATGAATTAAAAAGGGAGAGCCGTCTCCAAAGAAGGTGAAGACCGTTTCCTCTGCAGGCTAGGTCATGGCGCCGGTATTTTGGAATGCGCGAGGGATTATTTTCTTTGACCATCTTGAAAAAGTAAACACTTATCAACGGCGAGTATTATGCAAACATATTGCAACGTTTGAGCGAAGAAATCAAGCGAAACTAGGCGCATTTGTACAAGAAGAAAGCGTTGTTTCATCAAGGCAATCCACCAGCTCACAAATCCGTTTTTGCAATCGCTAAAGTTCATGAATTAAAGTTTGATTTGCTACCTCATGCACACCGCCAGATTTATCCCCCTCGGATTACTTTCCGTTCCCAAACTTGAAAAACTGGCTCGGTGTTCAAAGATTTCCCAAACGTGAAGTAGAGATATCGGCAGTTAATGGCTTTTTTGAGGATTAAGACATTTCTTATTATAAAAAGTGTATCGAACTTATTGGACATCACTGGGAAAAGTGTATAGAATTGAAAGAAGATTATACTAAAAAATTCATACAAATCCATTATCTATTACAGCATCCCTATTTACTCCAAGACGCGAATGATGCGATAGTGCGGGATTGATCTGAATGCATTGACTGGGTCAAGCCACGCCAATAATATTTCCATTTGTTTATTTTGGCGGGATCCATGGCTTTTCAGGCTGAGAAGTTGGGTTCAAAGTAACATTCTGTAACGGAAACTACTCCTTTCTGATATGAAAAGATGTCCCTTCTCCTTGTACGTCCATTGACACATAGAACAAGCTAGGATCTAAGGTAAGATCTTTTCTATTATTAAACCTGAAGAAATCGTCTGTTTGGCACTTCATAAATAGGTCAAAGAAAAGACACTGCCATGCATTAAACGTCACTACCGATGAATGAGTGATACGCAGTAGATAGAGTCCGATGTGATGTTCGGCTGACATTTCTCGCTGTCGTAATCAGACGTATTCTTCCCTGCAACGCACTGCACTTCTCCGCCAAAGATACAAACTGACATTTCACTAAAGGTGGAAGAAGAATTTTATTGAAGAGAATCCAGTCCATCATGCTTCGCCCTACCTCACTCTATTGAGTTTTCACTACACCGCACTGTAGTTAATGTATCTTCTTCGTGCGATACTTTGGAAGAGTTGTAAAGGCCCTTAATTTGATGAATTATTGTAAACAAGGTGTACTTCATCATACTCGTACATACTAAAGCAGACTATTAATGCTTAACAGGCAAGTAAATGCTTTTGTTAAAACAATACATAACATTGATATGGAATTATATATGCGATATCTGGCCTGAATAAAATTTCCAGTTTTATCCACGACTTTATCTATCTTTTTAATTTCAAGAAGTTAATCGCAGTTTTAATGAGAAAACCTTTTAATGATAACCTTGGCCCGAATGACTGAGGCTAAGAGAGTCGCATAAAATTAATTTTATGACGGTCATATTCTAGTTTAATCAGAAAAGTGTCACCAAGCTTGCATGAGTTTTAACTTAATGTAGTTCCACGAGGGGGGGAAGGAAAATAATTTTAATTTGTAATCTTATGAAGAAAATTACTATTAAATTGTATCATATACACCCAATAAAACGAATAGACGATAGATTCATGCAAAAAAATTCGAATTCTCTGAGTCACTGAAAATACAGAAGCAAAATAACTTAAAACACTTGTTTAAAAAAAATCTCTTCAGTACGTAGAGTATCCGTATGTTCTTGAAGTTAATAATGGCCAAACGTTTATAAGTGATTTTACGATGATTTCACTCATTTATTCTTCAGCTAAAACCCTAAAAGATATTTCAGCATAGTATGGCCCAAACGTAAACGAATGAACCCTTTATTGGTATTGATAGTTCCTCTACCTTCCTGAACACAGATGGTTCCCCATAATGACATCACTAAGCCAGTACCTTTCCTTTTTTAAAGGGACCAAATTAAGTTTCTGCCATCTTCATAAAAAACATGGAACGCTGCCTCAATAAAAATGGTCTTTTAAAATGCTCGTTTTTGCACCCTCTCGCTAATCATGGCGGAAACACCTCCGACCGCTACCTACATTCGTTTTTCTGTAATGATCAGCCAGTCTCCTTACCCTCGAAATAAGATGAATGACAGCACAAATTTCCGTCGTGTGATGCGTACATCAAATTACAGTAATACTTTTCTTACGTGCCGTGTACGAGCAAAAATACTCAATTATCTCTGTATCATAAACTGAAATTATAAGTAGATATGTATGGATATTTTTACTATTTTGTATTTTCCACAAAAGTTATGTATAACGGCGGATAAATAAAGGTTAACTTGGTAAGATCATCAAAATTGAAGTTTTTTTCCAATTCTCCAATCGCATAAATGGCATCCAGTACACCAAAAAGCATAAAAGCCAAATAAAACTCGAGTATGATTTTGATTTAAAGTATAGTTTCAGGTACCACACCAGAGCAAAAATATTCAAGGCTCAATTTTACTTTTATCTCATAAATTGTAATGCATTTTCTATTTATGTGTTGAAATACTTGCACATTAGTATTTCCTAAAAAAATTAAGTTAAATTATTTCAAGCAACTTAATCACAAGCTCTTTAATATTTCCCCTACCTGAAGCATAATTTTACATAGAGCTAATTGTAACCAAATATATAAATACTACTTAAAGAAACCTAAGTAATCTTGTGAATATTCTAACAGATTCCAAACGAACAAAAGGCATGGAAAATATTCCAGCATGAAAATTGTATCAGACTTTCTCACTCATTTCAATTCATCAGGTTATCCGATGGTAACCGCAACAGAAACGTGCCTCCAAAGCAACGCTAAGTACAGGAGAAAGACAGTGGACCCTTTACATACCTCTTACAAGAAATAACTTATTCAATATATATATATATATATATATATATATATATATATATATATATATATATATATTATTAATATTAATATATATATATATATATATATAGATATAAACGAAGGAATAGACAATAAATAGGTAGGAAGAAACATAGTAAACATGGAACAAGCACCGGATAGAATATTACTAGTAGGGATAAAAGCAGAAGCGACGAACCTGGCCATTTTTCAGGTATTCATACCATAAAGCAATCATAAGGAGGAAGAAGTCAATAGGAAACACGATCAGTTTCAGCACATAATCACCTGCGATCCTGCAGGGAAACATTTTATAGTGAGGGGGATTGGAATGCGACGGTAGGCGTAGAAAGAGATGGTGATGATTTTGGAGACTACGGTTTAGGCACGAGGAATGACCGCGAAGCAATTGAGTTCTGTATGTGACAAGTAATCACCAAAACTTGGAGTAGACACCACAAAAGGCGTAAGTATACATGGAAAATGCCAGGTGACTCAGAAATATATCTGGAGATTTATAGATTACATTATGGTTGCGCACAGATTCGATAACACTGTGATCAATTCGCACAGCTTTCCGGGAGCGGATACGGACTCTAACCACAATTAAGTTGTTGTAAAGTCTAGCGTCCGTGGCAAAAAGATAACGCAGGACTTAGGAAATAGACTGTAACAGCATTGTTGGATATATGGATGATGGATTGACAAGAAAGAATATTAGCACGCTGTAGAGTAAATCATGGATGGCGGTGGCGCTAAATAGCCGCAAACTATCGAACTATTGTCAAAAAACTGGGAATATATCAAGAAAGGGATGTATTGGCAGGCGCAGTGGAACGATATGCCAAGATTGCAGAGGACGGGTGAAATTGGTGCGCTATACTGTAAGGTTCAATTTTTATAAGGGGGTAAGAAAGGAATATCAGTGCTAACAGTAAGTGACAGGTAGGGTCAGATAATAGTTGACACAAAAAAGATCAAAGAGAGATGGAAGTAATATACAGAACCACTGTATGGCAAAGAACATAGGCCAACAAAGGCTAGAATAGGATAGATAGAAAAGGAACATGGCGTAGAGGAAGATAGTTTAGATACAGGTATACTCGACGATGAGATAGGAAGGACATTAAGGGAGATGAAGCCAAATAAGGCCGTGGGGGTGAAAACATTCCTGCGGAACGACTGAAGTGTTTAGCAAAATGTGGGATGAAGAGTCTAATTGGACTGATTCGTAGTATCTATGAGGAAAGAATCTGGTCAGAAGACTTTGTAAGATCAGTGTTAGTTCCTATTCCGAAAAAGGTAAAGGCTACATCATGTGAGGACTACAGAACAATAAGTTTGATATCCAACGCAGCTAAATTTGTTCTCAGGATCTTCAACTAAAGGATAGAGATTAGAGCAAATAATTACTTAAGGAATGGTCAGTTTGGGTCTAGGAAGAGGAGTGGTACGCCTGATACAATTGCAGTAATGAGATCACTAATCGAGAGGAATATAGAATACAATCAGGACGTATTTGCCTGTTTTGTAGATTTCGAAAAAGCGTTTGATAGAGTGAATTGGGAAAAATTAATGCGTGTATTGCAGAGAATAGGAATGGAATGGAGGGACAGGAGACTGATCTGCAACCTGTACATGTCTCAGACTGCTCAGGTGCGAGTGGGAAACGGAGAGTCCGGATGGGCAGTGTTAGGAAGAGGTGTAAGGCAGGGTTGCCCAATACCACAGGTACTGTTCAACGTATATATGGAGGAAATGAGTAAAGAGGCATGGGAAGAACTGGAGGTAGGAATGAAAGTCGGAGGTGCATCAGTATATGATAGGCTTGTTGGATGAATTGAAGGGAGGAAAGAAATGAATGGAATTGAGTAGGGACGTACTTACTGTCCAATATCAGGCTGTGTTTATTGTTAAAAGAGGCAAAGAAATATATTTTTGTTCAATTCTAGAGATTGTGTTCATCTAAAATATACATTATATGGTAGAATAATGATAATAATAATGAAGTAACATTTGTTTTCACAGCTGACATTTTTCCCCGAGTCAGTTTGTGTGTACATTTATTCACTACGCATGTTTCAGCGATTATGTTAGTGAGTATTGTGTTGTTTTTAATTTCTGAATTAGTATTGATTTATTTTACCAACAACATTTATATTTAATTTTCATTTTGGAAATGTTTCGTGTCATTGTGCTGATCAAAAACGTAGAAATATAAATTTTAAATATTTTCAATAATGAATTCAATAAAAAATTACAAATGAAAGCTCATTAGAGAACTCATAACAAGTGGATTTATCCTTAAAACCTAAGGATATTCATTGACTTCTTCGTAATGGCGATTTGGTAAAAGATAAAAAAACTTTTGTCGAGAGTAATTACAGTTAGGTTATGCAAAATTCAGTTTCACCAAACCACACCAGTGACGTAAGTGATGTTGTCTACAATATTTTGGAAAAAAATCTAATTTGAAGAATTTTGAAAGCATACTGTTATTGATAATAATATTAAGAGTGGTACGCGAGAATATAAATGATTAAAAAAATGCGTGAATTAAATAAAAATTCTATCGACGAGATGCCCTTTGCGTCGAATTCGCCAAAAATAAATTATGCATGTGGGTTAATACGGACACCAAGTGAATATTTTTCGGTCGTTTCGGCCCTAATACAAAATGAACATTGAACCTGGGACTCGGACATCTCCCCTTGTACGTACACCTTCGATTTTATCCTCTCGCCCTTGCGTGGCAACAAGGGAAACGGGAGGGAGACCGAGGAAGTGAAAAAGAAGAGGGAGTTTAAGAGGTAATACGAGGGGGCGAGTGGCAAGTGGGCGGGGCTAAAGGGAGGGGGAAAAAGGAAGTTCCTTGTCCTGGGAACAACAAAGGGCCAAACGATTCCCTCCCACCCAGTACACAAGGCGCATGCAAGAACGCTCTTCATTCCTGCGATTGAGCATCCGACGGACCGTCCCTCTGGGAGACGGTTCCGCACTCGCAGGGGGCCATTTTTTGTAAGAACGGAAGGTATTTGACGAGAGTAAGGGAATCCACGTGTTTCGTCACTCATCCCTCCCACCACAAGCTATGTGTATCTCTGCCTCTCCTCTCTCTTTGGATTTATGCCGCCTGAAAGAACAGCGACTACATCCTCTCAGTTATTTTTTAACCTCAATCAACTCCTATATTAGTCACGAAAAGAAACTTAGTCCCGGAAGTACGAATCTTTTGATTTAACTCTCCTACTCTTCATCAAAGCATTACGAATGTTTCACACATCCAGAAAAACATCAATGCATTTAACACTCGGACTTCTAAGACACGAAAGAAACGAATCCGCCGTGTAGGTACAAAAAATTGGGAAAATACCGTTACTCATTAATTAGAAAGTCATAATGTAATTAAAACTTAAATTGCTCATTATTAATATTATATTAACGTCGATGCAATTATGCAATTATGCAATTAGGCAAGTCTGGTCAACGGTCACTCTTACAATGCACATACATACACACACAAGAAGAACAGATATGAGATAAAATGTTCTTATATACAATGACACTTTAAGATTACCAACCGCACCTTTACCATCACACAAGGGTTGGATTCACACCATACCTTCAACGCTCCGACCATCGCCGCACTCCGTCCAAAATCACGCACCGTTAACGCATCATTCACTTTTGTAATACAATTTTTCATACCGCCTACATCACATGCAAACAATGTTTTAAAAAGTGCAATAGTATAATTATAATATATAAGTACAATATATTATACTAGTATATTCACGTAAATGGGATTATCTGTACGCTAATTTCGTGAGTAAACTTTTTATCATGACATCTTTTGGGAATGTATCCATATCGCAACAGTATATTTCATTTCATGTGATGCCTATCCGGGAGGTATCCAATCGCAATATTTTGAGAAAAATAACCTACCTAGAACGATAAGGTTTTAGCCCCTTCGAAGTACTCCCAGTTGGAACTTCACACACAAATTTCATTTTTCACACACATATCTCCACTTTTCAATGCAATCGACAAGTTCCTTCCTCGGAATGGTCATCAGCTGCCTCGTCGCAATTCTCCCTTATCTCGTTAACTGACTGTTCGGAAGGCTGACATTCATTCATTAACATAGGCCAATGGTTAATCATCCATTCAATTATTATATTTTTTTTAGAAAACCCGGGTCATCTTTAGCGACTTGAAGCAAGCACCCTGCAACTGCAGCAGGAAATTGTTGTTCCCGGCAGGTCGATAGTCCGTGGTTCAAGTCCCGGTTAAGGAGAGTTTTTTCCTCTAGTGATGTGCATCCTGTTAGTGTACGTGATATATTTGCTATTTTAACAGCCTGTATCTTCGTAAATTTAGAAGTCAAACTACGAGAGATATTTAGTTATTTATCATAATTCCTTAGGTATTTCTATATAGGATTAATTCAAGAATTACTTCGTTAATAAATCTAAATCCTAAGAAAACTGATTCAAACTTCATCATTCCCAAATATAAAGAAATGCATTAAAAAAAACACTTTCTGCTGTACAACTGGCTTCCAGTCCTCCCCGTAGGCGTCATGCAATTACGAGAGCATTTACATAAAAGAATATACAATATACAATGAACAGTACGAATGATTTTTCGATTCGTAGTTCTTACATGAGCAGCCAATGTTTGAACACAGCTTTTCGGATAAATCTCGTACCCATAAGTCTTCTCACTTAACACTCCATCTCCCTTATTGCAATGTCAGATAAATTCTATCGACTACTTTCTTAAAACCCAGAAAATAAGTTTAAAAAATCATTATCTTTTATCATAAAATATTGAAAAATTAAAAATAAAAAGAAGTCGCAGTAGACACATTTTTCATAGAGAACATACAACATTTGCCGAAAAATACTCATGAAAATAAAGTTCAATATGCGAGAGCTTTTTTCACATTAATCGACCGAGAACTGAATCAACTTAAGCAAAAGGTAACAACTATTTCAATGAAACATATTTCACCATTTGTCTACGTCAGTTAATAAATTTTGTAACACTGACGACTCTTTTAGTGTTCATGAGCGACCAGTTACACTGATAAATACGAAAAAATAGTCCTGTAATCATGAAATGCATGAATGAGAAGGTCCGATAATAGACATTCTACGTGACTGTTTTCTATTTGACTTGTGAGACTATTATTCACATTATTACTTGTTGAGTAAGGTGAGAAAAGTGTCACTCTTAAAAATATCACACCATTCACACTAAGTACACAAAACTTGTGTGTATTATTATACTAGGGGCTATAATGAAAACCTGATAAAATGAAGCCCGAACAGTCGCCATTAAACACAGTCCACTTTCAGATAGAAGCTAGGTTTTTATCGATATTGTCATTGCCGTGCTGGAATTAAATAGCGAAAACTCACCGGCGTACGCAGCTGTTGGCTTATTTCCTTGTTGGTGCGCGTCCTGGTTGTTGTAGCGGGTGTTCAGTTTTCATTCAACTGCCCCTAATAGGTGGTCAATCGGTTAAGTTAGGCTTTGGATGGACACAACTATCAAATAAATAACTTATCTCTCCTAACAAAAATCAACCCAGCATCCTACTCTACAAAAACCTCTCTTCATGTCCGTATACTTCATACCTCCCTATAGTCAAAACCTAGCTTTAAAAGCCTTAACATAAAAAACCCTTGGTTTAAGACGATATTTAACAATCAGCGACAAAAATATTTTTTTTCTACCAAGTATTACTAGTTAAAATACCTCATTCAAAATTATAATAAACTTGAGTTTAGAATTATAACTTAGACTCAGAACAGCTTCTTACCAAGAATCTCCATTTTTACCTAATTCTGGAAATATCAACACAATACCTTATTCTGACGCAATGCAATATTTTGCTTCATTTAAATATTTACTTGAGGTAGGCATTAATTTCCACGGTAAATTTCAGTAGTGGAAGCTGTGTTTATACGTACGTCATACATATTCATCTTCCTCAAAACACTTTTCCTCCAATGCAGGAACGATTGGGATTTTGCGGTAGTTTATAAGCAGACTTCTCACCCCGAGGGGCCGGGTTCGACTCTCGAAGGTAATATCGCAACCACTTCCTTGCGTGGGTGCTATGTTGAAAGCATTTCTAAAGGAGTTCTCCGAAGACGCTAAATTACGAGGCCGTGGACGCCAGTGGTCAAAAGTGAGATAATGCCGAGAACAGGTTTCTCTCTACTCTTCTATCAGCATCCAACCTACCAAATTACTCGGAGATTCTTAAAGTAGCAACTCCCTTAAGCTACCAATTGCCACCCATATTAACTGATATTACGTAGGCGAAGTGTTAACGTGTAATATCCTCAGATTTTGTCCTAAACTACCTAGATGTAACCTATATGCGACACTATGCCGATAGAACTGAATACAAAATCGTCATTATTTTAGAACTTTATCAGCATTAACTTCAGTATTTTAGCAACATAATAGATATTAATTTAACAACATTTTGAATTTAGTTCGAATTTCACCATCACAGTGTAGATTCATTGACCGAAAATTGGTTATTTTTACAAGTTTCATCTATCTTCAAAATATATAATATCACAACGTAGGGTTTTCAATCATATACTGATAACTGAATTTTAAAAAATAATGAATCGTTCCCATTAAAGCGTTACCAGTTACATAAAAAAGTGGAGTAACGCATACATTGATTTTGATGGTGATGTTTAAATCTAAGCTTACACCAAAAGATTTTCTTTAATTCACGTTTTGCAGCAGGCTTGAGAGACAACGAAGAGAAGAAATTATCAATTTTCGACCATGTTAGCACTTTTAATGGGCGGGGACGTGTGTCTGAAAAATCGCGGGGAACATTAAAACACCTTCGCTAGATGACAGGATACTGAAAATTAATCCCGAGCACGGACGAATGACAGTCGCTTCACACATTCATTATTATCCAGTCAACTTATCCAGCCATATATTCATTCATTATCCTCAAATCGTCTTGATACGTTAACCCTTCCATGTGAAATTCCAATCGACGTGTCAATCGCGACTGACCTATCTCTCCTCAGCACGCATGTGAACCAAAAATGGTGCACTTTAAAATGGCATCACCCCTAAAGGGTTACGAACCTAAAGTTATTTAACGAACTTTTAAGTAGTTTTTAAAAGGGGTAAAATAATTATTTTGTAAAGCATAACTAAATTTAATAAAATTAACTAATTTTACGACATGAAACATTTTTAAAAAATACATGTAGCATTTGAAGTTGTAACCGACATCAATTTTTTCATCTAAAACAAAAACTATTTTGACAAGATATATTAATCTCCTGCAAGAGAGTAAAGGCATACGAGGGTAAAGTGAAAATAAGATCTTTCTATACTAATGGATCAATGACTGATTCGAAGAGCATAACATATACATAATTTGCTAATTGGAGTGTAAAATTTAAACGTACAGATGTTTTATGGAAATGTATTTTTTTTGTTGTTCCACCATCCTTAGTGTTGCGACGTAGGAAATTAGAGGCACAAATGATGAAGTTATAAAACTTAGCGGTCAAATGGAGAAAAATAAAGGAAGACGAATCACTATAAATACAATTAGAACTATACAATCCTTTTGCATCATCTAGTACGTAGATGCTCAGTAAAGAAAATTAACGTTTGGATGCCATATAGGTAACCAGATCAATAGAGAAGATAAAAAGTGCCAGCAAATAGTAAATTATATTAATTATAATTAATGCCAGAAATATTGGTAAACCATTCATTCAGAATACCATATTTCAGTCTTTGGAATCAAAAGCAACAATAATAAATAGGTATGTCTAAATATTACGCTTGTCAGTACAATTTTACTCCACAATGTACTCGAAATTTAATTTTATTCTGCTGCAGCTATTATTAAGATTCACAATTCGATTGAAGTTTTATTTGAAAAAAATATATCTTGACCAGAATTGAAATTGGATCCCTTTTCCCCCTTTGCTAACGCCGTCCGCTCCAATTAATACATATGTCTGAGAACATTATTGTTAGGACTCTTATGTTCCGGAGACTCAGGGCACAACGGGCCTTAATTAGCTGCGTTTTTACCTCGTCTGAGGACAACTTCTGTTAACTTGTTGTAGAAACTCTGCCTCGAGCTTCAAGAGTCGGGGACGAGGAAGCTTAGAAGCCCTTCTCCCATGACTTCCTAATATCCCCCGTTTAGGTTACCCGAAGAAGAGATGGGTAATGAGAGGGAAGGAAGGTTCTAAGGAGCATGGGCAGGTGTTCCTTCTCAAGGGGAGTCGAGAGGAAAAGGAAGGAAGAGACCCTTGCAGCGTTGTTAGCCGGATTATAAGGCGTCGAAATGAAAGGGCTGAAGGGGAGGGGGAAAGACCAGAAGAGACGAAGGAAGGGTTCAAGGCCAGGAACCGATCTAAACTCTCTGTGGTAAATTGCCTTCCGCCTTCAAAGCAGAACTCCCCTCCTCTCCCCTCTGGGATAATCTACGAGCGCATACCTCTTTATTACGCTTAAGAGAACTTTTCAGTCTGGGGATTAAAAAAAATCCCGAAAAGGAACCAGCGTGAAACGGCGCTTCGTCACTTGCAGCTTTGTAGAGATCAATGCCTTCGGCTCTTTATGAAGCTTGGGCGGAGAAAACATAGAATTATCCCCAATCTATCATTAGGATACGTGACACACTGAAATCGACCAGTATATATGGTAGATAAAATATTTGTAATTTATTCTAATGGTTCTTCGCCGTGACC
Organism: Hetaerina titia; assembly: GCA_037158775.1. Taxonomy (NCBI): domain Eukaryota; kingdom Metazoa; phylum Arthropoda; class Insecta; order Odonata; family Calopterygidae; genus Hetaerina; species Hetaerina titia. The sequence continues at coordinate 63,661,296 of CM073774.1, forward strand.
CGGGATTAAATATCATATCGTACTCCATAACTTCGGAAAATCTTGATATAAAATAAAAAATTATGCATAGGCAACTGTTTAATAAATTCGATCTGAATAAATCTTTTGGATAAATGTTCATTTTATATGATATCAATGAAAAGTAAAGCAATAAAATTCGAGGGAAATGATTCAGGAATTCCCCATGAAATATTAAGAATAAATTACAAGCTATAGTCGCAGACGAGGTTTTTTGTGAAAAAGTATCTTAATTATTACGAAATTTTAAGAAAAACTCGGGGTTTTATAAAATCCACGGCATTAGAAAATAATTATCTATAAATTTTTAGACTCCTAAGGGTCTATGACCAATGCTTCTTCGTTAAAGTTTACCTTCATCGCATTATACAGGCAACGCTTTGCAATTTTTAAGCCTGGTTTCCTAGGAAAGGTTTTTGTAAAATAGTAGTGGGCACATTACCAAAGTTCAGTTTAAGTTTAAAACAATAATGCAAATGGATTCCAAAATCATCAATAATAATAATAATATCAGTGGTGGATAATAATTAATATCCTGTTGTTCCTATGATCAAGTTCTTTCGAAATACTGAACACAAAAAGGTTAGCCAAAATTGCGTGAAATCCGAACTAAAGCAAAATCCGGAAAATATTACCGATGCCAAATTTGTATTGAATGGACGTTGATATGAATGTATGCCTTTTTAATCAAGCTGTGAGCTTCATTTCATAATGGTGATCCATTTATATTTACTGAATGAATTTTAATGAGCATCTCTTCCTGGTTTACGAATGGTAGAATCTTCATAAAATAATTAAAACACTAAATGTGGTATCACAATATCCATAATTTATTATCTCACGGATTATGGCATTGACGTGGTTGAAGAGCTTACGCGTTCCGTTGACCACTAGGTCAGTGCCTTAGAGTATTAACCCGTATTGACAGCTGAACTCTGGAGAAATATTTCGTATTGACAAACGAAATTATTTTCGGTTCCTGGAAATCCAAATCCTAGATAGTCCACGTAGTGCCTGTTCATCAACAAGACAGCTTCGAAGGCATATGACCCATTTAAGTAAAGCAATACAGATGATTTTACCGAGGAATCACTTCGATTACATTTCCCACTGAAATACTGAGGGTAAGAATGAGATAATTAATCCCATTATTGCCTATAATTTTTAAATGTTCAGGATTTCGTGGAAAGGGTTTGAAATAAAATTGCGTGGCGAGGAGAATAAGTGAGTATGATTTTCAGATATTTAAGGAATAGTCGGTAAGACAGTAAATACATTTCAGTTATTATTGAGCAATTTTCAGCAGACAAGTAAGAAGGGAAGGATGAAAATTATCTTACAAAAATTAATGAACTTTGACCCTCGAGAAGTAAAAGAGTTAAATCAAGCATTACAATAGCATAGTAGCATGACGTAAACTCGAGTAAGTGGTGTAGTTCATGTAATTGAGAAGTATTTGTGGAGGAAATGAAAGTAATAGCGCATACTTTAGAAAAAGAAATGCAATTATGATAGATGTTTTTGCAACAAGAATATTAATAAATGTACGAAAGGCACAATCTACAAAACTATTAATATAAAAGTAATATAGGGCAATATAGATCTGAAATCGTAATATTAGACGCTATATAACTCGTATATTAGAACCTACTGAAAAGTCAGGATGGAGAAAAATTGTGAAAATAATCTGTACAGAAATGAAAACTAACGCTAAAATATTGTGAGCAAAGAGAGAAAGTTTCAGTGGAAAATCCAAAATATGTAGAAAAAGTTGGCGGCCTCAATAGTAAGTGGTAGTGAGATTTTTAAGTACTTGATAGAAGAAAAAATAATTAGCAAGCGGAGTAGAGTGAATAAGACTCTTTAGAGAGCATGACTGCTATGTATCATACGAGTAGACAAATATGGAAGTAAAATAGGGCAACCAAAATCCAGTTTTTGTGATTTCCAAAAGGTAATAGTCTTATCTTTAATGCATTAGGTGAATGTCTCGTGTATATTAAATTAAAGTATTGCATTCTTGTTTTAACAGTCTGGAGAATGTGTTAAATCTAATTTGTTTTGAAAGTTCATCTATTAGCACTTAGCATATAGTACTTCGTTAATACAATTAAATAAAAAATCAAATTATAAATACAATTGAAAGAAAAGATACACAGCCTTGAATTGAGAAAGTTTTTGTCAATTTCAAAAACAAGGAAATATATTTCATTCATATACTATTCATAAAAGAGTTAACTGTTCACCTTGTGAACTGTTTCAGGTATTGTAAATGAAAAAATACATTTTTTGATGAATTTCATTCAAAAGACTAGTAATAAATTATAAATCTTTTCTCTACTAATTTCTGACTGATAATAGTAAATATAATCCAGCTTTATAGAATTAAAGCATGCCAAAAAGTCATAAGGATCATATGGAAGAAATATTTATCTCTAATAAGGTAATTTTTAGTGCCTCAAAAGGCCATTGGTAAAAAAAATATAACAACACAAGTAGTGAAAATTTGGCTATCATTTTATTTTAGACAATAAATATGATGCATTTTGTATCAATTATAAAATTAGTAATCAATCAGCCGAATAAACTCAATTAAGTTATCATTTTCGATGACAATACGAAGACTTTCCACAAACGACTAGTTTCACTCCCACCCATATTCAACAAGGGAACAGTTACTCTTGAACAATAATTTCAAACAAACATTTCATCGTTGAGGAGAGTATCATCACGATCACTGCAAACTGAAAGTTATTAACTCAACAATAAATTTACTTTTCATCTCTAAGTGTTGATCCTTATTATGATCTTATACTGTCCCTAATACATTTTTTTTGCCTGCACATAATAGATGCCGAGTTTTTGTAGGGAAAAATTAACTTGTTGTGTGTGTTAACATGTTACATAATCCGGTTTCACGTGACTGCACTAGAGCAGTTGGCATGGAAGCTAAGCATAATACTAAATCATAATGAAGTTATTAATCCGCATAATTAGATCAATTGTTAAATCATTCATATATTTCATTTTTAGGGAGTCTACTAAGTGTCAAACTAGCACTGATCGGATTTATTAAGTGAAACCGTTGATGAATGAGCAAAAAGATCAGAACAACCTTCCTCTCCACCAGATGAAAATCCATGGTAATAACCTGCTCAAAACATATTTCGTAGAATCAGGCGTTGTGTGGATTAATGGTAAAATTGGCCAGATTTGTGGCAAAAATCATCTTCAAGTCCTGAAAATGATGCAATACTTCGTAACCCGTTTCGAAATTAATCCTTCAACTAGTTGATAACTGCAATAATTTTTTCATCAACACCATGCTAAGTTTTGATCCTGACCCTAACACTTATTTTTTATTTCGGCAACCACATTTGAGTAGATAGAAGTACACTTAAATACTGGAGGGGAGTTTGTATACCCTTGTTATCTTAAAGAAATGTTCAATGAAAGAAGAACATCAGTCGCTTTCCTCTCTAGAATTCATCAGACTTGCGTAAATGGCTATAAAACATTACTTGGAATCATTAATTGGAATTGCATTATAATTACTTGGAATATTTTGGTAAGGAGGAAGGTAAATTGTTTTTTGTGGAGAGAATCAACAGATTACTTTGATTAGTATAATTAATGCAATGATTTCACAGAGTAAAAATGATTACGCCTTGACCGAGATGATTTATGCACTCTTAAATTACATCATTGAAATACATATTAACGGATGACTCCGGAAGAAGTTACAGTTGCGGTATTTCCCACAGTTTTTTGGAATTATTATAATTAAATAAATACCAATTAATGCTTACTTCCCAACAGCAGTGTCTTGTGAAACCAGTTGGTCATAAAAGGACCATCATGTTACGTGGTTTTTTTTCATTTGAACGAGTATGGCGAAGCTAGTTTGTACCTATAGTGGCATGTCAGATACAAGCGGATTAAGAAAAATACCCGAGAGTAATGGACTTGTAAAAGTTTGGAGACACTAAATTTGACGAGTCAGCCTGAACTCAGCACCCGGAGATTCGTTTGATGCATTGGTAAGTTAGATAAAACGGCACGATTGTCATAGGTAATGTAAAAACCTTAATAATTAATTTATTTTACTTTATTGATTCCCCTGCAGTGATTAATTTTTAATGGTAGAGACGTAAATCAGATACAAGTCTGGGAATAAGCAAATGGGCAAACAATAAAAGGTCATTTCTTATGCAGAATTTTTATTTCCTGTCAATTCAATTTCAGCCAAACCTATCTTGGAGGACATTTGTACTGTATTTACAAAACGGCGAATCTCGATTTTAATGAACGTTATACTTTTTCAACATAATAGAAAGAGAGATTTGAAGTATGAGAATGAATTAACACGAAATAATAAGTTGTTTATACAATACTGATCACAGAAGATTCAATATAATTTTAAAAAAGTTTATAAAAAGGTGCAAAAGAGAATATTGGTCAATTAAGAACAGAAAACAGTTGGCGTTTTTATAGAAGCAGGAAACTGTGAACATGACTGAAAGGTTCACGGTACTTCTAAACGATATGAAATGGTTATTATGGGTAAAAAAATAAAGTAATTGTAATTAAGAATTAATGAAAATAGTTTACAATCGATGATCTCAGATTTTCCCGGCGTATGGTATTCAAGAATTTTTCTCGGGTTTCCCACCGGGTCAGATTGATGAAGTGCACCGACGTTTCGAAGGCTGACTCTGCCATCGTCTTCAGGGTGAAGTGACATACTTCACCCTGAAGACGATGGCAGAGTCAGCCTTCGAAACGTCGGTGCACTTCATCAACCTGACCCGGTGGGAAACCCGAGAAAAATTCTTGAATAGTTTACAATCGTCTACTTTTGGTTGATTGAAAATGTTTTGAAGAAGCTTTAAAATATCTATCAAAAATTTCTCATTACATATTGATTCCTGTATTTATCTAAATAAAAAACTCAGTGCTGAGAATAGTCTACTATATTTGAAAATAAATTTCAATATTCTTATTATGTTAAAATATATTCTAAAACTATGTTTTAAACATTTTATGGATAATTTATACGTTACTTAGGTGTTCAGTGAAAGAATATGAACTTTTAAATAGTATTTAATGATACACGATCAAGCAAACCTGTAGGTGATCGTTACAGCAATTACAGTTACAGCAATTATCTGAAACAACCAACGATATCACCAACGTAGCTATGACGTGTTTTGATAAATAGTTGGAATCACCCTCTAACTCTAAAATTATTCACCGACAACTAAGGAGGCTTACAAGATGCAACTATGGAAAATTACAAGAATTTAATGATAGTAAATTTCAACAACGGCAATTATTCTTTTCAGTAAAGGAAAGTAATAAAGGCCTTCCAAATGCCATCATTATAAACATGCAATGGATTCAGAATAAGAAAATAAACTCATTTCAGCAAAACTTTCCAGAAACATTAAACAACTAGATCTTATTAAATTAAAATAAACCAATTTTATAATTTGTCAACAGATGTTTGCATGTGTTACACACACTACAATTAACGGAACTGTATTTGTAGTTAAGAGACTAACATTTCACGGAAAATTACTTATGAAACGAAAACACGGGAGAGTTACCCAAGAAGTCAAATTCTATTTTGGCAGAAATTCTATTTTCTAGATACCTCTAATCTTCCTTAAACAAAAAGTATTTTCCTATGCTTTCCATGCCTCTTCTCTGTACAAGAATATACCGACACGAATGTCCCCCTGGAATCTTAAGTAAGCATGAAAATCCCCATTTGTGGAAGATGAAGTGCCAGGAAGCAGTCACGAGAAAATTTCTCAGGCATCAGATAATTTAATAGGATCGTAAAGGGCCATTATTGATAAGTTTCCTCTGAGTCCCATGAGGCTAAGAGCCCTTTAGAACAAGGAGTGAATTGAAGAGAAAGATAATGTGCGTCTCAAGGGTCATTAGAAGAGGGTTGTGAACATCGTGTCCTCCTTTCAACCCTTATTGGAACATTCATTTTTTAATTTTCAGCCGTCCGCCCTGGCCAAAGAAGCCGAGGGAAGGGATGGTAAAAATTATTGGGAATAAGATTACCCGTCGCACCAGGGGGGGGAGCGACCGAGGACAGAGACACTGCCTTGCCATCGGTAAGTCATGAGAGAAAAAATAACTTAGGAAAGAAATTAATGCATCACTGAACGTACGGTTGGACAACAGCTTCACTTATTCACAAATGTCACATTTATTCAGACGCCTAGATTTTTCAATTGTTCATTTTGCACAATCTTCAGGAAAAAGAAAAAAATAATCACCATGAGAAGCATAAAATTCCCCTAAAAATGAAAGACAAGAAAATGGCTTGAAATGACACCTCAGGAGTCTTTTTGACGGCCAGATCTTCCTACGCCCAAATAAATATCATATTCCTCATAATACATCTCCACCTTCAGGGCGTGTCCGACTCTCAGACAAGATCCCATTAATTAGATGAATGTTCAAATTGGAATTTTCACAATTATATTCGTATGAACATCAAACGGGATTTTCTGACAATGAAGTGTCTACAGGGTTAAAATGCTGCATAAAAAACTCAAACGTAAAACGATGTATCCCCTAATGTGTGGATTTGTACAACCATACAACAGCCATTTCTAGGATATCCACCAAATTTTGTATGAATAATTTATCTGCAGTTACTTAATCTGACCTGAATATTATATCAAATAACCACATTTAGATTTAAATTAACCGCAATTAGATGTTTCCCGAAAAAGCAGATATATAAAAAACGTGACACAGAAACGTTTGCAAAAACAGCAGTCTACATTAATTTGACCTGTGATAAAAATAATGATTTGTCCAAGAAAACATTACATCTTACAACAAAAATATGTCGAATGAATGGCTAAGGTATATAATACCTGCCGTAATCTACTTTAAAAATCAACGAAAGCACCATAATCATGATCGCATAAATTATTCACAGCGATAGATATTAAAAAGATAGAAAAAGTGCTAAAAAAGGCAGCAAGATTCGTACTTGGATGGTACAAAAGGTCAGATAGCATAACGGAAATGTCGGGGATTTTGAAATGGGAGTTTGTAAAATAGAAGAAAAAGGAATAGGTTAGGTGCAATGCATACAATAGTTAAAACCGTGAGAAGATTCATGGGAGAAGATAGAACGACCAAGTTGTAAGGGTGAAAACGACCACATATTTAAAATAAAAATAAGGACACAAAAAACATGACAGAAAGAATATTAATTTTCAAACAGAAGTATTGTTGAATGAGACCAGCTAGCTGGAAGGTTATTTGAGCCCTTTCAATCAAATTTTAGGAGTTTTAAGAATTGGTTTAAAGCAGCCTCAGGGCTGTGTTATAAATTTTATTTATCAGTGATTATTATTTTATTTTATGAAAATATTGCTCTGTACGTGTTGCACAGGGTGTGTTGGATTGTAAAAGTGTGTGGGGTCATCATGGTGCGTAATTTTCAAAGGGGTATGGTGTAGAAAGGGGTGATAGTTTGAACGGAGTATGGTGCTGGAGGGTGTTCCGCACATATGCACAGGTACAATTGGAGAATTCTATAACCTTTGATTGCCATTATTTTTAAATGCATTTTATTCCATATACATTCTTCTTGTACATTATAAGGGTGGATCGCTGGACCGTTTCCACCGGCCCATTTGCCTAATTGTAACGATATGTAAATAATAATATAATATCACCTAAAGAAGATAACAAACGTAATTTACAGGGTGTGAAAAACGTTATGTTTATCTTCAATGCTCATATTGTTCTTTCACAATCGAGATATGCCTCAGAGGGGTTTTTCGCGTTCCCTCGTTCCTCTGAAGTAAAAAAGGCATGCATGACAGAAAGAACTCGAAAGTAAAATAAAACAGGTATTTTAGGCTACTATGTTTAAAGATCATTGTTTCTATTTTATTTTCATTCAGAAAATTCCTCAATTTTCGTTGGCACAACAACCTTCTTCTGTGGACAGAAGGTACTTACTACAGACACGTACATTACGAATCTTATACTGGGTTCAAATAATGAGTTTTCCCTTTAATATGTTTTCCAAATTGAAAAACTTTCTCCTTATGGTCGAAAACAGTAGATTCACGGTTTTACGTCAAAATATTTATACCTGTTTCCAAAATAAAAATTGCCAAGGTTTACTCGAATTATTAGGATAATTTGTTATTAAAAGCTTAACTATTGATTTTGTATTACTCATAACGCTTATTTGATGCACAAAATATGTATTATATAGATTGAGACGTGTTTTAAATAACTCCACTTATGTACACCATAGTTCACGGGTTTTCACTATTTTCTGTAGCAATACTTCTCAGTCTTTCAAAATAAATAGGCAGCAATATTTGAAGAGAAATAACTCACTAAAACCGAAAACATAACTTGCAGATTAGGATTTATATGACACGAAGCGATATATGATTCTTTTTATATGCCTTTTGGGGCAGTATTAGTCTCGTTAAAAATATTTCAAAACTGAGGAAATTAACTGTCCCAATACATGCATATAATTAGTGTCATGTAAATCCTTACTGAATTTTTCTTAAAAAATTACATGCATACATATATATATATATATGTAGATAATTACATACAATTTTTACTTGTATTACAGTTCTGATAGGATAGAATTTTCAAACAATTACGAATTAAAATGTCCAGATTACATTCCAAATAGATTCCCAGGACTTCATCATACTGCAACGCAACACTTTTTCACTCTACTATGAAAACATCCTCGTCTCATGCAAAAATAATCAACTAGACAATGATTAATACTTTAAAAATATCCCAATAAATAAAACTTAACTAAGAGCTTTAAAACGACTTAAAATCAATTCCACAGCCTACTTACATGCCTGTAGGTTAGCATCAATATTTAGAACACTTCCCTTCAACACCGAAAAATTATCAAATTATTCCATAGATCACACACGATAACAATGACATGGAAGTCAAAAGAATTACCAGTCAGGTTAAAAACAACACTGGAGTCCAAAAGTTATTATCGCCATATCGATCGACTGCAAAAATACTTATAAACACAGCATAGGTAAACAACAAATATGTTTATTTGTATCTATAATATTATATGGTAGCTACCACCGTTAGTTATACTAAATTTAGTTCGGTTTATATTTTTTTAGTTTTAAAGCTTAAAATCAGGCTAACAATAACATTTTTGAAGATTACAAAATTGGAATAAGATGACAAATTATATTCATAGCGCAAGTTACATTTACTTCGTAATTGAGACGATGATTCAAAGGTTTTTTGAGCAATCAACAGTCATATTTTCTATAGTATCCTAACCATGAAAAACATACGAGAAGCATTTCCAAAATGTCATTCAAATCAGTTTCCTGACCCCTAAAACTCACTATATTTCTTAGGTCCTGGGTGGAAAAAAAGATTTTCCTTGCGAAGAGTTTATGTGTTCATGAAAACGGAAAGCCGCATGACCTCCTTTCCCATCCACCCTATTATGCTGCAATTCTCATTAAATCTCTCGCCTCGGTGAAACAGTAAGTACTTTAAATGGGAAGTTCTCCTCGCGTTCTCCGTATAACAACACTAGGGGACTGGCGTCGAAATGAGGAAAAATATAGTCGCACATTTTTTACGGAAATGAGTATTCCAGCAGACTGACATGTAAGAATGATGAAAGAATAATATAATATAGAAGATACTTTCACAGTGAATATAAGATTAAATCATATAAAAAACTCATTTTAAACCACAGGCATCCTTCACCACACTCCATTTCTGGGTAAACAAAAAAAACTCCTAAGTTTAAGTTAATCCAAGAAACGTATACCATCCTAATAATATGTTACTTACTTCAGTCCGTCTCTTACTTAATTCCGTCATTATGCGGGGCATGTTACAAATTTCTTATACTTTGCTACTCTTCCACTCTACATTCTACGTTATTCCACCACCACATTCGTCCGATTTTTCATTTGTTTGCAACCTCTCAGCAATTTCTTACACACACACATTTGTATACATATGTATGTTTATATATATATATATATATATATATATATATATATATATATATACATACATACATACACACATAAATATACATATAGGTGTATATATATATATATATATATATATATACACACACACATACACGTGGGTGGTCTGAAATGGTTCCGAGTCATAAAATTTCAGAAAAAATGTCTAATATCTTTGCTAGGTCGGAAACGTTTCATACATATATATTCTTTATATATAAATTTCAAGAAACTGTAACAGTAACTTTAACGGAGCCACCCGCTATGTGTGCATTATAATGCAACCATTTCAGAGAGTAAAACTCATTCGCCTTGACCGGGATTCGAACCCGGATCCCTCGATATCCGGCCGAGTGCTTTAGTCTGAAATTTTGGGGGCTTTAAGAGGATGTCTCGGTAGCTTAATTGGTTAAAGCAGTCGGTCGGATATCGAGGGATCCGGGTTCGAATCCCGATCAAGGCGAATGACTTTTACTCTCTGAAATGGTTGCATTATATTCTTTATATATCTTTATATATTTGTATGTGTGTAATATATATATGTATATGTTTATGTAACATATTTGTAATGGGTATTTGTATTTTTTTATTCACATAGATATTTATCAAAGATCTATAACCATGCAATTGAATATGTAAGTACGATGATTCGTCATATCATTCATCCATTTACTCAACAAGATTGAAAACAGCAAATCAACAGCAAACCTCTAAAAGCTACCGAGTAAATCACAACGGGAGTTTCTTGGAAATTATGGCGAATAATTGATTAAATAACTGACACATCAGTTAAATGGGGTGCATTTTTCCAACCAATTCCAACTTAGTCCTAGTTAATATGCTGATAGTAGGGTAGCTGGAGGAAAGGTCTTCACGCGATTAAACTCGTTCCTCCTTCGAAAGAAGCACACCTGAATATATTTTGCACTCCGTCATCTGTATTCACGTCTCTCAATTGCTCCGAGACTCCTTCACCGAGAGGAGTGGTAGAAAATAAAAAAAATAAATAGAAGGAAAGACCTTATCCTTTACAGTGTTCCTTTTGATCAAACGTTGTCGCTTTCATGTCTGCCCCACCCTTTTTTTTGCCTCACACTCCCAAACCTCTCCCTACGGGTTAGCAACGCCTGTTATTTCCTTTTTCCGCAACGTGACACCACCAGGAAGCAAAGAAGGGAGGGGGTGAGGGAAAAACGAGTCGGAGGAGGAATAAAACACACTGGAAGGACAAAAGGCGTCGTCGCTGCGCACGTTCACGTTTCCTTGAAAAAATGAAGTTAAAAAACAAGCGGGGCGGATGAAAGTCCCTGTTCTTCACACTTGACGGCGTCGCCATATCGCCTGTGCCCCCGCCACATTTCCGACACGGGATATCAAAGACAACTAACGATAGAGACAATCGTCAACTCCTGTTCCCCTCGCTGAAGCATTTCTCTCGGGCAGCCGAATGATGAATAAATTATGTCGGTGCGTAACCACGGTGTGGCTTTTTACGTGGCGAATTAATATGTGCGGGTTTCCTTCATGCCAGGCAGAATAATGAAGCAAAGTTTGAATCGCCGTTCTCCGTTAACTGAGTCGATGCACAATTCAAATCCAAACACACAGAAACTACAGGTATGTGGCAACTCTTTTTTCCCTTCCTATGCGGGAGTAAAATTTTATGAACAGAATAATTTTCAACGCCATTCCCCCCGAACTAAGTAATTGCAGGGGCGTGCCTGAAAGGCATCAGGATGTATGTAGACAGCGGAAATAGAGAAAATATCTGCAAAAGAATGGTTTGTTTTTAAATATTTAATGGCTTACCAGTGCTTACGTTTGTGGTTAAGCATTGTAGAAAGCTTTAACTTGCAATTCAGCAACGTCGCTTTCAGTAAATTCATAAATTGCATATTTTTCGACTCCAGACCGGTTGCCGCTTCTCCAGCTTTGTTATCGTAGCGAGATGTTATGGCAATACAATTTAGACTTCATGCTTTTCATGAATGAATTCAAACTCTTACATGCCACATAGCGGACGTATTTCAAGTCTTTTTTTTAGCTAAATTCGCCTGTGAAAAGTGCCTGAATGCCAAAAAATTGTGACGAAATAAAAACCTTGTGTGCATCACAAGCACAATGCAATATTATTCGCCTTGAAACTTGGAACCATAAACCAAAAGTGAAAACTCCAGCCATGTTCAGAATTAATTGTGAAACCTGACGTAATTTTATCGATGTTTCAATGACTTCTTTGCAAACAGGAAGTTCGGAAAAACAACAATCAAATGAAATATTTCTTTAAATGGCTGATTAAAGAAGCATAAAATAAAAACCCCAGGTTTTCTCATACAACTGTAGATAAATCATTTTAAGTAATCGAGAAACGGAGTGAATAAAGCTATTAAATAGAGAAAGATATTAAAGGATTAAAGGATTAAAGATAGATAAAGAGAAATATTAAAGAGAATTAATTAACTGCCCTTACTGACATTCGACGAGATGATTCCAGAAAAAGAAAAACTACCCAGTTCAAAGTCTGCATAAAATCAATTCCACAAATAATAATGCATGCACAAATGATCAATTCATGGCATTACTCTTATTTCGCATTCAGAGCGCAAATTAAAACAGAATTCAAACATTGCATTACAGCAGAACAATCACACCGTCCGAACGTCTGTTCTACTCTATCTTAAAGAATATTATTTATTGATAGCATAATTTAACCTTAGGTGAATAACTAATGAAAATCACTTCCCTTCAATACGAAATCCCAAAATGAAAATTGAGGGTGTGGTAACTTTTCACACTTCAACAGTCATGCATACGGAATTTGGACAGCCGGGTTAAAAAGCATAGATTTTTAAGTACAGATCCATACTTTAATATTCTATGGCACTAAGAAATTACTTTCCGTATGTACAAATGAACAAAACACCTTCCTCGATACCTAGAATTCGATGATAGTTATATTTTCTTTCGAAGTGAATAATAGATCATTGTGGCGTTATTTCGTTTTGGCCGCTTTTGAAGGTGAAATTCAGCTTCACATCCTCTTTACATGGACAATATGAAACAGTTCCCTTTAGCCGTAAAAATGTTGTTTAATAAATGTTAAGGATAACATGGGGCAGAAATATTCGGGAATAAAATTAGGTGAGAGAATGGTTAAGTCAGGTTTACACGTGATTTAGCGATTTCTATTCAGAACTTTATTGGGTTGAAATTCTGATTGAGCCCTAAAAGATTAACTGAGAGAATAATTAAATGAAGACGCCACAAAAAAAACAAAATTACGATTCAAGTAAGATATAAAATAATATATTAAAGTGGAACGAAAAATACTAAAACCTGCAGCAATACACTTATTTCAGAGGAAATATTCGTGGCATTCGTGAAATTAGGAAAAAAACTTATTGGAAGCAAGAAGAAAAAGCAAGAAAATGAGAACTGATGCAAGGTACGCTTATAAGAATCTAATGGAAAGATTAAACATAAGGCGTAGTGCTGTATGGATCTGAAATCTAGTCTTTGATGTAAGGGGATGAGCGTAGATAGGGGTCTTGGACGTCGGCTTGAAAAAGAATGGGGGAAAATATAGGAAGACAAAAACGAAAATTTCAATACGATTGATAAGGAAGAAAAATGCAAAGGGAAATCCGAAAAAGGCCGAAAAAGTGGAAGGAGGATATTGAAAGTTAGTGAAATGATGAAAGTCATGATAGAAGGGAGAATGCCGGGGTTAAGCAGAGTGGAGAACGGAAGAGAACAGCATGAAGCATTGCATAGAATGAAGGCGGGTAAAAGTGACGAAAACCTGAAGATGGTAATAATGCTATCAGTTATTAGAATAAGATTATTGGGATACGAAGATACGGGAAAATCTTTTGAACTGAATGAAAGCGAATTAAGAGAAATTTTCTTGGCCTATTTTGGCGTTAAATTTTAAAGCCACTGATTTATTCGGCACAGTTGTTCTCTAATCTTGTGAAATTGATTGGTTTACCTTCATAACTGTAATTAAAAATATTTCACAATGTCTGAGTGAAACTATTGTACTCGTACTCTCCGATAAAACTTACACCACCAGCAATACCTCCGATCAGTATTTGTGATGCCTGTTCACTTTCACCAACGGGACAAGCAATAATCCAAATATTCTTTTTAAAATATCACGAAAACAGGGTTTTACGTAAAAGAAAGGTAGTCATTAGGAATGTTAAAGGAAATATTTAACTGGAAAGTACGATACGTACTATATCATCCAAACGTCCACTTTGAATGTGCTAAAATATTGAAGGATAAACTCGAAGGATAAAGAACTCGATCTAAATACGAAATCAAATTTATCATTTGAGGATCCCATATACTCGCAGCATACTCTAGGTGGGACCTGACTAGGGCAAGAAAATATCGTTCCTTCACGTTGTCATCGCATTTACCTAACACTCTTTTTCCCAATTCCCAATTTTTTATTAGCAGGAACAAGTAATATTATTCTTCAAACGTAGTAGATTTTATTATGATTCAGATTTAAATAACGAGAAAAGAATTTAAATATTCAATTTTTGATACCAGAACCTTGAGAGAATATTCCGAAAAGTCCTCAGGTAATTTTCTAGCATTGCTGGAAGGCAATCAAAATAAGACTGGTCCAAACTACTTCCAGGTTTCGCCGTTATGAACTACCAAACACAAGTGCACTTTCCTCCAGATTGAAGCAACAGAATTTGTAACCACGGTGAAATATTTAAGGGATCAAATTTTTGGTAAAAAAATCAGCTAGATCAGAACCTTCTCTCATAACCAAGGACCGTAAAAATAACACTTTCTAATTTTCGTGCGAAGCTGGGAAAAAGATGTGGGGTTCCGAACGAGCGATAGAGGGGCGAGATGAAACGGGCAGTCCGGTCTGCATTGGCGCAGAGGCTATGCGGCTGGCTGGGGGAAGGGAGAGGGCAATAAAAAGCTCTCCCCGTCCGCATGCAAGGGTGGCGCCGAAGAGGGAATGAAGGGGGTGGAGGGAAGAGCGCTTGATGGGTTCAAATTTGAAGGGCAGTCACGTGTCCGAGAAAGTAGCAGGTAGGGTTGGAAATTAGGGGTACGAGAGGAATACCCTGAAAAGGGAAGGCGTTGGTGTTTGTACCCTTCGGACCCACCATCCATCCCGTCGGTGTCGTTTTGCTCGCTGGCCATAGCACCGATGCCTTTATGTGTGTCGTCGACGTCGGAGGGGTGGTGCGATGGTCACGTGATGAGTACAAGCGATGGGATTAGTTGGTAACCTGAGCAAATAGGTATCCTGATGTGAAAAGTAACGTCGGGAAGCCTCCATCGGTGGCATGCGAGGCTTTTAAGCGTGATCTAATCTCCGCAAGCAAATACAGTTGTTGCCGAAAACGTTCTTTCCCTAGAATGTATTTAAATTGCTGTATATGGTGATATTATTTTCATGGAGAATGCAAATATTTAACGAATTAAATAGAAGATAGCTCCCGATACAAATTATTTCCCTAGGAAATAATTCGCGCTATATTGATCACGATTACCGGGAAGATTACTTACTATATATCCGGTCTTATTAGCCTAAAAGCTTTGTGTGATCACGAAGGGAACATTTCTTAGCTGAAAAACGAATTCATTGTCTTCGATGAGGTGCTTCATTTTTTTCTTGATTACGTTTACGGTTTTTACGTGATTTTCTTTTAGCCTTATCAGCAAAATCAAGCCACTTAAATTACGCACATAAATTTCAACACGCTAAGGTTATATAATATGCAAGATTAATTCTTAGGGGGCAACATTGTCTTAGTGTGGACCCATTGATAACCAGGAATTACCATTGTCCACGCCCCTTCACTAGGAGGTAGTACAGTACAAGCACATTCACTTGTACATTGGCAGACCATTAAGCTAAAAGCAATAAGTAATCAGAACAGAGTAAGTTGAAAAATTAATGAACGGAAATCAGTTTCCCCAAATATAAAAAACCAAATCAAACTGCCCTGCCCAAAATTAGAACCAAGTGAAAGATATACGAAAATGTGTACGTTGCTTTTACCATCGTTCCTAAATTCGCCTTTCAAAAATAACCCTTCCCTTTCTTCAAACATTCGACTCTCCAATTTCATATGTTTCCTTATATGCTCTTATGCAGAATATTGCTTATAATATTTGCTTTTATTCATTAAGAATAACTCCGTGACCTCTTAAATCGAATTATGTATTTTTCTTCGTTAATATATATGTGCGATTTAATTTAACTTCATACCTTTACTACAGGCATTGGATGAATACAATTGCTTTCGCTTCCCCATTTTGCATATTCCTGCGTGTTTAAGTGTATTTACATTAACCGTTATTAATGTATGCAATGTATCTTGATTCTTCACAATGCATAGCACCCCATGTCTATAATAATATTAAGCAAAAATATTTCAGCCGAGTGTATCGAATAATAATTCAGACTCATAAAAGGATTAAATATGTTTTTGCTATTCCGTTTTTTCCTCTTTTAAGTATTTTAAGGGTAAAAATATATTCCACGTATGCGTGCTTAATCCAAACTTGTTTTTTATCTGACCGTTTCTCTGATTTAACTATATTCATCCATTATTTTTCTTCCGCTATATGTTACGCTCATTAGCCCACTCCGGACCACATATTATCCCTGGTCACGCTGGTCCTCTTCTTCCTCAAGGAGGGTTTCTGCAGGTAAATAAAAGTAGTCAGCCTTTGGGCATTCCGATCAGATGTTTTTCCAAGTAATATTTACTTTCCAATTTTTATTTTTACTGCACATGCCTGATGTTGCTCTGGTGTCTTTATTTCTAAATCTATTTCGTCTGGGAAAACATTTTACGAATCTTAAAATGCTTGTTTTCTCTGCATCTCTACTACGCTGGATTTCATCCTACTGTCTAAGGTAATTATTTTATTGAAAGCTATATAATAAAATATTGTTATTTGAATTATTTTCATCCTTCCAATCTATAACTATCTATTATTTGGAGCATGTAACTTACAAAAATGGGTAGGTAATATCCTATATCTTGATCGTTATCACAGGTGGAAGACAAATCTAACCATTAAATATGCAATGATATTTATAAATTTTGCCCCACTACAACCATTTCCGTCATCTAAGGTCCTTACTTTTGAATAGTCTTAATTTACTTCCAGAATTTGAGATTATTAGGACATTTTGCATTGTTTTACGATGGTAAATAGCATATGCAAGACTCTTTTAAGGTAAACTATTTAACCTTTTATTAATTCTACATTGTTTACATCATAAGGTAATGCTTTATGAGTATTTTCAACGAATACTTCTATTCCGTGGACAGTTATACCATAATATTCACCAACCGCTTCGTCACGTTTCATCCATATGAAGACGATTTGCGATCAAAGCCTCAACGCATTTGTCGTCTGGTTTACGGCTTAAACGTTGTTCATATCTAGTCTCCTTCGGACCTTGAAACAATTATATCCTTCTGGAAGTCCATCGCTGATTTTCAAATGAAATGAATACCTCAATTTATTTTGTTTAACATCGTAATTATTTTGTTTGGCTTACTCAATAAGAACGAAAAAAATATCGTTGATCAAGGATTATTCGGATATTTAGGTCAAAATTCTGCTATAAGGCGAATTTCGGGCTGAGTTTTTCACCGAAACATTTTTCCTTAGCAATTTTTTCTATGTTGAAATAATTCAAAGGCGTTTCAAATATTCTTTCTATCTCTATATCTGATCTTCAATTAAAACTTCCCCGTTCTTCGGTCATAATGAACAATGATGTGTTCCACAAAAGAGGTCTCTGGGAATTAGTTAAAATTTTTAGACATATGGTTGATTTAAATCTTTTAAATCTCAAAATAATCAAAGTTGATCATCTGTTCTCTAAGCACGTTCGGCCGCATTTTTGCCACTTTTTTCTTTACTGTTCATTTCCTCTAGCATATAGTATTCTTCATTTCAGCGTAGGCCATTACCCTTCTCATGCCATCCTATATCTTGATTCGTTTTCTACCGTTTTCTTTCAGCCATGCATTCACTAACGTCCTAAGAAAAATGGCTCTTGTAAACATATGGGCATCTTATGCTATCTTTACTATTCCTATTGGGACTAGAAAAGTTCACTTTTTTTGATACCTTCTAAAACTTGTTGATATTTTACCTAAAAGTTAAAACTGATCTTAAATATCCATCTCTACATCCACATCTTACAAGTGTCAATCTTCTTTTCTCAGTTTCCGTTCATGTGCAGGGCACGCGTTCATAATTGCGGGCATCGTTCATCATTAAAATCCATACAAAGTACTTCAGCATTCACTTTCATAAAATTAAGTATAATGGGTCACATAGCACCCTTTTCATTTTCTTAAAAGGTCTGTTTCGTCATCCCTAATTTTAACTTAATATTTTTTTCATTTTACAAATGTGTTAATAGAGATACAATAACACGCTTTTCTCAAATCAATGTCTGCAGTTCCAATGTTTAATTTAATATCTCACCAAGAAATAAACACTAAAATTATGAAATTTCGTGGTCTACCATGTGAGGGTATGTTTATGGATTGATACAGATTGAAAACTCCTA
Source organism: Hetaerina titia (assembly GCA_037158775.1). Lineage (NCBI taxonomy): Eukaryota > Metazoa > Arthropoda > Insecta > Odonata > Calopterygidae > Hetaerina > Hetaerina titia. The sequence goes on from CM073774.1 coordinate 63,679,965, forward strand.
CATTTCTTAGCATCACTTCACTAGACACCTTGATTACCCACACTTAAATAAACTATTCTTCCACTCCGAAAAAAAAGACATTCTAATCCTTCTCATTTCATAAAAAATCTCTATCCTTTTCCTATTCCAATCTCGTTTGTTTCCTATTCCAACCTCGTTTTCCTATTCCAACCTCGGCTGTTATTCCAACCTTGTTTGTTGTTATCACAGCCTTCAGTATCTCATAACTATTCAAATTGTTTTGAACCCATTTTCCCGCCTCCTTTGGATTTCTTCCACCAACGATCCCTCATCCTTCAAATTGCATGATGAAGGATGAGGGATTGCAACCATGCATTTTACCTTTTTCACCCTTCTCCACACTCATATCTCAAAAGCTGCAATCCCCGCCCGTAACCTCGCATTAACAACCATGTTTTCGAGCCATACAAAACCACATTCCATTTCAACTTTTTCAGTTCTCTTTCTGAATCACCTCACTTAACGTCCCTGTCATAAGATCCCTCCTTTTTGTAAAACCTTCTTTGCCTAGTACAATTTCTCCTTTTTTTCCCTATTATGTTGATAACTTTGGTCCAAACCACTTGCGAGAAAGGTAAACTGTTCCCCAAGTTCTAGTTTATGACCTTCTAATACTTAATTATCTTTCGGTTTTCTCCAAAATCTCATGCCTCTGTTTCTTGTACACATTAATTCTTTATCCGTACCGATTACAATAACTTTCCAATGCGCTTAGCGATGCTGGTTAACCAAAGCATGATCATACGCAAACCTAACCTATCTTTAGAATTCCAAACTGACTTTCAAGCTCACAATTTCCAGTTCTTCATATGGCTCTTCAACCATTTCTTCCACATATACGTTGAACAACGCAGTTGGTAATGTGCACCCCAATAATGCGCCTCTTCCTAACAATATCCATCCGGACTCAATTTCCACCACATCCACCTACGCAGTGAGACACATTTACAGGTTACAGATAAATCGCCCACCAAACCACTTTCATTATCAGTAGTACATTGATAAACATACTCATTTTATTCTATCAATCGACAGGACTAAAACTGATCATTTCCCAAGTCATCTGTAACCTGCCTCAAGATCCTACGATATTATGATCCTAAGTATTAATAACAACTATGATAATAAGTATAATCGTACTTATGATCCTAAGGATTAACCCCTGCTTATGAAATCAAACCTATTAATCTAAAGTTCTCGTATACGGCTCCTTTACCTTTTTTGAGTTCGGAAAGAGCATTGCTTTAACGAAAACACCCAATCAAATTCCTTCCACACAATCGCTACGTATTTGTCCATAAAATTTATTCCCCCACGTTATTCTAAGTTCTTCAGTAATTTTTCAGGATTATTAATTGTTCTTAAGGCCTTATTTGATGTTAATTCAATTAATGGTATTTCTACGTTTATCGGAATCAAGAATTCCTGATCCTAAGCTATCTCCACCTACGAGGTATTCTCTATTAAAAAAAATGCTGCTCTAATATCTGTGCCATTCAGATCTTATTTCTTCTTTCTCTCTGTCTTCAATCACCCTCGGTTCCATTAATAATTTTCCGGTAAGATCGTAATAGTATGCATGAGTTATCCTCTCTCCTTCCTGATCTTATGTTTCACTACCTTCATCAGCGCACCCATTTTATCCATCCAATGTAACTAACTCCTCGTGCCCTCGTGCTACGTCCTTCATCAAGTTTTTTATCACATTCAAGCTCTTCTAGTACATCCTTCAACCTAAGTCGTTATTTATATTTTTCCATGAGCTCCTTTCATATATCTTTATAAGCATTTCGTTAAAAATCATCCAGCATTTTCATTTTCCGGTTAATGAATTCCACTTCCCCAAACGTCTCCACTCTTTTAGCCCCTCCGCTGACTTTACATTTCATTAGTACTAAATTTATGAATCCGCAAACACTCCTGGGAAACTGTGAGAATTGATTAGATGTTTCAAAATCTGGGCCTAGACTTTATGTAATCTTAACTCATCTCTTTGAATCCCAGGGCACTATGCACGTGTATTTAAATATAATGAGGCATTTAACCCTGGTGTTCGATTAAACTGTCTCCTACGGAGCTCTATTGCTCTCCTCCGCGGTCAATCCTTATTTCGAAACCGTGGTCATTAACATGACTACCATTTTCCAATCGCCCAAAACCGCATTCCAATGCCACAAAACTATTAAATTTTTCTTTCCAAGGCAACCTCCATTGTATCTTTTATAACGATTGTTCACCCCGACTATTTTTTCCTCACTGTGATTGCTTATTGGCATGACGACCTGAATAATGACTATATTGGGTCGGCTTTTACTACCAGTGATAATATGCTATCACTCGATTTCCTTCTATTTGCCTCGCTTCTTTCTACCTTTTGTTTTAATAGTATTGCAAGCCCTCTTTGTCCCCTTACACCTCTCACCATGTCATCCTTCCATCGGATCTCTTACAGCCTAAAGATAGCTGTATATCCTCTCTCCATTTCCCACTTGACATTTAATATATTCTCTGTTATCAAAATTAATCTAAAATTCCAGGTCCCTATTCTAACCGGTTTGGTTCTCTTCTGACTATATCTGCTGCTGATTTCGGATTTATAATGATTCTACGTGATACAAATTGTAAAAGTAAAAATCCCTATCCACTGCCGGAGATGACTAACTCCGTAGTTGTCAAAAACTATTTCTACACTCATTTACTCGATGGTTTTAGGCTCATCTTTTTGGAAATTCATACTCAATAAATGAAGAAACCCAATTATAAGGTACAATATATAAGGTACTAGTACCTGATGATGACATCTAAGCGTTAAACTAGTAGAACCAAAATGATGAATATTGGAAAAATACATTGTGTTCATCATTGTGACAAGAAGGTTGGTTTGACAGGTACGAAATAAGCATATCTAATGTTAAGACCAACGAATTGGAGATCAGATCAGAGATTTAATTGAGTAGGTATACAAACCATAGTTAACCCGAAGGTTGTTTTGATAGGTAAGAGTAGAACTCAACTAGTAATAAGGCTCTTTCTAATAAAGTAGGGTCAGTTCCTTTCCCTATGTTGACCGAGGTTTCCCAGCATTATCTATTACCCGAAAGAATGACACAGCTTGGGTGAAGCTGAGGGTGCCTAGAGATGTGTCCGGAAATTGAACCTGGGTCCGCTGGTTCAATTCTTCCATCCGAAATTTTTACAGAGTTACAATTACTTGTACTTCCTATCATTGTAGCGACAAGGTCATGAGAAATAAAGTTTTCTTTCATGAAATACAGGGGACAATTAAAATAAAATATAATGCCCAAATTACACTTCAATATTGTTGAAAGAAACACATTTTATACTTAAGCTTAAAAAAGTAACGTGGTGGAATATGATAGGATACAGTTGGAGAAATGTTGCATCTGCTTTTGATTTGGAGAATGTATTGAAAAAGAAAACGTCAGAGAATTTAATGAGAAATGCAAAGAAATTCGCTCAATTCCAAAGTGGATTTTAGACATCCGGTATTTTCGAAACTGATATAAAAATTACTTGTTTCATGAATCTTTCTCTCAAGTCATGCGTTATGATCTGTGAGGTGGATGATATAGAAATGGACTTGATTTTATACAATGGCACGCTCGGGTAAAAAGTTTCATTTCCAATTAAATGGTAAGTAAGGGTTCGTTGCAAGGAGAGGAGCAGACGAGACGAGACATGAGAAGTTTTAATTGGAAAATCCAACGGAAGTTGTTCCTCTGAATCAGAATGAATGTGATCCACTCCCTTCAGGAATGTCAGGTGAGTGGATTGAAATTAAATCATTTGCGTGTAACAGACGGATGCCGTTGGCTATAAAGCGAATCCGTGCGAAGAGCCGTTCGGGGTATTCTCCTTATCCGATAAAATGGATAAATAAAAGTCGAAGATAATGATGATGACGGCGCAGTTTTAAAACATCTCTCCGCCCTACCATGATACATGAACACTGGTGAAGGCAGCCCATATCACGGGTCAAAAGGCGTCGGGAGCACGAACGAGTGCCTCAAATGGCAACATCTCCCGTCCCTCTCTTTGACCAGGCTCCATTTATCAACATGTTCCTCCCTAATACAAGCATCGAGACTACATCTCTCCCCAGACAAACGAGTCTTTAAAATTTCCCATCGAGTATAAAATAAAATTGACATGCTTTAAGCTTCACTTCCTCTGTCTGTCATTAATTTTACGTGAAAACATAATTTTTAGAGCACGGAAGACAATTTAATGCAGAGTTCTCGAAAAAAATACAATCATCGCGGAAAAGTTTCCCCATCCGTCAAGAAACTTTAGTTAATTGAGCTTTCGGAAAACTTATCAGGGTTTATCCATCAAGAATGAAATAATGATTCAGATTACGAGGATATTTTGAGTTAGTTTTATATTAATCCCAGCATACACTAGATGAATTTTGGATAAGTGATTGCTTCAAGAACATGTTCTGTTTTACCAATTTTGAAAATAGTCATAGCCATTCATTTATTGACTGACCTGATCAGGTTTTTTTTATAACACATAAAGAAGGTACGCCAGTGACACTTTATAAAAATATACGTATCTAGGCCTATCAGCCAATCGTATTTAGTTCAGAAACCTATTAAACCGGGATTACACAATGCCTATTGGTCATCTCTACTAACTTTTAAACACTCTTCTGATTGAAATTGAAATGATTTGGAACAAATTTCAAATTATGATAATTATATTAAGTCAAAAATAACCCATAAGATATTATTAATTACGGACGAAGATGCTAAGTATACGCTTACTTATGAAATCTGAATTTTTTTTCGAATTACGAACGCTAAAAATTTGAAATATTTCAAATTAAAACTCAACATAAAGTTTTAAGCCATATCTATTATTTTGATTGACGAAATTTTAACAACATTAATTAATATTCCATCATATTTTCAACAAACGAATTTAAATTGATAATTATTCAACAAAGCTCACCGGACTCGTGGTTTTTCGTGGTTTAAAGCACCGCGATGTAGCGATATGGCAAAACTAGTGTATTCCCGCATTAATAATCAACAATTCAAGATTCAAATTCATATTTTAAATTATTAATTTATTTTTCCGATAAATGTATAGTACCGCTCATCCAGAGCCGACAATAAAAGGAATATATCATACATATACATATTTGAATAAGTGAGACCTGCTACATATTTTTATACTATATCCCGTTTATTTACTTAAGAGTATTTCTAAAGAATAATTAATCCCCCCAGTATTACAAATGTGTAAGTTATTTATGTTTAATGAGCGTGGAAAATAATATGAATGAAAAATATTATCAATTCATTTAATAATTAAACTAGCCACACGGAAAAACTGAGAAGAAATCGAATCTAAGTATAAATTGATAAAATTGAGAACTACCAAATTGTTTCGGCGTTTATAATTGTTAGTCACAAGTTCATGATGCAATGTGAAAAACTTTCCTTCTAATATATTAACATGCGTCAGCGAAATATAAATTATCAGAACCAAATGCACTAATTCATACGAAAGTGTTCTTCCTCGTGGAAATATGCTTATAATACCACTTTCAAACACACCTACATCTCACCATCCATAGAAATGTACTGTTATTTTTTTTCAGCGTAAATTTAAAATTCTTTATTAGTAAAAAAATTTTTACAGCCAATTACGGCCAGAGTTATTAATGAAAGGCAGCGTTTCTTTTACACACCGATACAGCAATTTTTGTGAGAGAAGTGCCCAATCCTTGCAATTATATCAGAGATTACTTGGTTTTTCAGTTTTTCGTGCTCGGCGATAGTGCTGGAAAGCACAATATGCTCATTCTCAAACGATAAATAGTATGTGATCAGCCATAAGCATGGTTTTTATTAAATTGCTATTGTTTTTTTTTAGTTCGTTGTCAAGCAATTATTATGGAAGTCAGTTGCACATTATAAACTGCACCGCAGAATCAATAGGGTCATAATAAGTATAGCAAATTTTCACACGTCTGGCTAGTTTATTAATAGAAACATTTTCGAGTGCTTTGGGGATACAAAAAAATCTCTCGCCTCGCGGATCAGCTGCTTTGCTGGGGAGTGCATCGTTTAAAATACTCTCGTACACTCTTATACTCGTTCTCACAGCAGAAACGAAATTTCCTATATCTTATGATGTAATGGCGTCAAATCGGCTACCTATGATCTGAGATGCATAAAGAAAAAATAGGAAAAAACCATGAAGGGGTTCGCCCGATTAACTTACGGCAGAAATAACTACTTTTCCTTGATGGGGATTCATTTACAATAGACTGAGTTTTAGAGGATGTTAATCGAAGGCCATAAATAATCCATAAACGCATTATAAAAGTCCTTAGAAAATTGGAAACATTAGTAAATGTTGGAATGGCAAGTATTGTTTCCGAGTGTAATTATTCAATCGCTTATAAAAGTAACGCAAAACCTCGAAAGTGACAACTACTCTACAAGGATGTCCATCGTCTTTCCCTCCAAATTCTTGACATGCTATAGAAGTATCCCTCGGTTTGATCCCGAACATCTCTCCACATATCCACCAACGATCTCTCAGCCCACCCGAAGAAATAACTTGAGCACGCGCACTCGTTTCAAACGATTTATAATGTGGGGAACGAAACACTCTTATCGGAAATCGGCTTACGGAGGATGAGTGAAAAGACTTCGACGGGTAGGGCTTCCAAGTTTTCCATTTCTTACACCCTGCCTCACTTCATTTCCTTATGAATAAAATGCGCTATTTGGAAGCAAAAGAAGTCTTAAAGAAGAAGTTATCATTCTTATATAAAGTAAAAGAGAGTGAAGGAGAGAAAAGATTACACCAAATTCGATCGATCTTCTTTTTAATTAATTAGGGTTTAAACTATTCTCGGTCTAGTTGGCTTGTATGCTAGGATACTACCCTTTTGAATGAATACACGGCAAGGGCATTAACTCAAAGATCACCAATACCGAAAAAAAAGCAGTAACTTTTTTATTCTTGGAAATGCAGTACAAGGAGAAAATCTGCTAGGCATCGACCCACGAAATCTTCTACTCGTGTGCATACGTTAAATGGCAAGTTTAGAATAAATTTTAAAATATTCCACTGTCGTGAACTTTAATAAAAATTGCCTCCTAAATGGAAAAATCTTAGAAAAATACACGTATGTGGTTTCTTAGACGTAAGATTTCGACGATATTTCTAAGTAATAAAGATAATCTCCATAGAATTATAACCTTGCGCTTGTCGCTAGATAAATTGGAATTGAAATACTATTGCTCATGTGAAAGCGTTAGGCAGAATATTTACTTATTGATTTCAAAAAGCTACAGGAATACCTTTCAGACTTGTTGCATTTTATTCCAATGACTATATCTTTAAGCTACATTTTTTAGCATGATAACATTCCAAAATTTCGTTACCTCTTTAATGGTGACGTTGACACACGATTTTCTACATGCATTCTTAAATAAAAATTCTTAGCTTTTCTCTTTCACTCCCTTTAATTTGAAATGATAAAAAAATGAATACATAGTTTTAATCAGGATACAAATAGAAACATATAAATTTGTTATTGGAGGCAGAAACCAGATCTGAGAGGGGAAAAAAACCAGTTTTGACGAAGTTTTTAGCCTTAATCCGAAATGCCAATGTACTAAATTTTGACCGAGTCTTCGATTAATTAATTCAATATTTCTGTTATTCCAAAAATATTAATTCAATTTGAAATAATTATAGCAAAAAATAGAAGGAAATAGTTCTTCAGTTCAGCGATCCAGTCTATTCAGCGATTGGAATCCGAAATATGATTAATCTCTAATATAAATCAACTTATCTAGAATATATATGGTATCTCTATGTTTGTATGTGTATGTACCAGTTTGACCATAAGGAAATAAAAACCAGTGTTACCGTTTTCTGCGTTGGAAAATGATGCCTTAAAGTACGCCAAGACCCTTACTTTGCTTACCTCGAGTTCACAAATGTAGCGATATATTGATCATTTGAACTGTTTCATAGCTTGTAAATTCAGCATAAGGTGTTTGTTATCTTTTAAATAAAACTTTTTCACCCGACCATTTGTCCGAGCATTCCGGTCCTCCCCTACTTCAATTCACTAAACCCCTCGCGCTCCTTCCATGCCAAAAGTAATCTCGCCCCTATCTCAACCCTCCCGTCTTTTCACCGCACGCCCCACCTTCGTAGGAAGACCTCTTACTACCAACATAATCGCTGCCCATACATTCGCCCTTATCTCATTTCGTCATCTCCTCATCGCTTTACGGCTCCCTTCTCCCCATCTGTGCCCCTGGAATGCACCAGAGAGCCCTCCCCTGGCGCCCCTAAACACAACCATAAACCTCGCCGCCCTCCTCGGCCCATTCTACCCTTGTCCGTATCCTTTTTTCAATCTCTACCTTTTGGAAAACGCGAAGGACTCACCTTAAGGAGCGAAACATTTGTCTATCTCCTTTCCCCCACTCCCTCAGCCTTTCTCTTACAATTTTCTTTATGTCTTTTTGATTTTTATGGACGAGCAATGCCCACGCAAGTGCTTTCCCTGTTTTGAAGTCCACACAGCAATAAATGAACATGTTATTTCTTATACCTGCCACCAAATGGCCTCCGGTCACGGTCTGAAGACGGCACTCTTAGTGAAAAAAATAATCCCGGTAAATTCACCACACTTTCGAGAGTGCGTTGAACTTCAATGACCATCGAAGAGACCGTAAAATCGGGTGGACAAGGCACATATATGAGGGCATCGATATTTTCTGTTCCTACCTAACACTCCGTTTTATGTTACATACTTATAGTTTACGCATCGCCTGAAACATATCGATTGATTATGACTACTATGAGATATAGAAAAAGATATGCATGGACATTTTGAATAATGTGGGTTTAACATTTTCAATATAATCCTAACACTAAACACAGATCTTGGTGAATGAAATGACTCTAACCTTGAAATACTATATATATGCATCAAATCAGGTTAAAATCAATTTATGTCCATGAAGATTGACTCAATTGAAAAAAGAAATAATATATTTAAGCATTTCTCAATATTGATTATTATTTTTGTTTGCAGAATACACCCTGGAACATAATATAACCTAAATTTCAGTCAACACAACAGGGAAACTGATAAACTTAATATCAGTTAGAACCAGACGTTTAATGCTGTAAAAACGTATGGAATGAAATATCATTAAGGTTAAAGACTTATTTATTGATAATAGTATATTTTCTCTTTTTAAAGTTGAGCGTGACATGATTTGCCATTGTTCCCAGTCACAACGCCGTAAAGACGCACTCTCACAAGCTAGAGGAAAAAAACGCCATCCCATAAAATTCTACGCTAGAGACACGTGCACTCGAGGTGATATATATCGAGAGTCCAATGACATCCCTGCAAATTCTCGTGGAAGTTGGACGAATAAAAAAAAACAAAAATGAACAAAACATGCTTGTTTCACCGAAACAGTGCAGGTTGGCATCTCCGATGATGCTCTACCGTATCCACACTCTCCCACGCTCCTTTTCGCCATCCCCCATCCTCAACCCTCTCCTGGCTTCAATCCTCAACACGCACCTCGATTTCCCGATGGACAACCCTTTTACGAGGGGAGCGGGAGGATACCCGGGCAATTAATAAGCAAAGTGGGGACGTGAAGGAAAGGACGGAGGGGACAGGGAAGTTGTATCTGAGCGGGAATAGAGCGAGTGGGTAAAGAGTAAGTCGTAGGGAGAGTGGGGAGTAAGAGGGATTGCGGGGCACTGCACAGAGGGGAAAAGGGAAAGAGAGAAAGCTCCCTCGGGAAGGACCGAGGAGAGAGATGAGATGGTGGAAGGGATTTGGCGTGGTCCGACGACGGAGGCAGTGTTGATGGTAGCGAGAAAGTAGAAGGGAAGAGAATAAAAGAGAACGGAAAGGTTTGAGGGAGCGCTTGGAGTTTTTACTGAGGGGGGTTGAACTTTTTCTTCTCGTTCCCACCCCACTAAAAAAAATGAGACAAAAAATGAAAAACTTTCGTTACGAGTGTTTTCGGAGGGAGGTTTTTGTGCGTATCCAAGGGGCGGGTTGGCTTGAAGAGGGAGGTACGTGGAAAGGAGGTGGAGGAGGGAGGGTATAGGGAGGGGGGTCCGGTGATTGTTGAAGGGTACTGGTGGGTGAGGATCGAGATGTTTACGACACAAACGGTCGATTCCCACCCCAGGACTCCCGCCCCCGCACTCAACCAAACCACTACCAATCCTACTCTCTCCCCCTCAGAACCTCACTTTCCTCTAAACCCCCCTCTCTCCGATCTCCCCTTTCCAATAGGTTCGCTTATACGCGTTTGATAGCCACGGGCTGGAGAGGAGGTTTCGTATGAAACGCAAGGGGGGAGGGAAACGTAAGAGAGAGAGCGAGAGAGAGAGAGGAAGAAGAAATTTAGGAGACGAGTTTAGCGCTGTGCAGGAGTTCCTGAGAGGGAACCTACTAGGCCGGGAGATATAGAAGCCCATTGAGCCCCTTCGACTCCTCGGCAGAAGTGCCTGGCAGGGGAGATTTTCACACCTCCTATTCCTCCTCTCGATACGGCAGCTTCTATCGAAAGCTATATTTAAGCCTAAGCCGGTACGAGTTTGAGATAAACAGGCTTGGCGAATATCTTTTCCGAGAACCGTTAACGCATTTCCTCTTGGACTTTCAATGGTGTGCCAAAAGTGGAATAATGAGAGCACACTCAGAACTGCAGTGGGACTCTATCAAGCATCCAAAAGAAGCGATGTAGGTTTGGCTCGAGTGAAAATTTTTTAGACAAAATTATTCACGGAACCGCCTTGATCATACCGCTTTATGACTGCGAATACATTTAGGAATAAGGAGGTGGTGATTCGCGTTATCGCAGAGCATTTCTTGGCGAGGACGACCTAGTATGAGATTAAATAAGATATTCATTTGCATAATGCTTCCCTCGAGATGAGGATAAGGAAAAATTAAATAGAATACCGCGGGATAGAATGAGTTTTTAAAGCTAAAGCTAGAAGATAGAATGATAAGACGGGGGTGAAGAAAGAGGCATTAGCGAAATAACAGGCATTAGTGGTGAATGAATCTACAAGAAGTAGACGTCTGAAAGGGTTTGAAATGTGGCTCAACTAAACGGGAACACTTAAATCTAAATGTATATATATATATATATATGTATATATATATATATATATATATATATATATAAAATTTTATCATTAGGTAATCTACCGGTTGAGGTAGGTTTTCAGATGGACACAACTATCAAATAAATATTTTGTAACTCCCAACAAAACCCAATCCAGCAACCTACTCTACATCAGGTCCCTCTTCATCTCTGTGTACTTCTTTCCTCCCTTCTTCCCGTCCAATATCTCTATCCTGTTCCTGCCCTTCCCTCGTTTGCCTAACATTCTCCCCTCTATTACCTTCTTCAACATTCCACGACCGCGTATCCAACTAAAATTTCTTAATATTTCGAATTGTTTTAAATCCTTAGGTTTTTTAATTGCTATAAAAGTTTCATCTTGCATGAAATTTTGTTTTTTTCTGTAGCCATAAACTGCTTTATTCCTTAAAAACTTTAATCTTTTTTTTTCCCTGGGTTAAATTTTTCGAGCGAGAAAAATGAAATATTTCCATCGTTAAGGGGGGCATTACGAAAAAAGAATTTGGGAGTCATCGTAAATTGATGTTTATGCTGTTAGTGCATACCGTAGGAAATGTACGTTTACGCTATACAGCTATGCACAAAAGTTGACATATGCATGGATCCATGAAACTTCCAAGGACCATTGGAAACTGCTTTCACAGGGTATGCTACCGAAAGAAAAGTGGAGTTATCGTTACACCCAACCAGTCATTTTTATCTTGATAAATATCAAAAAAATTTCAATCAACATACGAAACAGGAACCTAGACCAAATGTACAATTCTTCTTACAATCCGACAAGAACTGGATGTGTAACTTTTCTGGCTCTAGGTGGATTAAAATTCCTTTCTTCTCATTTGGTAGCTGAAACTTGAGTGGCACTCATTCATAAACGTGAGTGACAGAAGGTAGGGGCTAAAGATACTTTTCCAACGAAGCGAGAGAATTCTTTTACTTTGGGGAAACCTTGGCTCTCCAGCCATTTAATTTCATTAATAACGCACATTCTAATTTTACCTCTAAAATATGAAACGGCACTCCAGTGGGTCCCTTGGTAATCTCTCTGGTCAAGTCGTAGGCCATGCGCAACGAGGGTGAGTCTGAGATTTCAAAAAAATAACATCGTCCAATTCATCACGTCAATGAGTAATGACCGCTACTTAGGACTTTAATTAGCAATATTAGCTTTATGGTAGTGGATAAAGCTCCACTAATGGGTGGAAGTAAATCATCAGGTGTGATGGAAACAATTTTTCGTAAGTATGATCTAAAAGGATCTAGGAAAACCATGATTTTGGCTCGGCAATGTTGAAATTATTCCCTTCTGATGTACACTCTCAATATAAAAGAAAAACGTGACCTGAAGGACACATTCGGAGCAAAAAACTAGAAGACATCCTTAAATATGAGTACTACTCTAAACCTCTAAAGAAATGGAGGTTGAAGGCTTTTACATATATTTATGTAAATATGAATTTAATTACGACAACCTGTTTAATTTTCTGGTTGCATTATTTCCTGGAAGAGAAAAATTCATTCAAAATTCAGCATTACATTTTTTTTTAATTCAGCTCCTATTATTCACGTAAAGTATAGCCGATTTACGCAAGTGCCTTCTTAAGCATTGCATTGATACATCATGGTTTATGAGCTCTCGCCCTTTCAGTTTTAGGTCAAGTGGGATTTAAAATAACAAAGTTCAAGTGTCCTCATTTCTACTATATAAACGCATGGATTTCTGGGTAATTATGACCTTTTTTTTACTTTGGCTGTGGGGAAAGGGACTAAGCCCAAAAGCGAATCAACGTATTCATGGAATTCCCAACGCGGACGCTGTTTTATTCATTTTATCGCGCCGACCAGAAGTGGTTTTTTTGCGCAGGCCTTGGAGACTCGGCATCCCATGGTAAACTCCAAAGGGAGGAAGGGAAGAGACGATCTCGACGGAACTCCCCGATGACGAAGGACGAGGATTTATTTCCACATCCACTCCATCTCTACTTCATCTCGTCCAACTGCTGACATTTAGTCGCAACGAGAGCGGTATATAAACGACTGAGTGGGGTTTGTGAATGATCTAATTTTAAACTTAGCTGAATCTGAGATAAATACTGTTCAGTGACGTTTCTCTCCGGCTTCATTCACACACATAAAATGCTGTTCACTTTGCTGAAATATATTTTTTTTTAACTCAAGCACTTTTACATTGAGGCTCTTCTATCAAAATGTATGCTTAAAACCTATAGCGATTTCAGTCCTCCTTCTAAGAGAGTTGGATTATTTACCGCCATTCAACGGAGACAACCTTTATAAGGCATTTAAAGTGATTTATGGTGGCATCTTTCGCATACTTTTCCTACCCTTTTCCTTCCTGCATTATTGCAATTCTCCCTTCCAAAATAGTTAAATTATTTCACTCTTCAATATTCTCTCCTACATATTACTCTAAAAATTTAAGAAGGTAGAATGCTTCCAAATATTCTTGAATTTTTCCTTATTAAGAGTTTATAATTAGGATAAAGTGGTCAAGAACATCTAAACAATAATGGCTTGTTATAATAAAAATTCTCAAAAATATACTCCAATGTAATCAATACTTGGAATTCTCTGATTTGTTTTTCGATTTAAACATGAGATCTTTGCTCTATGCTCCAAGTTCTTATTTTCATGCACCAGGTAATCTTAACTGAAGCGGGGTACATAGAGAATCTAGAAGTAGTCTAAACTGAATTCCCTTTCGTCGATCAAGGATCATAATACAAGGAGAGCGAGAAACCATTGTAACCTACCCCCCAAGATACATAACCGGTGAATTTATGCTTACCCAGGCATTTACCATATTTTTTGCTCTTATTTCATGACTTATTGATTTTATCATTAATCAAAGGCTCCTTTTAAGGATAAGCAAACAATTTGAACATGATCTATTGATTACCTATACCATTCGAATATCATCAAAGGTTTTACTAAATATCCGGGGAGGCAACAAAAATCGGTAGACAAAACTTTAGGAAATATCCGCATTTTTCAGACCAAAAATGATTCATACAGTTCACGACCTATAATGGAGACAGATATTACTCATCTGCATTCTAAATGCCATACGACAAATGTCGACAAAACAAGAAGGAGTTTAACTGTGACCACTCTGGATGGATAATCGCACGCTTGAATGCTTGTGTCGTAAGGTGTAAATATATTTTTTTGATTTCGTAATCTAAATTTCTATCTGTCTAAATTTAATCACTCTAAGGGTAATAATCACGATTCTCTACGTCGGTTTCGTCCGTGAATACCAAGATTTACCCAATTAAACCCATGGGCACCAGATTTCAGGTAAGAAGTTTTTGGAGCGATTGCAAAAGTTTGCTAAACCCCTCGAAAGACTTCATTTAGGATATCTTCTCTTCCGATGAAGCCACTTGGATTGAACATGGCACATTGTGAACGAGCTCAGGCTTATCCAAGTTAAATAGTCTACTTCAATAAAATAAAAATTATGATAGGTAATTTTAGACTAAAAATTTAACACAAATTTCTTCCAACTGTGAACTGCGATTTCCATTTTACCTTGAAAATGATCGTAAACCAAAGTCAGTATTCAAGATTTTTTTGAAAAAAAAATGCTAATCGAAAATTTTAAGTAAACGAATATTCGTCGACACATTGTGCCTAAGTTTTGCAGTTCCTTTTCAGCACCTACGTAATGCATCCCCTGTATTATGGTACTATCATTTGAGAATAATAAAAAATAGACCTGATGAATTTATTCATTTTCAAATTTAAGGGGAGCTGGAGATAATCGAACCCATCTTACGTTTCGACGACCACTAACTGTTTTTACCTCCGAATGAAAAGAACATGGATACGAAGGAGATGGAAAAATGGAGCAATTGGTAATATCTACTGAGTAAATCTGTCTACAGAATATTCTGTAAAGTTAGCTGGCCGCAGGAATCTAAGCTTACGTCACCAGTAACTATCATGGAGATAAATCAAGCATCAAAGCAAATATACTTAAGAGAACGCATTCAGAAAGCCGCACTTCTCGGAGAGCCCTTCGCTTGCTCCATGAGTAATACACAGCAGAGTTACTACCAATTTGAAGGCTTCGGACGCAATCACCGCGGGCTTATCCCATCCCCAATCGCTGGACGGTATGATGCCAATCAAATCCGTTACTAGTCAAAGGTTATAAGGGTGACTATCAACCAGTTATGACTTAAGATGGCACATTTCATCGACGTGTATTCTATGTCTTGAGGATTTGGTCAGCAATAGCAGCGCAACTCACATGCCTGCCGACGATCGGTTCATTTATAAATCTCCTCCATTGCATTGATATCAACGTGTACTTTTCATGTAATTGCATATAAACCACACTATAGGACATAACAAACAGAATATAAAACATGAGAAAACATTAATGGTCAATTTTAAGCTATTTTAAAATTATGAACACTTGCGTTATCATCGACGTAAATTTTATAATACAAAATACCATCTTCGGAGATAAGGACATTCTATAGGATATAAACAAGGGATTAGAGTGGCTTATGTATTTCGAGTTATATAAATGACACACGTTACATTCAATCTCCTAAAGATGATTTCAAAATCGGTCGAATATTGATCAGGTTCCCAAATCTAGACTTATTCACTCCGGAACGTTGAACGTTTTTAGTTAATTGCGCAGCTCTTTTATGTCTACCAAACGTGCTTCACGGAAAGGGGAGCAACTCAAACTTGGAACATACGTGGAACTTCCATGTGAGACGATATCCAAACTTTACGAGAGTGCTCTTTACCCATCATCGTCGTAAGGACCACTTCTTCACGAAAATATGACATTCCTGCCAATTTTTCGGAGTCCGAACGAAAAGATCGGTTCGGCAGTAGCAAGTTAAGGAAAAAATATATCAAAAAGAAAGGGAATTACCCAAGACCAGACATGCCAACTTTCAAAAATGAAAAATCGGGAGGACATGCCAACTTTCAAAAATGAAAAATCGGGAGATTTTTAGAAGTGTATCACGAAGTAATCACTTTTAATTACCACAATATTTGCATGGCACCTTAATCCCTTTATGACACTTTGCCAATTTTTAATGAATGTCACACTTTATTAACATGTTAAGCTAAGTACACAATTTGAACAGTTCATCAAGAACGTAAGAAGGAAAAATCGGGAGTCTCCCGCTTAAATCGGGAGAGTTGGCATGTCTGCCCAAGACAAATGACATGACTTAAAAAAGTAAATAAATTAGTAATAACTTCACCAAAGTTAAATTAGTAAATTAAATTAGTAATAACCAACTGCGTGCCAGCAACAACTCGGACGTAGCGGTTTTGCTACCCGGGTTACAGTTTAACCACATTCATTACGATATTTTCTATCCTCTCTAGTATTTAAGCTGGAGAAGATAGAAAAGAACTAGGCTCTTCAAGTAAATGGAGATCGTGCACTAAATGCAAAGTTTGGAGATAGGACCACGAGAACAAGATAAAATGCAGCGAGAAATGAAAAAGGGTTTGGGCGGAGTAAAATATAGAGTCACAAATTATCTTCCTCACAGTGAACCAACCGAGACAGTCGATCGCGAAAGAAATTTCTTTCCAAAGTGGATGCACATATTGGAAAGCGATTGCGAACAGGAACATTTCTCGAGGAAAAATCGTGGAAAATGCGAAAGATCGTGTTTCTAAAATAATCCAAAATCATCTTTCTCCCTACATAAGTTTCAACTTTACGAATCTCCTCAAAAGTGATCGAAAAAATATCTCTCGAAAGGAAACGTACTTATTTTCTCCAAGTCCTCTCGAGCCGGAAGACAGACAGTGTAGTTCCTATACGTTTCAACAGAGAATAAAGTCTGGATATTCATTTATTCTCAAACCAAAATGAGAGATTTCTAACAAATCCATTTTAAGAGAGAAATATTCTACGCCTGAGGGGAAGCAAGAAGGGAAAAAGTTTTTTACGGTCTTAAAAATTAACGATATTGAGGATGACTTACTATATTTATTATTTTTCTGGAGTAAAGCCGGGTATAAGTGAAAGAGACGCACTAAAGTCGACGGAGAAATGTCATAATATCGTCGGATACTAGTTCCGTAATAAGATTAGAAACCATTAATTAGACTTATTATTCACATCTGCAACGCGCCAGACGGATATCTAGGATGGTCCCAAATATAAAGTCTCTCAGCACACGCCAAGCAATATTAAAGTAGGTTAATGATGAAACTGTAACTTCAAGAGTCAATGTTTCTGATTAGCAAATAAGGGCAACGAGCCGATAAATTCACGCAGGGGCAAGGGAAACCGTCCTCAGCCCATCGTGAGCCGTGAGTCATCGCTGAGGGCACACACCACGGATTCACCTGACTCTCCCTGACTCCCCAACAACACCTCGGAAACGGATGACATTGCTAAGTCTGTGGCTCGGGAAACTATGAGACAGACCAATGTAACCCCTCATAAGAATCACTAATGAGCACAGAGGTCGTTTGTTTTTGCCAAATTAGACAGGTCGATGAGAAATTCGGTGCTGGGGATTTGAGGGCTAGGGCGTTTGGAGAGGAAGTGGCGTAGGGAAGCAAGACCTTCTGATTGAGGAATGGAGTTGCATAGGGATATGACATCGATTGTGGCCATGGTGATCTCGGTTTCAGGAGGGAGGGAAGTTGAGTGGAGCAATTTGAGGAAGTGGTAGGTATCTACAGGTATGACATAGGAGGGTAACGAGTGGACTAATAGTTGGAGGTAGTGGTCGACGAAGGCGCTAATTCTACTGCAATAAACCAATCATAGGATTGAAATACTGATGATGATGATACCAACCCTAAGGTCGGTTTGGCAGGTGACGGTAGAGTTCTCTCAGTACTAAGCCCAACGGCGTGTGAAATTCACACATCAGGGTAGGGGAGCGAATTCCTTTCGCTAAAACTTTCTAAAATGTGAGTGTATTGCTCTCGTGAGTGCTTCTACATCATCGATATATAAATAAATAAATATATACATATATATACATATAAATATATACAAACGAATGCATGCATAAAAATATATAAATCGTGGATTTAAACGCAAGAATATGAGGGAAAAGATCGAGGCAGAGAGAGGGGGGGAAAGAGAAGGAAAATGCGATACGAGTATTTTGAGCGAATGAAGGACAAGGAATAGTGAAGTGGGCACGCGGAAGGGTTCGTTACGATAGAGCGAGAGGGAGTCGCACACTCGGGCACTCCTGGAATATACCGAGCGGAAATATGCAGCGGAACGAAAACGACGACAATGGGGCACTGTGAGAGGTTAGGAGCGAGCGCAGAGCAACCGTATGAGAGCATAATTTTAAGTGCCTTTAATCAGAATCGCGGGTTAAACGGCAGAATTGCGATATCAGCCATTATAGGATAACTTATTTATCTTCAAGAGTTCGCTTTGAGTAATTAGGGGTGCAGTTCGCCTTTCCAAAATGTCTGCTAGAACGTTTGGCTCAATCAAATACAATGTACGTTATTTAATAGATGGAAAAGAGGTAAGTGGAAGTAACAATCTTGGTTGAAACGGAGGTAGTTACCTCAATGAATGGCTCATTTTGTGAACATGATTGTTATACTATCAAACATCCACTTTACTTGCAAAGTCGATGTTTAATTATAATTCTATCTCACCAAGAGAAGCATTTACAAAACTAGAGTTATTATGACACAGTTTCAGGGGTAACATGGTGGAAATCATACATGATGAAGGAAAACAATTCCACCTGATGGTGTTACACTGTATCGAAACCTAGGACCAGATAAAAAAATCTATGTGGAAAACAAAGCGTCTTCTTTCATCAAAGTCAATATATATTGAGGAAATAAGAGTGCTCGGTTAATGAGAGATACGAAATGAAATATTTATATTAAAAACACTATTTATAGCGTTTGCTAGGGGTTCTGCTTAGCATGCATTGTTTAATGAATAGATTTCACCCGATATTGTATATTAAATTGTAATTCATACTGCATTTTTCTAATTTTTTAATAAATCCTATATAGTTAGTTTTGCTTAACTTTATACTACTTGCTACCATTTAAAATATACAATGGAGTGGTTGTGTAATGCATTTATTAATTAAATTTGCGCTTTAAATCAAAATAAAATGCAAAACAACGTTAGTTTCCCACAAATGATATTGGCTAGTTTTCCAAGTTCCAAGAAATGGTAAACAGAAAATCTACAATTCCAAACTTCACAATTTATTGTCACTCTAGTATCACTACTCACTCAGTAATAATAAATTATCAATAGGAAAATTACAGTATTGGAATACGGATTGAAAAGTTATCAAGAGACAACGTGATTTTTGGAATTTTTAGAATGTTATACTCCTAAACACATGTATACTTATATACTGAAATAAGTCTCGAAAAATTTTATATATCCATCTGCTAAACGGATAAATGACAGGACGCAAGTTTTTCATGCAAAAAATTAAGCCTCTCTCATTCTGTACCAATTAGAAGCCAAAATTGGGTCCCCGAGACGTCTCTACCGTAGATTTACAATGAATTCTGAAACCAAAAAGGTGTTCACTAACTTCTTAAACGGAATAAAAGTTTAAAACATAGCATACAGTTCTCCAAAAATACGAAAAATTCATGCGTAAAATTGATACAGCAATCAGAGTAAATACAAGGGAGCTTAATTAAAGAATGAGCAATGAAGTCGATCAAATAGAGCATCAAAACTTATAAAAACAAAAAGTCATGATGTCGATGACTTAAGAACGCACCAAATATGCCTTGGGTGGTAATTAGAAGTGGGATTTCTACAAAAATAATGGAATGTATGTTTATTGATAAAACTCCTTTACTATTATGAATATGTTAAATCCTTGAACATAGGTGAGCATGTACCCAAAGTCCATCTGATATACCGGAATCATTAATCCGTAACTAATAGTCATGGGATTTACAAAAGAAATTTACAACGATATGAAGGAAGCAGTTCAAGCAAGTTTCTGTGAATTCTATTGGGATGAAACAGAGAACGCACACAGACGGATAAAACGTTTTACAACTCGACTGACCGGAAGAACAAAAAGAATCAATTCAAGTGCTATATATGGGAGTTTTAGGGTCCGTCGAACGGAGAGAAAACGGGTAGAATACGGTACTAAAAAAAGAAAGAAATCAGAAGCAGAGATATTGGACAAATTTGAATCGGCACAGCTGCCGCAGCAACGCTAACGGAAAACAGGCACAATAGCTCTCTTTGGAATTCAGTCCGTTGGATAACGTTATTAGATAAAGAAAGGATATGAAGTGGCTAAAAATCGACTGACAACATTGTTTTTTTGGGGAAAGAGGGTTAAATGATACCACCCGTATTTTAAACCGAGACGCGAAGCAGCTTAAATCATTGGATTTCTCCATTACGGAAAGAATAAGAGACTTCAAGACAGTCCCTCTTAAAAAATGATAGCCTTAATGCATACGCGGTATACCATGAACCTAGTAGTACATTAACCAAATTATTATGAGATAGTGTAATAATAAATCCAAGAAGGATTTGGCCGAGCATTTTCATTGACTCAGTGGTGTCACCCAAATATTTACCTAGTAATCAGGGTATTTATATCTTAGGCTGAATTTATAAAATGTTTATGGTGAAAGTTATAGTAACGTCTAAAGCAAAATATTGAGTTACTGTTATTTCCTTATTACTATGAAGTATTTACAGTAACGTAAGCTACGAAATTAAACAAGTGTTAATGGTAGCTATGAAATTTCACTAACCGCGACCTAAACATGAAAAATATAAATTCTAAATCATTTATCTGCAAAAATAATTGCACGCATAATTTTGAAATTACTTAGGTGAATTACTGCCTAATAATGTCAGTAATTTTACTGACTATACTCGACATCACATCAAATATGAAATATTCCATGGAAATACACTTAGAAATACACATTTTCAAAATCCAAATGAAGAGTTGGGTAAAGGCTATCAAAATAAAAATTGGGTAATAATATGAACAACAAACTTAATTAAAATTAAATCCACAAATGCCCATTCAAGTTCAAACATAAAGGCCTAATGTTGGGTATGTATTTATCAGTCGACAATAGAACCCATAGGATCCGCAAGACTGGATGTCATCCGGTCCTTTTATTGATGGTAGAAAATAACTAAATAATAATAACCTAGGCATTATTGATCAAAATAATTGGCGTCATTTTTCAGAAACATTCTATATATATACTAATCTCCTTATGTATTTCTATAGAGTTTTTCGCTTCAAATGTTCCATGAATACAGATAAATATAGATAAACAAAAATAACTTTTCCAAAACTCTAGAAAAATAAATGCTTCGACAGCCGTTTGGTTTTTTTATGGTACACATTATTCTACATTTTAGTTATAATATAATTAGGGGACAAATGTAAAGCAATGACATCACATATTTCTTTAATCCTTTTGATGAAATTATAAACACACGAAAAAACCACTGGTAATTAACAAATTTATGTGGAATCGCAAGCAAAAGGTAGCGTTAGTAGGCCCCAGTTTCTTCTCCTGAATTAACTTAAGAAAAGGCAATAGGATACTGACAGACATCCCACTAATTCCGTTTCGTTATCTCAATTAACAAAACAACCTAACCGCCTAAGGACTTAAACAATAATTAAGAATACGAGATGTGTTCAATAACTAAGGTGACTTCAAATTTCGCGGGAAACATACATTCGATTCTCGATTTTCTTTTTGTGCTTGCACACATTACCAAAATATTTGTTTACAGTTTCAACACTATAGCATATTTTATTTGTTATTGACAGATGCTAATGTTAAACGTGTTTTCAAGTGCTTGGCAATTTTCTGCTATAAAAAAATGGATCAAAGAATTTGCAAAACATTTTGTGGAAACAATGAAATTAAGTGCTCCAAAACACTTGAAATATTGACAGTGCCATTCATTGACTCTTCTCCGAGTTGAAAAAATGTTTTTAAGTAGTATAACCTCTTCCAAAATGGTCGAAAAGCTGCCAATGACGAACTTTTATCTGGACGCCCCAGCACGTTAACAACAGGTGAGCAAGTCGAAGCAGCGAAGAAAATTATTTTAAAAAATCGTCAAATCACTATTAGAGAAGTGTCTGAGGATAGAGGGTGGCTGAGGCATACCTGTTGGCTCATGTAATGCCATTTTTTCGGATCTTAAGTGCATGAGATGCGTGTCAGCGAAGTTTGTTCCGAATCTGGTTAATATTGACCAGAAGAACCGTCACATGAGAATCACTCAGAAGCAGCTGAATGAAGTCAATCCCTATTTGCTCAAAAGGATCGTAACTGGTGACGAATCATGGGCATACGGTTATGACGTCGACCAAACCCAATCGTCCCAGTGGAAGAGCCCAGGAGAACCAAGACCGAAAAAAGTACGCCAAGTTCGATCAAATGCGAAGGATTTGCTCACCGTTTTCTTCTATTACCGTGGCATAGTGCATCAGGAGTTCTTACCACAAGGCCTTATGGTCAATAAGGGGTATTACCCTAAAGTTATACGCCGTTAGCGAGAGGCAATACAAAAAAATGTTCGGAACTGTGGAAAAACAATTCATTGATTTTGCATCCCGATAATGCATCAGCTCCCTCAACGTTGCTTGTGCGAGATCTTTTGGTCAAAAACAACACCAAAAGCATAACTCAGCCACCGTATTTACAGGATTTGCCCCCCCTGCGACTTTTTTCTGTTCCCAAAACTGAAGAGACCTATGGAAGGACGAATATTTGCGACAATTGAGGAGATAAAGACTGCATCGCTGGAAGAGCTCAAGGTAATACCAAAAAATGCTAATCAGAATTGCTTCGAGGATTAGAAAAAGCTATGGGGGATTATTTTGAGGGAGAAAATTTGAATAGTTAAGAATAAATAAATATTTTTTCATTAAAATATAGTCACATTAATTTTTGAAAACACCTTATAGTGTTGTTAAAAGGAAAACAACGAATCAGCCGGATTGCAAAATGATTTAAAATGACTTTACATTCGCGATGGTGGTTGCTGCGAAAATCACTGTATGGGAATTGTAATTGAAATCAATTTAATGCTTGGTGATACACCTACGAAAAAAGTAAACAGATGACTAGATGTCTACTTAAACGCTCGGAGGTCTTTTAGTGTTTATGACAGCTTTGATAATACTCGGAGGTGACCATAATAATGTGAATGACTCTGACTGAATAAGGTGAAAAATCATGATAATCCTATATACAAGTCATTATTGCTTTGAAATTGAAAACATTTGTAAAACACAATTAAGCTAATCCACGATAATAGAATAAACATTTCTGTACATTTAAACGCAGAATGTCTAAAATAAAATGACCATGTTTTTGAATTAGTGTTATTGTCAGGGTAGTCAAAACCAGGTTCGGATAATTTTGTAAATTAAAATAGTAACTGAAAAATTCAATAAGATGAAATACAATTTATTATTTGCTGCTGATTTATTTATTCCATTCTCATTAAAGCCAGAAATTTACCAAGCAATGATTTACGCACGCAAGGTTATTTAGTTTACATGTTCATTTGAATCTTACATCTACTTGTAAATCAGCTATTATTATGTTAAAGTTCCTCAGGAAAGATTAAGTTTTCAAAAAAAATCGGAAACAAATTCGTTTGCTTCCGGAAAATAAGAGCTACGAAAGAGAGAAAGCCTACATTAAAATGACTCTCGGAGAAATATCCAAAGATTCAAGTGCGATAAAGCTCAACATAAATAAGATCAAGATAATGTCTTTGTCTTGAATAACATCCAAGAAACGATAAAATGTCAAGTGCGACTGAACCGTCGAGATTACATAAACTGATTCAAGAGATGGCTTTTTTCAAGAACAAATTAAGAAGGAAATTGTGATTTTCAAACATTTCGATCGGTGCAAATATCATCTCTAATGCCTGTTGTGTTAATTATTCCTGCCTAAGGTTCGTTCAGAAAATATTCGAGCAATGTGAACTTGCAGATATAATACAAAATTCGGATTATCATCGAAGTGTCAAAAAGCAAATCTCTTGTAAAACTATATCATGTACTACTCCAGAAAAAGGTACATCCATATTCTCTGGTTGGGAGAACATTAGGGAGTTTCAACAAAAGAGAGATAATTGGTCCCCTCGCGTACCACTTGCTGGCTTACTCAACTTTCTGTTGTTTGCTCAGTAAAGGTGAATGCTCATATTTCGTTTCCTGCGAATACGACTGTGTACCTCACTTGAAGATTTAAACTACCTTCCTAACCGACTGTACCACAAGTCATGGGTTCGGTTCATAGGCGGGTGGTATTTACGAAACTTCGGTGAAAGCTTAATTCCGCCCCGTTTGACCAAGCATCTGTTCCCCAAATCCCGCAGTGGGCATCCATGCTGAACAATTTAATGCTCCGACAACATGAGGCGGCAAGCGTGATTTGCAATTCAAAGTTGACTTGACCAAGGAGGTCCACCGCGGGGCTCAATGATTGGTTTGGAGTGCATTATGCGTCTATCTCCCTTCACTCGGAGTTAGTTAGAACAAACTGAATGAGATAAATGTGGATTAAAATAGCCCCACGAATACTAAGAACACTGTGCGCTACTTCATTTGATGCGATGAATAAATTTGTATTGTAACTCATCGGGTAACAGACGCTTCATTGGACATTGATTTTCCATTGAAATGCCCGAAAGAGTCAAAATGTGTGAGCTGTTGCTCTACTCAGGCAGTTTACTTGGAATAACCGGGAGAGAACCCTTTTGACTGGATATATCTGTCATATATTTGTGGTATCATGTACAGCTAGTTTCCAACATTTAGAAATAATCAGTTGAGGTCCCTTGTCAACCAGTTCGCCCAAAAGTGATCGTGTCGATTCTACATTATAATGCCACTTACGACGCGACCATAGATGCGGAACAGCCGAAATTCCATCTAATAGTACTTATTGTTATTTTTGTTGCTGCTCCATTAATGAACAACTAGAACAAAATTGTAATTTTATTACCTATTTGAACAAACTCTGACACAAACCCCTTCCTCGATGGAGGAGGAGAAATCTATAAAGGCTTAGGATAACGTCAACTCATATCATTGCAACAACATACTATATAGATTTAGATGAATAAACTTGTATTTTTAATTTTCTGAATAAATTCCGGGAACTTTTTGATCAAGGTAGTATTTCGAAATGTAAATATTTTAGTTTTTTTATCTTTCCATTTTGTATCTCTATTTATATTTTACACACTTAGAAATACCCACTGAAAGTCAACAGACAAGTATATTGAAAGAAAAAAGGTCCTTATTAGAAATCATTTTTTTACGCTACTACGATTCCTTTTTTGAAAGCAGATTACGAACATAATAATTATTTCATTTTTAATTGCCATATTTTCGGTGAAAATGAAAGCAAAAGTATATCAGAGTGATTTACCTCTTACTTGACGTGAATAGGCATTCCGGATTGACCAAAAATATAGTTTCAACCAATTCTCTTGGACTTCCCTAAATGCCTCTAGGATTCGTTAATCAAGTTTTCTTTTGGCGACATGTTTTGGAGCCAAATTTTATCAAAATACATCTTTCACAAACTATCGTTACTCTTCAAACATCTTTCAGTAGATTTGAGCTCTCATCGCTTCAAACTCTACATTTCCATGAAAGGGTCATAGATTGAAATCAGAATTTTTTTCAATTTGGAAGTCTGATGGAAGCATATGTTCACAAATTAGCATAGGATTTTCAAAGTACAGCGTAATAACCTCATGGTCGACAACCAATGCCAGCAACATTCGATACCTTGATATGGTGTTATTCAGATACCGGTAACATAAAAAACGTATATCCTATTCAAATTTTGTACTTAATAGTACCAAAACAATTAATTAAGTTTTCAATATACATGTAGAGAGGGATCTTTTGGTTTGGCAATGAGAAACTAAAGTTCCTGACTAACTGTCCAGGAAACCTGGACAGTTGGTGAACTTGCGTTTATTGTGAGGTATTAAACGGCTGTTAAGTTCCAAGCGGTTCAAATGTAACATTCAAACGTTTCGTAATGAATCTATCAATGGTGTTACCGTAAAAAAACAATTAATAAAAACAAAAACCTATCAGTTCACAATCCACTGCTCGGGCAACAGGAATTGTAATCAAGAGGCGAAGAATTACATGTTTTTAAAAAACGCTTTACTTGCCTACAGCAAAATAAAATTTCCAATAATTTTTTGTTTATGTTTATATATTCGCTCGCCTTAAACTCGTGTGTTTCAAACGATGTGGAAATTTTAGAACTAATTCCACGCGATAGAAAATTGTTATAAACGCTAAGATAGTAAAAGGACAGAGGCTAGGGAAAATAAAAGACATCTGTTTTTTCTTTACAAGAAGAGATAGTATTTTAGTTTAATATTTTCTCTACGTTCACTTAAATCACGAAAATAAGTGATAAGAAAACACTGAGACTAGTAAAAAAACGAGCATTGCGTTGAGAAAATTTAATTGTTACAATGAGCAGAAATTTTCCATTTTTTGTACCAAAATATGAATTTTTATTAGAAATGAGTCAATTACGATTTGAACCGCTTGTTCGGGGTGAGAAACAGAATTTTTTCATGTCAGCCAAAAACACCACGATCAAAATTACGTAAATTTAAATATTATTTTTTTTCAGAATGATTGTTCCTTTATCACATGATCCAGAATCATTTATGTTTCTTTATCAGATGACCAGCATTTAGAAGACTTTAATCAAAATTTGAAAGTCTAAGGCTCACATTTTTGGGTCAAAGTGCCATTAAATGGTACTCTTCAAGCATTAGATTGTATTATACGCCATCCGAAACCTAAAACAGCGGCGTAGGCACTCTATCACTCACGCAAGCACGCACTCCTGGTGACCGAGATTATAAACACCCCCCTATGGCCCATGTAAATAGCCGAGTTTAAAGAAACAAAATACTCAATAGTTGTCCCAATCTTCACCATTATAAATGCAGAATAGTCATGCTCCTAGTCACTTCCCAAAGATGTCCGTGTTATGGGAAATTCTGACGAATTAAGTAACAGTCTCATATTAGTCTTGGATGTCCAGGGTTAATATAATCATAGCTAAATTACATATGAAATTGATTACCCATGAATTAAAATATCAGATAAATAAAAATTATCAGATTTTTACGATACAATGATGATTGTTCTTTCTTTGTGTCTCTGTGTTTTGAATATTCTGTATCTGTTTGTTTGTGTGTTTGAGCATCGCCGGAGAGGGTACCATTTCAAAGATATGGTATATATATGTATATGTATATATATATATATATATATATATATATATATATATATATATATATATATATATACCCTCCCATGGACTACAACCTTGTCGTGGTGGAAGGGCTTGTGTGTTCCGATGACCCCTAGAGCTGTGCTGGCGGGAGTAATATTAATTACTCCTTGAAGGGTCACCCATGCCAGATAGGTCGAAGGTTAGGAGCCAGACGAAAGGTAGTCCACGCAGCGTCTGTTCCTCAGTGAGGCGGCTGCAATGGCGTCTGACCCCAGTGGGGCGGCCATTAAGTGATGGTGTCACGTTTAAAACACTATTGAGGAAGGCAACGGGAAACCACCTCAATTATGATTCCCAAAAATATTATGATGGGCACTATAGATAATATGAGTCCTGGCAACTACGGGACTCGGCCCAAGAGGCCGTGTGTCGTGCCCGGCAGCGGGAGAGGCAAGGCTTCCGCGGTCGTCATCCCACGAAACCCTTGCAGGGAAGAAATAACTTCAGCAGGACAGAAGACTCAGAAGAAGACGAAAGTAGTTAGAATAGGAACCTGGAACGTCAGGACAATGTTGAGGAGAGGCAAATTAGAAAATATTAAGCGAGAGATGGAAAGAGGTAACATAGATGTTTTAGGCCTCTGCGAGGTGAGATGGAAGGATAGCGGGGATTACTGGAGTGACAATTATAGAGTAATATACAGCGGCGGGGACGAGAGCCAACGAGGGGTTGCTGTAATATTAAATAAAGGGGTAGGAAGAAGCGTAGTCAACATAGAGCAAGCGACAGATAGAATTTTACTCGTAGAGATTAAAGCAGAGCCGACGAACTTGGTCATTATTCAGGTATACATGCCACCGAGCAACCACAAGGAGGAAGAAGTCGATAGGATGTATGATGAGTTAGAGGATATCATCGCGAGTGTTCCTGCAGGGAAACATTTAATAGTGATGGGGGATTGCGACGGAATTGGAATGCGACGGTAGGCGAAGGAAGAGATGGTGGTGAGGTGGGGGACTATGGGTTAGGCACGAGGAATGAACGCGGGGAGAAAGCAATTGAATTCTGCAGGAGACAGGGGTTAGTCATCACTAACACATGGTTTAGACACCACAAAAGGCGTAGGTATACATGGAAAATGCCAGGTGACTCAGAAAGGTATCAGTTAGATTATATTATGGTTAGGCACAGGTTAAGGAACAGTGTGATAAATTCGCAGTTTCCCAGGAGCGGATGCGGACTCTATCCACAATTTAGTTGTTATGAAATGTAATGTTCGTTTCAAGAAGTTAAGGCAAGGGCGGCGGGTTAGGAAATGGAATTTAGAAGCAGTAAATGGGTTAACGAGGAAGGAGTATCAGCAGGCTGTAGAGAAAATGATGGATGACGGTAAAGAACTGAGTACTATCAAAGAAATATGGGAATGTATCAAGAAAGGGATATTGGAAGCCGCTAAAAACACTATAGGAACCGTTTACGGGAAAAGGATAAGGAAACCATGGGTAACGGATGAGATGATTGCAAAGATGGATGAGAGGGGAAGATGGAAAAATGTAAACACAGAGTCAGGCAAAATGAAGTACAAAGAGTTAAACAATAAATTGAGAAGGGCCACAAATAAAGCAAAAGAAGAATGGTGGAAAACGCAATGCGAGGATATGGAAAGTCTACAGAAGAAGGTTGAAATTGGTGCTCTATACAGCAAGGTTAAGTTATTATCGGGAAGTAAGAAGGCAAGATCTGTGCTAACAGTTAAAGATAAATGGGGTAAGATAATAGTTGAACCAGGAAAAATCCAAGAGAGATGGAAGGAATATATAGAA
Organism: Hetaerina titia; assembly: GCA_037158775.1. NCBI lineage: Eukaryota > Metazoa > Arthropoda > Insecta > Odonata > Calopterygidae > Hetaerina > Hetaerina titia. The sequence goes on from CM073774.1 coordinate 63,709,327, forward strand.
ACACTGTATGGTAAAGAACTTAGGCCGACAAGGTTAGACATAGAAAAGGAACATGACGTAGAAGAAGATAGCTTAGGTCCAGGCATACTCGACGATGAAATAGAAAGGGCATTAAAGGAGATGAAAGCAAATAAGGCTGTGGGGGTGGACAATATTCCTATAGAAATGTTGAAATGGTTAGGGAAAGGTGGGAAGAAGGTCATATATGGACTGATTCGTAGTATCTATGAGGAAGGAATCTGGCCGGAAGATTTTGTGAGATCGGTGTTAGTTCCTATTCCAAAAAAGGCAAAAGCTTCGTCATGTGAGGATTACAGAACAATAAGTTTGATATCCCACGCAGCTAAAGTTATTCTCAGGATCATCAACAAAAGGATAGAGAGTAAGGCAAATGATTACTTAGGGGATGATCAGTTTGTGTTTAGGAAAGGAAGAGGTACGCGTGATGCCATTGCAGTAATGAGATCACTAGTCGAGAGGAATATAGAATACAACCAGGACGTTTTTGCCTGTTTTGTAGATTTCGAAAAAGCGTTTCATAGAGTGAATTGGGAAAAATTAATGCGTGTATTGCAGAAAAAATGGAATGGATTGGAGGGACAGGAGACTGATCTGCAACCTGTACATGGGAACGGAGAGTCCGGATGAGCAGTGTTAGGAAGAGGTGTAAGGCAGGGTTGCCCATTGTCACCGGTACTGTTCAACGTATATGTAGAGGAAATGATTAAAGAGGCATGGGAAGAACTGGAGGTAGGAATGAAAGTCGGAGGGGAACTCGTAAAATCGGTTAGGTTTGCTGATGACCAAGCATTAGTTGCTCAGTCAGCCAAGGGGTTGCAAGCATTGTTGAGTGAATTGGAGGTTCAGTGCGATAAATATGGGATGAGAATCAATATTAATACAACAAAGGTTATGCGATTTTCCAGAAAGAAAAAGGCTAAGCTAAATATTAAAATAGGCGGGGAAAAAATAGAGCAGGTAGAACAGTTTACATATCTCGGAAGTGTTTTGGACCAACACAGTCAAAGTGGTAGGGACGTAAGGAGAAGAATTGCGCTAGGCAAGGAGGCTTTCTCAAGGAGGAGGGAGTTGATGACGGGGACGTTGAGTAGAGATGTTAAGACAAGACTCGTAAAAACTCTGATATGGAGCGTAGCTATGTACGGCGCGGAAACGTGGTCGCTGAAGCAGGAGGATAGACGTAGATTGGAGGCTTTTGAAATGTGGGTGTGGAGAAGAATGGAGAAGGTGAAATGGACCGAAAGGAAAACAAATGAGGAAGTACTAGAAATGGTGGGGGAGGAGAGGCGTTTGTTGAGAGAATTCCTATGGAGGCAGGAAAAATGGATGAAAGGCGTATTGAGCGGTAGTGGAATGTTGAAGAAGGTATTAGAGGGGAGAATGTTGGGCAAGCGAGGTAAGGGTAGGAACAGGATAGGGATGTTGGACGGGATGAAGGGAGGAAAGAAGTACACCGAGATGAAGAGAGACCTGATATAGATTAGTTTGATAGGTAAGGAGTCACAAAATGTTTATTTGATAGTTGTGTCCATCCAAAACCTACGTTAACCGGTAGATTACCTAATAATAATATATATATATATATATATATATATATATATATATATATATACATATAACTATAATCATTCGTTTTTCCACCGTAAAACAGCCAGAAGAGTAATGCATCAATAGTAGATAACGTGACATTCGGGATTTTAGTTCCCGAAAATAAAATTTAACTCCAATAGCAATTTCCATAATGGTTGGTGATCTCAGCGCCCCTGCCACTTGCCCCCGCGACGGTTTTTATCGTAAGATCTATATGTAGCTATCCCAAAAACACCTTATCTTCAATCTTCCCCTACTCTTCGTCCATGGAAGGTTAATCCATGGGGTGCTATCGACAATATTTTAAAAGACTTATCTATGAAAACTCTGGCATGTTACCAGCTTTATATTGTCCACCAATGATTCAATACCAACCAACCTTTTATTCGTAAAAGAACCAACATATTGAAGAGCTACATATGGTAAAACAGGGCTTTGAAAGTTTTAAGTATTCCCTCTCCTTTTCAAAATTTCGGGAAAATATACCAAGGAGTTCACTTTCAGTAATCGATCCAGTATGTATTTGTTATTACTAATTCTTGCAGGGATATAATTCAACTATCATGACAGAAAATAGCTAGAGATCACCCAGGACCGAAAGATTTCCAATTGGAGCAGCGAGGTAACTTTTCGTATTTCCAAAATGCGCCCTGTTAAACGAGACACCTGGATATATTCTACTGTTTCAGGCTTCACTTCGTGGAAGTATTTAATATCCATACCAAAAAAAGGAAAGAAATATTTGTACTTTTCCACAGATTTTATTAGATGGTACCTGATGATGCCACAAGTCGGTGAAACGCGTTGTACCATCTAATAAAATCTGTGGAAAAGTACAAATATTTCTTTCCTTTTTTTGGTATGGAGACAACTGGAGATAAATGAATAAGATGGAATCTATCGCTTAAGGCGTATTCAAGTAGATTTTATTTTACCTCAATACATTGTACGTCTACCCAATACCCAACAAGCTGCCGAAAGAGCTTGTGGCGAGGGTGTTGGGTCACCACCCGTAAAAGAGAACTAAACTACGTGCAAAATCACAATATCGATGAAAATCTACACCCACAGTGGCGTATATATTCTTGCAAAAATCCTTTCAACTTACACGTTTGCAAACACATATACTATCAACTGACAAACAATTGCACCTTATGATGCAGTAAAGAATTTATCCAATAACGAGAAAGCTAGAATTTGATAAGTAAGAAGCGAAATTCCACATGCAATATACAAGTACAACAGTCTCCTCAAAGACACAAGTAGGGAATGTGACCCAACGCTGTAGGCAGCGGGATGCCCCCCACAGAGAGAGTAGAGGGATGGAAGGGGAAACTTAAGAACGCTGAGGGTGGCAAGTGGCATTTTTGCTAACAATACTAGATCTACAACGGTATATCAATATTGAATTTTGGCTAGGGTTATACCTACAACTCCTTTCCTGTACTATACGTGGGAAGGGATTCCTTGAGTCTGCCAGTTCTGGCATCTATTTCTCGAATTTCATATACATTATCCAAGCGACCAATGCTTGTTAGAGTGCGAATAATTTGCAAGATCTTGGTGCAGACACATGCGGATTTGAATTTATTTATTAATTTCAACCTACCATTGAATCTTATTTCTTCTAATGATTCCCACCCCAACTCCACAATCATTTCAGTAACGCTTTTCGTTTTACCATAAGAGTTTTAAACAAAAACGGGTTGCAAGGCGTTGAACCTTCTCAAGTTCCGGAATTAGAGTTTTTTCACTCGGATCCCATACGCTACATTCATATTCTAAAAGAGGTTTTACGAGAGCATTACGTTACGTTCCTTGACCTTTGAATTACTTCTGCCAGCATTACGTCTAAGAAATCCCAATTTTTTATATGCTTGCCCACCGATTTTACGTATGTGGGCCACCCAAGTTAAGTCTTTAGTGACTGTAATATCTAGGTATTTTACTATATCTAGCTACTTCTAGGTCAACTCCAGCTACTTTTTAAACAAATCCCGTTGATCTCTTAAAGAAATTTATCACCGAAAACGTTTTACGATTTAATGACAATCCCTATTTTTAAACAATATTTAGCAATGGAATCTAGATCCTGTGCTAGAATTAAACGATCCTCATCCCCAGATATCTCCCGATAAATCACCGTGTCATCCGCGAACATCCTGATCTTACTTTTCACTTCGCGCATCAAATCGCTAACAAGCATATAGGATGGTAAAAGAATATAGGGTGGTTTCAGTAGGTAGGTAAACCTTTGTTCATCCCGTCAAATATGCCTGATCCTTTCATTCCTGCCCCATATCTCGCTTTTCTAATATTCTCCCTTGCATCAAAGGCTTAAGCCATATCCAGTCAATGCTCTGCATCCATATTTCCGACCTCCTTTGAATCCCTTCCAATAATCCTCTCTCTTTCACCGCCATTCCTAGCACTTTTTTAGTTTTTTTCCTTTCCGTCTATTTCACTTTTTTCATTTCCCCCTCTTCCACCTCTCGAAAGCCTCCAGCATACGCTTGTCTCCTTGCCTCAACGGGCGAATTGTCGAGCTGTGCAAAAATACGATCCATAGAAACATGTTTTTCTACATGTTTGAAAGATACTTCTATTGCAATTTAAAATAACCCGTTCATATTTTACGTATATATATAAAATACATAATATATCTTGAATTAATATTAGAAAGTAGATGACGGAATTTAACGGCGAAATTTTTGAAAATAAAGGATAAAGGGATTTTACTAAGAATTTAGAAAGTTGACTCTCTTAGCCCGTCCTTATTTAATCAAATTAGGAACGGAAGATTGTAAGGAATTCAATTCTAAAAGGTTACAGAATCTATGAAGCTTTGTTATCTTATAATATATAGCTACAAGTATACGGGTATACGTACGAGTGTACAACATAGTACGAGTGTAGCATACGTTGTGTACATTCCCACTTATCCTCCTCATAAAAAATTAGGTGTTTCGAAACGCCCGTCCTTTGAGACAGATGGATGGATCTTCATCGATTTCAATGGAATAACGCCACGCTAGCCAATAATTTATTTTGTAGGCAAACGTTTCCATGCTTGAACGAAAGAGCAATATATAAAAAACTAGGGTAACTGATTACTTGGGTAAGAGGAATGCTCAGATATATGGCCTTTGACTGCGGCTAAATAGGAGGCAATTACTTACATTCTGAATTCCAACCTTAGGAGGTTTAAGCTCAGAAATTGGGCACGACAAAAAAGCAGGATTTGCAACCAAGGAGATCGGGTTTCCTAAGGTGATTCTGATTGCCCTCATCTATAGCGACTCATTAAGGGGTCAATGAGATAGAGGAGAGAAAGCCACGTAAACGGAAGAGGTAATAGGAGTGATTTTCAAGGTTTAAGATGAAATATCCCCCAGTCCAATGATAACACAAGAGTTCCTAAATTCAAAAATGAATTATTTTCGAAGCAGTTTATATCTACATGCATTTATATTTAGGTATTGATAGCCAGGCAGTAAATTTTTAAAACCAAATTTAACCGCTGGGAACTAAATATGGATAGGCATTAACACTATTAAATATTAATTTTAATAAGCACTTAAAGCACACGATTCAATAATACGGTACGGTAAATTCGATGGTTCATCGACTCTACTTTGTTAGGGCCTCAAGCTTTTGCGAGAAAAAGTCCCCCAGTATTTTTGCGAGAAAAATACAAATTTTATTTATTCAGTGAAATATGAAGGCTTTGGCGCAATATTTATTATTTTTCCTTAGTTTATACTTCATTCGCTCCTCTAAGTCATAGCGGTTTTGATACTTGATGTTCTATAATAAAAAAATAATGCTTGCATCATCAGTGAACATATAATTTGTGGTGTATGTTTTATAGATACAACCTAATGCGATTTTCTATTTTTCATTTGATTTTAAAAGAATTACTCTTTCTATTTCCCTACTTTTCTGTTCATATTAGAACACTAAAATTAAAATGCACTGATATTGTGTATATGCATGAAATGCAACGGAAAATGTAGCTATTCATCTATTTAATTACCATTTTTAATGTGACTTTGCATTTTGAACTGCCATACGTATTCCAAGGTAGTGTTTTCTCTTTGTAACATAATTAAAACACCAGGAACCAGTATGATGTAAATAGTCACATTTTAAATCAAGCAGCAAATAGTACATCCTTCCTACAGGATATTCATAGTTTATTTGCGGTAACATTAAAAATAATTGTGCTTGCCACTTCTTCGCGTAATCTAAGCTAAATTAAAGTGGTGTTTTAATTTAATAGAGAATTCATACTTGTATGTGACTGAATACACAGCTCATATGCACAAGAATAGATACATACACACACACATTTACACACACACAGGAATGCTGTTCAAATCCAATATTCTCCCAAAGGCTGCAGTGCCATCTGCTGGTCTCTTCCAGCTACAACATGAAGTAGAGATTTGAAAAGGGTATAAAAGAGCCGGAGATATGAGAGAATGAGAGAGGAAGAGTAAAAGGGGAAGAAGATCAGAATGGAAGTGGGGACGTGGAGAGGAAGAGAAGGAAAAAATCACAGATTCCGAAAGCGTAGCGACAATCTTCACTCCTTTTTACCACCTGAGACACTCCTGAAAGACATCCACATCCCTTCTGACTCCGCCTAGGTCCCTCTCTCTCTCCCTCTCTTTCTCTCTCTATAAAAGTTCGGTCCATCCTTCGTCACGTACGGAACCCTTATCCCACATAGCCACGCCCTCCTTTTGGCTCCGTATCCACCATACCCATCCGCTCCCTTAACCTTGAAAATTTTCTCGGGTTAGTGAAAAGCAAAATATTGAAGTCGCTCAATTCATAGTACGGGTAGAAATAGTTGAACTCCACAGTAAGGGGCACAAAGCCACCATTCATATAGCACCATCCAGCACAATTTACAACTGGAACTAACATAGAAAAAACTACGGAACGTGTCAAACCTGGTTTCTGCAAGACTGCTCGAATCATATCAACCACTCTCCGCCTAACGATGGGCTTCAACGTGAACATATTTGTTAGGAGATGATCATTTATTCGGGTTTTTCGAGGTAAAACTATTATTTCGGTGTTTTCCTTATCAATCAATCATTCATTACCATTAATATATTGTTCCATATTTAGAAGTGGAAAATACCAAAGAGAGAGTTTCATACGGTGAAAGAAATAATAATTTTATTTTTAGCGTTATCCGACGTTAGTGTTACTAAAGAGGGTCTGACACTTCGTTATATAACCTAATTTTTTAAGGTAATCTACCGGTTAAGGTAGGTTTTTGGATGGACACAACTATCAAATAAACATTTTGTGACTCCCCACCTAGCAAACTAATCTATATCAGGTCCCTCTTCATCTCGGTGTACCTCTCTCCTCCCTTCATCCCGTCCAACATCCCTATCCTGTTCCTACCCTTACCTCGCTTGCCCAACATTCTCCCCTCTATTACCCTCTTCAACATTCCACTACCGCTCAATACGCCTTTCATCCATTTTTCCTGCCTCCATAGGATTTCTCTCAACAAACCCCTCTCCTCCCCCACCATGTCTAGTACTTCCTCATTTGTTTTCCTTTCGGTCCATTTCACCTTCTCTATTCTCCTCCACACCCACATTTCAAAAGCCTCCAATCTTCGTCTATCCTCCTGATTCAGCGACCACGTTTCCGCGCCGTACATAGCTACGCTCCATATCAGAGTTTTTACAAGTCTTTTCTTAACATCCCTACTCAACGTCCCCGTCATCAACTCCCTCCTCCTTGAGAAAGCCTCCTTGCCTAGCGCAATTCTTCTCCTTACGTCCCTACCACTTTGACCGTATTGGTCCAAAACACTTCCGAGATATGTAAACTGCTCTACCTGCTCTATTTTTTCCCCGCCTATTTTAATATATATATATATAACCTAATACTTCACAGAAAATAAAACATACACCACTAATTAGGGAATAATGAGATATCAATAATCGAGAGGGCAAAGTGATGGGAGATTGAATAAAAAATTGCGTTGCGCAAAGTTTGAGTTGTTCTCCTTTCCGTGAAGACAGTTTTGAAAACATGAAAGATCTACGCGATTAACAAAGACCATTCAAATTTCCGAATTCGACGGGCCTAGATTTTGAGATGTGATCAACATTTGATCAATTTTTAAGTCTTATTTAGGACATTGGTATTGACACGTAACAATAATGACCTGGTAGAAACCATTAACCTAAATAGTATGCCTCGTTATTAATGCATAATGCCCTCACCTTAGAGAAAGGTATTTTTCACCATAAACATATCGTAGATAATGAGTCATGTCTTTATATTTTTAGAAAATTAAGGAAGTTAATATCAGGATACTTAATTAAAGATTAAAAAAAACAATATTGGAGAAAATTTTAACATGGAGCGTAGTTATATATGGTTCAGAAATTTGACCATTGAGGTATTAAAGTCAGCTTAGATTAGAGTGAAATATGGGAGTAAGATAGCAAAATATAATTCGGATGGAGAGGAAGTGGAAATAAACGATGAAGTTCTATTCATGGTACTAAGAGAGACGCGGTTGCTGGGAGAAAGTAGAAGTAGGAAGGACAAAAGAAACGCAGAAGACACTGAAAAGTCACAGGATGCTGAAGACGGTAATAAAAGAGGAGGGAAGAATGCTGGGGAAAACGAGGTATAGACAATAAAAGAATAGAAATTTCGATGAAGCTGAGGAAGGTGGAAGGTAAAAGATCTAAATGATGAGTTGTTGCATGCTATATGCAACATGGGGTCTATGAATAGGTTCTGCCGAATTAGTAAGGGGTTTTAAGAACTATGGTGCGTAGCCCCATTGTCAATCACAAACCGTACCTTAAGCTGGTAAATTACCACCACTAATATAGATAAATCGCTAAATATTCGCTCCATCACTGTCCAAGTGCCTTCCGAATTTTACAATACCACGGTGACAAAAGTTCGGTTTTGTTGGCTTTTGGATATATTTATTAAAAATGTTCACATTAAAGAGAAATTCATTGTAAATACACAACATATTTTTGGAAAATCCTTTTGTCTACATTAGATATTACGCTTATTTTTTCTATTAGATTAAAACCTACTTCACCCCCAGATTCAGAAAAAAGTGTAAGGTAATGGACCATGAGATATCTCACTTATCAAAATAATATCAAGAGTAATAATGCCTTCGAAATGAACTATCAAGTGCCTATTCCGGAAAAATCGAAATGAAATTATTTATATCAACCTTTCCTCGGTAGGATCCGTTAGTATGTTAAAAGACTATCTTTATAAGGATTATGATAAATCGGTTGAGGTAACTGAAGTCACTAAGTGATTCTATGGGATTGCATTACTTATCACAATACTAAAGGCGTGTTGCACGCTACATTTATTTAAATGAATACTTAAGCACCATTATCAAGAAGAATAGTTTGCCGTTGCAGACAGTAGCTTGATGAATTTACTATCTAAGCAATACCGCATGTCTAAACCTCATCTAAAATGGCTCAAAATAAATATTCTACTACCTGGATTAAAATAAGCCATTTTTCAACTCCACTCCCCTCTACCTCTTTTTACTTCATTCATTAAGTCCGATAAGTTCCTGACTCTACCTTGTCTACCCAACTACTATATGTCTTCCACCAAAGTCTTTAGCAGTCCGTTGCCATTTAATATACACCGCATCCACTGCTCCTACCGTTGTATTTTCCCCAGGGAACTCCTATATCCTCTCCAATGTCTTGACCTTCGCTTGCTTTTCTTTCTGTTCACTTCCCTTTTCCGTCCTCTTCGACGTTGGCATTTCAAAATTTTTAAATTTTTTGTCTATCTTCAACAACCAAGTTTCCGAGCCGCACAACAATACGTCCAAATAAATGTTTTCACTAGCTTTTTTTTAGCATAATATCATAATGTACATGCCATTAAGTCTATTCTCATTGCAAAATCTTCATTCCCCCAGCTAAGTCTTCTTTCAACATACTTACTTCTATGCCCTGTCTTTTACCTTATCCTTTGAACAACCACCTCAAAAAACACAACCTAAACAGCTGAGTTGTTCCAGGTGTTCTATAGTTTTTGCCTCTCGATTTTCATGTTTATCTTTAACATTTTATGTCAGGAAAAGACCATATCCTTGGTTTTTTCTGATTAATCTCACACAATGCCTATCACGCTGATTCTTAAATGCCATGATAAAAATTCACATAACGTTCAAAAATATTAAATTGCTTTGAAATGTAACTTTTTGGGACACGTTGATAGCAAATAAGTCTTACTTGAACAATTTTGTACATCTAGATTATTTCCCCTGGTACGAAGTGGCCATGGCAGTGATGCCAAAGATAATTGTTGGTAGGCATTTTTTTACTTGTCATAATTAATGAAAGAGGTTGTAGAGTTATCCACATATATACAAATCCTTTTCTATTTGTACAAAATACAAATTTAAATTTCATTCTGGTAATTATATACTTCTTACTTTTAACCGAAGTTTTAATTAGTTAATTATAGTATATCACTTTGTTCATTTCGATATATTGTCAAAAACATTTTTACGTTTATATTTGAAAATTTTAATGACAATCTCCTAATGTATTTGATGTCACATTCACAGGTTAATTTCATTAGGGACTGTATACAGCAATATTTTATAGTTTGTGAATGTCCTCGTGAAAATCAGTGGACATTTTATGACAATCTGATACGAACAATTTGATTTTGGTACAAACGAACATTTTTTTGCTATATCGAGAACGACATATTAACTAAAATATCTGTCAGTAGATTTTTTTTCGAATAAAGAAGCACGAATACTACGATTACCTGAAAGGACGAAGATGAATCATCCTTCTTGAACATATATGGAAAAGTAAATTAATAGTCTATGCAAGAAAAAATTTGAAAACATACTTCTACTCTTGATAGCTTCAATTTTTGAAGCACCCACTGTGAATAGTTAAAAGTTATTTAGTAGGAAACTAAGGAAACAGATTATATTGTTCTTTCTCTTACTTTCATACTAATACATGTTTGTAAGGTCACTGCAAAATGGTGCGTGCGGAAATTCTAGTCATAAACACAGGCGGCCAAAGCCGCAGAAAGGAGACGAAAAGATGCTTGACGATGAAATGGGCGTTCCTTTGGAGTATATGACTAGGAATGTCACTTTTACTTTCCCCTTGCAATCTTCTGCTTTATGTCTGCGGCGGTATGCGCCACATATAAAAGCCGTAAAACGAGTGAGAGTCGCAGCCTAGGTCTTATATCCGAAAATGTTAGATTCGCAACACGCTTTTACACTTGCTATGAAATGTTGCGCCACGTTGGGTGCGCTGTGGATTCGGCAGCATTGCATTCTCTTAAACTACTTTGGATCAAGAAACATGCCTTCCCCATCACATCACATTTTTCTTACTTATGGAAATTCCATGACCCTGCCATCGTAAATCTTGCAGCCCGAAAGTAAATTTCAGACGAGAGCACTTATCGATTCTCGCTGTATCGAAAAAACATCCAAGAGTTTATTAAGAAACCACTCAGTCATTTCCTCGCCTGAATTTGTTCCTGACAGGAAAGTAAAAGCTATTTTTATACTTGGCATATAACAAGCCGAGAATAAATGGAAAAATAACATATATTATAGAAACGCCAATCCATGAAACGAATAGTAAAAATACAGGAAATGCAGAGGAAAACGGGTGGGAATGTGAAATGTCTTAACAGAACAGTGATCGGCATAATTAAAGTGCAATGAAAAATAATTATTATTAAAGAGAGCGTGGGGGTTAAGAATGTAACTGAAACAATTTCTTTTCATAACAAATTTTTACCGGAACTACAGATTTTGAAGAACAGACATCATCAGATGTGATACATTTATTGATAAAATGTAAAATGTTTCATAATACAGTGAAGGAAATGTTTAATAATGACCCTGACTTCATGAAATGGGATTTTTATTTTTAGCACAAAAATTATATTATTGCTTATTATATAAATTGATGCGAATCGTTTGTACTCTACAACCATACTCCCGAAAGGAAAACAATGGACTTCTGCTTTTGCTTCCATCAAATAGCCAAATAGAATGAAAAAATAATTTGAAATGTTTCGCGGAAACACAACTACAGAGAATATATGCTTGCGTCCATTTTACTATGACAGCCATAAAATGCAGTCCTTCTTTCCACCAAGCATATATTGGTAGATACTTCTTAAGAGCTTCTTAACCGAAACTCTGGTTTACTCGAAGATAAAATATCCTTGAGATGACGAAATAGTAACGCCATGTCGAACATTCATCGAGGTCTTCCTAACAAGATACTATATATCCAATTATGATATGGAGGAGAAAATTAAACATGACTAAGATTTCAAATTAATTTTCTGCTGTAACGACGGAAAATCATTCCCTGCCTACGACATATTTCTCCGTCTTTCCTATTTATTTTATTAAATAAAGCATTTTAACATATGTATGTATTACTGAATGAAGGAAGCATCATCCCATGCATCGTTTTAGTACAGAGCCATAGTACGGATCAGTTCAGTACCATGTCTTAAATTGAATAACGGAAATGTTATGCCATTTAAAAACAAAATTCCTTCAAACAAAGTGAGAATTATACATTACACTTTCAGGGTTCACTTGGTCGAATTGTGCGCTGTCCACATTACAGATTTTGTAATTGTCCACACACTTTAAACGTTCCATAGCTTTTAAACTTTTCACAGAGATTTAGGTCTGTGGAAAATTACTGAATCTTATAATAAGGACATAATGATAAATGATAATCAATGATTTCAACTGACCTATTTAACCTAAATGTCATATAAATTGTTCATCCTCTTCTCTTCAGACATTCCTCTATTTATTTCCTTCCCATTAACATCTAGTAGAGCATAGAGAAGCACGAAGGATATTTGAAGAAATTTAGTGAGGTGGAATTGAAAAAGTTGCGGGCAATAATTGTGAAAAATTGGTAAACAACTAGAAGTTGAAAGAAAACTTAGGAAATATTTTAAATAAGTTGGCCACATAATATTTTTATCTCCCAAATTTTATATTTAAAATTTTGATCCGTAAACCTTACACTTCCAGGAAAAACTATTAAAAGCTCTCGATGAATCCTTCTTGAAAGTATAAAATGGCAAAAAAGTAAAGAGATGAAAATTAATTAATATGTCATTCGCCAGGGTATCCTTTTCTCTGAAGCCTTGGAAAGACTAACCATCTGTCCCGCTCAGTTCATAAAGAGCTACCTTTCTCCTTACAAATTCTCTCCTCAGGAAGTAGCTTTGGATTTATGTGCATAAAGGTAAAGAAAATACGATGCTCTCGATGTATTACGATGGATTATCAAAGCGTCGACTCATGTTTCATCATCCACAAATGTGATGTGGAAAATTACAAGTACATAACGTTCAACAAAAAACACAAATATTAACAAATGAACATCGTTGTTCCCAAAGTCGAAATTACAACTCAAGCACAATTTTAGCACAATTCCCCAACACTCAACCGCCTTCAATTTAATTACTTTAGCAACAAATAGAAAACGCCAGATTTTTTCCATCTGTTCTTCTCCCCTGGGTTAGCGAAATCTTCAAACCTTCCCAAAGAGTTTCCAGACAATTGCACTAATTGTAAATACCACGGTTATGTTATCATTATACCAACTTTTTAGACCGTTATATGTTTTTGTACAAAGAAATGAATAGGACCAATGTAGTAAAACAATTTATGCTGAAAGCATATTTTGATAGTTTTCGTGAATTTTGTTACAAAACGTACTCACTCAATGGTTGGGTGTGTTCTCAACACCCTATTAAGTGGCGACTATCAATTTGGCAGCGTAACGCGTCAGTCTCTCCTATGGCTGAGCGGCATTTAGTTTCTCGACATTGTAGGGAAGGGTGAATTACACTGCCGAATATCTATCAAACGCTCGGCAGCATGGTATTTAGACATTATCTAATTGCATAACGATGCAATTAATTATTAGTGCGTAATAAAGGAAAATCTTTTGTGTAATCCATCGAGGAATACCTTTAAGTTGTAGTGCACAGCAATAAAATAGGTATTTTACTATTCCTTATAAAACAATTCAATTACATGCTAATTTTCTTAGCGTGCATTTTTCCGACCCAATGTTGAAAGTTAAAAGTAATGATAACTCTTATTTTTATTTTAGATGCATTAGGAGTAGGTTTTAAAGCCTAATTTAAGTTTCATCATTAACCATGTGGGTAATAAACGAATCTATTTTATTTTTTCATAAAACGTATTCCTTATAACTTCAAACCCCGCGTTCTGAATATTGCATACCGGTTAATTGATCGTTTATTTTTTTGACAATTTTCCAAAAACTTTATCTTCGAATATCGAACTTTCTTGTGATTCTTCAAAAATCGTGGCTAGTTATTTCGTTAGACAAGGAAGTTGAATTCGTCTAAATATTTCATAAACTATATGCGTGATTAAATGAATCATTAATTCACCTAATGAATTTTGCCTCCAATGTATAAAATTCTAAAAGAAAATCTAAAGCATAAAAATCCCCTGTATGCCCTAAATATTGATTCTAGACAACGTAGATAGCACTCCCTGAAGGGTGAGCGGATTTGGACACAAGCAGAAATATATCTCCGTAGCCTGTGAGTTCCCTATCGCCAGCGGCGGTGAGAAATGTGAGGGCCGTGAAGGCTGCAGTCCCATTCAGACCACGACCAGCACCAAAACCGCAGTCGCATTATCGCACACGTGCGCTTGCATACAGAGAATCTCACCACCACAACGTTCATCCAAATCTCTCTCCACCCCTCTCTCTCCCACTCACTCCCGCCACAGACTATCGCGGAGAGTATTCATCTCGCGGAAGGAAAAAAGAGCCGTCCTCTTCCCACGGCAGGGTATGAAGGAAAAACTTCACGCATACACCCCAACACACTGCTTGGGTTGAGAATAGGGGAGGGACCAAAGGACTTGGATATGATAAAAAAAATGAGTAGCGGGTAGTACGGAAGTGAACTGGCGAATATTCTCATGGGTGAGCGGACGGAATTAATTTACGCGACTCGCGATGAAATTATTAACGGTGGGTGATGGTGTAAAAAGTCGGAGGTAAGCCAATTTCTCAGGGATAATTTCCAGATTCCTCTTCCTCTTGAATACAAATCAGTACTGCGGCCAGTACCCATCGGAATTCCACCTAAATTCGTAAGACTTCCAGGAGAAGGAATATTAATTAAAGAAAAAAATTACGGGGTAGAGGTATTTGTGGATACAAGGTTTTATCCGAATGCTGATCCAGGATTTCATTCCCATGCAAATTTTCCTTACTTATAAAGAACGAACCATTCTTCATCTTCAATTTTATGTAAATTTATAAAGAAGTAAAATGTTGATGTGATGATACCAAACTTGGGTTGCTAAGTGCAAAGCACACAGAATTAAGAGAGGCGTTTGTTATGTTTATCAAAGTATTCAATTGAATTAAAAACAATTATTTCCTTAAAAATATGATTCAAACTTTTGAAGGTTTAATCGTGCACTGCTTAAGAAACCAATTACAAATATATTCCATAATGGATTAAATTCACAATTTTATGATGTCAATCCTGTCTCTCATGTAGTCTTGGCCTCCTTGTCTACTAATAGCATTTCAAAATTCAGTAAATCTTTCGTACGTTTATTCGGCTGAATTTTGGGCCCAGTGACAACTACTCGAATTAATAAACGCATGGACCAATAGCTTCTTATATGAAAAACATATGCGTTCAATTATTACCTTGAGACAAATCCAAAATTTACGACCGTAATTAAAAAATTTACACAACAGTGCCCATAATTTCTACATTTAAGCAGGTCCGAATTCAGTATCGCTGCAAGACCTTGCGAAATGAAATTACAATTTTGGCACTTAAACTGTTAGTCACCAAATCGGAAAGAGAAGAAAGGCGCATGTTACAACAAGGAGACTAAAAGAATAATATTGAAGGAATCTGAGAAAATATACTTAGGGAACTAATGGCAATCAAGAGATATGCGGAAGTAAGGAAATGTTAATTTGAATATATATATATATATATATACCTTTATTATTTATTAAAATTTGGTTGATTATTTTGATAATTAACTATAAAATCTTTCCAAAACATTTAAAGTATACAATCATGAGACTACTACTTGAGGTATTCAATTAATCATTATGTGCCTTTCATTTCTGTAACATAAGCTTAAACTTAATATTTTTCTTAACCTCAAAACAAGTTTCGATTACATCCATGCGCTATAAATTTAACTCATATAGATATATTAGAACTCAGATTCAATTATACATCATCGCAAGCAATATTTAAAACCACCATTTGATGGATAGATGTACGCAATGACATATCTGCAGCAATCCGACTCCAAACTATGCCACCACGGTCAAATCTCGGGACAATTGAGCAAATGCTTAACTTTACAGGGACTTAAAGCTCCGCCCCAACCCGCTTCACCTTCGAAGTCAGTTCCTCGAGGGAACGCAGAACTTCGGATCCGCGGTCCGTGGCGTCCTTTGTCCCTGCATGTGATACAATTCGTAGCCTTGAGCAGCCTACGTTAGGTGCAGCCGCCTTCACCGCCTGCGTCACCTGAGGAACCCCGCCCGCCGGTATACACCACGAAAACAACGAGCCTACATCACCCTCTCGTTGGACCCTTCGTCGTAAGAAAGATATTATGCGGCAAATATTGGAACTGTCTATTATAAAAATTACCTCCCTTCCCTTCCGCTGACGTCGGACGAGTTGGGAAGTGATATGAAAACATTATTCGTCCTAAGAGCCATGCTACTTTCTAAAACCAAATTTGACCTCTAAAACCCCATTCCAGGGAGGAGATTTTCCATACATCTACTAAGAAGAGTTTCATGAAATGAGAATTAGCATTATTTTAATTACAACTTTTTCATGCAAATTTTGGATCAACTGTTGATTACATTTGATTTACTTGTATTTTTATTTCATTTGAATATTTTACTGTACATCTATAGGTCAGAAGGCTACGAGGCCTCGTATGTTTAGAGAGAGATACCTTAGATACGAACTTCGCCAGATGCTACAATTAAATTCAAAAAGGCGTGGGAAGAATTCTCATCTCTGTGCTACAAGTTTTAGGTGCTCCGCCGTATGAAGCGGCGTTTGCCTGGTTGCTTGTAAATTTACACTATGTAAACAGGTCTTCAAAAACCGTTAACTTTACATCTCTTTAACTTTGAGAAATTGTGTTAGCCACTTCCTGTATCAAAGCAACGGTCAGCTGACTATAGAAGCATGTTCGCACGAAAGTTTTAAATTTCATCAGTTAGCAAAGGGAAGGGAATACTGGTTGGAACGTATTTAGGGATAATCAGAACATATAACTTCCCTGGCCTACATCATAAACGATGCTATTGTTTGCAAAAGGATTGACATGCAGCAGAATACATGAAATAGTAATGTCGGGCAATGCGGAAAAACGTATAGTAATTAATAAAATGGAAAAACTAATTTGAATACATTTGAGATTAGTACCAGCATGTGAGGAGTAAACTGCAAAAAATGGCAAAAATTATTTGTAAATAGCAAGTGTTCTCCCATGGGACTCTAAAGAATCAAATGGATAGTTTAAATACAAAGAGACATCGTCGTTATGGAAGGCATCAGAAATCCGCTAATAAACGCAATTGGGCGCTATGCTGGGGTTAGGAGAAAAACACCTAACCACATATTTGAAGACTTAAATTACAGAAGACTTCGGAGCAGTTTATTTGAATCTAATGTGTCTATTTATCTTCCAAAATATTTAGTACGCATATATCATAATTTACCACTAAACATTAGCTAAATTGTTGATATATAGATATTAAATTACAGCATTTCTCTATAAATCTATGATCACTCCATGCAACTGTAAATATACAGTTCAGAAAATATCGTAAAATGAATTTAATCCTTGTACAAATGTTTATTCCCAAAAAAGTATTCAATGAATCGATATTCCCCAAATGTTTCTTATATGGATGAAGGCAAGATATTATTCATGAAAAAATAATTCAACATTTTTCATTATAGCTTCATTTTTATCTTCAAAAGGAATATATTACATGTAAACTAATTCATGTCAGGGGATTATGGATCTCTTTGTTAGCGCCTATCTTGCGCCCTACTTATGCGTAAGACTTATTGATCCCCAATATGAAGCTGCCACGCACACAAGAAATCACAAAAATACGTCTTATGGGTACCTTCTAATACAAATGGAACCAAATTCACGTACTCTAGAAATCAAGCGTTACAAAAAAACCATAAGAAAGAATATCACAAGCCCCGAAGAAACACTTCCCAGGTTATTTAAAGCATAGCATGAGGAGGAAATGAAGGTTTATAGTATAGCTCAATTAAGAACATCCTCATGAAGTAAGAAGGACAACACCGCATCGAATCAGAACTTCAATGTTTCCATCCGTAATATTTTATTCCTTTAGGTCAAAAAACATGGACATAACGTTGCCGTTGTTAGCGATAAAGGAACACAGTTTCTTGGGATAAAAATAAAAATATCTACAATACTTATAAAGATAATAAATCGCAAAAATATGTACATGGGACTGAAAAATGGAAGAAGAGCGCACTCGTGTGTCATTTTATGGAATTTTTTTGAGTTTTCCATTAGTGATGTGGTCATTTGAGGAATGTCAGTTGACTCCATTTGGTAAGATTACAACGATTTCGCCGTCGGTTTTCATCCCTCACAAGCAATCTCCTTCCCCACTTCCTATGACTTATTTCTCTTATCTTATATCCTTACGAGCGAAAAAACACACATAGCTGTTTTTCGTTCTCCATAGTGGCTGATTCGGTTGAACTGTTGCCTAAAACATGAAAATGAATGAATTATTTTAAGTTTTCTCATAGATTCACATCAGGATGACTAATGGAATTCGGACGCTTAGTAATTACGAGTAGATGTAATGAAAAGGATAATTTTTAAGAATTATGACGAAACCTTAAATCACTGAATCCAACGGAAGATCTTGTTATGAGTTTCTTGAAATGTTGATTCAGTGATAGATTTATTAAAATTTCTTAGAATTCAGAGTGCAAATGTTTGCTCAAATTTAGTCTCATCCTGATTCTGTTCGTTTGAAGATAGCGACGGGAGTCGACGTAGATGTTTTCCAAGCCATCTATAATGGGTCACAAGAAGGGCAGAATCAATCACTTGTCGCGTGAAAAAACTTGCGGGCTCCTCTGTAGCATTTTTGATATTATTTTAGAGAACTTTATCCGGTTTAAACCGTTTAATCAAAGATTACTCCTGCATCTATACTCCTAACAGCTTATTCAAAGACATAATAAGTCTAAAAATATAAATTTTTCGGTCAGTATTCGTACAGCACCAATGAAAAAGAACTCTTCGATGGAATCACTGTCTCCGAGAATGAAAACAAGTGACAAACATATACAAGGAGGTGAGAAAATTCGCAAAACTCTCTTCCACGTTTTGAGTTTTTCACTATGCCATGTTTTACGCCATATTCCAAACCATTGTAAACTACCCAGCAACCCTTTTTTCAGGAATATATGCGATCATTCTGGTAAGGTGAAGACCAATCCAAGATTCCATTCTGTACGTCTTCGTGACGCAGGAACATGAACACAACGCTAAATCGGAATTCGTACTCCGAGCATGAGAAAGTTCACACGGAGGCGAATATTTACGGCAGCCATATGCATCAGAACACGTCAACTCAGCGTACCGATGTGGAGCGCAGCGCCAAGTCTTCTCTCTTGCGGCAAAAATAAGTAAGCAACCGCTCGTGGGTTCTAAAGATACGCCTTGGTCTTTCACTGTCAAGTGCATTCCCTGCGGAACTTGCCCGGTTTGGAGTGATACATCACAACAACAGGAAACAACGATATTAAACATCAAATCCCCGCGCGGAAGGCATTTGATAAAAGGTTTCTTAGGGTTTTCACTTGAAATGAAATGCGGCAAGGGAGCCAAATGCGTTTCCCTAGGAATGGCCTAGGAAGGTGGCATGGAAAAATTTGAAAATTCTAAGGTTTTTCACAGAAAAAGAGTATTGTTTTGCATGCCAAAATGCAGTACGTAAAAAATTTCCAATCTCATAGAGATAGTAATGTAGCAAACGCTTAGAAGTACATATCCCTGACCTAAAAGCGTTAACTTCAATTATATTTCTTACTTTTTGTGAGAATTAAGTTGCTCTGTAGAGTAATGAAAACATTGGCAGCTTTATCAGCAGATTTTCTCGAAAAGTATAAGTCACATTTATTTCCAACGATAATAATCACGGTAAAGGGTTATGTCTGGTAAACCAGAGGGGAGATTGCTTAACAAACTGTATTTACAATTAAAAATGAGACTTTTTCAAGTTTCCAAAATTGTACCAAAAATTAATACTGTACTTACTTATTCTGGTTTCATTAAAAAGGATGGTGAAATAATGTAATGCAAATGTTAAAGTAAGGTGTTACTTCGCTTTAGTTAGACCCATTCGGAAAACGACGCATGTATGTCAGATCCTTGAGAGAAATCGAGGGTAAAATAATAGATAAATATCAGATATACTCCGCTAGATAGTTAAATAGTTAAAATTGGTACAATCAGATGACGAGCGTGACGGGCTTTTTTGGGAAATTTTTGGGAAATATTTTTGGGAAGCTTCTTGCAACGCAAAGATTCAGACTTTTAGCGAAGTTCCGAAAACACGAGTTTAACTATCTAACAGAAAGGGAATTATCATGGCCCACACTATTTGGATGTGTTAGACAACAAAGATAAGATAAGGGAAATAGACTGCAGGACAGATAGATATAGATATTCGTTCTATGTACGGGCAATCTGAATCATAATAGTTAAAAATCGAAATCATTATTTTTTAAAGCGGAAACTAGATTAAACTCTGAGTTGAAATCTAGTGCATTCGTAGGAGGATGTGCTTGCTTATATTAGTTGCCTGTATATACATTTACATTAATGAAATTTTAAATAAGCTATGCTTGAAATTTGCTTGGGTGTGGATTAGCATGGCTTTTGTTTGTCTTGCATATAGTTGCATTGTATTTTAAGGGAGGTCTCATAGCCACCCTGCCACGTGGGTATGGTAGCAATGCCTTGAAGTAATACAATATAACAATTCTAGTAAAATGATCGTAACATATCGTAGAGATGAGACTATAAAAATCTAAACACAAGTATTAATAGAATTCAAACCTCACTGCAGGCCGTGATGCGAAAGTGCATTAGATATGGAACTCCGGATTTGAGGTATGCTATTTGTAAGCAATAATTTGGTATTTTAACAGATGGATTAAAATCATTCCCCGTTTAAAATAAAACTCGTTGATTGCTTCCTTGAGCAGAAGATTCATTAAAATTCCCAGGGATATCAAGGAGGAAACCCATGTCGGATATATTTGCCATCATTCATCTCGTTTGGAAATAAGATGATAACCCATCTGTTACGTTCGTTTTTTCTGGACTGTCATTTTCTAGCAAAAATATTATGGAATAAAATAATCTCATCCCTTCTTCTTCCTCCAAAGAACTTCGAAATGAAAAAAGATGAAAAAAGGTTAATGAGAATCCGGTATGGGAGGATGTGATATAAAACATTCATAGTGAAGAGCGCGATGTAGGGAGAATAATTAGTTCCCGTAGAAGCTCTGGAAAGTGAGGATCCTTCTAGTCGACCGCAGACGCCAGGCGATTATTACAGCCGCTTCTTGCACTAAAATCCAACCTCGTTACATACCATCCTCACACCCGAACGACTTCCTCTCGGCTCTCAAAATGCGAAGAATCGCAAATTCATCCAAACCCTCGAAATTTACCCTCCAGTAAGATTCCTGTATTTTCCGGTGCAGCACTTCAAAAAGTTACCTTCGTTACCACTTCACTCCTCACAGACGATGAACAAATACTTAAGGAAGGAGGTCTCGTCGATGTTTTGATATAATCTATGACTGCGCAAATTTGAAAAAAACATTAACTCGTAAGTGAAAATTTATAAAATGCACTTAACGACAGTAAATTTACTGTACCAATCGGTGTTAAATTTAAAGATTAAATAGATCGAATCGTCAACCGTAAACCTTGATTCATTGATTTCATAATGCATATTTTAACGCACATATCAAGCATAAAATGTTGGATGAATACGTAAAACTCCATTGTGAGATGAATAATATTAATACAATACAATAACAATGATAATAGAACGATAATAATAACACAAAGAGAAAATACCTTAAACTTACATATATATTATAACAGATAGAAGCTCCAATACAATTCAGTGAAACCTTTAGTTCCCTCCGCGAAGATATTGAATACGGATTCAATAAAAATTGTACTGATATACTTGGAAGAAATAACTTAACTTTCAACTAAACACCAGATTAAAATAGTAGTTACCGAAGTATTCCATTTTACAATAACCCCACTTAAATCTACACAATAACAATGTGTTGACGACTAAATCATTCCAAAGGAGAGAGAATGAAAAATTGGAATAAAATAACACTAAAGTCATTTTTACCATTAATTTATTTTGCTAAAAAAATGTATGGGTAATTTTTCAGACGAAATCAACAGTGACAATATATTCCCCGTCTCCTCACTGACTAAAATGTGCATCACACTCTCGTCAACGTAATTTCTAATAATTTCGCCAAATTAGTAGAATTATCGGATGCTAAATTGTGAAAATTATTCGTTAATAATCTTACTCTGTCAAAAATCAGAGTCATTAAAATCATTTGAAAAATTAAACGCGCAACTGATTGCTTCTCCCGTTTAAACTTTTGGAGCACAGATAATGATCGCATAAATTGTGTGATTTAAAATAACAAAGTGGTTGAGGGTAAACTTTACTCACTTATTACCAGTACAAATAATTAATCAAAGGTATGATGAACTGTAACAGCTCAGTTCCTTGAAAATAATAACTTAGATTTTAAACAAATGGACATCATATGATTATAAATCATTAATCGTTGTCATTCTACCCAATTGTTAAATTATATCTCGTATTTATATATATAATGTAAATTCACTAAATAGTCAACACAAACACAGAGACTAAAACATATAAAAGAGGGACTCACTGGTTCTCGAATTTTCGGTGGTGCAACCACCTTTCTCAAGAGGAATTAAGAACAGAACTGAGGCAGAGGGGGGCCCGAAAGCAGTGGTAGGAAGGAGGAGCTTCTCCTTCCTACCACTGCTTTAACTGTAGAAATCTGGCCGGAACACTTTGTGATATCAGTGTTTGTTCCTATTACGAAAAAGGTAAAGGCTATATCATGTGAGGACTACAAAACTATAAGATTGATATCCCATGTAGCTCAGATGTTCTCAGGACCATCAAAAAGGATAGAGAGTAGAGCAAATGATTACTGAGGGGATGATGAGTTTGGGTTTCGGAAGAAGAGAGGCACGCGTGATGCCATTGCAGTAATGGGATCACTAATCGAGAGGAATATAGAACAAAATCAGGACGTATTTGCCTGTTTCTTAGATTTCAAAAAAGCATTTCATAGAGCGAATTGGAAAAAGCTCTAGAGTATACGTATTACAAAAAAATAGGAACAGATTGGTGAGACAGGAGGCTAATCCGCACCTGTATATGTCTCAGACTGCTCAGGTGCGAGTGGGGAACGGAGAATCCGGATGGGCAGTGATAGGAAGAGGCGTAAGACAGGGTTGCCCATTATCACCGGAGCTGTTCAACGTATATGTGGAGAAAATTATTAAAGAGGCATGGAAAAAACTGGAGGTAAGAATAAAAGTCGGAGTGCAATTCCTAAAATCAGTTAGATTTGTTGATGAGCAAGCTCTAATTTGTCAGTCAGCCAATGGGTTGCAAGCATTGGTGAGTGAACTGGAGATCCAGTGCGATAGATATTGGATCGTCACATACGGCATCATATTATGGGAAGGAATGGCGAATGTGCGCGATAGATCGCATACCAGTATTATGGAGAGGAATTCTTTGAGAATGATACTCCGTCTCAGCAAAAATTGCTCCGAGGAGGTTCCCTAGCTTAGATTCCTAGAATTACGGAGTGCAAAAAAGATCGAGGAATAAAATTTTAGAGTAAACATGAAATATTTGAGGAAGAAATACTACGAAATATTGGGAAAAACACAGTAGTTAGAAAACGGGTAAGCCACAAAAGACTTAAAGAGCTCTCACAGAAGAAGAAATACACCAACCACTTCCAAAACGTAAACGGGAGTGACAATAAAAAACGCGGAAAGGCATAACAGCACAACAAAGGTAGATTCGATAAAAAAGCATACATTAGGATAAGCCACACGGGAGGTAATTATTCACAAATGAACTTACACACTCATGTCAATTTTTCCCTCAACTTCACTTCGATCGGAAGAATCCTGCTAGAATGCAGGATAAACTATTAACAAAGGTAATAATAACCTGGGACATATAAACCCTGACACCATGCAGCCTTTATCTTCATGTCTTCCTATTTACCGAGAATTTTGTTTTTCATAAGCATAGGTACGTTAATGTGAACTACGTGTGCTGACGTACTATTGTCTTTCGGCATTGAAATGCGCATTTTAGATAGGTTGAAGGCCCTTTACATGTACTAAACCATGGCACAAAACTTTAAATAATTATTGAGTATAGTCGACGCCTACCTTGCAGAATACACAGAGAGTAAATATGTTTATGTTTATTCTTTCCGGATTTGGTTCCTTTAGACCATTAGCATAACATTTCAATTCCCCCCTGGAATTCGAGTCAAAGGAAGGCGAGAGGAAAAGCATTGGGCGAGGGGAAAATAAACGAACGAGATGAAAAGGATCGCATTTCGAGAAAACAGAATCCAAAGAAGCCCAGGAGGAGACGGGTCGATTGGGCGTACCATATTTCGATTTGTTACGCCAGGGAATGGGCGTCTCGAGGTTCCACAGCAGCGGAACCAACCACCCCTCCCTAAATGAGCTCCGAACCACTCGGAAAACCAAATAACGCGGCCACCTCACCATCCAAACCCGCCCGCCTGGTATACACCCTCTTTGTTTATTTTTTTTCAGACGGGGTTGTTGTGGAGCCTCTCTTCTTCGAACGTGCCTCCGGTGTGCCCTCGCGAAGGGAGTGCTTACAATTGGCATTCCCGAGAGGAGAGCACGGATCCTCGAATGCGGAGAAGCTTCCCTTCCCAGGCTTTTAAGATGATCCGTGGAAGTGAGGTGGAAGGCAATGGCCTCTTCGAGGAGACAGTGGCCTTTGATAAGCGATTCCACTACTTTCATAACTTCCCTCTTGTTTCACTTTAAATCATGGCCAAATTAAACTGTTAATCATTGTCTTCTTCTATTCCACCCCACAAGGAAAGTGTGAAATGTGAAGTGTTCATTCATTTCCGGAAAATAGTATAAAACACTAACCACACCTTTGAGGAGACTCCATAGAATTTCTAATTAGGATATGTTAATTCCCTTTTAAAGAAACAGCTGCTAAGTAATGAGACATGGGAAAATTTCTAAATTAAGTGAGAAATATGTAATCCACGGAGATATATATGTCATATCAGGTACGATAAAATTATTACCATAGAAAGCCCTATTATATTACACTGCTACATGTTTACAACAATACCCATAACTGACACAGTTTCAGGGGAAACATGGTGGAAACCTTTCATGAAGAAAAAGACACTTTGCTTTTCCACATAGAATTTTTTTTATTCCGAACTAAGTTTCGTTAGAGCGTAGCCTGAAGATGTTATGCTGCGACGAAACGTATGCTGTAATAAAAAGAAATTCTGTGTGGAAAAGCAAAGTGTCTTCTTTAATCAGTATTCATAAATGTTAATAATGACACGGGAAACTGATAAATATGAATACGTATCACCATGGTGTGAACATATTGAAAAATGTAAAGCATTACTTCCAACCATACTGATATCACCTTGTTTCATGTAAACTCCATAAAAGTATTTTTCATTACAGCCATTCGTGCAACACGTCTAAACGTTTATATGCCCTCTTTATTGCACCTCCTGCTTTTTACAAAGAAAAATACGTGATAATTGTTTTAATACAGCCAATTTGGAAAATTTGAAATAAAATATTTTTTTGTTTATAATTCCTCTTTCATCATGTAATATACGCTGGTATTTTTAAGATTCCTTCCATTTATATACAATAGAGAATGAAATGTTATATAATGTATGTATTCAACTTTTGTATTCTCTTTACCCCTTATGTAATTATTTAGCCTTGTTCAGGAGGAGTTAATGCAAGCGTTTGATCCGACAAAGGCTAAATATATGAATTATCATTTATCAACGCCAAACTAGTCATTCACTGAAGAAAATCATCATTATTTACCGTTAATACAACTAATAGTAACTCTTAACGCATATAATGTTTTAGTGACTTTGCCGTAAGAATTACGAAGTGCTCACAGTTACTTACTCATTACCATATTTCCAATTTAAAAATCCATACAAATGATGCAATTCCATTATTTCAAGAGGAGATTATATCTATCTTCCAGTATTTGTGGGTAAAATTAGGTTTTCATTCATTTAAGTATTACGAATAAAAATTCCAGGAAATCGGTGTAAACATTTGAAAATATTATGCAAATAATTAAGCAGTAAACAAAGTGCATTGAGCCAAGTAATCATCAAAAGGATATTAAAATAAAAAAAAATTAAGGTAGTTATAAATTTAGTTTTTCCTGAAAACTTGAAAGCCTAGGCAAAAGAATTTTTCTCTCACACACGAGAAGTATCAATGACACTGATTGTATTTTCCTATAGTTTAAGCTAAACTTTTGAATAAAATGACTCCATGAAATATTTTTAGGAAATAAAATTTTTGCATCTAGTGGAATAAGCAAACCTTGTAAATTAATGTTAATTTAATGGTAATTAAAGCAATTTTGTCCAGAAAAATAAGCAGGACATGCTTTTCACATCAAGACTATGGCACACTCTTTAATATCATGCAAAATTTTTCAATTAGCAACGGGCACCACATCACAAACGGATTTCATGGAGTATAAGGCACCCTCTACCCCTCCGTGAAGTGGGAAAGAAAAATTAATATCTCACTGGAGGAAATGTAAGAGTATATTCAGATGATAAAATTTTTGTATCCACTAAAAATATTTCCAGTATTAAGATAATTTAAATAACAGACTAGTTGGTGATACTAGTTTCGTTGCCGCTAAAATGATAACATCGGCAAAAAATTAGGTAAGTCTACTGACTACCACAGGCAATGATCCTTTCTTGCCTACTCACAGAGTTAACCACTCAAGTTACTCACTGGACTAATTATTCATGTGGCATGAAGAATGATCCGCAGTGAACAAATAATATATTCGAGCTGGAGATAAGACCAATAAGATCAATTTGTATTATTTTTTAAAAATTAGGTTTAGACAGTAATTGTTCTTTGTCTTATTCTCAAAAACAATTTACGCTAGAGATTAACCGCCTAGTATTTGTTTATAGTACAATAGCTTTCTTATATGGATGGTCAGAAATATTTGCCATGCATTTCAAAAGTGACCAAACTAATACGAAATTACATCTATCTCTGACCTTTAAGGATGGCCAGGATATTCTGCAGAGGTTTCTACATCATGAACTCATGTATGTTAGTGTTACTCCAAGCAGGTCTTTTACCTGTTCCGAGTTGTTTATGAATTTAAATTGGGACTACAAGGTATTCTATATAAACTGAATTAACAAATTGGATGCAAAAAATTGTGTTGAGCCTTCACAAGCCACAAAGGTTTTCCTAATTAAATCATTAATTTTTTTCTAATTCGATAACATCTGATCTTCTTTATTTGCAAGAAAACCAAAACTCGCAGTCAGAGCATAACCGTTTACTACACCACCACCTTTTGATAGAGAAGAGGCATTCATCCCGCGGATAAATTAATTGAACCAACGTTGTGGAATTTAAAGCAGGGGCCCGGTGGTGGGTTTCTACTACCACGAAACCGACCATTTCCCCTTGTTTGGAACCTGGTCCGCTGGTTCGGGGTGGAATGGCCAACGAGGATCACTCAGGAAAGCATTGGTTGCGTGAGACTGATTCAGTACTGGACAAAACACACCCCTCGTCTCCGAGGAGTCGGAGAACGGTCAAAAAGCACGAAGGAGCGATGTGATTTAAAGGGGAGGGCATTCCTCAAAATTCCAACTCCGTAGTCGTTGAGATAAATGTGAGGTAAATGGAGCAGAAAGGGAACGGAATGCGAGAAGAAAATACGGATAAGTTAAAGAAAATATGTACGTGATTTCGTACAAAAAACGAAGTGCAATATTTCTAAGGACAATATTTAAAAATATTTCTGTGATAAGATCATCATCCCACTTTTAAATTATTTACGGTTGATGAAAACAAATTTTTATAGCGTTTCCATTCCGAACGTTAAGAATGTACCTCATTGTAACTGTACGTGGTTGCCAGCAAATTTGAGTGATTTTATCATCGGTGGAAAGAAAAATTAAAGGGACCTAGCACCCTTGGGCCTTCGATTTTATGAAAGCTAATTAGAGTTTGAGAAATAATCGCTACGATTAATCAATTTCTAGTGTCGTTGTTAAAAAAATTGCATCAAACAGCTTGGTTAATTCCACAAACAGATATATGCCATAGAGATGCAAATTATGGTGCCTTTTCAGTGAACCATTTTTAAAACTCATATCTTTAATAATTTCAATAATGTCACCAAGGACGGAAAAAATAAATAACTACCCGATTTGTCTAGGGTTTAACATACTCTCAATATATAATCTCATGGCCGAGGGTGTGAATATTACCTCTCAACAAATGTATCCGTCATCATATGTATATTTATTTAAAATATTATTAGTTTACCAAGCGTTTATATGCACCGATATTAATTCTTAAAATATATTTTTTTACTTTTGCCATCCGGGTTATCTAGTTATAAAGAGATATAGTCAGTTTAATGACCTAGAGATCGCGGGTTTGAATCTGGACGTCAATGATAATACCTATTATGATAATATATTTTGCGCACTATAAGAGCCATATCTGATTTATGTATCCAAAATAACACGAATTATTAAAGTTAATCGCATTTTTATAGCCATTTTCACTTCTAGAATATAATAGGCGTATTTACCAGTCAGATTTGCCAATCAACTACGATAAGTCAGATGACACTGGATTAAATATGATGTACTGGTACCGCATATTATGATTTACTTTTCAGAAGAAAATCAAGAGACTAGATATCGCTTGCTGGCTCGCACGGATGTCGTGAATTTTAATTTCACTTCGGATCAGTGCGTTACCTTTTCGTGGATATGGATTTTCTATTAATGAAAAAGTGGCACGTAGGGACCTACGTTTGAGATTTGGTAGATACGAAGGTTAGATAGATTCTTGGAACGATCTGTAAATTGCCTGACCTGGAGCCAAACAATCTCCGAGTAGAAAATCTAATCAATAAAATGATCTTAGCCTTCTGATCGCCTAAAAGCCGCCAAAAATTTCCGACGAAAACACTCATGTAAGACTAAGTCTCACATTAACTTCGGTTTTATTAAAAATAATTAATGCAAAATCATAGATAACAAAGTGAAAGAAGAAAAATGCAGTGTATTACAAAAAACAAAAGTATCACCTTTCCACCTATCGCTAAAAATTTAGTTTTTTTTGTAAAAAATGCACCTTTTAACATTTAAAAATGTGGGGATTTAAGTCGTTTTTCCACACGAAAAACTTTTAGAAATAATGTTTAAAAACAGTTTTCTGTAACTTTTTGAACTTTTCGGCGAAAAATTTCAGATTAATACTGAAAATACATACAATGCTATGGTTAATAATGAGATGAGAAAACGTCTATAAAAAATTGGCAAATGATGCGATACTTAAATTCTATTTAGTGATGTTTCAGTTAGTGCTAACGCTAGAATTTCAAAGCTAATTTTCTTTCCAATTGTCATAGGTGATTCGCAGATTTGAATAGAATAATTAAGCAGATTAAGATTTCCACCAGTGGTAAATGGACAATCATTTCACTCATGTTTAAAAATAGCAGCGTAAATCAACCAATAGAATGCCAAAAAGTTATTCATATGCATAAGAAAATAATTTAAGTAAGTGGAGAGATGAGGAAAAAGTTTAGTTTTCCCCTCCAAAATGAAATGTTATCTCTGGGACATTCGTAAAATTGGCATAAAACTGCAAAAATTTTACTTCTTTCCATGACTGTTTAGTAAGTCCATATGCAACTCATACTGACACAAAAAATTCCCTCCTAAAATGTGTTAAAAACCGATTTATCTAGCACAACTCTGAACTGCTTGAGTTTTCCATGGATTACCGGCTTTCCAGGATTTCCCAATCTCTGATTCTTGGGAGAAATTGTTTTAATATCAGGTAAACGAACAAGTAAAAGAATAAAACAACGGACATGTTTGTTTTTTATTCTTCTTTTTTTCAGAAAAAAAATTTTCCGAGCTTAAGTGAAAAAAACAGGTGAATCGCTGCGAGGCTCAAGAAAGAAAAGAGAGATGGGAGGAGGTGGAGATAGAAAAGAAAGAATGAAGAAAATGGAAAAAAAGAAGAGATTGGGAGAGAAGCGGGGAGAATGTTAAGGCAACCTGTCCGCTTGCTCCTCCGCTGTGTTCCGGCAAGATAAATGTCCCAAAACTAACCCAGAGTTGCCCAGCTAGGGGTCAATATAAAAGGCATCCTTCTCCAGCCCTTCTCAAACTCTTATAACCCCCACCACCCCACTCCTGCTCCCCGCACCGACCTCACTCCTCCCGCACCCTTTTCGACCACACACTCTTCCAATACCTCCCACTCACATCCATTTCCCTCCTCCCATCCTCTATACATCCAATCCCGGAACATCCCAGACCAACCCATTAAACACCGAGGAGTCTCCCCAGCCCCCCTCTCCTCACTCCCACCATACCCTACCACACCCCAGGAAGGACATCTATACGACCGCTGCCAAAATACACTTCCGCTTCGCTTACGGGAAGAAAATAGGTAAAACAAAACTTCGGCGTTCGGAAGGGGGGGGAGAGTGGACGACAGCAAGCAGTGAGACACCCAAAGGTCAACACCAGGCGATGCCTTTAGGTATACTACAGTCACACACACACACACCCCAGGTTCCCAGAAACCCCCCTCACCCGTACTACTACTCCGATCCATTCCGACCCTGCGTCCCTAGTTCCCTTATTCCTGGAGTCACTCCGACCCACTCTCATCCCCAAACTTCCTCCCCCACCCCACCACGTTCTCTTCCCTCTACCGTCTCTCACCCCTTGACGGCAGCGCCATGGGACCGTTCGTGAGCCCGCCCACCTGTCTTCTCCTGCTCTTAATGCCCCACCTCGTGAACGCGGAACACGAGAAGAGGCGAGGCACACGGCCGGAATGAGCGGATGTCCAGCACGCTCGTCTTCTGCCATCCCCCCCTTCCCCAGCCCACTCTCCACGCTCTCACCCCAATTACATGTCCAGTATGCATACCAAGGGACCGCGGGATTACGTATTCCATATAAAGTTCAAAGTGGCTCGTCGAGGTTTTGAGTAATCCCTCTCCGCAAACCTCTCCCACTCTCTCTTTCTCTCTCTCTCTCTCCCTCTCCGGCCTTATACATACATCTAGGCTCATGTATAGACTCCTGGGCTCTCCTCTTCTCGTCCCTTCGGGCTGTGTCGGAGGCGGGGTGGAGGATTGGAAGTGTGGTCCCGGGGAAGTGGGAGTGAGGAGGAAGAGCGGCCGTTGCCGGAGGC
Source organism: Hetaerina titia (assembly GCA_037158775.1). NCBI lineage: Eukaryota > Metazoa > Arthropoda > Insecta > Odonata > Calopterygidae > Hetaerina > Hetaerina titia. The sequence goes on from CM073774.1 coordinate 63,740,798, forward strand.
GGGGGTCTATCCCTTTTACCGCGCGGTTGTGTGCTTTTACACGAAATTACATATTCATCAGACTCCGAGGTGACTTATTTATTTTTGTTAATGCGTGTGACACAGGGTCCCTCTGGTCGGCGGCGGCTCGATTCGAGGAAAGGGAATTTGAGGGGCGGGACACCCACGTCTCCGGCTTCTGCGGTGTCTGTGACACCTGCTCCTCCAAGCTGAGAAACTTTACAAATCCAGTCGTTTTTTTTTTCAAATCACCCCCTCCCACCATGCCCGAGGGTTTAAAAGAGTCTCAGAGACACTCTGCATTCCCACCCGTCTATGTTTACGACGGTGTTTAGTTTAAGCGTATGACGAAGTTAGAGCTTTTTATGGCCAATGAATGCGTCTGCCTAAATATTTTCATGTGCCTGAATTCAAAAGTCTCGGTGCTAAATACGTCCAACCTATTCGTACCGATGAATTTGAATGTAAGCTCAAAATATAGGCTCTTTGGTCGTCGACAAATATAAAATATGAAAGAGCAAGCTGTAAAACGTTACTTAATTGCTCTAAAAAATAATTTCAAAATACAGGAATAAATTTTTGAAGCTAAGCGATAAAAAAGAAAATTAGTTTTTCTTGTGATTCGGTAAACCTTTTGCCGTCAACAACATCACTACTATAATAATTACCTGCGAGAAAATTAGGTGAATAATTCACATTCCTCAAATGTTTACACCCCCATCCGTAACGCTACATTCAACTGATACCGTAACTAAATGCATTTGCATCCTTATCTCAAAAGGTTCCAAGAGTAAAACTGTACAAATGCCTACGAAATACCTAAAATCTAAGAAAGGAAGAAACAACATGCATAACCTGCAAACCAAACCCCAAAAAACAACATGGAATTTAAAATGCAGAGAAAGTTCAAGAAAAAAGACAGTATATTTAGATTCAGCTTGAGAAATTAGTCAAAAGTTAGCTCAAGAATGCGTCCACTGCTCCAGTGTAAACATTTAGAATAATCATATTAAAGTCTACACACCTATAGGAGGGAGAATATATTTAAAGAAGAGCAACAGAAGAGCAGATAAGGCCTTTCTCAACTTCTCAGATTCAAAATGCTTAGATAATACCGCCCAGGAATTAATAATTTTATTCGAACACATTTTGGGGCAGAAAGACAGATTAGTCGGTATATCATTCAGCTACTTCCTGGAAGATCATCCGTTAAAATCTGGTTAATGCATCTGGGTGTCCCGCAAATTCAAGGAGAGGTGATTTTCTAAAATTTTACATCTTGTTACAGAAATCAAAGGCGACACAAAGGAAGGACTCACTAATCCAAGATGAGCCAATTCCGTACGCCGCAGAAATTAATGCTAGATTAGCTTTACTTTCATCTATAGAAATTAAACCTTGCGCTGCCTAATGGTGGAGAAATAAAGAGTGGTGGTCAATAGCAGACATCACGATAAAATATTGAAATTATGGAAAAAGAATGCAGATATAATACTTGCATACTACTTAAAATTAAGCTAGCACAAATAGGTCAATCGGTGTGAAAGGCAAACCTGCATCACTGCAAGATAAGGTCGGCTAAAGGAAAGGAGTGTTAAGTAAGAAGAATAAGGAAGAGAAAAAAGGATGCGTCAGTAGTAGCCACTCTTCGAAAGAGAAGTGTAAATGGGCCATATGATTTGATTCAGAGTTCGACTGACTGTGCACCTAATACCTATGCTCTATAAAGGTTTGGTCTACAATAGTTTCATGAGCGGAATCAAACGACGACCTTCAGCAACTGAGATAGGGGAATATTTAGGTTTGTGACACTTGCGTTTTAAGACTCCCTTTTGAACAAATCATCATCAAATTGCGTGATATTACATATGAGAAAATATTCCTTTATATGTGATCAGGTGAGGTACTGGTGATAAGATGAGATGGATAAGGACTCATTTTTCCGGAGTATAACTCATGACTAACAATCACTGATAGGGGAAAAATAGCACAACGATTTACATATTCTCTTATCATAAGCTTTCTTTCCTTTTTCATGGCCAGAATCCCAATACTATCTGTCACAAGCTGAGAATTTTACGGTGCAGATGTGAACATTTGGAACCTCTCACCCAATTCGTCGTATTAACTTGTATCAGCCTCGTTACCGATTTCGCTCCAAATTCTAAAGTAATTTAAACATGCTATATCCTTAACTGCTCGGATAGAAGCATAACATTTTAAATCTTTTCCCATATATTTGCCTCATATAGCCTTTCAATACGATAAATATGTTATAAAACACGAATTCCTTTCGAAATTAAAAAAATTAATCGTACAGCCAATTTCAGTAAAAATACGAGTATTCGCACTTGTAATTACTGGAAGATACTTCCGCATCACCGAGAGTTTCCACAAGAAGGAAAATCCAGATGAGTGCGCTAAGGACTAGCCACGCCAACAAACACGACTATATGGTATCAACTGCCGCAGTGGAGTTCACAGAACCGGCTACATTAATTCCATTTGAAAGGCAACGCTAACGATCCCATTAGTTTCCTCAGAAGTATCAGTCTTGCATCTGCAAATATTACGTATTCATTCCGGAGACATATTTCGGCAGTAAATTAACCCCAAATCAGAAATTCGTATGAGAACTACTGGGAGGAAAAATGGATGAAATTAAGGGAGCGAGATGAAACCTGAGATCATTAGGATTGATTGGGAAGTTTGAAAATAAAAATATCATATTTATCGGGCTGTGATTAAGCATCTGTGAGATAGAATAAGTCAGATGAGACATTTTCTCCTATACAATACATTGAAAAAGTATGCAGATTAGATTATATAGGCATCATGCTGAAAGAAGAATAACTTAAAAGAGTGAACATGTGGTGGAAGTTAGCGATAGGATTCTGATGAGCGAATCAGGTGAATCTACCGATTTCGTGATTTTTTAGTCCCATATGCCTATTTACACCAGTAGAAAAAAAGAAAACAGACTATGTTTTGACAAAAATTTAATAATCATTTCTAAGAAATCCTCAGAAAGACTAACTTGAAGAGGGAAATGAAATGAGCGAAATAGGGCTCTTTGAATTAGGAAATCAAGTGCCAAAAATGAAAGGCTGGTGCAGTTGGCAAAAGAATGAACGGGACGAGAAGTAAATTCATACAATGCACAGCAACTTCGAAGTCATAATTGAAATAATACCCTGGGCAACTTTAAAAATGAGCTGATCTCTTCGCGTAGGTTTAATTTCGTTGAAAGTCGATGCTTTCTACTCCTAAAAAAATTACAAGTCGATAATGTACCGACGCTTTTTACTAACCCTTACTGAAAACCATTAAATTTCCGCCTATCGTAACCAGTTGTTCCCTCTAACGACAAATACAAAAATACCGTCATTATTAGGAATTTAGAAAGATATATATCAACAAACAATGTGGCTAACAATAGAGAGTGCAAAGTGAAAATAACTGTTATTAATTTATAAGTTAACAGTTTCAGGCTTAACTTTGTGGAATTCCTTCATGATGAGGGCAAAAATAAGAGAAACTTTACACTTCCACAAACTTTTAATGTTCTACGACCAAGATTGCGATGCTACGAATCATTATACGATGATGCGCAGCATCGAAACCATGGTCGTAGAACATATAAAGTGTGTGGAAGTGTAAAATTTCCCTTATTTTTTACCCTCGTCGTTATTAATTTACTTAAAATAAAGGCCTTTTTAATACAAACGTTAAAAAGGCTCTCAATCAAATGGGTTGCTGACCCCAAAGGTCCGACGTTTGGGCTTTCAAACCAGTTAGGCTGTTCACGTACCACTCACTGGTTCTAAAAAGGGTACTACGAAAGTAGTTACTTATATCAGGAAAAGTCATAAAGATATCTCAGACTTTTAGGCTTTCGTTTGGTGTAACGTAACTATACATCTTTTAAGTCCAATTTGCTCATACAAGTCTTTTTTAGAGCAAAAAAGTTTATTTATAAACAAAGGGAGTTTTATTTTCGTAAAACTAGTTTCAACGCTTAGACGTCCAGAAAAGAATTTAATTTCAATGCCTACTGTCTAGACAAGCTGAGTCAAGAGTTTAGAGAAAAATGATGAGTGATCCAAATTGAAATTGTGAATCCCAAAGGAAATAAAACGCGATAGTTCCAGTAGGGAGTATGCTGATTTTAAGCTTTCCGTATCTCATAAATAAAACAATGAAATTGGTTACGGAAGAGATGAAGGTACAGCTGTGCAGCCATTTCTAGGCACTAGAGTTGTCAACGAAGGCACTACGGGTATCAAATTAGCTGAATACTAAAATGGAGAGAGGAAATATTTATCACGGGATTAATCTCAACGATGATGTTTCTGTTTTGAATAGAAAATAGTTAGGTAAATTCTACCTTGCCAGGGAATTATTCGCATTAATAAAATTGCGCATTTCTGGATAAAAAATTATTTTGTATACATTTTCGCATAAGCTCACGTCACTCATGTTACCGAAAATATCAGAAATAAAGAAAAAAATTGTGTAACAATGGTACTAACCAAATGATAGTGGTTGCCTACTCAAAATCGATGGCCAAGTAATGAAAAAGCCTTGAATCTAGGCATCTCTATGGAGTACAAAGAAATGCATCTGGTATCTGTGGTTGCTCGCCAATTAACATGTGATGACATTTTCGTGACTCATATCGTGCCGATTAAGCTAACAAGGATTAGCTAACGTCGCCTCAAAACATGGAACCAAGGATTATATATCTAAGAAACAGGAGTTAATACAATGCAATGAAACTACCGTAAAGCGACCTTAATAATATTACACTGAATATTAGAAGGGTCTGGCTCGTCCCCCTTGACTTTTCAAAATGAAAAAAACCCCATCTTAATTAACTTCCCTCACAGCCGGTAAGGCTCTGTTTCACACTTTTAAACTAGATACCAGGGACGACCTAATAAGCAATACATCCTTGTATGCCTTACGTATATTATCTGTTTCCCAATCACCTATCTTATTTGCTTTCCCACTTATTTTTTTCATTTTCCAAAGCTCGATGCCACAGAGAAGACGTGTAGCAGTACCTATGAGCGAGGGTCACTGACTGGAGATCGATCTCAAACACTTTCTTAAAGATACAACACTTCAAGACACACATCCCTAAAAGCAACGGAACTTGGGAACGGAGTCATAATTACCACTGGTCATCTTTTAGTTCACAGCAGCTCCCAAATTTAAATCATTCCCTGTAAATCTCTTCATTCTCCCACAGCTTTTTTTGCTGAATCTGACATTCCATCATCAGTTTACGTAGTTTATCAGCCCTTCTTAGCCTTCCTCAGTAGTCTTTCACATCTATATTTCTTTAGTATAGTCTTTAGTAATCTATCATTTGTTCGGTATGCTAAGCATTGTTCTTAAACTCCATCGGAATTTATCTGTTAATATGGATATAACAGATTAAACTGTATGCAATATTGGAATCATATTCTCTAGAATGACTTATTAGTCCCAAGAATGTTTTGTCGGTCCTTAAAACCCTACTACTGCATGTTTACGACACAGTAAACCCAATTTAAACCCTGAAAATGTAGTCTACTTCATTATCTTCATTAACACTATATTATACTTTCAGAACTCAGGTGTTCGATTCTTTTCCATCATAAACGTTTTCTGAATACTACACTTAAAATCGAATACACAATCAACATTAAATTTCTCTACTGCATTTAATCAATCAATCCTAATCAATGTCAATCATCAATTCACATTATTTTCCAAAATTAATTATATGCCGCTATCCAGATATGCATTTATAGTTGTTTCTACAGTTATTAAATATATTGTTTCACGGTTAGGCGCACTTTATTAATGCATGACAAGCCTTTGCTGCGTATATTAATAGATGGGTTTTCTTCCATTCTTATCTGAATTTGCTAGCTATATTTATGGTCTCGTTTTCCCACCATTTAGAATATTTTTCACTATTCTTAAGACGGGAGATGGACAGTAAAAATTTCACCTATACGTGATAATAATTGAAGTGGTATCCTCAATGTATTTAATATCATTGCATTGGACTCCTGGACAAATTTATTTAATTATTAAGTAAAAGGAAGTCGATGCACAATAATGACATCGCTATTCTCTGAACGCAATTAATGCTGTTATTAAGGATCTTTGCAAAATTGTTTTCCCGCACTCATTTTAAGTTCCTACTCATTTGGATTACTCATCCAAATGGCTAACTAATGTGTGCGAAATTAATCGAAAGAAAATTTTCTCAGATTTCTTTAATTATCAGAGAGTTATTTCTGATGTCATCTTCTTTTTTCCTTCAATGTAATAAACATAATTCTTTCATGAATCTTTAAGATATTTCGTTCCCATAGGATTCGTTCAAACTATTTCTACAGAGTAAGCGACTACCCCAGAGGAGAGAAAATTATAATTAAGGAATAATTTTGAATGAAAAGTCAATATTTTTCAAGTGGTATCTTATTGCTTACAGCAATAACCAATACTCAGACTAAAATTTACCAATCTAGGGGAAATAAATTACATACCAAATGTTAAAATCATAATTAAGTGCGATGTTAGTAAAAGCAGTAACAAGTTTTTTTACGTTCGCTTGAATTATTTCTCTAGTGCAATTTCATCTTGGTGGTGGTATTTCCCGAATCGATGCTTAATTTCAGTAACTTTTCTGGAGACTTGAGTAAATTTTCCGAAATTTCAAACCATTTTTGAAAAACATTCCGAGGTGTTGTCAACAATGTGGTGGCCTCCCTCAACATCTTTCACATCACAATTCTAAAAGTCAGGGCCTAAATTCCCTCTCAGATGGATTAAAAACTCGAAATGAAACATGATATCCAGGGCTCAGTGCGTGCACTCACACAAACTCACACATACACACACACACATCGCCGAACGGATGCCATCGTCTTCCTCGACACGTCGGGAGTCCCGGCTTGTGGACAACCCGGCACGGAGTGAACACCGGCGTCCAAACACATCCCATTCCCGGATTTTAGATTTTTGATCGTCGGTGACGCCGATCTCCGCGGAGGCGTCCGCTTCCTTCCTCCGTCTTCCTCCAACAACCCTCCGCCCACCGATAACGCATCCTCCCCGAAACCCCAACAGCTCCCGTATCGTTGCCCAAATATGGACAAGGCCGAACCTCCCTCCCCCCCACTCCCAGCCCGTGAACGCGCAATCACCAGAATCGTGTCGTGGGCAAACAAGCTTCCGTTTGCGTGGAACTGCTGAGATTGTTTGGAACCCCGATGACAAATTACATCCCCGCACTCGGCACAGCCTTGATTATTGAATGATTGATTCTGTTGTCACGTCAACGGGGGACGGTTTGCGCTCCCTTCCTGCCCCTCTCTGGCACTCCGCAGAGTACTCTCGGCTCTCATGTGAATGTTTTCGTTAACCATGAGAAGGATAAGAGACCCATGCTCGGAAGGTGCATGTACATTTGGAGCTCATCAATTTTATTCCCCGTCGTTCGGCTCGAGAACCCAAAAGAATTAATTTCCTTTTAACTGGTACCGAAAAGCATGCCAAAATCATTCTGAGTAGCCTAGATAACGGCACAGTTTTGCACACGACATTTGACAGTTTTTCCTAAGTAATGGCGTACTACCATTGATATGAGTTCATTAGATTGAAAGATTTTTTTTGGCCTTAACATGGACTAGGGAAACAAAAACTTTCATAGAATTTTACAAAAAAGCCCATTACATGATAATTATTTTTGCAAAGCGGGAATCAACGAATGCATGTGAAATTGTTTCATCAATGTACCCGTACATTACGCTTTGTTCAATTCGTTATTATCCACGAGAGGCTCTTTTAATACTACATTTAGCATACATTAGCATTTCAATTGATTTAAACATGCGGAAAATTATTTCAGCTCTTTTTGATCTTTCTTGTTACAACACTTCAAGCCATCCCTACATTTCAATCAGTAGAGCATTGAGGGTAAAAATTTCAATAGGAAAGTAATAATTGTGTCAATTTATAATTCCGAGTGAGGTAGTAATTGCTCCAATATAATTTTGAAATTCATTTGTATTTATCATTAAGGCATACTATCGTATATCATCAAGCCAGTCTCATTCGTTTTCCTGAATTACAAAAAGAAACTTTTGCCCCACATTTTGAGTTGGAAAACGGAAAATTTCTCTCATTTATTAGCAAACACATTTCTTTCTCTGATTTCATTATTTAAATTACATTTATGCAGCACTGACCATTTCTGTACCAGGATTGCTTCTTGTGAGAAATAATCCATCGCATCTCTGAAAACTGTCATAAATATGGACTATACGTACATTTTCTCTATAAATAAGCTTAGAATTTTAGCGTGAGGTATGGTCGTAATTCGCTCCAATCTTCGTATTCTACGTATTTTTAAATTAGCAGATATGATATATGGATATTACTACCGATGTAAATACAGCAATAAGGTATGAACTATACTTAGAAAGTTTTCAAATTTTACCACTAGTTGGTATTAATAGTGTTTGCTTTATTTAAATTTCAAATCAAAATTATGTTTGCATTGGTTAAATTATTAATATACATGGTTATGACACGCGGAAAAAACTCACAACAGAAAAATTCACCATTTCCTGAAAACTTCTCCAAAAAGCCAAGAAAGTAACTCAAGATATAAATTTCTAAATTCTTAAACCATTTCCTTTGAATATAAAAATACTATTGTTTACTTTTACAGTGGATCCATCTCATCATCTTCACGTAAACAGCTTTTACTTTCCTGAAGAATTCTTTGCGACGTAGTTTAGGGTCACTATCATGAAAAAAAATACAGTTAACATTCCTGTTCTTGATGGGTGAAGTTCTATGACCAATATAGAAATTTTATTATGATGACTTGTAATAAAAGAGAAACGTAACATTTTCAAATTCAATTAAAATATATTTTGAGAGTTGTCCTCAATAAACCATAAGAATATAATATTATAACAGTTCGAAAAGTCATTCCTCTTCACTTCAGCATTGCGTTAGTTTCCCCAAACAATTAATCTTCGTCTAATGTTGGTTTCGAGTTTTTTTAATACTCCTTTTCATTAAGGAGCTACGTATATAACTCTTTTTGTTACCGAACGACCTCATCTCTTAATACTATTTATAACCCATAATCTATTCAAAGTTTTCAGGAAGAGAAAAAAATTCTTTACGTAGCTAGAAAGTAACTATCCTAAAAATTTTCGCTTATCTATACTCAAATAAGGGATATTTCGCCAGGGATAACAAGTCCTCGACAAAAGCCGTTTCGCCGAATTACCCATCGAGATGAAATCCCCGTTGAACGCAGAATCGTTAATGTATCTTCAAAGAAGAAGACGTAGTGACGGAAAGTACCGATGCTCAGAAATCCACTATCGTTCCAGAGATCCCTTCAGGAAATCCGTCTAGTCCTCCATCATCCCTTCTTTATCTATTTCCTCCACGTCCGTATACAAGTATCCCATTCCCATCCAGAACCGCACAGTGAGCGGGCCATCAAGAACGATAAAATTGGACGCACAATGTTTGCAAGTGGGTGGAGTGACAATCCATTGGTTTCAGCAGGGCGGAAGAATTACGGGACGAGTTGAATGAGAGTGATTTAAAATGTGAAGAGACACTTTGGGGCGAGCCCAAATTAAATAAAAATAAGAGGAACTTGTCCTGATAACCATAATACTTCGTCAAAATCATAAGTAAGGGAGTGCTAATACCTGTAAATACTTTGGGAATTCACGTGGATTCTACACCAATCTTGTATCTTGCCAGTTTTAAACAAAGAAAGATTTTCTCTAGAAATGCATTAAAAAATCAAATCTAAGGAACAGTTTTGAAAGAATTAATTTCCGTTCTTATGAAAAGGAATTGAATCAAGTTAGCCAAAAATAAGAAAGGTGTGGCAGAATAGGTGATTTCAAAACTTTTGAAAATTGGGGATTTGACATTTTCGAGAATGAATGCAGCATCTATTAAACGTATTTATGCGATAAAATTTACGGTGTCACGCACATGTTGTGGGATAACTAAACAAATGTAAGAATACGATTTCCAAAACGTACATGTTTTGCGAATACAAGGTTTCCATCAATATGTTCTTTTTATGCCTTTCGGTGAATAAAATATTTTATTTAATACGAAATATTTGTGGTATTACTAGAGGTTATAATATTCTGTTCTCAGTTTTAAAATCACTAAATGATCTCTTACATGCTTTTATTTTGTCATGCTCTTACAATTTTTATTTCTTAGACAATCGGTTTTTAAGGCAGAGGTACTAAAATTATGCTCAGGTTAGAATGAAAAAATCAACATCCCTGTAGGAAACGTCTTCGTATAGTGGAAGGGTTTTCTCTTTTTCATTTCCCCAGAACTTTGCCGGAGGAGGTAACGATTATTGCTCCTCGTAGGATTACCAACGCTAGATTTATTGAAAGGAATAGCCAGATAAAAGATAACCCTACTCTAAGTGGGGTATGACCTCAATAGGATGTCTGTTTAAGTGTTGATATAACGCATGAATTATCATTAAGAAAGGAATGCTCAGATCGCCTAATTTATTTTTAGACGTCAGCATGACTGATGTAATCAATTGTGTATCCTTGCAACTATAAGTTATGTAAAAGACAATTTTAACAGAAAATATCCCAGTTATTATTTTGCTTTTGACTTTTAGGACGTAATGAGAAAATAACAGGGAGAACTAAAAGACATAATGCCGTATGGTATGGTGGATGATTACTGATCGAAAAGAAACAAAAAATATGGATATGTAGTCGAAGGTAATTATCGGATTACTTTCATCCATGAACAAATAAAACTGTGAATTTTATGGCTACAGGACACTAAACCCCCCCCCCCAATACTTCCCACCTAACAAAAAATAGTTAAATTGGATTGAAAAGCAAATATATGTTTTCAATTAAAAGGACGAGTTTTAGCTAAAAAAAATGCGTCCTTAGCGTTTACATTAGAGGAAAGATAATGCGTAGTAAATCAACAGGAAAAGATGGTTCATTTTTAAATTGATTCCCTCGTGAATGAAATAAATCATGCGGCTTTGAGAATAATCTAATAGAAACGAAAATACTAGATTCTTTATAGGTAAATTTCCCATAGTGGCTTCCCAACCAGAGGGCCCAGCTTCAAATCCTGGATGCAGCAGATACTTTTCAGGATTATCTCCATCTCTACTTGAGGTGTTTTGTGGAAAGCACTTGGGTGAGTACGCCGTCTGTCGGATATGACGTTAAACTACGGACGCTATGCTCTATAAGCTAATGACGACGCCGAGTTTCTCTCCAATCTTCCTCCTTTACCATCCATCACTAATGGCGCAAATCACCCCAGCTGTTGGTCCCCGACCATAAATCTACTACTACTAATGTAAAAATTCGTATTAATGTCCTGTTCCGAAAATGATTTAAGTTTTACAAAATATCCACATCGTACTGTTTATTTTGCAGAATATCTATCGCTATATTAATATTGCATTATTAAGTTATTATTTTATTACCGCAAGTCAATACTGAAAATTTCCAGCAATAAACATTCAAAAATTTTCCCGAAAAATCTCCTAACGCATATTTCAGTTTCAAAAAAAATTCTAATTCATTTCGTTTAGAAATTGATAAAAAATAAAATGGAAACGATATAGATTAAGATAAAAATTAATTTGAGCGAGTTTTCAAAAATCAAGCTATTTATTATTGAAACCATTTATATAAATGTGGGAAAACTTTCATGTTCAGCTTCATTACGTGGAGCATGTTCGAGTAATTTCCAAGCATTCAAAAAATAGAGACCAACTTTATACTCTCCCTTATTGTTCTCTGGAGAATAACACACCCGTTACAGTAGAAAATGATCCGAAGTTATATCAAACGCGAACGAAAATGCTGCTTGGATGTTCCTTCCTCTCTTTCAAACCCTAGCGTAGAAAAAAGCTCTTTCCCTCCGAATACGGTCATCACATAAAGGTGGCTCGGCCACCAAACAAACCGCTTTTCAACGACGAGGAGGCTGGGCGGAGAAAGGATACGACGGCGTGCGAGGGGCGCGGGAGGGTGAACCACGTCGAATTCACACCCTCGAAACTGCAGAGGAAAGATTCGAAGGCTGCGGGAAGGGCCGTTAACAAGTGTTCGACGCGAGGGAGAGAGAAAGAGTCAGAGGGAACGTAGTTCTCTTTTTTGAAGGTCGAAGGAGAAAACACTCGACCGTAATGAGAAGGGTTTCAATATGGTTTCGGCACCAAGGCCTGCCTCGGACTTTCTTCGCCCCGCCGGAGAAGAGGGCTCTCAAACTTATATAAACTTCCCAAACCGCCCAGCCCCTCGCCACGCTCTACCCGCCATCGTTCCCGCTCCACACCCCCGGCACCATTTATTTCCCTTCAACTTCCACCCCCCCCCCCAGCACGCCACAACCCCCTTTCCATTATAACTCTCTTCACTCCCACCGCCCCTTTCCTCCTCCGCGTACACATTCACCTTCTCTCTCCCTTTCGTCCGTTCCATTTGCGGGAGCTGCCATTTGCAATGACACCCGTCCGTCGCAGGGGTGGTTGTCTGTCGCTTGCTGCGGCGACAAAAGGACCACTTCCTTAATGAGATGGTCATCTCGAAAATTTCCCGTCCGTCATACCTCCTCACTCCTCTCTCTCTCTCTTACCTATTCACGCTCCTCCTTTTTCTATTTCCCTTTTGGCCGGACAAATTTCTTCCCGGTTCTTTTCAGGAGAGGAAGAAAATAGGGATAAATAATGAGTGGAGATTAAACCTCACAGGCCCACTCCCAGGTCGTTGCCGTTGATTGCTTTCCAAGTAATCGAAGGAAAAGAAACAGCGAAGGTATTTATATCTTGATAGAGTGGCACTTTTCATGGAAATTGACCGGCAAGGCTGGTAGGAGTAATAATAACATCTATATTTTTTTCTTAATTAACGATCACTTTAATCCATGGGCTACGGAGAGGAAGGTGTCAGATTATGTTTCCACTACTTTCATCTAATAATTGAGGTCACCGTCCTAGTGGTGATAAGAAGGTTACCTTTAATTACTGCAATCAACAACTTTCAGCCATTAAAGTGTTTATTTTCGCCTATAGCCCTATAACTCACGCACAAGTGCACATAGTTAATAACTACCATTTTTGGTCATTAAAAAGCAGGGAGACTAGGTCTTCGGTAAACCATATCTTAAAGCATGCAAATAAATCAAAATAGTATTATCCACATTTTAATTACAAGGAATGAAATATATTATTTGCAATATATTGAATAGTATTTGTTTAAAGGAGAGCAATTTTTAAATCATTGGCAACCGATTTATTCATCACATTATTGTTTGTTGCTTTTACTCGTTCTTTTTTTTTGTGTGTGTTATACTATATGTCAGCCAATGTAAAAGCCTTTACGCCGTTTTTGGCTGCTTTGTTACATAAATTAACTTAAACTTATAATTGCTGCATGAGTTTCTTTTGACATCTGAGTTACATTTTCACCCGTTCAATATCCGATTTGAAAACTTCCGAAATATGCATAAAAGCAGACACTAAAATACGCATAATGAGAACTCTGCACTATGCTAAGATCTTGAGTAGATTGTGAATGAAAAAAATGTTATCTCCTTCGCTTCCCGTTAACATTAATGGACGATACCTTATGGGATAAATAACTTAAACTCGCCATAATTACGAGGTAAACTGTGATCCAATCAATGGAGTAACTTATAAGGCTGGGAGCAGTAAATGTATCCAATAAACTCTGAAGTTTCATAGTATCACCAATGCTGCATAAAGGACTTAGGAGAAAAAAAACTTGACACGTGGGTACACATATACTCGTACACAGAGGTTGGAGGCGTTACCGTAATCAACAAACAATTCTGATTTGATTTGAAAGATGATTGAGGCCGATACTTTTTGGAAATCCATTCGTAAAGCAGGAGGAAAAAACCAAAGACCTTGCGTTCCCACAGGAAAGTGGAAATGCAAAGTATTCGATTGTTCCCTCGTGTTTTAATTCTGATTTGTGTTGCCAAATATCTAGCAGAACATAGTATCAGGGTGAACAGAAACAGAAAGGTAAATAAATGAATTTAGACAAGAAATATAAACTAAAGTATTTCTATCGAAACGAAAAAGAGAAATTGAAGTGGGACGATTGGGGAGGCGAGCTTTAGATCTAAGAAAAAGGCGACGAGGACGGGACCCACGTGGGCAAAGATAATGGAAAAACGATGGCAAAACGGTAAAAGGAATGAAAGATGAGACGAGATGACCCCTGGCGCATTAAGAAAAAGAATCCCCACACCCCTCAACCCCTTAACTCCGTAGCCGAAAGTTCAGCGGCGCGGGGAAATCTAATAAGGATCGTGTGCGGGTTAACAAAGAGTTCGGATACTCTCCCTGTCAAAGCGAGCCGACCCGTCCCGTCCTCTCTCGCCTCCCCCGCGAAGTGGATATGCGCGTAATTCAATTGTTTCGGAAGTAAGGAAAAGCAAAGGGATAGGACAAGAAAGGAGGAGTGGGAAGGGGAAGGGAAGAGGAGCTGAAGGAATGGCACCAAACCGGGATCTTTCCCCGGCGAAGTGGGTGCACCAATGCTCGAGTCCTCGACTTCTGCAGAAACTGTCGGGGGAAACAAAGCGATGGATTTAATTCCAGTAAGAGTGAGTAATTCCCGTAAGTACCTTTTCCTGTGACCACGAATGGAGTCCCACCCATACGGAAATACATCAACCGATGAAAAAATCACAATAATTAATAAAACTTGCCTGCCTAGAGATATAATAAGTAGTGGGAGTAAATTTAATCTTTTAATTGATTTAAAACCATTTCATTACGAGATTGATCTTAAGAGTGACGCTCATCAATTGAGAGAAAATTCACGTTTATACACGCACATCAATGATGCTGAGAAACTTAACTTTTTCATTTATTTATTTTCCGCATAAAATATACTTTTTTCTAAGACCTGGGATTTGACACAAAATGTCACCATCATGTCAAGAGCACTAAAGAGATTTCCTCCCATACTGTTTCAGAGATGGTGAGGAGAAAAGGGGAAGTGATATGATAACCAAAAATAGAAACATGGTTATTGGCTATACGTATCGCGACACAGTTTTTTTGAATTTCTTCGTCTGAACAGAGGCAGTGGAATATATAACAATTTACATACACAAAGTTTTTTTCCACTTTCTCATGAATGGCTTTAACAACGGGACTCCTAAAACCCTTCAGTTATCAAATACGTGTATTAAATACAGTAAAAGAAGTCATGAAAATACTTTAATAGAGAAAGCTTGTAATATAACGTACGAACCAATGCGTGAGTACCGGCTCAGACCTAATGCGGAAATAGAAACATTAGGTTTAATCGCAATATAAACAGATTGAATTCTTATAAGCACCTAAAAAATGGCTTAAAAATTAAAAATAATTTAGAGTTACGATTTTAGATACAAAGGCTAATAAAGCACCATTCGATTACAGGCCGTCAAAGAATAGAATTGGACTACACTTTTAATAATACGAGAGGAGGCTGAATACTTATGCACACATGTTTGTAGACACAAACAAAATGACCTTTAAAACTACTCCTTAAGGTATGTAAATGTAAGATTCCTCCTCAACACCAGTGCAGGTTTGAGGTCGTCACATTCATCCAGCGTATCTTGAGAAGCGGAAGTATGAAGACCTGTTCTAAACACGACAGACTCTAAAACACCTCCGCCGTCGATTTTGTCGGGTTAAAGGCATCCTGGCGCCAATAATCTTGCAACAAGACACCGATCGTCCACACACCTTGCGAGAAACTGGAGAGGTTCTGCGAAAACTAAAATTTTGAACCGATTCCACAACCTCCTTATTCCCCCAATCTTGCGCCTTGCAATTTTCATTTTTGTTTTCAACTCAAGAGACACCTCAAGGGTAATCATTACACCTCGGATGATAAGGTGAAGGCAGCTCTCAAGTCCTGAATTCGAGAAAAGTCGGAAGAGTTTTTTCAGTGACGGAATGAAAAAACTTTTTACACGTTGTGAGAAATGTGTGTGACGTGTTGGTGACGCGAATGTGACGGTGATTAAAAAATAAATGTTAAAAAATAAATATATCATTTTGAAACTTAAGAATTGTACTTTAATTCACTTTTGGTCCGATCTTGCTATTTGTTCTTGTTTGTGGTCTAAAAGCATGTGTGCATTAGTTTTCAGCCTACTTTCGTATATGTACTCAATATATTCACGCTTCTGATATAGGTGCATTTTAGATCACTAAGGATTAAAAGTAGTCTCCACTTAAAAACGAATTTACTGAATAATGTAGAGGTTATTTGTGTGAGGCTTGCTGTATCTTATATTTTCCCACAAGTGCAACAATCTACTATGGGGATCGTGTACCATTATTATCCAAAGCCAAAAACCAACTTTGTTTTATCCAATCTTTACGCAAGTCCACATTAAGTAAAATAACAATTGAAAAACATTCTAGGAAGTAAAATTTTCCATTATTCTCCCTTATGTTATCCAATTTTTAATATTATTACCTACTTTTCGGCGTGAAAGCGCATTGAAAGCTTTAAAAATAGAACCATTTCAGAGAGTAAAAATCATTCGCCTTGACCGGGATTCGAACCCGGATCCCTCGATATCCGGCCGAGTGCTTTAACCACTTAAGCTACCGAGACGTCCTCTTACACTCTGAAATTCCGGCCGGATATCGAGGGATCCGGGTTCGAATCCCGGTCAAGGCGAATGATTTTTACTCTCTGAAATGGTTGCATTATAATGCACACATAGCGGGTGACTCCGTTAAAGTTACTATTACAGTTTCTTGATTTTTTTTTTTTTAAATAGAAATAAACGTGATAAAAATTGATGGGGCAAACCGTATTTCACTCTTAAGTAATTGGATAATTTTTCCGATCACTCTTAGTATACCGCTTGAGCAAAGTTAAACAAAAACCATGGGGGGGAGACTTTTCCTCCTCGTTCATGAAACAGAATAGCACGAGCTACTTGTAGTTACATTAAGATCTTTCCGCCTGACGACAGAGAAGCTCGCCTAAAAATATTAATCGGAGAAAGAGCAAGTGGCAGTTAGAAATATGGCCCCTTCATTTACGTGACCAAAACTAAAATGAAAAAATGAGATTCAGAATATGTAGAAAATCACTTTACCCACCAAACACTGCAGAGTATAGGGCTCTACAATGGAAAAATAATTTTGATTCCATTGTTAATATAAATCCTGAATATTGACTGAGACTGCATTGCTACAATACCTCCACCTCGGCACAGGAAAATCCCAGTTCAATATTCCAAAATTTATATCTTGACATGAGTTTATCGTAGAGAAAAACTCTAGGCGTTGCAAAAACGTCTCCGTAAGTGTATTGAAGCAAAGGGAGAATATTTTGAAGAATTTCAAGCATTTGTACAATCAATAAATTCATTTTTCCTTAAAAATAAATAAAATCATGCGCATTACTTTCATAATTGACCATGTAGTACAAATGGTAGTTTAGCCTCTTCAACTAGTTATACCGTGGAGTCTTTCTGAATACGAAAGAAAAATTTAAAGTGAAACTAATACTCCCTCTACATTCCTCCAAAACACACTCGATTATATATCATTTGAAGGCGTGGAGTATATTTAAACTCAGAAGGTGTTTTCTCCATTTTTTCGCGTGCACAAGCTAATACAATCTTGAAACTCAATCGACGGTCAGAGTCCAACAATTGTCGAACACGAGCCACATTGTTGCCGGTGTTGATGGTTGACGGCCGCTTAGAACGTTGTTCGTCGTGAACCTATTCCCGGCCCACCTTGAAGTTCTTTAACCACCTCGAAACTTGTGAGCAGGACAGGGTAGAGTCGCTGTAAACCACACGAATCATTCTGTTAGTCTCCTTAAGAGATTTTTTCAGTTTAGCACAAAACTTAGTAATTGCGTCAAGTTGCTCGATCGTCGATTCCATTTTTTTCGTGACACGGTCGGTACGCAGAGGTTTACAATTACTGCAGTTCTGCCGCTTCCACAGCTTGGAGAGCACTGAAACTGTTTCGCGGCAAAGCTTAGCATCTTTTCCACCTACTCCAAGTAATTTGATTCCAACGCGGCGCGGTAAATTCATGATGGATGCAAGTATATATGGTATACTTGTATAATGAGATCATATTATCGAAGCTTTAATATACGGATGGCTTAAACAAAGTGAAAACAATATGGTGGCTCCAATAACGCAACATAAATTGCACGATAAATACCAACAATATAACACAAAGGAAGTATATCGTAGAAAAGATTACATGGAGATAAAAATAAATAAATAGCCTACAGAGTGCGCTGTAGTATTTTATCTTGGTCGATTGCGTGACCGCGGCCTTTCGCCTTTCCAGCCGCCAAGCCTACTGAGACGGGGAGAATTCTCCTGCGTTGTCAAGACGATCTAACTCCTCATCGCTCAGATCAGTCTTGACCTCCTCTTCGCTGATAGGGCTTCCGCTGTGTCCAAGTATGGAGCGCAAAGCTTAGCGTCCCCACCAGTTACTCCGAGTAATTCGATCCTACTCCGACCAATAGAGGCAGGGCGGGAAAATTAATTGCAATATTTTTTGGAGAGCACACTGCATTTATTCAAATGCATGAATACTTTAGCTTTTACGGTTGAGCCCCTAACATCCTCGCCACGCGCGCCTGTAGCAGCTTACTAGGTAATGGACAAAGACCCAAGGCCACATGCAAACATCCGACGCTTGGTAAAAACGAGGGAAAACTATCAAGGAAAACCACCAGAAAAAAACGGCGACGCAAAGACTTTAAGTGGAAAAAGAACGAGTCACACGAAAATCTCGTATTTCCGCAAATGGAAGCGGAGAAAATCCTTTCGAACGCCTCCGTTAAATACGAAGCAAGCAAGCGCACTCCAACATTTCACTCACGGAAATGTTCCCGTGCAAAAAGCGAACGCAGAGTCCTTGGATGGAAGCGTAACGTAGGAAAAGAAGAGACTAAATTGAGATGAGAGGTTCGAAAGAAGGGAAAAAAGAGATAAGGAAACCTTCAAAGGGATTCAGGGAAAGGTGAAGGAAAAAAATTAGGGCCGAATAAGATTGAATGGCCTTGAAAGAGGAAGGTCAAAAAAAAAAGGGTTTGAGGTTTACATCGCCACTCTTCCCGGAACTAAAAAGCTTCGGTGTGTAGCAGAGGCTGCAAAATAGCACTCTAGCATTGAATCAGGGTTCTTAAAAATCTCATTTCGAGGAACTCTTCCCGTGAGCTCACCTCCGAAGCTTTGCAAATCTCGAAAAAAATCCTTTATTTATTTTCGTGAATACGTACATGAAGCGGCACAGAGCTTCGATGCGAAGTTTTTGGAGAAACGGTCCTTATACGAGTGAAATTATTTTTTATCTCGTAGGTATATGGACAGTTTAGCAGTGATTCCCGAATTCTCTTGGGACTCTAGGGGGAGATGAGGAATTAGGTCAAGTGGGTCGTAAAGAACTTTGCAGAAGATGCTTCACTACTTTCCTTGATCGAATGGCTTCTTTCTGTAACTTGATAATTTGGTTCACAAATTTCTTATAGTTTCATCATTTTTAAATATATTCTTCAATATATTTCCTTGTTAGAGGTTTAAAAATAGTTATTCTAAAAATATTTTCACTTTAAGTTCTTCCATCTTAAAACTAACTATATACTTTGTGATTGATTCGCTTTCAGGAATATGTAATTGAAAAATATTCCATCAATGTATCGATATTTTCAGTTGTTTATTTGCGGTTCATTTATGCTCGGTAATTTCCTGCAGTAAAGGGAAATTACTCTGGTACAAGTTTCCTTGTCGTCGTATTTTCCATCAATTGTGCTATGAAGCACACTTGATAGGGAATCAAAATTGTAATTTAGCCAACAAAACAAGTCAATCAAGGGGTTTTAAATTTATATATTGTTTAATATTCCACGAAAATATTTATACATATATATATATATATATATATATATATATATATATATATATCTACTGTGAAAATTTATAGGCTTACGAATGTTAAACCTATCGATTTTAATGTTGATTTACAGGAGTATCTGTACCTAATTAAACCCTCCACGACATTTTCACGAACTAATTGTAATGAGTTTGGTACCAAGATAAACGTAGAATGAATTGGAGTTCAAAACAGGAAGAAAGGGAATTCGACAGCAAAATTTTTTGACCGTTCATTACTCGTCAACGCGTACCTGTTGAACAAAAAAAATAAAAAAAATATTTCTTTGAATCTCCATTCCAAGAAGTTTTGACCTGGCGAAGAATTTTCAAATATCAGATAAATTCAAAGCGATGAGAAATTCATTAATAATAACAGCCAATCATAAGATTTTTTCAATTTCCATGTTCTCAAAGGATGTTTATTTTCCGGGGACATCCTGTGGAACAAAAAATCCTAAATCGATTTCCAGCCATTATATAGAGAGGGTCATGTTTCTTAGTATCCTTAAATTCAATATCGGTGAGTAAAAATGAGAAAACATCGTCATCTCCCTTAAAATTTCCACCAAACGGCGCACAATTGTCCACTGAATATTCTCTTAGTGGTGATTTACGAAATATCAAATTTTGAAAACAAATGTATGATGAGAGTGTGATCGCTAGCAATAAGTAATGAAATAGTCCTACCGTTAAAAAAAAATTTTGAAACAGCCTAGTACTAATAATTGTTACCAATGTTTGGGCTTCATCCTATTGCCTCCAATCCCATGGCCTCATATACTCAGAGTTGATTCCATCTTAACCTGCTTGAATCATCTGTGCATTCGAACGCATTCTTCGATCATCTGTGAATTGACCAGAGACAATGATTATGAGGGAAAGCACAATATCCTGTATTCATTGAAGGGAATTGAGTGACTCACATCTCGGACCACTGAACATTGAAAGCATATTGTCCCTGAATGAACACATCATCGGTGCCTAAATACACTTACAGAATTTTAGAAAGCGTGGGATTCGGTCAATACCTCACCCCGTCCTCCCTTTCTCCTTCATCAGTATCTGTTTCTTTAGAGATGGATTCATTTCTTTCCTCTTTTCTCTACTTATTGGGTGTAAGATAAAAACCTCTCGAGTTATAATGTTTTAGTACCACGCATACGCCTCCTATTGGTGAACCGCGGACAACGATTATCAAGGTATGAGGATGAATACTAGATTGGATAGGGCAGTGAAAGCGGAACTTTGATATTGATCGGTTTTATTATGAATTGCTGGCGTAAATTCAAGCAAATTGACGGTAGAGTGACTTACCCAATAGATGTGAACACTGAGCGTGTTAAGGGTTCTTCAACAGGTAGTAACTATCCATATCATCTTCTTTGTGCATAAAAACCATACCAAGACTTGAACGATAAATCTATGATTTTCAACGCATTTGGTATAAAATAGCTCATCAATGAAAGGACATTGCGTTAATACCTCGACAATGGAACCACAGTGCGGAGAGTTTTGCATTGAAAGGAGCTATATTTAATGTAAAATCAGTGCTAGACGAATTTTTGTCTAAAGTGAACGTAAAACATAGCGAAAAAATGTAATTTTTTCAAATGAAGAGAGGTGGTTAGGCATTTCAGACACTATTTGAGGATGCTCACACGTTTATGTGAACACCTGATTCTAAATAGGAGTGTTAACATGCGTTTAAGGAGACGCAAACTGGAATTCATTGAATCTATGTTTACACGAACTTGTTGTTTGATTGGTTTTTCATTTTATTATGTCATGCTCCTGATTATAAAGGGATTGAAAGTAGAAATCAAGAGTTCTGAAGAAACTTTGAATAAGTTTTAATAATGGCTGAGGTAGTTTACAGGAACGTCGATAAAAGAGGATTAGGACTGTTGAATTGAAGGACTTGTACTAATGAATACTAAAGAAACACATAAGATGAGTTTTTGCATTGAAAGAATATTACTTGTTTGAAATACACGAGCTACTTAAAAATATATTCATTGGTTGAAATATAAAAGGAGTGATTCTACAGGTTGCATATTTCTCTGAAGGAAAACATGCATGATGATAGTGTGCGTAGCGAACACCAGGTTAACGAGAGAATGGATGTTGATGGGATAACATCAAGTCTCAAAGGTTGATCTGGAGAAGACTAAATAGAAAGTAATATTTGAACGAAAAAGCACTAAAACATAAGTCCACAAACCATAATACATATATGACAAAATATTAGCATTTAGGCTTGATGTTACGCATACTCAAACCAGGTAAAATGGGAAATTATTTAAAAAGCGCAAATTAGGAAATGCTTAAGAAAGTTTGAAAGGAATGATTGTTAAACGTGTTGAAAGTTTACGTCGAAAATGCGAGGGAAGGAGAATAAAAGCTGGCGCCAAGTGGAATGAAAAATGGAAATAATTTAGAAAGAACATTCCTTATGATGATAGGAATAAAACTAGCTGCTGCTTCTAAAAACCTCTTTGGTAAAAGATAACGTTTATCAATTACTCATTATTCCTATGACTCTTCACGCTCATTCTTCGAGCATGTCTGTTATTTTCCTATAACACAGCCGCTATTATCTAAAAAGTTTCATTTCTGCCTACCAAAATCATTCACCTTTTGAGATCATACTTCATTTAACCCATCATATTCTTTTCAACCCCATTAACTAGTCCTCCCCTCTATTCAACTTCCTGCTACAATGTCTCTCTAAAGACATACTTCAGGCCCATTTTATTACCCTTACGTCAATGATGAAAATTCTATATGACATGAAAAGTTTAGCCCCTATGAATCCATTTATTGATTTTCGCCATGGTTCATTGGGTACATCCATAAAATCACCTAACAACTGTGGACATAGGATAAAACTTAAACTTGCAATACCTTTCTTTTTTGTGAAGTCTAAATTTCTATATCCCTTTAAAGTACTCAGAAATGATGATTTAGTTACTTCTTTTGGTATAATTCTCACCGTTTACACTAATATCAGGTTGGATTTTTGTTTGTTATCGTTAAATGCATACAGGATCGAAGAAGGAACACTGACTCATCATTAAGCACGGTGATGAACTTAACGTCTACTTTTAAACTCCCTCACTTCAGCCTGCACGCTCGACGCCAAGTGCCCGGGTGAAATCCCGCGCACGAGGTGACCAAAGGGCTCGAATCTGTCAAACGAAAAGAGCGGGGGGAACCACAAAAGCTCCGAGGTCCCCGAATGGAAAGACCCACCACGCAGACCATAAAACTTAGCCGGATTCCCACCGCTACGTGAAAAAAGAGTTACGGAGGAAAAAAATACAATATAGTAGTAGAGGAGAAGCTACGAGGTGGTCCAATGGAATTGAAACGAAACGAAATATTCGAATAAAATGTTCGCGTTTCCTCCGGAGCCCACTCTCCTCCCCATCTATTTCGATCTCTCTCCTCTAAAACCCTCCATCCCCCTGCAGGGAAGACCGATAGGGAAAAAAATCCCCTCAACCCGTCCCGCCAACCCCACGCACATAGGCGCGCCACTGATCCCAGAGTCCATTACAGGTGGGCGAACAGAGTGGGAATTTTTTATGACCTCTCCGCGCTCACTCCAACCACTGCATCATCCCCCAGGCCTCTCAAACCTCCCCTCCGCTTTCCCCGTTTCCCTCCCCCTCACCACCCGGACGCCCGCTCTGCCCCGCGGACCCTCCCACCAAACGAAATCCTCCTCCTCCCACCCCGCCCTCTCTCAGCAGATTAACTCACTCCGTCAGTCTCTCGCGAACTTCGCTCTCTCCCTCCTCCTGCTCCCGTAATTTTTTCTCCTCCGTCTTCCCTCGAACACTCTTCCCTCCCGTCGTCTCTTTCGTTATCTGTAAGTTCATAAAACTTTTCCCCGGCGCAAAATAAGGTTGGTATCGTCATGAGCACGGCCTTGTGTTTCGATGTAACTCCGATTTGACTGAGAACGGGAAGCGAGGAAAATATGGTCCTTCGGGAGGCTCATACAAATAATCCATGCACTTCGAGAGTAGTTAAGCACCAGTTGAAGGTTGGTGGAAGGAAGAAGACTAAGGCTAAGATCACATAGCAAAAGAAAACTTCGAAGACGTGTCTTATCACACCTGCCCTTCAATGCGAA
This sequence comes from Hetaerina titia, assembly GCA_037158775.1. Taxonomy (NCBI): domain Eukaryota; kingdom Metazoa; phylum Arthropoda; class Insecta; order Odonata; family Calopterygidae; genus Hetaerina; species Hetaerina titia. The sequence continues at coordinate 63,764,973 of CM073774.1, forward strand.
CATTGATTATGCAATAAGCGAGTCAAACCGATATATAAAAAAATAATTTTCAATTTACATATACCCTCATTTCAATAAAAAGTGCGAGACGAAATTATACTAGCCCATAGGAAAACGCGGCAGTACATATACAGTATAAATACAAGCTGTAGAGCGATAATGACTTTTAATTGTGACAACAAAATACCTTCAGGTAAACCGTGAATATACGGGGATGAGATATGAGGGAGAATGGGAGGGATGATGGGAGAATGTGAGGGTCATCAACAAAGGAGAAGTCACGAAGAGTAGAGTCAACAGGATGTATCCAAGAAGAATCAATCAATCATTCAATCGCATTTCATTTTTGATTTATGATTTAGATTCCCCAAATTCCTTATGACATTGCTTAGCCATGGAGAGTCTAAATCCTTAAAGTGATTTATGAAGAATGGGCCTAGATACAACTTTTCAGGAGAATGTATTGTATTGACCAAGAGAGGCGTGCTTATTCAATCGTCATCAATACACTAACATTAAAATTGCTAGCTTGAGGAAAATTTGAGAGTAAAGGCTACAAATCATTAGGCTCAAGTAATCAACCTCCGAATTAGGGTAGTCATTACTGATTGCAATGTCCAACAGCAGGTGAACTTCACACATCATGATACGGGGACTAGTTCCACTGTGCCACCTGTGAATTCCCAAGAAGAAATTATAGTCATTAGTTTATTAATGCTAAGATTGGTTCATTGCAGCTCACTATTCTTCTCTATTCATTGCTAAATTTCTCATTTTTCTCCCCTGATATACAGGGTTCGTCCGGAAAATAAGTGTCTTGACAAATAAGTCTTTTTTGACAAAAGGGGAGTCGTCCACTACGAATTTGTACCTGAACGACAAACTGTAAATTCTGCATTTTACGTCCAAGTGCTCGACAGGCTTCGAAAACGAGTCGCCCGCGTCCGGCCAGCGATCAAAAACATCTGGCGGCTGCATCACGACAATGCGCCGTCTCACACCGCGCTTGTCGTGTCGGACTTCTTGGACAAGCACGGCGTGGCAACGCTGCCGCACCCACCCTACAGCCCGGACTTGGCACCACTGGACTTCTTTCTGTTCCCGAAGATAAAGAGGAGTTTGAAAGGAACGCGATACGGGACTTTGGACGCCGTCAAAGAGGCCGTGACGACGTATCTTCGAGAGGTTCCCGATGATGCCTTCGCGGGAGCGTTCCAGGAATGGGAACGCCGCTGGAACAAGTGTATCGACTCACAAGGGTCCTATTTTGACGAATATTAGCTTAAGATATGTAAAAGTGTACTAAATTTTTTTCCTGAGCTCAGTACACTTATTTTCCGGACGAACCCTGTACGTTGTATCAGTTTTACGTTGTTCTTAATATGTCTTATATCTCTTGCTCTTCCTCGCGGAGTTTACCTTTCCATTTTCCCATCTCATTTGTTTCTAATTAACCCAATGTGCCTCATGGTATATCCAATAATCAAGTACTTTTTTGCCGCCGAGTTGTCCGTACAGTATTATCCTTTCTTGCTTTTCTATTTACTTCTTCGTTCCTCACGTTGCGTGTCCATTTTAATCTTCAGCATTCCCATACAGCATCAAGTATTACAGATATTTATTCTTCACTGGTCCTTTTTTCCAATGTTCCATGTCTCTGATCCGTAGAATTCCATGCTCTAGAGCAAAGAAAAGACAAGAGTCAATTTTGACGAACTGCTTCCTTTATCTCCGTCGAACCTCTTCAATCCAAAGTTATACTGCTTCCCAGGTGTATGAGGGGTTACACTCCTTCAAGGATGTTTCCCTCCTTGGATTATGAAATCTTCATCATCGCTCTTCCACACCACAGGACTTTAGTTTCCCCCTTATTTGTGCTTAAATTACCTTCCCGAATGAATTCATCGTTAGCCTTCAGAGTTGCTTGTAGGTCCTCCTGCGTTTCAGTTACTACTGCAATGCCATCTACGAATCGTAGCATGTTAATTTCTCCGCCATTCACCTTGACAAGTTTAATGCCCATTTAAGCACAAGATGCTCCAGGAAGACCTTCTAATCGAAAAATCATTCAACTTGGGTAATCCTGAGGGTGCCCTAAGGTGTCCTTTGGAGTCAACCCCGGGTCAATTTGTCAGATACCCAGCCCTCTACTCACTGAACTAACACGATTACATAAATCATTAATTATTTAATGAAAATTGGCAGTCTGCCGTTTAACATGGAATTAAAAATTAAGATTTTGGATTGACACAAACTTTACGCCCCAGCATTCCCTCCACTCACCCGAAACACAACCTGGCCGTAAAATTTTTGTAACTGGTAATATCTTGAATTACTCTGAGGTTCGGCATTTGAGAACTAAGGAACTTATTCATCATTTAAATAGCGTAAGATGGTTAAGAGGAGGTGTAACCCTACCAACTACATAGAACTATCAATTATCCAACTACACTTCACACGGACAAAAAAATACAACACTGTTTCCATGAAAGGAAGACACCAATGATTTTCGGCAAAAGAAAAACGCAATATCACCAAATTCATCAACTGAATTCTAAAACATAAGGATGCACACGTACCAAGATAGAAAAAAAATAAACTTCAGATCAACAAACTCCCGAGATCATCAAAATTACGTCCATCTGCTTTATGGCAGCGTCAATAAAATTCCATATTTTCCATAACTGTCGCAGAAAGATTAAATATCATTCACACGTTTCAGAGATAGCATATAAATTCGAGTTATACGTATTCATGCATAATATTTTAAAAGGTAAGGTGAACGCGAGGCTCCACAACAAAAATGAGAGCATTAACAGAATGAAATTAGTGAAACCAGTCCTTATCTCGCCAATTCCGAGAGCGGAATGGAAAACTTGGGGCAAGTATTGCAAATTATCAGAATTATAAAGGAAGGAGCATCATCATTTTGCAAAAGTTCCTGTCTGACCAATAGTGTAAATCAACGGAAGCAATAAAGATTTATAAAACACAGAGGGGGGGAGGCTTTTGTACCTGAACTTTTATACGCGCAGAGATTAATAGAAAGGTATGGTAAGGGTAAGTGGGGATGAGAGTAGCCAAGACGCAGGACAATTCAATTATGTTTTCAAAGAATTTGGTTATACAGTTTACAGTATGTCCGATGATCACTCCAGGATAAGAGTGAAAGACGTGACAAAAAGGTTCGTAAGAAAAAAAGCATCAAGGTATGGTTAAAGTAAGATTTAGGGTAAGAGTAATGTTAAGTAAAGACATTAGGATATGGGAAAACACTGATTTGGAATGTAGTTTAATCCTCAGAAACTTGGTCTTTGAGGGAATGAGACGAGGACTTACTGAAGATTTGGTAAATTGAGACTTGGAAAATAAAGGACATGAAAAGAGAGAATAACGAAGAGATCTGTTTAGGTCATAGGGGAAATTGTAGCAGAAAATTCAAAAGACGAAGTACATGAAATCGTTATTAAGAGGTACGGCATATTAAAGGCAGTGATTTAAGTTAGAGAACTAGTTAAACGAGTTAAAGGGAGGAAATGAGCAAGCATTTTAAACAGCATTAAAGCTGGTAAGAAGTATGTGGTTGAAGCTATTAGGGAATAAGCCGCTAATTATAAATTCAATCTCAAAGGAACGCAAAGGCATTAGGCAGAGCAAATCCTTATGCTTTATGCACGAAACTCATAGAAGAGCAAAATTAATAGGAACGTCATTTAAACTGAAATTGCATATTCCAATTGATTCAACGTATATTATGAACTTTAAGGCGAATAATTAAGCCTCAGGGGAATTTTTTTTAATTTAATTTTTATTGCCATAATCACAATTTATTTATTTAGATAAATCTTTCCAAATCAAACAAAATACAAGTTGGTAAATCAAAATAATATTTTATTCAAATTAATCTACATTAAAAACATGAAAATAATTGCATCACTCTGGAAAAGTGGTAATAATATTTTAAAAACAGTTCACCGAAATTTTCTCCGGTATCATACAATGACAACTAGTAATAAGAGAGTGGAACATCTATTAAGTTAATTAAACACAAAACGTTTAACAAGAAATAAGTTTTATTTTATCAAAGCGACATTTTAACCTGGGTGATGTCGGCGGGAAGAAAGGCTGTAAACTAATTAAGATAGAAGTGAACAGGATTGCATAATAGAGTATTCCTGGTAAATCTGCCTCATGAACAATCCTAAATATGTTGTTGGATGAGGTAAGTCTATAGAATTACGATTGAGTGACTTTCTGTATATGTGATCAGCGACATTCATAAGAAAACTACCTACAAAGGAATATGCCTTAGAGAAACGAAGATACCAGGGAAGTGTTCCCTATAGAATGGATGAAATAATTCTTATAAATAATGTTGGCTGTCAGAAGTGAGTCATCGTATGGCTTTTACTGTAGATCTCCGTTCTTTTATAGCGTTCCAGATAATTTATGAGACAAAGTGTACCCTGAATTGTTAAAATACCCAACGAAATAAAACTAAATAAAAAATTTGAGGAAAGTTTGTAAGAACTCCTTAATTTCAAATAAATAACGTATCTAACTCATTAGTTCACTCTTGTCCCATTTCTCATATTTACCATCGTGAATTTACGCTTGAAAAATAATTCGTGGAATACTTTTGTCCTTTACGTAGCCCATCAAGGAATAATACTTTTCAAGGGTATAAGCTGCATGCTCATATTAAAAATTCATGACAGTTAAATTAGAGGAAATAATTATTACATGCCGGACAATTATTCAAGGCTCAGTCGATTATATTTTATCTTAGTTAACGAGGTAACTACCTTTTAGCAACACGTGCGAATGTTCTCCACAGCCGGGCCCCACAACGGCAATTCAATAGATACGATTGCGCCATCAAAACGAGGAACGAAAACTCTGCGTGCGCTCTTTACTTAATGACTTTCTTTTGCAAAGGGCCGCCACTATTGCTCTGAGTTGAACTCAGGAAACGCTGACCGAGTCGAGAAGAAAGACGGGCAACTCCCATTTTCTATCTCTCCACGCCCTTACTAGTCTTCTGCCTCATTCCCTCCACTTTTTCCTTCATCAGACCACTGCCAAACCCTCCCCCCACAGCGCCTTCTCGACCGGTGACCCTTTTTTCCTACGTAGTCCTTTTTCCCCTTTCCCTAAATCTTCAACTCCCCCTGGCTCCTTTGGGAATGCTCGGGCTGACTTGATCAACAAGCTTACCTACCTATCTAATATTCCCCTCTACCTCGCTCCGGGCTGAAAAGAAGTGTCCCTCTTTTTCTTCTGTCGCTCTCTTTGCCCGTCACCCTCGTCATTCTTTCCACCCTTCATTCTCCTGCACTCGCCTCGTCCTTCGTCAACAGCAAATCAAACCCGTAGCAAACTCCGATAGCTTTTAAACTTGGCGTTTCTCGTCATTTCTTTCCACCCCTTCCCAAAATCTGTTAGAGAGATGCTTGCCTCGTTGGTTCTCTTTCCTCTGTTAGCCTCACTCTCCTTTCTCTCTCTCCCTCTACCCCAATCTACAGTTCGACTCCTCAGGCTCTTAAGCCTCCTTTATATATATATATATATATATATATATATATATATATATATATATATATATATATATATATATATATATATATATATTCTCTTCCTGATCACTCTTTTACCGTTTCCTGTCTCTCAAGCTCTAACTCTGTTTCTCCCCTTTTGCAAGATTCATTCACCCTACAGTCTCCCACACGGATGACAACGACGGGCCAAAGTAAAGGATCAGTTCGCTCACCCTCAAATTTCCGCAAACTTTTCCCCTCTTTCTCACTTCTCTTTCGTTCTCTTACTGATACCCAGGGCATCCGGTCACTCGAATTTTTCCGTGCGTCAGACGTGTTTGGTGTGCCAATGTCACGGACGGAGTTTTGTCAAAATTAAATGGGAATAGGCCAGTATTAAAGGAAAATGATATAAAAAGGACATATGTTTGAGCCAGCACATTTACTCAACACATTGCTTCAAAATCGTGCTGAAAACTTATTAGAAAATAAATTCCATAATAATTGAAGTCATTGGAAGCTTTACTGAAGTACAAGCATTCTCTTTACCGAAAAGAAGATAATAATTCGTGTAAGCAATTAATACGTAAATCTCCTTTTTTAAATATGTTTTTGGGAATAGCCTTATGGTGCTCTCTATTCCGTTTAATGACGAAGAAGAAGATAACTTGGTAAATTCTCAGGAGTCATTTTTTTATGAGAATATTGAAAGAATATAAATGACCATTGAGTACACCTTTATTTTTTAGGGATAGAGAGCAGTAATCCCTGTGAAATAAAACGTAATGTGCGACTTCGATAATTAATAGGAACTCATAAACAAGTCTAGAGCAGGACAAAAAACGTTATTAAAAACCCGAATGAAACAGTTTTTGATCCTTTTTCGGAAAACCTTAGTAGTTATTCTTTTCTACGTCATATATAATATTAGTTTTCCAGCCCAGAAACACCATAACACCATCACGCTTCTGTCATGCAACATTTATATTTCCCCTAAAACTTCCTCGACCTCCTTCAACCAGCTGAGTATTTAAACCTCTTTCTTTTTCATTCTCATCAACTTAGTGACAACCGTCTATACTCTATTTTTTTCGTAAGCTGAGTGCTTCTGCCTCGACGCCCCTATAAAACCCTGCATCCTATCCTTTCAAAACTTGGAATTATCACGCAAGTCTGCCTATTTGCTTCCTACTCCTCTTTGTTCCCCTACTCTTTTTCTCCTTAGGTCTTATTTGTTCCATTAAATTCAGTTAAGATAAACCTTTATGATAACTTCCACCCTTATATGTCAAATATATAATAGAAAAAAGGCCTCTCTGAAGGTAACAGAGGCTATGTTCATATATAAGAACTTTAAAGTCTGTTGGTCTAGGTTCGCTAATTTTCTAATTTATCTCGAAAGATTATTGAATGCAGGACTCTAGCAATACTACCTTCGGAGGAAGCACTTTGATAGCCTGTATTAAATTAAAATTGAAAACTATAAATATATATACATATATTACTTGTTATTATTAGGTAATCTACCGGTTAAGGCAGGTTTTTGGATGGACACAATTTTCAAATAAACATTTTGTAACTCCAGCTCAAAACCCAAACCAAACCCATACTATATATATGTGTGTGTGTGTGTGTGTATATATATATATATATATATATATACGCATATATATACACAACAGATATTTAAGAAACAGCGTGAAATATTCATTTTTACTATATATATTAAGCCGTTTCCAGTCGAGATAAGTAAAAAGAGTGTTATTTGAAGTTTGAGGCCCCTTAAATCATTTAATTAATATTCTTTAAGCTGCCTCATCTTTGCATACTTTTTTCGCTGCTGTTTTATCAAAACATTAATTCATGCGTGTTATCTTGCTCCTGAGATTTGCGATACTCACTGTCTTAGCAGCCACTCACACAGCCGCATTCCTCTTTCTAAATACATCCCTTTCCCTTAATCTGCTTAATTATTTTCTCACCCTCTTTTTTAACGAAATTTCATTCACTTTTGCAAAACTATAAAACCCATGAAACGCACTTGGGCCATAATTTCCGAGTAGAGGGGAATCCTATTAACATTATTTCGTAACCCACTCATTACCAATTCCAACCCTTTTCATTTTACCAAAAAATCTACTCTTTCCCGCAAGGAATTTTGTCGACTTTTATTTCTGTCCTGGCATGTTCAAGTTTCGCTAACATGTAATAATGTGCACAGGTTCCATATTCTCGTATTTTTAGGCATTTGACAGGTATTAAATTCCTATTAATTTCACCCTTTAAAAAACGGTATCCGCACCTCAATAGCCTCAAATACCAACATTTATTCTTCCACTTTTTACAGATATTTTCTAAGGTGTAAAATATTATCCACTTTTCCGATTATTTGACCTATTACAGAAATCGCTCAACCTTTCGAAAATTTCAATTTCAAATAAGGTTTATTTGTTTGGCGTAAATAAAGACGAACATTGGATTTGCTGTGAGGCACTAAATAAATCCCGTCTAGGTCGGAGCCTCTTCGTGATAGTCACATTATCAATGGAATCTAAAAGTATGGTAGTGCGGTCCGCATAGTTTAAAGTTTTAACCAGCAGATCGATTGAGTTATTCATTGTCTGTGTGTCTTCGGAATAACCTACATCCGTAATTAACCCGAGGGAGAAACCACAAAAACTTCGTTCTTACTCTCTTTATCAAACGCAACAGCTTTCTGTTTGATTACTTTTACTATACCCGGCGGGCAAAGTAAAAGCGTTCAAAAAGTAACTTGTGTTAATTTACCTTGTAACTTGCAGTAGTACTTGATGAAGTAGTGTTCATTCACATCAAGCACTACTACAGATACGAAGCACGAGAACTCGTACTGCAGAACGGAACCAGCTTATTCACTTCATATTCTGTCAAACTCTTTCATTAGTTTCCTATGTTCTTCTTCTCATACGCCACCTATGTACAAATACAGGGTTCGCCCGGAAAATAAATTTATGATGCCCATTGTCTTTTTTGACAAAAGGGGAGTCGTCCACTACGAATTTGTACCTGAACGACAAACTGTAAATTCTGCATTTTACGTCCAAGTGCTCGACAGGCTTCGAAAACGAGTCGCCCGCGTCCGGCCAGCGATCAAAAACATCTGGCGGCTGCATCACGACAATGCGCCGTCTCACACCGCGCTTGTCGTGTCGGACTTCTTGGCCAAGCACGGCGTGGCAACGCTGCCGCACCCGCCCTACAGCCCGGACTTGGCACCACCGGACTTCTTTCTGTTCCCGAAGATAAAGAGGAGTTTGATAGGAACGCGATACGGGACTTTGGACGCCGTCAAAGAGGCCGTGACGACGTGTCTTCGAGAGGTTCCCGATGATGCCTTCGCGGGAGCGTTCCAGGAATGGGAACACCGCTGGAACAAGTGTATCGACTCACAAGGGTCCTATTTTGAGGAATATTAGCTTAAGATATAGTATGTAAAAGTGTAATAAATTTTTTTTCCTGAGCTCAGTACACTTATTTTCCGGACGAACCCTGTACACATATTAACAACTAGAATTCTTTTTACCTATACATTGTTACATCAGATATTAAGGAAAGAGTTTCCAGATGAAATACATCCCCTACTTGCCATAAAAGCATTCCATATGGACACCATATAAACATGTATACCTACTTGGTGCACCATCTTTTATCCGAAGTCAATTTCTGCAGTATTTCAATCAAAGCTTTACTTCATATTTTGTTTAATTGTTTTTTCTTCTTATGTTTGACACATTTTCACCGGCATATAAAAACCGCTACTGGGTCGTGTTAAACTTCCATCCGTCCATCTAATCTCCTTTCTATCATGCAAAAGGTATAAAGGTATATTTTTCCAGATATACCTCTGAGGCTATCAAATGTCAGTCGGCTTCACATTGACCTCCCCTCATTTCCCCTGTACCCTTCACTCACAGCCTCAATTTCTAATTATACATGGCATAAGCAATAGGTTCATAGTGAATGCGATGAGATGCATGCGGCTCTACATACAGCATATGCAGCCAAGCTTATACTGACACCTTGTTCCCAATGCTCTTTACTGGGTCGGTTTTACCAAAGAGAGAAACTTAGCTACGCCTATCTCTCGCCTGTGTGAACATAATCATCATAAAGTCTAATGTTTACGATTATTAACAAGGAAAAGGTTTAATTTATTTTGATTTTTTTATTCAGACAAAATCATGTTTCATCTAATAATAAATAATTTTAATTGAAGTGATTGCAATAAATAATATTACTTTAACATAATCTACCGGTTAAGGTAAGTTTTTCGATGGACAAACCACCAAATGTATATTTTCTTTCTCCTAACAAAATATCAACCAACATCCTACTATACAACAAGCCACCTCTTCAACTCTAAGTACTTCCCTCCTCCCTTTATCCCGTTCAACATCCACATTCTATTCATGTCGATTCCTCGTTTGCCTATCATTGTCACCTCAATTACAGTCATCGTCAGCCCACTGCCGATCCATATGCTTTTCACCCAACAATGTCTCCTTATGATTTCTCCCCACAATTCCCTCTCCCTCCACCATACCTGGCACTTCCTCATTTGTTTTCTTTCTTTCCACTTTACCGTATTCATCCTTCTCCACATACACATTTCAAAAGCCTCCAATCTATATTCTGGACCAAAATGACAAGCTAAATGAGTTATAGCAAGAGGAAAATTCTTAGCAAAAAATATTCAAATTCACTCTTGCCAAAATTTGCAGTAATATAAAGGTTAAACTTTTAAATTAGTGGGTTTCAAGTTAAAAGTTTGTTTCTTGTTTTACAATAATTCATATAGCACACGATTATATTATCTCCAACAAAATTTTATACAATTCATCACCTCCATTGAATCTAAATCATTACATAAAAGACCAAACTTATATTTATATCTAGCTAAATATAGTATTTTATTTTCACTTCAACCTCTTCCCAGGCCACGGTTTGAATAACTTATACAATTTGATTCACGCAAAAGTTTCAAAGACCTTAAGCACTTTAAGCCGTTCTAATTTCAGACAAAATTTGCATTAGGTTGGTCCTTTTTTCATTCATATTTTCCAAAACCGCAAAACAAATAAAAACCATGTAAAAGTTTCAGCCCCTTCGATTTTTGGACTTATTTGACCTCATGTCTTTATGTCTCCTCACCACTTCATTCCTAATCTAGTATTATTGGCGTAGCGTTTTGGTTGTTCTGGTATTTTTCGCAATAGATTCCTAGCATACCGTATCCCTTCTGCTTTTGCCGTATTTTATTAATTTTAAGTATCTTAACATTTTAGTTAGGTTTTGGATGGACATAGATTGAACAACGATACATTTATTTGGTTCTACTTACAAAACACAGTCAGACATTCGACTCAATAACAAAACCTTTCTTCAATCCCGAATAATTATATCCTGCCATCATCCCGTGCAGAATCCCTACCCTTCCTTGCATGCTCGAAGTTCTCTCTTCTATCACTTCCATTAACATTCCATCGCCAATCAAAATGCTCTACATCCACCTTTCCTTCGCCAAATGCGAAATTAAATTAAAGGGTATATGACTCTCAATTTCATTTGAAAGACGGCGCTTAATTAATTAATTAATAGTTCGCTAAGTTCGTAGTTTCATCGTACCTTTAAAATCTGAGTTCCCCCATATTTTCTTCATGGAACGAATACCTAACGCTAAAATGCCTTGGAAGCGTTTACCGAATACCAAAAAGGTTATTCAAGTTTATATAGTTTCAAACACTCTACTCTGATTATTAACTAGAGGCTTAAAACTAGATTGAGTGAAGATAACGACTCCATGCATTTAATTAGTAAAACACCACTGCTTTTCCGGAAAATTCAATATACGAGTATATCCTAAAATCACAGTTGGAAAACATTAAATGCGTGTAGAAAAATACAATATTTAATTAGATAATTAGTGCAATATATTTATTAAATAGATAAATAATGATCGTCTTCTAATAATTCAAATACGAAGGTGTGAATGAGCTGATTGCCTGAACAATTTCAAAACATGGGCGTTTTTTCTGAGAAAGAATGGACACTGAGAACCACATGAAACGCAATCAACTTACAAACTATATATGTAGTTTAAAATCAATTCCAAACAAATATCATTTAGTCATCAGTGTTAGTTCTGATTATAGTAAATCATATGTATATATATGCATGTAGAAATATGCATATAAAGCCCGTATCCCTTATTTTCCCGATTGTGTGCTACGTTTCATTTTGGAACAAAATGAACACACGATATATTCCCGAAAACGACCTGACTTCGGATAACATGGGAGCAGGTTTAGTTTTGTTTTGAAGCCATCTAAAGCAACAGCGTAAGACTCTCCCACCGTATTATATATCAACCTTCATATCTGCCTCTCCGAGGGGTTACGTTACGCTAAAATATGGTCGGCGTTTGCTGTGACAACAACGCATACCTGGGGTACACCTACACCTCATGCATCCGTAGCTAGAAGCGGAGACGAGGGAAGGGTTTACGTTGATAGATAGGCATGCATGTGACTGGACGGATTTACACTACACCAGGGTATGGGATGTAGACATAATCCAGCAAAAAGGAATACCTGGCGTTTAGATTTATTGAGTGGCGTTGCAACGTAGCCAAACTGGCGTCACTAAAGCGATCTTTAATAGAATTGTAGTAGATTGTTTCATTTTATTCATTTTGCGAAGAAAAAGTGAATGTAATGACACCGCCTAGACATACTAGTACACGTACAATGGCAAGCATATCTGGTTGATGATATAAAATATTTGGTAATCCTTCTCTCTTTCCCTATCGTCCAATTGATATCACTAGCAAGACACCTAAAATAAATTATCTCGGAACAAGAGATGACAACAATATCAAAGCTGTTCCATTGCCAAGGTACTAATACATTTTATAACTTTGTAAAAAAATAGTAAATAAATTCATAAATGAATTTCATTGATTAAGGAAGATTTTACATCGGTTTCTTTCTTCAAAATCGACCGAACGAGTTCGATTAGGAATATTGCTCATAACGATATTTCTGCAGTATATATCTGAAAACTTCGCGATTCTAAAATTGAACAAAAATTTAAATATATATTTTCCGCTTAAATTATTGAATTAACCATTAAAAATTTAAATTCTTCGAGCTAGTTTTGGAAAAGTTCAAAATTCTTATTTCGAAGAAGAGGCAAAATTGTTGTCTGATTGTTTTAACTAATTTATGCATAGTGCGATTAACTTCACTATGCAATGTGAAAAGAAAAAGAATTAAAATCGTATTGGTGCCAAAATAGAGACATAATTTATGCAAGAAAAGACACATGTTACACATGAACTAGCAATTATAACGTCCAGCCCTTCGATTCGACAGGAAAATTTTTCACAAATCGTGTTCCATGGAGCTGAAAAGTGATTCCTGAAATATTGAAAAAATCAATCTCAAAGAAAAACCTCCTTAAATAAATTAAAAATTTACTCTCCACCGAAACAGGCTGCTGTAGGAAATTAAACGAAAGACTCTCCAAATAATCTTTTTTCAACGGTAGACGCTCTTACGGAAGTGTCTTCGCTATTTGCAGGAGACGGCGAAGGAAAAACAACATTACCGTTTCGTCCACCTTGTGCACTCATCAAAAGAAGAGAAAACATGTTTCCCACGAAGAAAACCCCGAAGTGCCCTGCACCCAATGGAGTGGCTCGCATGGGGAATGGGGATGAGGTGAAAATAAAGAAGACGTCTTGAATGAGTAAGACGGCCGAGGAAGATTTAAAAGAGCACGTTGCGTAGCACTCCTGCGCTTGGTCTGAGTTCAACGCCCTCTTCTTCTCAATGCTAGCCATGAAAATGAACGCGAAGGAATGAATTTCATAAACCGATCAATAATTATATATCAAATTGGTATAGGTATAAGTTAATATTATAACTGTTTTCAGTATTCTTCATTTGAATGAAGTAATTGTGAGGGGAAACTTAAAATGAAGAAAATTCAATTAATAAAACTCTGTTTCTATGGCTTTAGACAATTATTAATTACAATACGAATTGTATTCATAAATAGTCATCGTTACAAAAACAATAAAAGGAAAATTGTAATTAAAGCAATGAACAAGGGAAAAATGGAGTTAACTAGAGTGTACAGCCAATTAAAGACCAGTTTAACGAACTCCTTCCACTAAAATTACTTGTGTTATTTTAAAAAGTCATTAAATATGCGATTCAAGTACTTTGGTTTACTTTAATGCCCTAGGGTGGCTATTCACTAATTCTTAGGATTACGAGGTGAAAATTACAGAGATTTACAGAAAATTACAATTTACTTCACAGAGTATTGGACTAACATGATAGTTATGATATCTTCCTAAGGGAGCCAATTTGCTTAAGCGTACGCTGACGAGTTGATTGCCAAACCACTATGTGAATTTTTAAGTAAAGTTTATTAATTTTATGATGGCAACACAACTTGGGACGGATGTATTCCGCGGATAATGTTGGAAATATTATTTTTGATTTATTACATTGACAGGGGTAATGAAGGTTAATAAGGAAGATTACTAAGAAAAATAACCAATACCAAGGTGACATCATCTACATTTCAAACATTTAATGCTAAAAGAAGAATGAGCATTAGGACTCTGCTTCACGCCGCCTGCCCCCCTTTGGAATCATATAGATAGTGATCCCAATCTTTACTCCTTTTCGCACACTTCTTTGTGAATGGATATCTTCGCGGTCGGGGGGAAAACCCCGGTCCCCCTTTCTCCACGGCCCTAGGAGCTTGGCGCCGCACAGAGAGTCCACCCTCAACGAGACAACCCTTCCATCCAGTTACGAGGTTTTTCCGGACTGTGTTAATTTTTACCCCTTCTCCTCACCCGATACCTTTCTCCACCCCAATTGTCACCCACGTTGCACACGTTCCTTCTCCCCTCCCTCTTTCCCCCCCTTTTTCCACTTGCCTTCCCTTACTTGATTTTCAGCAGATATAGTAGACAACGAGAATATGACTGTTGCCAGAAGATGATGTAGTTGCATTGAAACCGCTCGTATTAATAAATTTTATTTTTGTGGAAAATTGCTAATTTTAATTAATCTCTTCAAAATCATTGAATGTTGAAAAGATATACAAATTGAGAAACGAGGAAGTATACCGAAGACCATAAGAGGAAAGAACTAAGTACACTGAGAACTGTACGACAAAAAAAAAGCTATTTGAATTGGATACACCTTGATGCACAATGAATTAGCTAAAAATACATTAGACGGGAAAATTAAAGTGAAGCTCCCCGATGAAGATCAAGAGATACATGTAGGACAAATTAAGAAGGAATATAACAGAAAAAGGTATCAGGGAATCAAGACTGTACAAAGAGAAGAATGGAAGACCAAAGGAAACAAACCATAACATTGAAATGTCGATGATGATGTTGGAAACCATATTGAATCACCAAATGTTAATCATTAAAGGTTAAAAGGATAGTTTTCACCACATTACACCTTTAGCGACAATATTTGAAGAATTAACTAATGGATACAGCGGAATGTTGCTAATAAGGTACAAGATATTACAGTATTGCTATTACTCTTAACTAACAATTAGTTTATTCGTCTGATTATACTGAAATTCACCAAAAGAGGGTCACTATATATCAAAACAACATAATAGAAACTTGACACAGCAGATATTAAGAGGAGCTTGAAGGCAGAGAGGGATATTCTATAATCTAGGGAGGAAAAACATATAGTTCGTAGAGCAACTTACATTTTTGCGAAGGCCAAGTTTGTGGACAGAGCGTGGGTTCAAAGTCTGGGAGCAAACGGCTATAAAAATACGGTGGTTATTTAATTTATAAGCGCACTGGAAAGATACTTTTGGAATTAGGACGGCACTCAGATTGTTCATAAAGAGTCGCTGATGGGAAAAATAAGTGTGTTAAAAGTGGTCAAACTCACGTATGAGATACCCCAAAACGAGCTAACGGGGGATGCTTTGGGGACATTTTGGAAACACTTTGTGGGAGGACATGGAAGAGACACTGAAAATGGTAAAGGAAAGGCCACGCGTGGGGAGAAGGCAGGAAGAGCTAGACGAAAAGAGAGCTGTTGCGCATCACCATGGAACGCCTATCCCAATGTGCACAAATTACACAAATGCGCGTACAAACGGAAAAGGATGCCCGCGGCAAGAAATGCAAAAAGTAAAATAACCCCGCGGCAGCCTAAAAAAAATATGATAAAAATTCAGGAAAACAATGACACCTCCACATTCACATATCATTTGACAAATGAACCTGTCGTCTACCGACAGCTACATCTGTTGCCCTGCAAGCCACCACTGATGTTTGAGAGAAAGTGGCTCTATACCCGACGTGTAAGTTTGTTTAGCAAGAAATGTTAACATATGCTACATATTTTACGGTATTTAAGTGAAAAGTACTTCTAAAAATTGTAAAAAAGAGCTGCTATTTGCCACAAGTAAAGTAAGGAATAGATAAGTTACAAAGAATATTCTAGGCTAACTATAATTTAAATATTTTACCCTGCGCTAGTGTTTGTTATCATACTGATCCCTTATCCTTTGCTGGAAAAATGACATCTTAAATATGCTAATTTCACCCTTGCTCTCTCTAATTTTATGTCTATGTCCTTTTGTACCGTAATACGATGTGATTGGTAACACATTTGTGAGATTCTCTCTGAAAAGATCTGTTCCAATTTAGTAAGAGACAATCTGTAATATTCACCCCGTGAGTGATTGTCAATCTAGTTCCTCCGATAATAATCTACGAAGTTTATCATAAGAACCTTTTGCAGAACAAGGTAGACTATACAGCACATGATCTGATTCGGCAATCAATCCAACTTCATGAGGATCCCGTATACTATATACTAGCAGCATATTGTAAATTAACCCTATTTCAAGGAAATATATCATTCATCTTTAATATTCTCGAAAATCTTCCTCTAAACTCTAATCAACCTTAATTTTTTGCTAGATTCATCATAGTAAATATTCATTATTTATTTTTCATTAAGGAAAGGTCGTTATTCAGAGTAAAGCCTAAGTATTTAAAAGAGTTTCCGTAGATCGTAAGTTAAGGTAAGGTCTAAGTATTCAATTAAGTTTACATTTCCTCTTAAGGTATTTTCAATGCAGTATATTAACCACCTATATTTCAGCAACATAGGATCATAAAGAAGTTTCGAAATATTTCTTTTGTTATAATTTATTGAGTTAGATTTCATGAATGATAATTGCTGAAGTAATTTCTTTCATATCCCCTTGAGTTATATTTTGAAAATATGACCTTTTAACGACCAAATAATACTACTTACTCTTGCTTACCTCAAAGGAATATTAATTAAATTTTACTTTGAGCTACCGTTTGAGTGAGCACTTTGCGATTAAGCTTTATTAATTAAGGAAAACTTTTGATGAAAAATTTTTTTGATGATTATAAAAACGTTCGACATATTAGAAAGCTTTTTCATAAGTAGTATCATAAAATATCGCTTCACATAAAGGAAGAAAATTTCTAAAATATTTGCAAGGAAAATATGATAACATACTAATTTCATGCAATTAAGTGAACTAGAAAGTATGAAGTAAACTTCGCAACAGCTTTGAAAGTGAATAAAGTAAATTAACATTCACATAAGAAATGTAGATACTAGAGATATCAGTATATTTCATTTGTTATATTGTTTCAGTATTATATTATATTCAATACATACTAGGGTCATTTGATCGGTCCTCGGAATTACCACCTGATGTCAGCGATAGAGGAACGATTTTCCCGCGTTGTAATAGGTAATACTTCATGAGCAGACACTTAACGCGTCAGTATCCTGGGAATAAATCTGTGGTGCGAACGTCTCTTTGTTATTGTTCCCGAGTAGTTATTTGGGAAGATGGAAAAAATGTATATTAAAGCAGTGATTAAATACTTCGTAAATACAGATATGAAAGCAAAGGGAATTAAAACCGGCTGCCAAAACTCTCTGAAGGGACTCTACTCCTTCCTCACATTCAACTGTTGCTAAATGAACAAACGAGTTGAAGTCTGGACGGGACAGCTTAAATGATGATCCGAGTAGTAGTAGTAGTCGGCCAAAATTTACCACTACCCCAGAAATTAATGTAAAAGCGCTGAAGATGGTTATGGAGGATCGCCGACTTAAAGTTCGAGAAATCGATGAAGCTGTAGGGATGTTATCTGAACGGGCATATCACATTTAAACAATGGATTGGATTTCAGACAATTATCTGTTAGATGGGTACCGTGACTCCTGACGCAGGATCAGAAAGGCATCTGGAAATTTTCGAACAATGTTTTATTCGTTTTAAGAACAATCTACAAGATTTTTTGCGCCAGTTTGTGCTTGATCACAGATGAAACTTGGGTTCATTGCAATATCTCAGATACAAAACGGTAGTCAAAACAATGGAAACATGTTGATTCACCAACACCAAAGGAATCAAAGACAATACGGTTGGCCGGATAGGTGTTGGCTTCCGTTTTCTGGGACATGAAAGGGATTCTGCAGATAGATTATCATCCCACTGGTCAGAGAATTACTGGAAAATATTAGGTTCACCTCCTGGACCCATCACAACAAGAGATACACGAAAAAAGCCATTTTGAAAGATGATAAAAATACGCGAACTAAGACACGAATTGTTGCCACACCCGCCTTATTCGCCTGATTTAGCTCCATCAGATTTCAATCTCTTTCCCAAACATTTTCCTCAGTGGACGAAGGTTCTCTTAAAATGAAGAGTTTACAGCCGAAGTAGGTGGGTATTTTACAGGCCTGAAGAAATCCAATTTTCGATATGGTATATAGAAATCGGAACATCGCTTTGCCAAGTGCGTTAGTGTACAGAGAGACTAAATTAAGAAATCTTTCCATTTACATAATTTGCCGAAAATGCTCAAAAGGTAAGTTAATATAGTATTACATTCAAACAAAGAACAAAGTGAGGATTTGAAAACCTAGAGCACGAAATTTTGAAATATTATAACATTTTGTATATTTAATATATTTTTATGTATGATGCACTTCTAATACTCAGGTACGTTAATTTTTTTATTAGAACGAAATAATATGATTACCGACCAGACATTGATGTTCATTCACTTGCAAAAATTACCGTGATCAAAACGAAGATCATGAGACATTCAGACAGTAGCATACCAATTGAGAATTAAAAGTAAAATTTAATATTTCCATTTTAATCAGTCTAATTGGAAAATATTATATCAGAGCTAAGTTTTAATAAATAGATATTAAACAAGTTAAGGTAATTTCTTCAAACTAAATTGTTTGTATATATTGATCGCACTAAACAAATTTAAAGAGAAACGTATTTCTTTTTTTGGTTAGAAATACATAGAAACTACACTAAACATACAGCAAATATTAAAAGTCATATTGCCAAAACAATAACAAATGAAAGTATATCATAAACTTAGTCAAAGGATTAAAATGATTAAAGCGAAAAAAGTTGGGAACACCAGGCGAGCTACAAATATTTAAGAAGAAGCTCAACAACGTATATCTTTACATTCAGAGAAACATTAACAAGTGGTAACTAAAATAATTAAAACCACGGTTAGGTAAAAATAGACAGGAGAAAATTGAAACATAGCCGAAAAGAATATAAAAATAATCGAAAAGATTCCTTAAAAAGTAGGACTAGAGTATCGGAATTATTAAACTCACAACGCGGGAGAGAAAACGGGTTCTATCGATCGAATCTGAGTTATGTTCTCAACCGTTATCATGGCACATGATGAACCGGAAATCGGTACTGACAGCGGGGAAAAAGAAAAGAGAAGTTGAAGGTCGGCAGATCGGAGGGAGTGAGGGTGATAGGGCTCCAGTGAATTGTCGAAAGAATGCCATTAAGTAGAACTCCCTCCCTTCTCCCCCGAAAATATTGGCCTCAAACGCCCGAGCCTTGCACATCCCAAACGGCGGGTCCGTCACAAAATGCTCCCTTCTCCTGTTGGCTCGGCTGTTATGTCGAGGCATTGTTAGAAATGAGAGCAACGCTAACGAGGAGGGAATAACTTGAAGATGAGGGAGGAAAATCGAAAAAGATAAACAGTAAAAGAACAAATCAGACAGGAAGGAGAGATATAGATTATGGCTAAAATTCTGAGAAATACTGTCTCAACGTTACTCCTCATAAGCTACAGGTCTTTTTTAGAATTTTCATTTCACTTCAAGAAGGCTAACATTCCTTTGCTGCATTATGCTCTAATTCGGTAGCGTCTAGTGTTACCCCGAAAGCAAATACAAGAACACAATGACGAAGGAGGTAAAATACCATAAATATAGGCTATAGGCGGGGTTTCCATGCAATAAAATGAAAATAAAATTTTAGAAATGGCTCTGTGATGAAAATTTAAAATTTTAATTTTCTACTGTAGTGAACATAGGTTTGAGTGGGAAAAACTATCTCACTTGGATCAACGTTCTAACGGTTAACGATGTAGATGTACGTCTAACGTATGATCTTCACTCATCACGTGTCTCCAACCCACGTAATTTAATTTTCTTGTGACGCTTGTTGTTTGTTCATAGTAATCATTAATTCTTCTGGCATTGTTGGCATAAGGTAATTTACTAATTATACATTTCTCTTCTGAGTTAATTTCTAGAGAAAAAAAATTAGCGTTGACACCTAACAAATGTTCAATGACAACTCTTTTCATCCCTTCCATCCGAATAACTTCTCACTGTCAGCTAAGTGAAACCGAGTTTCTCTACCTACTTCTCTTACAAGCGCCACATTTCCTGCCCAAACGAGTGCCAGTGACGGGCCATTCGGGGCATCTTTTCAGTGATTTCGTTAAAATAAAGGTATGCCCGGACTTTTATCAAATATTGTATGAGATTTTTTTAAACCCCAAAATTGCTGTGTGTTTCCATACCAAAGGGATTAAGGGAATACAAAGGCATGTTTGTTACTTTCACCACAGAGCGGCCTGTGCTGAATGCCTTTCATTAAGGGTTATACCAGAAAACAAAGGGCGAATTACCAAGAGCAACCAAAACAAACGAAATTGACACTTTTCTAACGAAATTTATTCTGATGCAATTCCGATAATAATCATGTGAAATAAACCCAATGTTTTTGGTTAAAAAAAATTAGGTATTTAATTTTTTTTTTATTTTACACCGCTGTTTCGACATCATATTGTCACCACGATGTGATTGTGAGAATATTATTTGGAATTCGGGTCGTGAAATACGTAGATTTTAGCGGAAAGGAATACAGAATTATTTTTAATTAAAATATCTGATAGGGGGAATTAGTGCAAACGAAAACAAACGCTGATGCTGTGAACTCTGATTTATTAACCACCAAACCTAATGCTTACTAACAATGTAAAACGGATTTTTTACTCGAAAAATTTAGCTTCTTTAGTAAGGGGGATCAATCCTCAAGCAATCGAAGGCATCTTGCGGGTACTGGATAGTGTTCTAAACCTAAGGTATAGAAGTTACACGTACATTGCAACACAACCGAAGGTACCTAGATAATGAGTAGGCTTATAAGTGGTTGCAATAAGAGGACGTACGAGTCTTACATCTTTGAGTATGATTTGTAAAGCACACTGAGGTGCCGTGACTGTGCAAATGGCTGCCAACCAAACAATAAGTCGCAAATTACTCAAGGTAGTACTCAGAAAGCCCCTTTAATATGACTGTAGAAGGAGAACAGTGTGGTCGATAAAATGGCACTCATCTATACGCAGACGTAGTATTACTTAGTTACGTATATTACTTTTCGTCACCGCAATATGGAAGGCAACGAAAAATACCATTGAGGTTTCATTCATCTGACAGCGGAAGTTATTCCGAGATGTAGGGGATTACCAATTATTAGAGCTCTTAATTGGTTTAAATTAAAATGAATGGAATGAAATTGGAATTATCCCGAGTATCGCATTCCGAAAGTAAGTCAATCCCCTTCTCCGGGGCACATACAAGCAAAGGAGGAAAACTGGTTGGGCGCATCATAAGGCGTGATAGCTTTGTGAAGGATATAAATGAACTAGGTACTAAGGGGAAAATTAAAGAGGGACGCCAAAGAAGATTTCGGAGAAATAGGTGATGCGACACGCAAGTTCAAGAAAGTACGGGAGAGTAAAAAGGTTGATAGGAAACAGGACTCCTTGGGAAGATGTTAAAATCAATTCTTGGATTTATGCACCGATAAAATGTGTGCAAATGGAATAACATTTTACTATTACAGATAAAAACAGAATAAACTGAGGTAAGGTAGTCCAGTGGGTCTAGAGACATGGTCCACTTTTCGTATAATCCGGGTTCCATACCAGGTAAAACTTCTGGGTAACTACTGCGTAATTCAACCTGAATAATATTTCGGGAGAAGATTTTCTTTGGAAACCACGGGCGATACAGGGCACAAAACTGGTCCCTCTACCCTGATATTTGAATTACATGCGCCTTTGGGATTCTGTTAGTACTTGTATTAGTTGGGTTCTACCCTCACCTAACAAACCAACCTAAGCGTTGATAGTGACTGGATACGGAATATATAGTATGCCCTTATGCGTCAAGCCAGTTTCAAATTTTTGAAAATAAAATAACTTCACCCGAAGTTCAGACCTTTCTCATAAATCTAATGTTCTTCACACTAATTCATTTTAATTCTCAGTAAATGCTTAACCAGAACAAATTTGAATTCTGTACTTTATGCCCCATTATTCCAAATTACATGAACCCCAAGAAGATATTAAAGGCGCGCAACTTCCCATGAGTACACGCTTCCGACAGCACTGAATATAAGAGAAGTCATTTCTCCAATGGTTACATTTCATACAATATTTCCCCCAAATATTCCATCAGTCGACCAGCTTTAAAGGCTTCCGTGTAACTTGGATGGAAATAACAAAGGCGAGAGAGAGCATAAAGACGCAAAATTGTCGCTTAGGACCGCCTAAAACAAAAACCTCTTGAAATAAATTCACGCTTTTCAAACTTCGCATTCCGGCTTTTCGTCCCCTGCATATCCCCATCAACCCATTCTGTTCATAGAAAAATCTCCCCTGGGATTGCACATTAAATTTATGTACTCCGAAAAGCGAGCGCCTGTAACGCAGGCAAACGGTCCCTAAAATGCACTTATCTACTCCCTCAAATCCCTCACCAACGGCGGATGACCTCAAATTCAGAAAGGGAATAAAACATTCCAAAGCGGAGCCAGGCTCTCAACCTATATGCCTGCTCTCTCCGGCGCCGCAAATTTTGAGGAGCGCGAAGTCCCTTGATGTATCCTCCTGCGCTACAGCGCTTCAAATCATTTGAGGCGCTATTATAAAAAAAGAGATAGAGAATTCGTCCTTAGGGCGTGCTTTAAAAAGAAAAAATGTAAAAAAAGGACGAGTTGCGTTCAATAAAAAACTAACGGATATACCAGATATATATCCTTTATTACCATGCAGCGATTTCCGAATGCCTTTACCGGGATTCAAACCCGGAACCCTCGATATCCGGCCGAGTGCTTCAGCCAGTTAAGCTGTTGAGGTGTCCTCTCACACTTCGAAATTTTCTTGGAATTTCATTTGTAAATTTTGGTTGCGGCTATTAATATATAATTAAATCATTTCTTCCCTCCTTTGTCCTTTATGTTGTTCAGATCAAGACATAGCATCGAAAATACTGTATTTAACGTGTTGAATCGAGGATATTTAAAAAGGGATTCTTTGATTTCATATAGCATATTACATTGCTGAGATTTGATCTGCAGCATGCCACCGAAAAGGTAATCGGCCCGTTTTATTCCTCAGTAAAAGACGCTCGCGACAGAAGATCGTATTTTCGCGACCTTTACCGGGAGTTCTACACTTACCTTATAATGAGCGAGAACTGAAGGGGAAGCCAAATTTGAGCGGAACCTGCATGTTCCAAAAGCTACAAGTTTAAGATAAGGTTTGGCACTATTATCCAGAGAATGCAGAAAGGCAAATGATGAAGAGACAAAACGACGACATGCAGTGCTTAAAAACGCTTAACAACTTCAACTCTCAGGATGGCTGCATTCCGGTGAAAATGGGAATTCTCAAGGAAATGTCTTATTTTAAAAGAATTTTTAGCATCATTATTAAAGAATTCAAATTATAATACTGTAATGGAACAATTGTAACCAACTTTGAATTTGATATTGTTTATTCCCCGTTATATCCGTAAAGTGTGCGCAATAGTAAATAAAGAGTTAGGATTCATAAAAAGGAAAATGTAGCAAGAGGGTTGAGGAGTTTTGTCATTTAAATTTATTAAATACCCCACCTAGAGTGTGCTACGGGTGTATAGGATTTTCACGAGGTAAGCTTAATTTTGAAACTACTTAACCCAATGTAGCGTAGAACAGCTAGGTTTGTAAAATGTAGCTTTGAACAAGGTAGAAGTTTCAGTACACTATGGAAAAACTAGGATGGGAGGCACTAGTTGACCAAGGGTCGAAATACAGGTTAAATTTACAGCGTAAATTAGAGACAGGTTACTTAGCTGAATATGTTGAAGACACATTACAGACCCCGACTTACAATGGTAGATCAGACTACATACGTAAAATTAGGGAGAGATATAGTTGAACGGATATATTTAAATTGTTTTTTCCTCGTACTATTTGAGGTCAAAATTGAGATGAACGCATGAGCGAAGGAGGCAATTAGCATTGGAAGTATACTCGCATGTGGTTTTGTCAATATCTTGCATATTTTGCGAGACTCATCTTTTTAACATCGTTTCCGCGTGGTTTGAATATACGCATCTTGTTACTGAATTATCCTGCATGTAAGTACCATCATTCTTGTGTTTAACTTTGTTACAGTGCATGATCAAACTAATATGTGTAGAGTTGTCATGGTTGGGATTGTGCATAACTAGCAGGTGACATAACACCCACCGCCGCACACCCTTCGCCGGCTTACTACGAGGTAATATGTAGATGCAGATGCGTATTGTATGGTTTATAATATAACACTATTATTATCACTGAAAATTTATACCTGAAAATCGTTGGCAAACTTACACATCTGAAGATTAAAAAGTGCACCCTTCCCCGAGGCATGGATATCATTATATTTATATCGCATTTAAATCGTTAAACCACTTTTGCTTTTTTACTTCCAAGGAAGCCTTTATTTTTTTATTTTCAAGGGGCAATTAAATATTGTTAGGTCAAGGAGTTAACTATATATTCCGGTAAAAGTATCGAAGGAACGGGAATAAAATAAAATTTAAATTAATGTCATTCTCTCAGTACAAATCATTTCACATTCATCAAATTGGGCAAATTAAACAACACTCCAACTAAGAATTAAAAATATATGCTATAGTGATGTGCGCATACATTTGTGACTGATATAACTAATATGAATAAATTCAAGGGTGGTCTGAAAATTTTCCGACCTAACAAAAACACAAGACATATTTTCTGAAATTTTCTGAGGTCGGAAACTATTCAGACCACCTTCGTATATACAGTATTTAGAGGTATGCACTATTCCAAAACAAAATATATGCACAATTTTAGTGATATATTTAGAATATTCTTTCTCCATTAATGTACTCTGAAATCCACCGCAAGGGTGTGTGTCAGGGGGTGAACACACACCAGTTTTAAATACATTCAAGCAATCGAAACGGAATTCTCACATACGTGAATTTTAGTACATTATAATTCATTGATAACGATCATGATTAATATTCTTCTACAGAAAACTCTAACTCATAGACCCCGACTTAATATTTAATGAAAATTAGCAATTTTCCACAAAAATATTTTTGTAGAAAATTCCTAATTTTAATTAATCATGTTATTCCACCATATCACGCCTGAAACGTCTCTTTTTATCCGACTTACTATGTTTACGAAAGTTTTCAATAACGTTATCTTTTCTTTTGGCTGTATTTTGATTAAATTGTGCTATTGCACAATCACCACACTGAACTTCATTCACCTAGACGGAGAAATGTCCCACTGCCGAATATGAAAACTTTTAATCAAAAGTAGATTATGAACATGATTACTCGTATTATGCCATATGATAGAGCTTGAAATATAAGGATACATGAATAAAAACTATAAAAGAGTAGATATGCTATTGCATTATTGAATAGCCATAAACTGCAAGTAAGGGAGAAAATACCACATAGTAACCGTGATATAGAGTAGTTAATGACTGCTGTTAAAACATTAATTATAGTTCAGCACTTAATATATATTATCTTCATGGATCACTAACATTTTTTAGTTTCTGAGCGTAATATTAGTTCACGCAAATTTTAATTTTTGTGTTTCACTTGCTTTTAAGTTTCAATCTTTTTTTTAATTCTGTTTATCGAATTTCTTGTCCATAATTACGGTTATAAAATTTTGCAATAATATGCCATAGAATACCACAAATGTATCGAAAGAAAAACTTTATTTTTCCTCCCCTGAGTCACAATCATATTCTGAACGAGTTTCATTATAATCATTGAATTATTGTGGAACTGTCTTTTCAAAGGAGATACGGTGAGAAATAAGCAAACCAAGCTTAAAAGCTATTTTTGGAGCCCAACGCTGCGTGAATTTTAAAGACAGAGACCAACATAAATGCAGGCGAGAGGTATAGTGGGGAACTATAGGGGCCTTTGAAATATGGCGCTCGAGGCGGGTGCTGCTGTTCAATTGGGCGATTAATGCGCAAAATAAGGAAGCACAATACAGGGGACTAGAATGGGAAAATGCAGTACGAAGGAGAGAATAGCCAGATGAACTGGGTAGTCGGACCTGGAGCCGCAATGGATTAGTTAGGAGCATAATAGAACAGAAGGGAAGTTCCGACGAGGAAGTCCAAGAGAGAAATACGTACGCCAAGAAAGGCGGGATGTGAGACGAGAAGGCATTAGGGTCTAATTAACAGTGGATTGGGAAGAATGGGGGACTGCACACAACCAAGTCTACTATTGAAATACTAATGAATGAATCCTTTCGGCCCAATCAATTGAAGACCCAACTGACCAATTAGCTTGGGATTTTGTGGCTTTAAAGCTTTTTGCCTTAGAGAGTTAATGAATAAGAAAATACCGTATATTATTGTGACTACGAAAGTTACGAATCAATTATTGACTCTATCATATTTCTAATGTCATTTTGATACTGACATTCGTGGTCAGCCCAAAAATATGCAAACTGGTGCAATTTGGCGGCCATGATGCAGACTATAGCCCCGCCTACTAGTGGCGCTAGTTGCCAGAGACCCAATGAGCCCTCTGTGCTTGGCGGATTGTCGAGCTGTGCGTTTGGTGCCAGTTATGTTAGTTTCTGGCGTCCTTGTGTTACAATATTCAATATGTTTCAACGAATGGCAGGGAGATCTGCTGCATAAGAGTAAACTACTCGTAATAAAAGTAAACAATGAAGGTCAACATATTAATCCATATTAATTTCAGCAGAATTATTCAAATAATGAATTTCTGAAATATTGCACCAAAGTGGGGTATTGTGCTGAATATAGAACACGATGCATCATTTCCAGCAAGATCCTTTTCACAAAAACTGTGGAGAAAAAATGTCATAGAGTATCGTATTTACTCATTCAATTAATTTTCTCTCCTGCATAAGTTTTCTACCCATATTTTGGCCGTATTTTTACCTACATATTTTTCGTGGAATTTGAAATAATTACTTAATTTATGCAACCTGTCAACGCAGATAAAAATGGGAAATCGGGGGAGTAGAGAAACAATCATTTAAAGCTAAAAATACTTGATTAGAACCTCGTTAATTTTTTTCAGAGTATATGAAATGGTCTTATTATGCTCAAACTAATCTAATACGTAATGGTCTTTTATTCTTTAAACATGTAACAGCATTTCTGCTCAATTTATAAATGGTATGAATGTCAAATTGAAAAATAAAAAAACTACATTCTCGTTAATTAACTCAATTCAATTTTTTTATCTGAATTTTAATTAAAACTAGATACGCCCATTACTGTTTTGATGTTGAATAGAAGTATCGCTGAGAAAGCAACCAAATAGGTAAAAACAATCACTAGATTCGCCTAAAAAAATTAGCTCTTTAATTGAAAATTCTACCCTGGATTTTGGAATGAGAAATCAAGTGACACAGGAAATCAAAGCAAGCGATCACTACGTCCTCATAAAACCGCAAGGTTAGCTAATGGAGAGGAAATTTGAGCAAATACGTAAAATTGGAGTAGTTAAAGGATTGCTGTGTCGACCCAAAGCTCGACGCTGATTGATGTTTGCCGTGATTAGAAAAGATACGGCGGGAACGAACGACAACACTCAATTCTTTTGTCCGCGAATGAAACCGCATCCTAATCACTTCTTCCCCAGGAAAAATATAACTTCATCTTATCTTCCCAAGTCTTTATTTTTTTTCAATCATCAAGCGAAAAATGAGCGTAAATTATGCGTTTTGATTAGCAAATGTGAAGCTAGTTCTCTGAAAATTGAATTTTCCCCTATTGTAAATTTTATACGAAAATATGGTGTTTGAGGAATATGGGTTCCGAAATTTTCCGATTATGAAACAATTTTTACGAACGCTAATTAAAGAACATGACTAATCACCATAACAGCAGAGGTGAAGTGAAAATGTGGCTAAAAACAATGTTCTTGACAATTTCAGTGGCACTGCACGAGTAGATCAAGCTTGAAAAGCGATATAAACAAACTTGAATTCTAATATTTTCATGAAATAAAAAGTTTTAAATAAAAGTCAATGTCACCAGAATAAGCTTTGTTGTCTGGTGTATCGAGAATACGATTCCCGAACACCAAAGCTATTTTTATGCAAATCACTTTAAAAAGTTTGCTGCCGAAAGAAAACGAGTCCCAGTTTTGGCATATTTTCTACAAACTGAAATGAGAACAAAGATTTTAATCTAATTTTATGGTATAGCACTTGATTAATCAATTACACTGATCAATCGTTGTTAAACACTGGTCACCAAAATCACCATGATTTCAAACGTCCGCAAAATTATTGATTTTCCTAGTCTGAGAAAATAAGAAACGAAAATCCCAGAACCGTAGAATGGCTTCATCCTTTTTAAATTCATACGGGTAGCAGCGTTTGAATTCGTACAACTTTCATTTTGACCTTAAATTCTGGGGCACCCCAAACGGAAAGGGTTCAAAATTTTCACCGTCAAAATGAGATTCATTGTTAATCTCCTAGTATGCTATATACTCAATTATGTGTAAGGTAGGGGGAATGGCTCAGCTGAAATGCAAGATGTTCTTTGGCTTACTTCATAAGTAAATTGTTAACTCTTAGGGGCTAAGTCGCTTAACAGAAAATAGATGGCAATTTTGTCAATAATTTCGTCAATATATCAATAATTAATACAACCTTCCGCAGGCAGTTGTCATACGATTTTTATTATTGCTTACTAATAAATTATCTGATAATATGAACTTGTATAAAACTTGTCCTTTGGGCGTTATTGCATTAATTAACACGAGGAGAGGAATAATACATGTACGTCCTGCTAATAGTTAATACCCGCTGTTTTGATTCTCACTGCCAAGGAGACAACCGCCGGAAGTTTAAAGGCCCACTGGGCATACTTTTGCCCACTTCCTCAGAATATTCATAACCTTTCCTAAACTAAAAGATGCGCAGTATAAAATATTTTTATACATCTTTATTCTTTTACAAATGAGCTTAAAAATGATTGATTATTGCAACTACTAATCATCATTAACGATTATTGAATGAAAGTTTAATTCTTCAATTCGAACCCCCCTTACTGAAAGGACCGTTTCCACTGCTATCAAATCCCTGCAAATGTAAGCGACTTGCTGCTACTGGGCATGCGCGACCATGGGTGATGGTGTGTATCCCAGCCGCAGTGCTTGGGGGCAGGGGCAAGTGCTCTGTTTCGTCTGCTTGGCCTTCGAGGCAACTTTGGAAATTAGAGCACTCGTCCTATGTTTGGAGTCAGCTGGAGTGTACGAGAGCTCTGTTGGCAGAAATCTCGCGATAACTTCCACGACGGATGTACGACCCGTATCCAAGGCAAGCATTTGATCCTACACCGAAGTCAAAGAACGGAAGCAAGTATTCGGAGTGCATTTGTCTCTCTCCCCCTTCCACTAATCGACAGTTCAAGTCCAAGTCTTCGTTTGAGAAATTTTAAGGCGAAATTAAACACCCTTAAATACACTTTATGACAAACCAACAGTAAGAAGGTGTACAGAGCACCAATCGATGAATTGTTAACTCCTAACGATATCGGTTTCCGATGCATCCACGCACGAACTTCAAGGAGATCTGTAAATTTTTCAAGTATAGAAAAACGGCTGAATAGATTTTTTCCAATACCTTGCATTTTTTTGTTTTTATATAAATTATTTTGTATAATTCCTGAAAGTTTAAAGTTTCTAAATGCTAGCGTAGCTCCAGAATATTCACCAGAAATATTTTTAAAATTATAGTGCAATTTTCCATGAATTCACTACCCTAACTAGGTCCAAAAGATGGGAGAAACTTTGTAGACAAATCATTACCAAGAAGGCTGAAATTAAACTATTCAGTCAGCTAGATTTAACGGAAGAATTATGGAGGATGACTGAACACGCGAGCGTTGCAAGATTGGCTGACCTTTAGTTGACCTAATAATTTGTATCTACGTAATAATATCAGCCAACAGAAATGCGTTTTCTTCGCGAAACCGCTCAATCAAGTTTTAAGATTCAGTCTTATAGAAGTTTCTCTTGCTAAAGTATTTAAAGTAAAATATTTTTTCAGTTTCTTAGAACGATAAGTGAACAATTTCTTTTTTCTGGAAGAAAAAATGTTTATTCACTATTGCGATAATTTTATAAGAAAGAATGGAAAAACACAATGTATAAGTATACGAAAGGTATAAGGGGAAATAAATTAGAGACTACACATTAAATAAAAAAAAATTAACTTAGACATGCCACTTAGAGTTTTTCTGTTAGGAGGATCCTTGCAGGAGATGAGAATGTAAGAGGGTAAACTTATGACCGTAGATATGGCTTGAAGGTACAACCCTTGCGGCAAGGCAGATACTAAGTATTCGAATGGTGGTGACATGCAAACAAAAGAAATGCTAACCTCTCGATGACGGCAAAAGAAATAGTTAAAATAATGAAAGGCTAGTATTACCACTCAGCATAAGATCTGACAAAGCCCGGAATACTAGCGTTGCACCTGTTACATTGTTCAATATAATAGATTTGCAACGATGTAGATTATTTTTGCTTTCCTTATCATTGGCAGTAATTTCAATATGCGTGGAAGGCTTTTATAAATGTGCACAGAACGCTAATATAAATCTGATCTATGATGTAAATGCACCTATTCGTGAAACAAAAAAATGTTTACATTTTTTTCATTTGACTTAGTACAGTTAATATTCTCTTAATTTTTTACGTAAATATACCACTAGATAACATCTGATTTTTAATTATCCTTATAAATAAATGCTTATCCCACAAAACTTTGTGCACTCACACTCCACATTGAATTCATATATGAAACTAATCCTTATAAACATAATGGGAATAAAACATAACTCACTATAAAAAGAAGAGCAAATTTTATAGCGATGGAGAAACAAAGCTCTTTTAATGATATACCTAAGTCAATAAATGACTCCCAGACAAATATTTCAAATGAAATATACGAATATACATTTTTCGCAATGAAATATACATTTTTGCATTTAAACTATCGCAAGCGGAAATGGAGAGAAAAATAAGTTGAATAGGAATATTACAAAGGTAAAATCAAATAGAAAATCTGGAGCATTAATATTTTATAGACAGAAAACGATGACACATAGTGAGCAGATATTTGAAGGCTTCCAGATAAATGTCATTGTGATATACTCAAAGATACAGCAGTTAAAGCGAAACAACGTGTGACATCGATCGAAAAATAACATTCCTGTTAAATAAACGGCGGTTTGACTAGTTACTGAACAATGAGGATCATAAACAAATTAGGATAACGGATATGGAGTGCCTATATTTCATCCTGGGTGTTCCTATATTTTTAGCAATAGCCAGTAAATATGCAATACCTTTCATCATTTAGAAAAGATGCACGTCCTTTAAAAATGCATAGCAAACGATTTCCCGCAAACGCCGATTCGATAGCGGCGGTTACGTCGTGTTTACTTTGTGCTAAAAAATGCATTCACGGTTCCTCTAATCTATGCAACAGAATCTCCCAACACAAACATCTATCGCTCCTCTCACACACCGCGATAGAGTTCCAGGTCGACCGCCGCTGCCCTGAGTGTTTGCGATTCCGATCGTGATCGTGTCGCTTTATCTCCTGCGGAGGGAAGTTGAGTAATGTTTTGATGGACGGTTGATATGGTAGAAATGGACAGAGTGATAGATGGATGAATGTGTTGGTATTCAAACAGTGTCGTCCGAATTTTGGATATTTTTTTTGAAATTCACATTTCTGCCCAAATATCCCTCCTGCCACAATTTCTTTTCATTCCCTGATATTTTTCGACATCTATACCGAGCTTTTCCCCATTAGTTGGAGTTGCATGAAGAAAATCACACCGTCAGACGCAATTGTGGTATTAATGTGTTAAAGTGCGCCAAGACTAAAATTTTGATATGAACAAACTGATTGAAGCAAACAGGGATCCGAACCCATTACGTAGTTTTGCAGTTGTATAAAATAATTTTTCGTAAAACTTAGCCTTTAAATTGAAATTGCGGTAAGTAGTAATATGATAATGACAGCTCGTTGTAGTAAATGAATAAGTGCAATACATTCTCTTTGATTACTTTTTATTTTTGGGTTCTAAGGTTTAAGATATATTTTATAAGTACACCGAGAGAAAATCGCCATATTTCTTGTACTTGACAAACAAAACGCGATCTGATATCGCAATCTACCTAAAACTGTTTCTCATTTCCGAGTACTTTTCACCTGTGCCCACTTCGCTCAGCATGCCTATTATTTTCCCCCTCTGCATCGGTTAACTTATATTTAAATTTTTTAACATTGAACTAATTTAAACTTTTTAAATGTCATTCTTTTCTAAAAAAATTGAGCACTGAAAGTACCTTTTGGTTATGCATATGGATAACAATAATAAAAAAACCATTCTTAATGTTGGAAATAGCTTTAACGCGTTGCATTTTTATAAGGATTTTGTAGTCATATGATCTGACATGGTTGAATTTAGAAATATAGAACAATTTAATTTAAAAAATCTTTAAAAATATTTTTAAGCTTTGCAGTACTCATATGAACAAAAAAAATTGTATTAATTCCTTCATTATCGACGTAGCCAAACCTACGACGGAATGGATATAGTATTCATTTATTTATAAAAGTTCGAAATTAAATGTCATTAATGACGAAAGAGGACAGGATACTGATCCGCAACCTGTACATGTCTCAGACTGCTCAGCTGCGAGTGGGGAACGGAGAGTCTTGATGGGCAGTGTCAGGAAGAGGAGTAAGGCAGGGATGCACATTGTCACCGGTGATGTTCAACGTATATGTGGGGGAATGATTTAAGAGGCATGGGAAGAATTGGAGGTGGGAATGAAAGTCGGAGGGGAATTCGTAAAATCGGTTAGGTTCGCTGATGACCAAGCATCAGTTACTCATTCAGCCAAGGGGTTACAAGCATTGCTGAGTGAATTGGAGGTTCAGTGCGATAGATATGGGATGAGAATCAATATTAATAAAACAAGGTTATGCGATTTTCCAGGAAGAAAAAGGCTAAGCTAAATATTAAAATAGGCGGGGAAAAATAGAGCAGGTAGAACAGTTTACATATCTCGGAAGTGTTCTGGACCAATACGGTCAAAGTGGTAGGGACGTAAGGAGAAGAATTGCGCTAGGCAAAGAGGCTTTCTCAAGGAGGAGGGAGTTGATGACGGGGACGTTGAGTAGGGAGGTTAAGAAAAGACTCGTAAAAACTCTGAAATGGAGCGTAGCTATGTACGGCGCGGAAACGTGGTCACTGAAGCAGGAGGATAGACGTAGATTGGAGGCTTTTGAAATGTGGGTGTGGAGAAGAATGGAGAAGGTGAAATGGACCGAAAGGAAAACAAATGAGGAAGTACTGGAGATGGTGGGTGAGGAGAAGGGTTTGTTGAGAGAAATCCTATGGAGGCAGGAATTATGGATGAAGGGCGTATAGAGCGGCATTGGGATGTTGAAGAAGGTAATAGAGGAGAGAATGTTAGGCAAATGAGGAAAGGGCAAGATCAGGATAGGGATGTTGGTCGGGATGAAGGGAGGAAAGAAGAACAAGGACGTGAAAAGGGACCTGATGTAGATTAGGTTGCTGGATTGGGTTTTGTTTGGAGCTACAAAATGTTTATTTGATAGTTGTGTCCATCCAAAAACCTACTTTAACCGGTAGATTACCTAATAATAATGACGAAAAAAAAGGTTGCCCTTGTAAAAGGAAGGAACCAAGTTAGTATACGTTTTCTCGTTTGATAGTCTAACCCATTTTGATTGAAGTGATAAACTAGCGAGAAACTCAAATATCGACATTTACTAATTAGAATTGATTAAGTTATACGCAAATTGTTAGGTTAAAATTATTGACACCGGAGTTCTTCCATTAAGCTACTGTGATAATTCCTCCGCTTACATTAAACCGGCAGGTTTACGATACAGTTTTCAAACACTTCTGTATAAATGAATTATATCTTTCATGCGTTCATTGTATTTATTACAAAAATAAAAACAAAGAGAAGATATCTATTTAAAGACACTTTGTATACCCCCTGTTCCTAAACAGTTGAAGAAATAATTAATTTGGAGAATTGTAAATAAATAAACTATATCAGCCAAACTGAAAACAACTGTAAACATTGTAACTAACAAAATCGAAATATTTATTTATTCCGGAAAGACAGCTAAAAAACAATTTTCTAAGATTTTTAGATGCCCCAATGCATTAACATAGTGGAATCAATAAATCCATTCTAAGTTCACACCAATGTGACGGTAACAAACTGTAAAACCACGACGTAAAGTTTATGATGAGACAGCGAAAATTACAACCTAATTACATCCTTGCATTTAAATCAACACTAAATCTAACTCCCAATCATCCAGCGTAAAGGCAAACGAAAAATACTCCGCTCAATTTTAACTGATCAGAGTAATTTTGCACTCTTCCTATGATGTTTAATGTCAAATATATGTTGATTTACTAGGTGATATTATCTAAGAATAATAGTCTCTTACTACATAACAAGTTAAAAAAACTTTTCCCAGCTGAATTAGCGTTCAAGTGTTAAGTAATCAAATGCTCTAAATTTTGAAAAAGTAAAAAATGAAGGACTTTTTTAAAGTCTTTAAAATTAATTAAATCAGTATCAAAATTATTTAAAGATTATTTTCAGACTCTGAGTCAAAACGAAAATTATGGATCAGCTAAATGCAAACTTAGAAAAGGTTTGTATTTCGATCAGCGTTAAAACCAGACAAAAGAAGAAAAATCTTCAGCGCATACTCTACAGGACACCGAAATTCCTTCTCTCGAAAAACTGTAATCTGTGTGTTCGGTATGTCGGCGAGTATCAACCGATTTTCATGTTTTTAGTGCATCATAATTTGATCATCAAAGTTGTAATTATAGTCTATTTGAAGAACGATCTTTAAAATTAAACTAATATTATTGACAGGTATGGATTTGCTTAAATGTATACACAGACAACTTATTTCCTTATAACAATATATATCCAAAATTAAGTCATATATGTGATGAAACTTTAATGTGAGGATCCTCCGCTTAAATTATGGTTCAGTAGTTTTAGGCCGTAATAAATATCAATGAATAATCAAGGGATATCCGAATAATGTGTATTGTTAAACCAGTTCGTAATGTAGATATCGTCTCCATCGCGGATAATCCAATCAAATATTTTGGGAAATTCCGAACAGTCATGGAAAGATTCCATTCGACCAGGAAATTGTCACACCACATATGATTACTTTAATACTACAAACTTGTACTTTTTCACAAACATTATAATTGTCATATTTTCAATTGAAAATTTCAGAATTGATTAATAATAATCACTTATAAGCAATTAACCATATATTACGAGGTTAAGACTAAAACGAAAACACTTAAACTGTTGAACTCGTGATAGAAAAAGTCATTTGGCTCTCGTACTTAAACTAAATATGTACTGAATGCTTACCGTATCAACGTTAAAGTTCTCCTGAAATATCCCATGAAACATTATCTAAGAGAAAAGATTTAATAGAATAAATCCTTAATTTTAGTAAAGTACCTTTCAAAGCTTAAGACAATATATAACTTACATCCCATAATACAACAAGCCCTACTTCAATTCCGTATACCTATTACACCTAACCTTTCCCTGCCTCTACCTCGCTTTTCACCTCTATCACAGTCTTTATCATTTCAGTGCCTATCAAATGCTTCATCCATCTTTCCTACTTTTTTCCGGATTTCTCCCAGAAATCCTCTCTCCTCCCTAACCATGACTAGTACTTCTTCTTTAGTTTTCCTTTCTATCCACTTTACCTTTTCCCACTTTCTCGAAAGGGAGGTTGGGAGTTTGCGGAATTGAAGAAGGGCGTACAATGTCAGGTCATGTTTTGTTAGGAAATGCATACAAACTTAACGATGTACATTCTTTGTCCATCCAAAACTTACGTTAAATGGCAAATCAATAATAAATCCTCCTTCAAACCCAAATCTCAATAGTCTCCTATTACCTGTGCTTTTGCTTTAGCTATCTAGATTCGACGCCGCAAAAAAATCACGCCCCGAGAAGATTTATAGTATCAAGACATACAAAACTCTCGTATTTAGATAAATTATATATCGTATTTCATTGGAGTAATATATAAAATTTAAAAAAAATACAAATTAGCTATACATTTATTTCTTTAATCGCAAAAAGACCACTGCAGGCAAAAATGCAACTTATACCTTTCCTAGCAATCTATCACAACACACTGCAAAAATCATAATATGCCACAACACGGAATGAAAAACAAGGATGTACAATAAAATCATTTCATTATATAAGACTAATCCTCTTCAATCACGACATTACTACGACGAAGAAGTTTTGCAGTTTCTGGCATTCAGTGTCCAAAGGTTCCCAAGAAGATATCTCCTCGATTCTTTTCCATTCATCACCAGCACTCTCCCCATATAAGGCGCAAAATGGATATAGTGCCTTTAATATAAATCACTAAAAAGCAAAATCTCCTTCAAACTTAAACCTTTCCTCTCAATCACTCAAAAGATATTCTTCAAAAAAGATAATGATAGACAAGGATGAGGGAAAGGTAGAAGTAACGAAACCACCATTTGACATCGCCAAAGATAATCGAAAGTCTAAACAAGAATTGCAAAAGAATTAGGAATAAACAATTAAGCAAGAGAAATACGAATAAACGAACGGCAAGCTAAGAGTATATGTAAGAATTATACGTAAGAAGTATACGTAAGAGTATACACGTAAGAATTGTTCCCTATGATGACTCATTGGCTGGAGAACTAAAGCGCGCCTACTAAGGATGATGAGTACACACTGTAGGGGTTAGGTGAGAAATAATTATGAAAGTCTGCAAATACAACTGAATATGGTTTCATAAAATGTGCGTCCACGAGGTACGTGTTTAAATAAAAAATGGAAGCAAATCATAGAAGGCATAAGTGAACGTACTACTGAATTTAATTTCCCTCTCTATTGCAATTTCTGGAAATTTGCAATTATTACTAAAAACATCAAATACTTTTAATTACACTCAATCTATTATTTTTAGAAAAAAATATTGAAAAAAAATATTAGCTGATTTCTCCACATCATTATGAAATGTATAATAACTCATTGCTGAAAATTGAATTTTATTGATTCAAAAGTCTCAGGTATCGCTTAGTGAAATTTAATGATCATTTACGAAACAAAATCTTCTTCCATAATTTATGTAGATAAGCCAGTAAGATGTAGTACGTGTACATGAAGTATGTGTACAACTGACATAGCAGAAAACACGATAGAGCAGTAATATATCCAACGGCGAGAATCATATTGTGTAGAAAGGGACACAACAAAGGAACTTTGTGAATGAGTTTTGAAGGAAGACGTACAGACCGTTCAAAGTATATTTGGACAGACATAAACTTAACACCCCAACACGTCTTAGCCTGGCCCAGAAAGACACGATCTCACATCCCTCGCAGCATAAAAACTGCATTTAATTTCACATGCATTCTACCTCCCTGCATTCCGACCAACATTCCTATCCTTTTCCTTCCCCTATCTCGCCTGCCTAATACTCTTCTCTCAATAACAATCTTCAACATTCCGACCAAATCGAAATAACATGCACCCATCTTTACTTCCCAACTTTGAGTTTCTCCAAAGAATTACCAAATATCTACTCCAAGTAAATATAAAAATATTTTCACTCCCAACTATGTCTCGGCTTTTCTAGCTTACTAAATTTTAGTTCCAGCCTAGTAAATTTTCCTTGTCAAATCATTTACGCAGTTTACATTCTTTTTTTTCTTTCCTTGCTGAAATACCAATGGTATCCAAGTTTATCATGATGGAAGAACAGCTTTTTATATTCTTACTCTTTTCAGGTCGTAGGTATTTGCTATTCCATACTCTTTTATTCAGCACCCACGCCCGTTTCCGCTTTCATATGTGCTCACTCATTTCTTTGTTCAGGTGTCGATATTTAGTATTCCGTTTTTAGTATTAGTAGTAAGTATTCCCAAATACATAACTGCCATTACTTTACGAGTAGCATCTCGTATAACATCGCGTTTTTGGTTGCGTTTTAAATCAAATTGGTTTGTTCAAAACTGCCATTTTCTTTTGACATATCTGTTATAATATATTATATCCTATTTACTGGTGTATCTCTTGTTACGTTTAGAATAATTTTCGTTTTCCTTGAAATTTCTCTTAAAATACATTAAAGAAATTATTCTCTTAATAGAAAATTCAAATTAACTATAAATCTTTTATAGTGTTGACGACTACCATTTACTCGTCATAATAATCCTCTAAATAATTAGCGTAACCAGAGTAATGTATGACAGTTCGTATTAATGTTTGATTCTGACAAGCAAACACTGTCATACGAAACAAACATCATTAGAATTATTCCGACTCGCCCAAAGACTAATTAATGCTTATGAGTCAAATTAACTCACTTAAAGCTCTGCTAGATGCTTTAAAGACTCGCCGGAAAACTTAAGGGAATGCCTCCTCATCATCTGAGTGGGACACCTCCGGTGCTTTGCGTGGATCGCTCTTCCGCTTACAGCACAGGTAACGTAATTCTAGAGATATCAATGTAATTAGCAGACACATGAACGGAATACATTAAGTTAATTATCCAGTAATATTTAGCCCTACCCCTCAGATTCTCCATCAATGTACAAATATAAATTCCATTGATTACGCACAACAACAAATTCAATTTCGGGCTCAACTACTTTTATAGTGAACTATCCTAACCACATGAGAAGGCGTAAAAAATAAACATGATGTCAATACGGTATCCGAATTTCTTTTCCAATGAAACGAGAAATGTTTTAAACGAATGGTTCCCTGATGGACATTAAAAAGTGGGAAAATCGTTTCAGCACCAAACACTACTAAAGGAAATCTCATGAAACTTATAGTATTCACAGAAACTATACCAAGTAATTAATTCCTAGTGCTCTTTGATGGCAATTCATATTCATCTCTGTTTTCCTTAAACGGTTCAAAATACGTTCAGGGATTCAGAGTTCGCATCTTTTGGTAATTAGCTACCTCCACCCTTCAGCAAAAAAAGACTACAGCTTCCTTCAGCTGTGGTAATTCGTTGCTTCTTACCATGCTTCTCTCAGTAATACACACGAAGTAATCGTTTGCCTCACTGTTTTGGCAAGTGGGTGACACAATCATCGTTTACTTGGGAGCGTGCTACGTTCGTGTAAGGATGTAGTCTAGGATAACATTTACACGAGTTTACAGCCATCAGCGACGGATTAACTGCCACACAGTTAAAAATGATTTTAACACAGCAGTTAATGCAATGATTATCTTACATTATATTTTCTTTTTTTTTATAACAAGAAAGCAATAATCTCAAGTTAATTGATTTAATTCTGTAAATGCAATAGAAATGCAATAAATATATTCATTAAATAGACATTATCCGTTAATACTTCACAGGACTATTATGACAGCCTTCTGTATATACATTAATTCTACGGTATTATGCGTGGTGTTATTATATCTGAGTTCAAGATTTTCTATCAAAATCATTTGGTTTGGTCGTTCAATTACTCCTTAGAAAAGGCAAAAGATGGCACTCATAGTACTGGAAAAGGTTTTCTTTTGTTAAATCTCATCTCTCACTAGAATGCTGTTATTGTTTCTGTTATATTGATCAAGTGGTTTCTAAATACATAGTTTCAGCCTCAACTTTGTTGAAGTTCATTTTAATGAACGACAAAGAAAAACGTTGTTTCAATCCACCACTTTATTTCAGGTACGACTAGTTTCGACGCTACGGCGTCATCCTCAGGTACATGAGGATGACGCCGTAGCGTCGAAACTAGTCGTACCTGAAATAAAGTGGTGGATTGAAAAAAAAGTTTTTCTTTGTCATTCATTTAGTGGTTTCTAATTCATAGTCGATTTGAAGTAACATTTTTTTATTTAGAAAGCTAGAAAAAAAAGTTTCGTGCTATGATTAAAAACTTCTATTTAAAAGGTTTAATACAGAAAGATAGCAAAGCCGTTACATGAAGTTCATGGCTCATCTGATCCTGTGTTTGCGTATGTTTACAATGAGATGAATGAGTTTAAACATGCTCGTACATTTACAAATGATGGACATTGTGGAAGTGACTTTCTCCTTCAGGCATTTCAAAAACATAGAATGTTTTCAATTTTGCACGGAAAATTGGGGAGGGGGGGATAATCTCGTCAAGGTGAAAGCACGTTCTCTCGGTGGGGAACAATCACAACCGTTTTCGATTCGAAGGTTGAATTAGCACTTTTGTGTCGCAATCCTGACGAAGGTCTGTGTGTGTGTGTGTGTGTGTGTGTGTGTGTGTGTGTGTATATATATATATATATATATATATATATATATATATATATATATATATATATATATATATATATAAAACTGTGGTGATAACATGGATAAACTACTACAATTCAGAGATAAAGGAACAGTTGAAACAGTGGGTTTCTAAGGTAATACGTCTCCGAATAAGACGAGGACAGTGGTATCGACCGACAAGGTGATGGCCACGGTTTTTTGGGGTTCACGCGGAATCGTCGACATCGGTTACTCGCAAAAAGGACAAAATTTCCATGGAGAGTGTTATGCGTCAATATTGCTCAGTTTGAGCGAAGAAATTAAGCACAAACGTTATTCTGTTCGATCAATACAGTTCATGGGTGCAAAAATTCGCAGTTTTGAAGGTAAAAATTATGGAATTAAAGTCCTAATTATTACAACAGCCATCGTATTCAACAGATATGGGACCCAGTGACTTTTTAAATCCCAAACTTGAAAAAATGGCAAACAAGTACAGATTTTACAGTACAGAACGGACAGTATTTTAAAGATCTCCCAAAATCCTACTTTATGGGGCGGCTAAAAAGTTTGATAAACACTGGGAAAAGTATATTGATAAAAAAGACGATTATATTGAAAAACGTTTTAAATATAACCAAAAACGTTTGTTTTTTCCTCTGAAACTATTAAAGGACCCACAAATTATTACTTCTATGCTTATTCTTGCCAAAAAATACAATAAGTATTCGATTCCGGAAGATACTAAAAAGGATGGCTCTAGTTAGATAATTGCACATTGAATGATTGGACTACGTAGACGTTTTGCGAAGTAAAACATACAAAAACTTAGTTTAACATTATTTTATTGTTTCAAAATCGAAAAATATTTTCTTCGAACCCTGGCTAATCCGTGAATCATTTCACATCGACGATCAATATTATGCCAAAGTTCTCATTTTATTTCAAGGCAGTCTTACCTCCATAAACTAGAGAAAACGGTATTAGTTGAATTATATGTTTTTTGTCCTCATGGGAGCGAGAGAGAATAATGAGCAAATTAGCCTGGAAGCACCCCAGCGCCCTGGACGGTCTCCCAAATGCCCTGAGGCCTTGGACCATATTCCTACCTCCCCTGAAAGACCTTCCCGCACCAACCGTTCTACAGGTAGCGGAAGAGTTAAGACGAGGGAAATGGGGGGGAGGATGTTTGGAGCGCTGGGAGAGATATAGGGGGGGGGCAGAGAGGATGGGTGGGCGGGGGGGTTTGACTTGCTCCCATCAAAGATTCATGACCCGGCTGAAAAAGCGCAGGGCCCCGTGTATCCGCTGCGTGCTGGGATACAGACGACGGTGGAAGATATATGGAGATATATATGCGCGGTCCTTTGCCTTATATTGGAAAAAAGGAGGTGGATGCAGAGGAAGTGGGGAGATAATAGGATGTGATAGGGAAGACATAAGCGAAGGACAGGATCAATAGAGAGACTGGTAAAAGTGATGGATATGTGCCACATTAAAGAAGCTGTAGGGCGGATTAAATTGAAAATAAAATTGTCACCCTCATCTACAAGGAGAAAGGAAAATTAAAGATAAAATCAAAGTGAAATATGTTTCAAAATATATGCATGATGCTTGAGCAAACCGTGGAATATGGAGATTTTCTGATACATCCTCCAATGAATATAAAGGAAAGTATCGTATAAGTCACCTGAAATTTTGTATAAAAATATCACAAAAGCACAAATAATACGATTAAATACAATGAGAACTTAACGGCAAAAAAAGATAAAACATTTCTACTACCTAGTAGCCCATGATTATAGTAGATTTTGCATACATTCATAACAATCACCAATTAGAATTTTCTATTAGATATCTGTATATAAAACTGGTGAATCATTATACATATAATTAATCTTCCGAAGAAGACGGAATTCGAGTCCGTCGAAATTATCAAGATATAACGTGTGAGTGTTCCTTTTATGTGTTTTCATGTGTGTGTTGCTGCCTAAGTTTTTTATTTCACACTTTCGTGTTACTTCGAATAAATCATCCATATATATATATAAACCATAAACACAGTAATCAACCCGAAGGTCGGTTTAGAAGTTGATGGTAGAGCTCACCCATGTTCCAAGCCCGACGGCGTGTGAATATTCACACATCAGGGTAGGGGGGCCAGTTCCTTTCCCTGTGCCGGTTATGGTTTCCCAGGAAGATCTGGTACCCGAAAAATCAACAAGCTTGGGTGGAGCTGCAGGTGCCCAAAGTGCCTTGCCCGGGAATCGAACCCGGGACCCTCCGGTCAGCAGTCCAACGCTCCACCCGCTAGACCACCGCGACCCGTTTGATATATATATATATATATGAGGCCAGAAGAAAACAAGATTGAATTAAGCCACTATTCTAACTCTCATCGCTGAAAGATACCATGGAAACATTAGTGAACCCGGGACCCTCCGGTCAGCAGTCCAACGCTCCACCCGCTAGACCACCGCGACCCGTTTGATATATATATATATATGAGGCCAGAAGAAAACAAGATTGAATTAAGCCACTATTCTAACTCTCATCGCTGAAAGATACCATGGAAACATTAGTGAAACCACTAATATGGTCTCTAAGGTTAAGCCATGATTCTTTACAATACCTACGGTAGCCAAGAAAGCACACTAAAATCTAAGGATTCATCAACTACCAAATTTCACAACTCAA
This sequence comes from Hetaerina titia, assembly GCA_037158775.1. Lineage (NCBI taxonomy): Eukaryota > Metazoa > Arthropoda > Insecta > Odonata > Calopterygidae > Hetaerina > Hetaerina titia. The sequence goes on from CM073774.1 coordinate 63,808,394, forward strand.
CCGCCGCTTCAATAATTTTACAAACTTGAATACCTCCCACAGAACTGTCACCGAGATAATTAACTGGGTATCTCATCACCAGCCAGGATCAGGATTTTACACATGCTTAAAGCAATCGTTACTCTTACATACATACGGAACGTCGAGGACGCAGAATTAACCCTGAACCTCAAACGCACGGGAAAAAAGTGGGCTTTAAAGTATCGATACATTAATTTCCGAGCCTTACCGTTGGTTCTATTATCTCAAATTGATGTTTGTTACACACCCGGAATGGCGATGATCTTGATGCTGTATACATATGAATGCAAAGACCTTGGACAATCCTATGAACATAATACTATATGCAAAAATGGACAATCATCAATCATAGAGACGGGTAACATAGGCTATGGTTTTACAATATTATAACTAATTTACAGCAAAAGTAAACACAACGTTACTAAGTTCGACCTCTTCTCTGGAGAAAGTATCTGCCGCAATTGAATATATATATATATATATATATATATCAATGTATACAATGAATTCTATAATTTATGTAGGACTGATCATAGAAAATTCGTGCAACATATTTTCCTAATATAAATTCTCTGTGTATCCGTAAAATTTTGAGCGACGCTCATGGAAGACTTTTCTGACCTTTCTGTCTGCATTTGAAATGCTATCCTTTCCTTTGATAAGCCATAGGACGGGCCACGGGCAGTCGCTTTTTCTCCGCTTCCTTTATCCTCCCGTTTTCCAGAACCCTCGTTTACGTCTCCATGGTCTTCATAAAACGCTTCTGGAATTTTTTTAACTCTTTATTCCGTAACAACGTTATTCCTTTTTTGGTTCTAGTCATTTGTGTGGCGACCTTTTATAATGAATTAAAACCTTTCGGTGGCAGGATGCCCACACTTTTCTTTTTTTTATTAGTTTTATGTATTCTCTTTTTTCCAGCCTCGATACCAAAGTATTGGAGGCAAAAAATATTTTCTCACGCAAAATTACCCCTACTTGATCTAGATCATCAATTTTAAGGTTGTGTGCTGTTTGCGTAGATCGCAATTTTTTCAAAAGAAGTTTGCAATAAAAAGATTTAAAGTTTTCACGTGTGAAAATTTGACACTTTACTTTCTCCGAATTGGTAATTTACATCCATTTAAAAACAAGACAGGGAGATTACGTGAACCTACTCGTAACGGTAGTCTAACTTGCCAAACTTTCTTGAGGCTCCCTATTTTCAAAAGGAATAAATATCGTTATGAGCAATTGTTTTTAAATATTCAACGATGTCTAAGAAAGATATTTCAAGAGTTATTCAAAAATTTCAACTGACACAAATTCTAAAATACTTCCATGCTAACCCGGTATGATCAAAGAATTAATACAGGGCGCATTCCGAAAGTAATGAAAGTCTTTTTTAGGTAATTTATTGAACAGATATGCACAAACACTTAAAATTCTTCAAAGTACTGTCCTTGGGCCTCTACACATGTTTTCCAGCGACTCTGCCATGACCGGTTACGCGCCCTAGAAGACGTCTTTGGGGACCTCTCGCAGAGGTCTTCGTCACGACTGATTGGATCTCTTCAATGGACAAAAAACGGGTTTCTTTCAGGACTGCCTTAATCCGAGAAACCAAACAAAGCCTGCTGTGGGATGTCAGGAGTATAGAAGAGGGGAGGACAGCGTTGGCACCTGGTTTTTGGCCAGGAACTCGTAGGCTGCTAATGCGTTGTGGCAAGGGGCTTCGTCATAATGTGGTAGCCAGATTATGGAAATGTCTTTTCTCTTCCTGATGACCTTTTTTCGCAGTCTTCCCAACACATCCACACAGTAGTAAGCCTTAACTCCGTCCTTGAGGAACAAACTCTTTATAGATCACTCACTCCTTTACTAACGAAAAAGACAGTGAACATTGCTATCACTTTTGATTGGCTCATTTTTGCCTTTTTGGTCTTGGGGGACTGGTTGTTGTGCCAATCAGAGCTTTGGTGTTTTATTTCTGGGACGTATTAAAAAAACCCAGGTTTCATCACCAGAAATTATGGCGACCAAAAAAGATCAGATTCATTTTCAATTCGTAGCAAAAGTTCACTTGAAATTTTCGCTCGGTTGACTTTTGGTCGTCTGAAAACACCTTGGGGTCGAGCTTGGCGCACACTTTCCTCATCGCTAAATCTTCAGTAACAATGTGAAATATAACATAAGGCGACGATCTCAGTTCATGGGCAACCATCTACATCCTCAATCAACGATGAGAGTCCAACAGTTGTTACACACGAGCCACATTGTTGTCGGTGTTGATGGCTGACGGCCACCCAGAGTGTTGTTCAACGTGAACCTCTTCCTGGCCCTCCTTTAAGGCATTTAACCACCTCAAAAATTAAAAATAGGACAGATCCGAGTCTCCGTAAGCCTCACAAATCATTTCGTTAGTCTCCTTAAGAGATTTTTTTCAGTTTATCACAAAACTTAGTAACTCTACACTTCGGCCAATGGAAGGGGTGGGAGAAATTTAACGGCATTACTTTCGGAACGAACCCTGTAAAATAGTGCGGAAAAATATGTATATACTTAAATAGCCATATCTTCTCTTCTATAAATGATACAAAAATATTCATTAACCATTAAAAGAATTGCATCTCTTAGGCATTTTTATATAACGAGTTTTTCCATCTTTCTTGCATATATAACAAAATCAAAATACTCCCATCGGTAACTAATAATTTTCGATTAAGTATACGTTTGTTATGAGTGCCAACCTAATGCCTCTTTTTGTTAATGAGGAGTTTCCCATTGATGACAGCACTTGATTATCTCTATTAAAATGGAAATTGGAAGCTCAGTGAGCTCAATTACAATTCTCACTGTAATCTCGTTTCAACCTTCGGACCAGATGACGTACACACTCAAATGAAATCATGATGGAGCAAACATTTAACCAAAACCAAAAAGAGATCGAGACATATCCTACAGGAATAAACGATCAAACACGGGAGAAGTTTCAATCTATCTATAGCAAATACAACAAACCCATTATTTCAAAATAATTACTTGAGAACTAGAGCATAACTAATTGATGTTGCCATTGTTTAAAAGCAGCGATCTGGATGATATATAAAAATAATAACAGCTATTTTCAATAAATGAGATCGAAAACTTAGTCCTTCTGCCATATATTTTACTATTACTAAATAATAGAACCTATCACGATAAAAGCTGAATGAGATTCAACGAGATACTCTAAAATACTCGGATCGAATGGGAAATGATTAAAGAGACATGAGAAAACTACAGGTAGGAATGAAAGTCAGAGGGGTATTCAAAAACCCGTTCAGTATACTAATGGCCCAGCTTTAATTTGTCAATCAGCCAAAGAGTTGCAAGCATTGTTGAGTGAATTGAAAATTGGGTGCGATAGATATGGGATGAAACAATATTAATAAAAAAAAGTTATGCGATTTTTCAAATGAAATATGGGCATGGAGAAGAATGGAGAAAGTGAAATGGACCGCAAGGAAAAAAATGAGGAAGTACAAAGGATAGTGGGCGAGGAGAGAGGTTTGTTGGGAGAGATCATAAGGTGGCAGAAAAATGGATGAAGGACATATTGATCGGCAGTGGGATGTTGAAGACTGTAATATAAGGGAGGATGTTAGGCAAACGAGGAAAGGACAGGAACAGGATAGGGATGTTGGACGGGATGAAGGGAGGAAGGAAGTACACAGAGATGAAGAGGGACCTGATGTAGAGTAGGTTGCTTGATTGTGTTTCGTTTAGAGTCGCAAGTTAATTATTTGATAGTTTTGTCCATTCAAAATTATTTTAACCGGTACACTGCTAAATTATAATAATCATTTGCACAGTAAGGCTACAAATTATACTACATGTTTGCGTATATGAATTAATTACTTTCCATATATACCAGAGACAGCTACTAATGTTCATATTTTGAGTTTGTGCCTATTTTTCATTTATTTCGTATCGTTGTTAAAAAATTGGTTAATTGAGAGGATTCTCGTAGACTTGTAATTTTTTATTATTTCTTAGTTTAGGTATTACTGTTAACAGCTAATTATCTTTCTATAAATTAATGGAAAGATTGTCAAATCCAGCAGATAATAGAATTACCATGATTCATTGCACAGGAAAACATATTAATTGCACAATCTGTCATGTGCAGTCGGTTTAATTCCTTATTTGATGATACGGGAATAAGTATATGTAACTACTAAATTGCCCCCATTTCAGGACGGCATTAAGTAGAATTGAGATAATATAGAAATAAATTTTATATGTCGAACACTGTTTCGAAAACTCTTTTGTAATATGATTAGTTTTCTTCTTGGATGTTGAGTTATTTAATTATATTATTTACATCCTTGTGTCATCAACAATAAAGTGGAAGTTATTACAATTTCCGGAACGCAGAAGTGACTTTTGGTGAAATATTTTTTGTAATTTTGACTGTAAATGTCAATTGTATTTTACTATAAATAGGTCTTCATACCCACTCAGGGAAGAACGTTTGGAATTAATGTTCCCAAATACGTTGGGTAATTAACATAAGATAAAACATGGGAAGTGATAATCAAATATATATATATATATATATATATATATATAATATTATCAGGTAATCTACCGTTTAAGGTAGGTTTTTGGATGGACACAACTATTAAATAAACATTTTGTGACTCCTCACCTAGCAAAATAATCTACTATATATCAGGTCCCTCCTCATCTCTGTGTACTTCTTTCCTCCCTTCATCCCGTCCAACATTCCTATCCTGTTCCTGCCCTTACCTCGCTTGCCCAACATTCTCCCCTCTATTACCCATATATATATATATATATATATATATATATATATATATATATATATATATATATATATTCCTCCTGTCAAATAAGTATCATCAGATTAGCAGGCCGTTTTCTTTGATACATATATATACGCTAGGCAACCAGGAGATGATTGAGCTAAAGGTAGGCAGTAAGTCTATGAGAATATATTTTTCTGGCCTGCGTACATTTATATGCATGTAGAATTTTTGCATAGTTTTCAAATTATGCGATGGTGGTAGAAGAGGTTTTTTTCATTTCAACTGTTACAGAATTTTTTTAAAATACCTCTGGCCGTTAATTATAAACTTCAAGCACTTTGCCGTTAATTTTGGGTTCAGAATGATAATTTTTAACTAACCGTGTGATAGAAAACAGCATTCAGCAAGCATGACAATTAGTGTAGCAACGTAAATGTGATATCTCTTGTTTTTTTAATTTTAATTCTACGATTACTACATGTCAGTATTTCAGTCTTCCATTTTGTGCTATGACATCTTTGAATCTCAGGTTAATTGGATTTTTAGTGACTATATTCTTATTTTTCACATTTCACTTGATAAAAGATAAATTAGTTCCTAGAATTTGATACAATTTTCGGAAGTCAACTGATAGGAGGCATTTAAGCATATTTAAATATGTGCTACCTTCACGCTACATCACTCAAGTTTAATTTTGTATGTTGACCTGGCCACTTATACTAATGTAATATTCTAACACTTTTCCGTTTTTTTTTTGCAATTTAAAAATGCTTCGAATATAAATAAATGCCTCAAATATAAACAAATGCCTCCAATATTGTCAAATAAAGAAATATCTCTAATAATGTTTCGTTTATTTTGGTCAAAAAAACCTTTCCTCGGAGTTTCTCTTCTCTTCGCATTGGCAAACTGGAAAAAATCACATGTGGCTATAAAATGATGAAAACACACGTTAAACATTGAATTTCGCCATTCGCGAAATTCTGGCACGCACCATCGGGCAATAGGATACAGCACAATTTTTCGACATGCTGTTTGGATCGACAAAGAAGTCCTTTTAATTGCTCTTAAGTTTGCTACGCTTGAAGTTATGTGTTTTAGTAGGAAACGCCGAACAACATTGACTGAATATCTGAAGAGGACATGGCCATAATTATGGCAGTGAGAAACATCACTTTCGCTTCTAACAGTGATGACGATGGCGGATATTCCCACGTTACTCTAGTCTGTTTGTTTTCAGACGAAAAATAATGCATATTATTTAAGGAGAGCTTTCGAGAGAATTTCCTCATATTCCTGTTACTTTTTGACATTTTTAAATTAAACACAAAAGTTAACATACTATTGTTAATTTTTTAAATCATTCGTAACGGAGTTCCATCTCTATTTCCTCTAAAGTAAAAGCTTCTATTTGGAAACATAATTATTATAAATTAAGGAGGCCATTCGCTTCTTAACAGTTACTTGCATTTCAATTGTTTTAGTTTGATGACGATATCAAGGTAATACTAATGTCCCGTCAGAGACTTTAAATTTTTGCCACTAACCCTTAGAATATATATTATTCGTATTTAGTGCCTCATGTTTACTTATTGCTATTCAAATGTATATTCTACGAAGTTTATCCACTGGATTTTAAAAATATAAAGCTTCTTTACTATTCTCCAAATGAGGGAAAAGCAATAATCGTTCACTTAATAGGTATTATTCCATATATCGCGGCTGCAAGTGATCGGGAATATTTCTATTTACTGTATTCTGTTCTTTTTTCATCATGTAATATGGTTTTATGGAAAATTTAGCAAATTTATTTTTTTTAGTTTAATTAAATTATATTAGTCATAACTTTTGATCGTTATACTTTTTAAACATTCTTATTCGGCAGGTGACTTACTTAGTTTCCTGTGGGTTATGCGCTATGCATTACATTTATATATTGCGTGCTGTATTACTTCAGGATACATATAACCAATTCTTTCTTCGCCAACATTCGCGTCGCATTCCAATCCCCCATTATTATCAAATGTTTCCCTACAGGGACGCACACGATTATGTCCTGTAACAGATCGTATATTCTATAGACTTCTTCCTTCTTATTATTGCTTAGTAGCACGTATATCTGAGCAAAGCTGTGCTTTCACCTCTAATAGTATTCTATCCGCTTGTTCCATCTTGATTACACTTCTTCTTATCTCTTTATTTAATATTATGGCAACTCCTCGTTGGGTCTTGTACCCGCATCTATATTTATTCTATACTTATCACTCCAGTCATCCCCGCTATCCTTCTATCTCACCCCGCATACACCTAAAATGTCTATATTTCCTCTCTCCATCTCTCGCTCAATATGCTCCAATTTTTCTGTCCTCAATTTTGTCCTGTCATTCCAAATTCCTATTCAAATTGATATCGTCTTCTTCTTCTGGGTCTTCTGTTTTGCTACTATCAGATTTTTCATTCAAGGATTTCGTGGAATGACGACCGCGGAAGATACACGACACACGGCCGTTTGGGCCGAGTCCCGCAGTTACCAGAATATTCTCTAATATGTTCATTATTATATTCTTGGGAACGATAATTGAGGTGGTTTCCCGTTGCCTTCCTCAATAGTGTTTTTAATGTGACAACATCACTCAATGGCCGCCCCACTGGGGTCAGACGACTTCGGAGCCGCCTCACTGAGGAACGGACGCTGCGTTAACTACCTTTCGTCTGACTCATAACCTTCGACCTATCTGGCATGGGAGACCCTACCACGAGCAATCATTATTACTCCCGCCAGCACAACGCTAAGAGGTCATCGGAACGTACAAGCCATTCCATCTCGTCAAGGCTGTCTACGGGCAACGATATAGCAAGTGTATATGACACTAAAAAAAAGAATAATTTATGATAATTACAACTACAATGCGAAAGTTACAGTATAAAACATTTGTTTTGCTCTAAGTAGGTACACACTTTAAAAGCTACGTTTTGGTAACAAAGATTCGCACAGTTTGGTCAAATCAGAATTAATCGACAAATACTATTTAGTAGAAGGGAAGAATTTCTAGGATTTAATGAAGTTATTTCATATTGATTGTGAAAAAAGGGTTAGTTTACTCGTAGAAAAATGATACACATATTACTATGAAATATCCCCAGCATAAACCGTGGATTTTTACTTCCTATCACATTGAATTAACCGACAAAAAATGAGTATTCTCCGGTTTTGTATGTCATTATTTTTAAATTTTTACGATAATAAGTGATGTCTCCAAGCATTTTTTTGGTTTCATATTAATTTAATTCATGGCTTTAGATTCTGTATAAATTAGTTTTATACACATTCCGTAAATATATCTTAAAAAATAATATTATTGATCCCATACGTTCAGTGCTGGCAAAAAAACTATTTAACTGCAAAAGTTTTGAAGTTTAAATGATTTTCTCGCAATATGAGTAATGATGACGGAGATAGTTGAGAATTGTATATTAGAAAGTAAAAATACATCCAAAACTTTAAAAAATAAAGACATACGACAAAAGTAAAGTGTGCAGTAAATTTATAAAATAAGTGATATTCAAAACAAGCGGTATTCAAAATTTTTATCCATATTAACTGCATCTGCTCATGCTAATATTGGATATATCAATTTAATGTGCATATTAATATTTTTGACATGAATCAAGCATTGCATTGCAGTTAACAAGTCAAATACGAATTTTCTTAAATAACATACACACAAAAAATATATGCACCGTATAAAAATTATGAAATAAAGAATGCAAATTATTTTTATTAGGAGGACTAGTTTCAACACATCGACGTCAACTATAGGTATTTAAGATGACGCCAATGCGTAGAAACTAGTCGTACCTCAAATAAAAACTTGTGGAAAAATAGGTTGTATTCTTCAGTTCTCAAGACAAATTTTCACGTAGCCAGGTAAGATTCTTTAGCATTAGGTAAAATTGTTTTCATTACATATGATTATAACCCTTAATTAATTATAGATCTAAAAAATACGACCGATTTAATATTCCAAACCTTTCTAAAAATATAAATTTTGCAACGGTAACAGAATAATATGTAGCATTAATAATAATCTGTTCATTCAGTGGATAAGTATTTTAAGAAATAAAATCGATAGCACATTCGCAAAAATTATCGCTAAGTTTATATCATCCTTCTTTCAACTGATTCTTAAGAAAAAATAATTACTTATATCATTTTTAATGACCTTGAACACTTTCTTATATCTGATAAAACTTCCACAATGTTAGAAAACTAGTATAGTTCGGTCCACTAAAATAATAAAAGTTTACTTCAAAAGTAAAAAGGATTACTTCGGAAGGTATATTTATATTTTGATAATACTTTTACATTAACTTCTCCAAAAATAACTAAATAAAACTCCCGTTTAATAGAAGTTTAAGGTTTTTAAGGAAAGGATTCAAATACTAGTGCTCTCTTCAGATCTCCATTTAAATGAGCATTTAAGGCAGAGGTTACTAAGGCATAATACAGTTTCAAGTGCCTTTTCCATAAGGGCGTAAACGGCGAAATATAATTGAATTTTTGAGAGAGCTCTCATATCTTCTTATGTATTGACATGGCTTCCCACGGCAGGGGAACAGTTAAGTTTCACGTTGTGTGAGACTGCGCTTGACTACTCCACAGAGGTAGATTATCCACGGAAAATAAAAATAAATGATCATTCTTTGAGAGTGAAATCGTCGAATGTTTGGTGAAAAAACCCCCAAAGGCGTGCACATGCATAATTAATTATGTATTGAAATTTAAAGCACGGACAAAATTCTGGAGAAAGCAACGATTTTCTGTTTCCAAAATAGTAGTTTGGAAAGGAAGTGGCACACAAATGAACGCGGACAACAGAAGGAAAAAGACAAGAAAAACTTCCGAATAAAATTAATGGAAACGTGAGGGATGAAATGGGATTAAGGGAACAGGGGAGAGGCAGAAACGAGCCCTGGATATGAAAGGGAAACTGAGGGTAAAAAATGTTATATTCAAGTTAAAACGATCGCGTGGGAGGAGAGAGAGGAGTCGGCTGGGAGGTAGGAGAATAAAAGTTGAAAAGATAAGATGAGCGGCGGCGAAGAAGCATGGGGATTAGAGGAAGAGAAAAGCCTCCTGGAAAAGAAACGAAAAGTAAGGAAGGTGAAAACAAACGGGAAGATACTAGAAAATTAAGGCGACGTCATTGGGATTAAGCGGAATCCTTTAAGATGAGAAATGTACATTGGGCAGAGGGAAGGAGAAGTGAGATGAAGGAGATAACCGAAGGTGGGGGGAGGTGGAAAAAGGCATGGATTAGGCAAATTTTATAAGTGTCCATGAGCGTAGAAAGAAATGACAAAAGTGAGGATATAAAACTTGGACAGGTTGACGCAGCCTCTAGAGCCCAAGTTTAGGGATAAGGATTTAGGGTCTGACTTCCTATTAATAGTATACGGGCTAACTGCTGGGAATACGCAAAGAATAACACTGTTGTGATTTTAAACTTTTTTCGAACGCCAGCCTCTTGTTTTCAAGTGATTTCGAATTTTAAAAAAGCGTGGATGCTACTGCAAGATGACATGAGGCTGTGACAGCCCTCATGAAAACGGCAAGACAGTTTTTCAGTACAAAGGGAAAATTTACACACGTTGCATTTGAATATAATCATGAATGAACCTTTTTACGCTTGAATATTATTCAGTAGGAAATATTAACACAGCGGCAATTTTAGGACACACTTAATCTTGATTCATTAGGTTAAACAAGAATCAGTACACGGGGAAAAAAACCAAGGTTTTAAAATTTAAAACAAGACGATGACTAAAAAAGCAATTTGCAATCAAACATATCTTGAAATATATTACTCTCCTCCCTGAATATTACTTAGAATGAAAATGAAGATACACTGAAGAATAAAATGGAAAAGTAATAAAGGTGAGAATGGATTTACAATTCCCTCCTGGCGTTTTCTCCGTTTTTCAATTATTCCCGATTTACTCCATTGGACGCATTGGGAAGGCAATATCTCTACCGATCATAGTTAATTGTTGGCATTGGTTTGGACTGACTTCAAGGAATATCACAAATTAAGTCGAAATTCAAAATTCAAGCCAATATGTCTATATAACTGAGTTCACCAAATAAGTATCATTTAAAGAACACATCAGTAAACATCCAGATGATGAGTTTGAACTGTGGATTAGTCTTATCTCGCGCTAAGCCTCACGGCATGAAGTCACGCATCAAGATTTTCCATGGAAATATGAACTCTGCAGCAAAAATCAAAGACCAATTTTTAACAAATGTGCCCCCTTCTGAAGAAACATTAAGAAATTAAAATTTTGTTGTCCTCTATGGATCTTAAAGAAATAAAAAAATTGAAGGTAGCAACCTTTATAATGGAAAATCCACAGAATTAAAATGTCATTATTTAAAAAACTGGAAAATTGTATCGGTTTTTGAGTTATGAATGCGGCAAAGAACCTAACTATAAATTAATGCAACAAACTTAAATGAAGTTTTAATTTCTCATTGACACATAATAACGCTCTCTAAGAAGTGTGTCATTTAACCATTTTTTTGGATCCTCTGTTCGCTCAAAAGAATTCACTGATACATTTTTTAACGGACTAAGAAATGTAAATATTACCTTCATTATAATATAATCCTATTACTTAACTACTAGGCTTAATATGAAATTTGAATAACAATCGCGATTTACAACAAGAGACCCCTTATTCCATTTTCAAAACGGTTGACTCATTTTGCTAAGAACTTTGGAAAAACATATTTCACCTTGATTTATTTGTTTTGCTTTAACGCACCAAGCGATAAATTGGCTTACGGGCATAGTCGCAAAAATCAAAATGACGTTTAGAGAAAAAAATTAGAACAGAAATATGTTATGGATCCCTAGTAAACGTGTGAGCATTCACATTACAGAAAGAATAAAAACCGAATTTCCATAGCTCTCTATTTGGTGCAAATGGATAGAAGCTTGACAATGGCTGGGCACGGGCTAAAACAAATGTATCAATTTCAGTCATCTTTTTTCTACATACTATATTCGTTTAGCTCACTTCGCTGGCTCTGCTTTACAAAATATAAATATATTAATAACATATTTTCATTATTATTATTATTAATAAAATAAAAAATAAGGACTGAAGCACCTCCTAAGGATAGCATATAGCACTCACGTTTTATAATGACTGTTAGATCAGCAATTAAACATATTTAAAAAGAGTTCAAGGTCTTTGGTAAACAGCTTTCATGATTACGTGCATTTCTAATATACTTATCATGATATTTTGCCAAGAATTAGTACTAATATTTCAGAAACAATAAAATTGTCATCGTCTGAAGCAATCATATGAGTAAACATAAATAGAGCTTGCCAAACAGCGCTTTTAAACACTTATTTACACCCTAAAGCATCGATGATGGTGAAACTCATTCGTTCAACCCGGCTATACAAGTGAACACCATTAAATTTTGCTTATGTAAGTCTGCAAGTGTGTAGACTCCATTGTTCGGGAAATACCTCCTGAATATTATTGCCTCCGTACACAGGGGATAATTTAAAATTACGTTTCAGGGATATTGCATCACTTGATCTTATCAAAAATATTTTCACATAGTATCATCTCTTCAAGGAATACACACCAAGTTTCAGCCACGTCCATCTATCTCTATTTACCGTTCGTTTGAGTCAAGAAATAAGAAAGATATATATGAAACAGAGAGAATTCCGTTTGCTGATAAAACTTGATTGAACCGTTTATTAGAATTGTATATAGGTGGTATCAAAAATTTTAGAAAGAGCACATTCAAGAGTCATATAAACACAAATCACGGAAAATGTTATTAACTTTGGGGAAATATTCTAAGAAATCATCAATTAAATGCATTTCTCCGAGAATGAAAAAGGAAAGTGAATGATATATGATGACAACGATGCATGAAATAGCTAATACTGATGGTATCTCCAGTGAATGGTTTTATTTTACAACAATATTTGAAAATCAAACTGGAGACGTGGAAGTCCAGGGGAAGAGCGTTGGACTACTGGCCTGAGTGTGGTGTTCGATTTCCGGGCAAGCCTCCCTGGCTCCCTCAATTCCACCAAATTTGTGTGATTTTCCGGGTACCAGAACTGTTACTTTTTTAAATTAAACGCAAAAATTAACATACTTTAGCATGTTAATTTTTTAATCATTCGTAAAGGAGCTCCAACTCTATTTCCTGAGTTAATGCCTCTTTTTCGAAACATATTTGTTATAAATTAAAGTAGCCATTCGTATCTTAACACTAACATGTATTTGAATTGATTTAGTTAAATGACTATATCAATGTAATACTTGTGTCACGTCAGAGACTTTAAATTTGTGTCACTAAACTTTAGGCTATATTATTCATATTTAGTGCCTCACGCTCATTGCTATCCAACTATATATTCTACGAAGTTTCTCTCCTGGATTATAAAAATGTATAGGTATTTTACCATTGGCAAGACGAGGGAAAAGCAATAATCATTCACTTTTTAGGTATTATTCCATATATTGCGACTGCAAGTGATCGAGAATATTTCCATTCCCTGTATTTTGTTATTTGTTCATTTTACGATACATTTTTATGGTTCACTCAGCAAATTTATTTGTTTTATCTATTAAAATGATATTAGTCATAAATTTAAAAATTGTTTTAATCGTTTGTACACCTCATTCGGTCGGTTACATACTTAGTTTCCTGATGGTTATACGTTACGCATTACGCGTATACATTGCGTGATATATTATTTCAGGATACAATCACCATTTATTCTTTCGCCTACCGCCTTATTCCAATCCCCCATTACTATCAAATGCAGTAAGTAGTATAGTAGTTATCCTTTGAAACCCCGAACTAGTGAGTACTTGAGGATCGCAAAGTTCCCTGTTTTCAAACACCCCTGAGGAATTGAGTGAATGAGCGAGAGCGTGCGTACAACCGTTTTATAATTTTTTTATTCATCTATGCGATAGAAGGGTCACTGCCATAAGAGGTATCCTTGTTAACCCTGGACGAGTGAATGAGTGCGATTCACAAAGTCTACCATACCCGAGTGATTGCGTGTGTACGTTAGACCTTTCGTTCAGTTTCACATCCGTTTGTTAATTTTGCATTCATCTCTTTGATTGACGGGTCACTGGCATAGGAGGAATCCTTGTAAATCCTTATTGTGAGTGTAAATGCGATTAACGAGCATACGTGTTATTCCTTTACACACCCTAGTGATCGAGTGGTTGTAAGTTGTTTAAATTTTATTTTTTTGTTATTAATTTTGCCTTTTTTGTATGTGATTGAGGTATACTTGTTTTCCAAATCCATCCCAGTGACCTAGTGCGGGTACCCTATCTTTACACTTACTTTTAACAAGGTTTTAACCCCCCCCACCTTTACAACCTAGTGCTAATCAAGTTTACGGTCTCGGCTATTTCGTTTTTCATTCAAGGAATCTAAATTCTTAAACGGAATCCAAGGGTCATCAGCGGGAACTCTGGACCAAGAAAGCAGAAGACCGTACCTTCATCTGAAATAACTTCGACGATACTCTTCAATATCAATTAGTAAAAGGATCACACCTTTACAGGTTATTACTATGAAGTTTCATTACAACCTTCAAAAGTCGTAATTGCAGAAAAACGCGTAAGAATGGTCTAAAAAATCTAGTTTTCCCTCTTTTCCAATGATTTGTGGAAAGGAGATCCAATTCAAAAGAGATAGTTGAGGAAACAAACGCATAATTTGGAGTTCAAACAAACGCATAAGAACGTTCGAAAGAAATGTATACTTCCAAGAGAAGATTATATCGAAAAGTAAATATGATCAATCAAAAATAATTTAGTAGCTTCTATTTTTTCATAATCTTTACTCTTCAAAACACCACTTAAGATTTGAATCATAAGGCTTACCTTGTACTGCATTCAGTAAGCACAAGGGTGCACATAAACAGACGTATTAAATTAAAAATAATTGCCACAGTTACAAAAGATATTTTTTCTTTGAGGTGAAGCGGCTGATCTGCCACATCCAAAGGGAATATTGTTTAAAATAGTGGGGAAGAATGAATACAGAAAGGACAAAGGCAAGGTAGGTTTCTTAGTAAAAAAATATTCTCCCAACAGAAAGCCGTAATTTCAAAGAATACACGAATTCTTGTATGTACCGCCTAAGGTTAGCACACCTGAGACCTCAAAGTGTGCCAGGGTTTCTTACAAATTTATATCTTTGCAGTGCCATTTCCACGATAAATGTTTTATTCCAATTTCACGTTCTTCAAGCGCACTAAATCTCTTTCTTGGTCTAAGGGATTTTTGTAATCCTGATAAATCCCATCTACTTTAGAAACAGTACAATAGCTCTATTTATTACCTTAATGCCACTAACTTACAAATCGTAGATTTTATTGAATTTCCATGATAGTTGGAATTTTCACGGTAATAATGTGGGATATTAATGAACTTATATATTCTAAAAATGTTTCCTTTCAAATAATTTTCTATAAAGATCAATATTTCTATTTTCTGCGAAAAACGACAAGGGTTTTGTTTTTTTATCTAAAACCTTGTGCATAAGCGGATCTGAGGGAACTATGGACACATTCCACTACAGGGTGATCGTCAATTTCAATGTTCCGAGTCCGCATTTAATATTTAACAGTCCGTGCCTTTGATTTTAAGTATTGAATGGCATTTGCAAGCTTGCATGAAAATTTGTGAACCCTGTATGGTGATTAATTTGGTGCTACGCAATTATAGTTTTCAAAATCCGACAAATTGGCTCAAACAAAGCATATTAATTAGTACTATACATATATTCAATATATATATATATACCTTGATCAAAAAGTTCCCGGAATTTATTCAAAAAATTAAAAATACAAGTTTATTCATCTAAATCTATATTGTCCCCTTCAAAGTAATCCCCATCGAATGCGAAACACACTTATGCCAGCGCTTGATCCAATCCTCGAAACATTTTTTATATTCGGTTTTCGGTATGTCCATCAGTGCTTCCTGCGATTTTTCCATTACTTCCTCTCGGCTGCTAAAACGCGTTCCCCGTAATGGTTTTTTAACTCGATTGAACAGAAAGAAGTCACAGGGAGCCAAATCAGGTGAATTCGGTGGCTGTTGGATGGTATTTGTTGCATTTTTCGTCAAAAAATTACGAATAATGATAGCACTGTGCGACGGTCTCGACGCACTGTGCGACGATTTCTGGTCTCTTTCGGCGGATTGCTTCACGCAAACGTCTCATAACGCCCAAATAATACTCTTTGTTTACTGTCTGGCCTTCTGGCAAAAATTCATGATGCACTACACCGTTGTAATCCATAAAAACCGTCAGCATTGCCTTCTTTTTTGACTGAAAACGACGTGTTTTTTTGGTCTCGGCTCATTTGGTGAACGCCATTCACTTGCCTGATGTCTGGATTGCGTGTCGTACTCATAAACCCACGTCTCGTCTCCAGTAATGATCCTTTTGATGAATGTGGGATCGGATTCAGCCTCGCATATCATGTCTTTTGCGACGTCAACACGGTCTCTTTTTTGCATGAAATTGAGGTCTTTTGGCACCAACTTTGCTGCTACACGACGGAAATCCAAATCATTAACCACAATGTCTTGGGCGGATCCATAGGCAATGTTCAAGTCCTCCGCTATTTCTCTGATGGTTAATTTTCGGTTATTGACCAACATTTCTTTTACTTTATTAATTTTTTCACCGACTTTCGATGTCGATGGTCTGCCACTGCGTTCATCATCTTCGATTGACTCACGACCACTTCTGAACCGCTCGTGCCACTGGTAAACGACCGTTTTTTTAGAGAATCGTTGCCGAAACACTTTTCCAACATTTCCAACGTCCGTGCGCAACTAAATCCGTTTTTTACGCAAAATTTAATACAAGTTCGTTGATGCAAATTTAAATCCATTTCTGCAATTGTAAAAAATCGCGCACACACAGAGATAGATGTACTCTTGGCTACGTAACTTTTGCAAATGTCAAGTTATGACACTAAGATTTAAAGGGAATATCAACGACAGATGTACCAATTTAACAAAAAAACAGAACTCAAATCGGAACGATGGGAGCGCCACACGGTGGTTATTCCGGGAACTTTTTGATCAAGGTAGTATATATATATATATATATATATATATATATTATATATATATATATATATATATATATATATATATATATATATATATATATACTATTTCTCCTTTGGTGTGTGGAACAGCTACCTAAAGTCTTCCTTTGGCAAATGATTCGGAGCACTTGGGCGTTTTAAAACATCGCTTCTCAGTGTAAAATAGGTTTCCTTGGTGGTGTAATTGGTAGCACATCCGCCCGGCAAGTGGAAGGTCCTGTGTTCAAATCCCGGTTAAGGAAATATTTTTACATTCGTGATCTGCTCAAAAAACAGCCTTCACCTCATGTCCTGTGTTCGCCTTTTATGTGTTTTCCTATCCCCTTTCCTTATACCTATTTTTACGTTTGAATGAATATTTGTGCGACGTTTGGCGGGACTTCGTATTTGAATGTATAGAAAAAAAAATATATATATATATATATATATATAAATAATGTATATATATATATATTAAAAATAATATTCCAAATATATATATATATATATATATATTTAGCATCATTTATCTCCAGGAGGAACATATTTGACATACAAATTAATTGATACGTAAGTGATAATATCCATTGACATTGGTAAAATTAAAACAGCGCAATTATGTAATCAATGGCCTTGACACAGGCAAATAGGCCTCTGCCGTTGAGACAAAAGTAATTGCTTTCACTGTGTTTTATTAAAATGGAATGTATTTCTTCAATAAATATTTTTGCTCTGAAGATAAAAAGTCTTCCCTATTTATCAATAATAACTGTAACCTAACACATCTCTAAATAATATGCAACAAAATATATTATTTCTTGTATTGAGAATTCTATGGACACTCACCTAAAATCTCTTGATGAACTGCCACAATGTAGAACGCTAGTGCCCCTTCATTGACTCCAATTCGTCCATTCCCTGTGGTGTATGCCATCATGGCAGCATCATACGTAGAATAACTGTAATAAACAATGAAATATGTAATTAAATTCCCCTTATATAATTAATTCCCCAGACTATATTTCTGGAATGAAAATAGCATGGTGCCTTTTTTTAGGGAAAAAGAACAACAAAAGCCTGAACCTGTGAACAAATCCTCGCATTTAAGAATTGATGAGTGATGTTTTTATTGACCGCAAAAAAGGCAATAACATCAGTCATCAGTCCTTTAATCCGTAGATTTATTTTGCGTCGGCCTTCCAAAGCTTTTAATTTATTAAATACGTTCATAATAACATAATGACTTCATGATCTCGAAGGTTGGATCATTTGAGATTTCCGTTATATTTTGCTCTCATTGTTGTTGTAATAACTCCGTTCTGCACCAAGGTGTAAAATCGATCCATTCGGTTTCTTTTCTTCTCTGCAGTGATACATTTTGCCTTTTCATCTTCCATTCCCCCCAGAATTGCTCGCTATCTGTCCATTTGACATTCATGCGAAATCATAGGCACTATACTACCTTGATCAAAACGTTCCCGGAATTTATTCAGAAAATTCAAAATACAAGTTTATTCATCTAAATCTATATTGTCCCCTTCAAAGTAATCCCCATCGAATGCGAAACACACTTATGCCGGCGCTTGATCCAATCCTCGAAACATTTTTTATATTCGGTTTTCGGTATGTCCATCAGTGCTTCCTGCGATTTTTCCATTACTTCCTCTCGGCTGCTAAAACGCGTTCCCCGTAATGGTTTTTTAACTCGATTGAACAGAAAGAAGTCACAGGGAGCCAAATCAGGTGAATTCGGTCGCTGGTGGATGGTATTTGTTGCATTTTTCGTCAAAAAATTACGAATAATGATAGCACTGTGCGACGGTCTCGACGCACTGTGCGACGGTCTCGACGCACCGTGCGACGATTTCTGGTCTCTTTCGGCGAATTGCTTCACGCAAACGTCATCAAATTCATGATGCACTACACCGTTGTAATCCATAAAAACCGTCAGCATTGCCTTCTTTTTTGACTGAAAACGACGTGTTTTTTTTGGTCTCGGCTCATTTGGTGAACGCCATTCACTTGCCTGATGTCTGGATTGCGTGTCGTACTCATAAACCCACGTCTCGTCTCCAGTAATGATCCTTTTGATGAATGTGGGATCGGATTCAGCCTCGCATATCATGTCTTTTGCGACGTCAACACGGTCTCTTTTTTGCATGAAATTGAGGTCTTTTGGCACCAACTTTGCTGCTACACGACGGAAATCCAAATCATTAACCACAATGTCTTGGGCGGATCCATAGGCAATGTTCAAGTCCTCCGCTATTTCTCTGATGGTTAATTTGCGGTTATTGACCAACATTTCTTTTACTTTATCAATTTTTTCACCGACTTTCGATGTCGATGGTCTACCACTGCGTTCATCATCTTCGATTGACTCACGACCACTTCTGAACCGCTCGTGCCACTGGTAAACGACCGTTTTTTCAGAGAATCGTTGCCGAAACACTTTTCCAACATTTCCAACGTCCGTGCGCCACTAAATCCGTTTTTTACGTAAAATTTAATACAAGTTCGTTGTTGCAAATTTAAATCCATTTCTGCAATTGTAAAAAATCGCCAACACACACAGAGATAGATGTACTCTTGGCTACGTAACTTTTGCAAATGTCAAGTTATGACACTAAGATTTAAAGGGAATATCAACAACAGATGTACCAATTTAACAAAAAAACAGAACTCAAATCGGAACGATGGGAGCGCCACACGGTGGTTATTCCGGGAACTTTTTGTTCAAGGTAGTATTTCACATGTTTCTGCCCTGGTCTGTTTTTCCAATGGTTCATAGCTATGATGCGCCGATTTTCATTCTCAACACTCATTTTCTTCACCTATTTTATTGTTTTTTTTTTAATATTAATATTGGCGTTTTCGCTATCACCACCTCATTCATTTGTTCTATAGTCATACTGACGTCAGTAGAGCTCCTTTTACACAATTTTAACTGATTCAGAATGTGGTAAGACTTTACTTTTTCTAACTACTCTTGCATAATTAATTATATACCCTTCACGATATTCTCTGCTAGGCTGAGTCAAATTAAAAAGTAACCTCTGATGTTAAGCCATTTCAGACGAGGTTTTTGCCTTTACTAATATAATTCATAGCGTCTGTATTTTTTGAGAATTTTAATTCTGCATTCAATTTTACTTACTCCTCAATTTCCTAGTTCCTAGCTGAGAAACGAATGTCTAACGCAAAATAACAAAGAAAAGAAATGATCGCTCTAAAGTGGAGGTTCTTATATTTTAGAGTGGAATAGAAAACGAAATGATAAAAATACATCTTTTTGCCAATATATTCAAATTTTTGGTTCTTTAAGTATACATAACAACATCGGGTATCAGGTTGTTTTGTTTACCTAGGCCATGAAACGTAGGGATGTCAAGTTTATGTCCGTCCATTAACGTACCTGAAACGTTATACTAACCAATAACAATAATTTATATTAATTTTATTCATTAAAATAACGTGAATATTCTCTTTCAAAAATAACTGGCTTACTTTTTCAGATAAAGTGAAACATATTTGATTTATACAATTGAAAATTTGCTTTGATTTGAAATTTGAAAAACGGTTAATGCAGTTTCATAAGTTTTCTATTTACCTTTAGTAATGGTCACGCTCCTATCTCCACGAATTTGAAACGCGTAATTTTTTATTCCGTGATGTTGAAAAACAATCGCAGAAGTAATAAAAACGGAAGAGGGAAAGAGATAGTGATCGTGAAATATTCTAAAGATGCAAGAAAAGAGGTTGCAGAGTATTTTGATTAGCGATAGAATGTGGACTAAATATAGCATGGAAGATTATGATAGAGAGCAAAGCGCTGAATAAACGACACGGAGTGGAAAGACAGGCATATTGGAGGGCATGAAGGAAAATTGAATGCAATTGGAAATGAATTATAGGAGACAAGTTATTTCGCGAGAGAAATTCAGCGGTATTTAGACTTCTGCAAGATTCCACCTATCCAAACCTAATTAAAACGGCAGACTACCAATAATAGAAAGTCACATTATGCATATGTATACAATTTTGTTCAATTTAAATGTTCAAATATCATGTCATAAAAATATAAAATTAAGAAATTTAAATAGAAAGGGAAATATACTGATAAATATTAGGTAAACACAGATTGGACCTAAATTAAATAAAAATTAAATTATTCTTGATGTAGAACCATTTCACATTACCTTTTGAAATGACACCTTTACAAAATTTCATGGGGAAATTCACCCCCTTTTTTGGTTGTGTTAAAATAAATTACATTAAAAAAAATTTATCTAAATAAATTTATCGTATAGAAATGAAATGAGAAGCATTCAGTTAATAAATTCCCTCACCCAATACGCATAAAATATTTATGACAATGAAAAATGGACAAGGGTGAAAAGTAACCGGGTGAAATTTTCGAAAGTTAAAGACAAACTTGGCTTAGCAAAAACTTTAGTCATCGATTTCGAAGGTAATGATGTACAGGCAGCTAAGCTGATAAATTGAGCGACCCAAGAAAAGACCAAAAAAGTTTTTTCCGAAAGAAACAAAACTTATATGTACCCAACGTGATAAAAAATCGTCCTTCTGAATCTGGAGATAAATTACGACCCTTTTAAAAATTCAAATTTTTTTCCGGGTCACTTGAACTGCGCTGAACTCCCATCTATCATTTGAGTGAGGTGTCAAGGCCGTAGGCGTCGCTCTGGTAAATCCTACGAGAATGCGATCAGCAACCAGGTGAGCGTTCTTCTTCGGTTCCCTATCCTAAACAAAACGTTGTAGTTAAGTATCAATCTACATTTTCTTCCAAACACTCAATACTGGCAATATTTTTTTGTCATCTTTTAACGATTCCCTTTACAATGCCTCGCATGCAGGTTAAAAATCTAAATTAAAGACGCTAGATTTTAAAAGATTCAGATAATGCTTTGGCAGTAGTAATTATAAGGGGAGACTTCAGTGTGTTGGGGTAATTACTATCATTACGGACCTGTGGTTAAAAAGTGCGGAGACAATCCAAGCATCGGCAATAGCCTAATCTTAGCAAAAGTTGCCAAAGAAACCACAATTTAGATTTGCATCCGACGGACTGTACATTCCACCAAAGTGCACTCTGCAATTTTCTGCCACCTACGGGATTTGAGTTCGGTCAATAGATGTGGGAAGTCAGTACACGTCACCGATCCCAATCACCTATTTTGTTTATTCTTCGCATTAATACTCACAAACCTTATTATTCATTTCAAAGCAAATTATGATACATTTGGGTATGACCAATGAAAAGGTCATACAATCGAACATAAAAGATCCATACCATCAAACGATCCTGAAAAGAAACTCGATAATTCATCAGCAGTTTTTTGTTGGCAAACTCATATCCTCATTCCCATTATCGTATTTGTCTCTTAACTCCCCTTCAGTCTCACAACTCCTGTTCTTCTAATCCAACCCAAAGTTAATGAGTAACATACAAAATATGCGTTACGCTTTATGAATATTTCCACATTCATGTTAATTCATTCCTCCATTTCCCCCAAACCAATCCCCTGTTGCTCTCTTAAATCTAATTTCCATATTCGGAAAAATATGAGACAAAAGCTTCCCTTAAACATATGATACCAGCCTTCTAAGCATGTATTTGAGCATATTGGTGGTAATCGTTCCGCCTGTTAAAAAAGTATTTCTGAGGAGTATAAAACAATGATTTTCAGTAACATACTGTATACGTTAAAATATCATTCATCTATATAAGCCGATAAAATCTGT
Organism: Hetaerina titia; assembly: GCA_037158775.1. Taxonomy (NCBI): domain Eukaryota; kingdom Metazoa; phylum Arthropoda; class Insecta; order Odonata; family Calopterygidae; genus Hetaerina; species Hetaerina titia. The sequence goes on from CM073774.1 coordinate 63,831,162, forward strand.
GGCAATTCATATGCACATGTAATTTATTCGTTTATATTAATATATAATTATAGGAATATTATCTAGTCTAACACAAAGAAATTATAAAACTTCCCAGCAATAAAAAGAAGAGTGTTTGTAACTATTAAACCGGTTCAAAGGTATCAGGCCCAATCTTTTGGAATTGCATCTGGAGCAATTAAAAACACCTCGAAGATTTCACCAAACTTTATGGCGTTTTATCACATATCTCACATCTTCAGGTACAATTGTTTATAGGAATTTTATAAACACATAACCTTAAAATAAGTGTCATGGAATATGGCACTTATGTAATAAAACCGGACGTTTAAAAAATTGATATCAAAAATTGTTGATGAAAAGTTTTTCTTCCATTCTTTTTTCTAATTTATATTTCAACGATATTCATATTTTCTGTTTTCGTAAAAGCCTGAGGCAACATCTTTAATGGCATTTAATTGTTCCTACCATTCTTTAGAAAAAATGTCCACACCGAGACTTTAACTCGTGCCCTCGTGATTAATGTGATATGATACGAGGTAGGGCTATTCAAGCGAGATCAATGTGGCGGGAAGAGCGCATTCACAGTCGTAGCAACGCAAGGTTACATTTATTGAATATTTAATGAGAAGGCGAATTGCACGTTTCTCTCTTTTTCACCTTCACACCTCAATCCGGCTCCAAGGTTTTCTCGCTGCTCTTCTGAGGATGCGTTACAGCACGAATCTCTGAGAATTATAACATACATTTCCCTTTGCCACTGAAAAAATCCTTACTCTACATTTTTATCGAAAGATTAACCGTTTAATGTCTAGGAAAATGGAAATAAGAGAAGCCTTTAACAGAATATTTCCTATCCTTTTAATTGATAGTAAATATATTACATAATAATTCGAAATGAATATTGATAGTTATCCACAGTAAATAGTTTTATTATCAATGAATCACACTAAAATATGAAATGCAAATAGCATGCCGTCCCATATTAAAAATTAGAGCGAAGATCAATAATAACAGCCAATATACCACTCGTCGAGTAACGAAAAATTCTGAAAGTATGTCTATGAAATTGAGTCGAAAAAAAGAGATCTCTTGGTCCTTGGTTTTCAATGTTTTAGTCTCGCAATTTCATGAATATTATTATTTAGCCATGGATCAGGAATGGGTAGTTTGCAAACTATAACTCCAGTGTATTCTATAAACAGCAAAGGCATGAAATCATGTAACAACAGCTTGGCGAATAAGTTCAGCCCTTAAATTATGACTCCACAATGAGAGTAATTATTCCGCCTGAGATGCCTAATAAAACAGCAGGGGCGTATATTATCCCTTCCCACGGTTAAACATCTTCAGCGATGCTTTAATAAGAAGTCATGCGAGACTGTCGGGCAAGATCGGAACTCCCAAGCATTAAAGTTTTATTAATGCAAAATTCACTCAACGGCTATCTTATATTCAATTTTCTTTAATACCTTACTTCCCCGCGCTAAGACGCTCTTCCCCGACATTTAAAAGCTATTCCATTTTGAAACAATCACAAAAAGTGAACTAGCCCTAGCTTGAATATCAAATTAACTTTACTATATTCATTTATTAAAATCCCAGCGATAGGATTATTTCTTCACCTTATTCCCAAAATAAGTCCCGGAAATGAGTCTTCTTCATCTTATTGTCCAACTCAGTAAATATTTTATATTCAAAGGCATTGCCATCGAATGCCTTAAACAACCGGCGAACAGATTCTATTCAATTATACTGCTCCTTTGTTCTCATTGTGCGTGTGGGTGTGTGTGTATATACATATGTGTGTGTATATATATATATATGTGTGTGTGTGTGTGTGTGTGTGTGTGTGTGTGTGTGTGTGTAGCGCATCCGCCCAGCAAGTGCAAGGTCCGGTGTTCTAGTCCCGGTTAAGGAAATATTTTTACATTTGTGATCTGCTCAAATCTGCCTTCCCCACCTATCCCGTGTTCGTTTTTTACGTGTTTTCCTATCCCCTATCCTCATATCTATTTCTATGGGGGAATGAATATATATTTATAAAAAATATGCATATATATATATATACATTTATTTTTATATATGCACTGAAGTACGAAGATTGAAAAAATATATTGAGACGAGCCACAAATAAAGCAAAAGAAGCATGGTGGAAAACGCAATACGAGGACAAGGAAAGTTTACAGAGGAAGGGTGATATTGGTGCGCAATACAGCAAGGCTAAGTTACCATCAGAAACTAAGAAGGGAAGATCTGTGTTAACAGTTTAAAATAAGTGGGGTAGGATAATAATTGACACAGAAAAGATCCGAGAGAGATGGAAGGAATATAAAGAAACACTATGGTAAAGGACATAGGCCAACAAGGTTAGACATATGGAAGGAACATGACGTAGAAGAAGATATCTATATTGTGTGTAAAAATATATATTTATTTACACACAGACACTCACATACATTCACATGGCTACAGATATAAGGAAAAGGGATAGGAACACATAATAGAAAGTGTCTTTTATAAGTGTTCCTATCCCTTTTCCTTATATCTATTTCTGTAATAATGAAAATAAAGTACATATATTATTATTATTAGGTAAACTACCGTTTAAGGTAGGTTTTTGGTTGGACACCACTATCAAATAAACATTTTGTAACTCCAAACAAAAATCCAGCAACCTAATCTACATCCGGTCCCTCTTCATCTCAGTGTACTTCTTTCCTCCCTTCATCCCGTCCAACATCCCTATCCTCTTCCTGCCCTTTCCTCGCTTGCCCAACATTCTCCCCTCTATTACACTCTTCAACATTCCACTACCGCTCAATACACCCTTCATCCATTTTCCCTGCCTCCATATGGTTTCTCTCAACAAACCCCTCTCCTGACCCACTATCTACAGTACTTCCTCATTTGTTTCCCTTTCGGTCCATTTCACCTCCATTCTTCTCCACACTCACATTTCAAAAGCCACCAATCTACGTCCATCCTCCTGCTTACATGACCACGATTCCGCGCCGTACATAGCTACGCTCAATATGAAAGTTTTTACGAGTCTTTTCTTAACCTTCCTACTCAACGTCCCCGTCTTCAACTCCCTCCTCCTTGAGAAAGCCTCCTTGCCTAGGGCAATTCTTCTCTTTATGTCCCTACTACTTTGACCGTGTTGGTCCAGAACACTTCCGAGATACGTAAACAGTTCTACCTGCTCTATTTTTCCCCTCCTAATTTAATGTTTAGCTTAGACTTTTTTTCGAGAAAATCGCATAACCTTTGTTTTATTAATATTGAATTCATCCCATATTTATCGCACTTAACCTCCAATGCACTCAGCAATGCTTGTAACCCCTTGGCTGACTGAGTAACTGATGCTTGGTCATCAGCAAACCTAACCGATTTTACGAATTCCCCTCCGATTTTCATTCCTACCTCCAGTTCTTCCCATGCCTCTTCAATCATTTCCTCCACATATACGTTGAACAGCACCGGTGACAATGGGCAACCCTGCCTTACCCCTCTTCCTAACACTGCCCATCCGGACCCTCCGTTCCCCACTCGCACCTGAGCAGTCTGAGACATGTACAGGTTGCGGATCCTGTCCCTCCTGTCCTATTTTCTGCATTACACGCATTCATTTTTCCCAATTCACTCTATCAAACGCTTTTTTCGAAATCTACAAAAAAGGCAAAAACGTCCTGATTGTATTCTATATTCCCCTCGATTAGTGATCTCATTACTGCAATGGCATCACGCGTACCTCTTTCTTTCCTAAACCCAAACTGATCATCCCCTAAGTAATCATTTGCCTTGCTCTCTATTCTTTTGTTGATGATCCTGAGAATAACTTTAGCTGCGTGGGATATCAAATTTATTGTTCTGTAATCCTCACATGATGTAGCCTTTGCCTTTTTTGGAATAGGAACTAACACGGGTTTCACAAAATCTTCCGGCCATATTCCTTCCTCATAGATACTACGAATCAGTCCATATAGAGTATTCTTCCCACATTTTCCTAAACATTTCAACAGTTCTACAGAGATGTTGTCCACCCCCACAACCTTATTTGCTTTAATCTCCTTTATAATACCCTTTCTATTTCATCGTCGAGCATGCTTGGACCTAAGCTATCTTCTTCTACCTCATGTTCCTTTTCTATGTCTAACTGTGTCGGCCTAAGTTCTTTACCATACAGTGTTCTATATATTCCTTCCATCTCTCTTGGATATTTCCTGGTTCAACTATTATCTTACCCCACTTATCTTTAACTGTTAGCACAGATCTTGCCTTCTTATTTCCCGATAACAATTTAACCTTGCTGTAGAGCACCAATTTCACCCTTCTTCTGTAAACTTTCCATATACTCGCATTGCTTTATATATATATATATATATATATATATATATATATATATATATATATATATATATATATAGATGATACGAAGTACTCACGAGAGCAATATAACTTTTGGACGGCACAATAGACCACAGAATAAAACAGATTACACGTAAAAGGACACTCACACTGTAGATGATTTAAGCTTTCGGCCTACTCCGAGGCCTTCTTCAGGTCAGACCTATACACGTATATATATATATATATATATAAAATATATATATTCACAATGATGTGTATATATATATATATATTTTATTATGTAATGTATATATATATATATATATATATATATATCTACATTACAATATTGTAGTTTCAGTTCAATTTAATTTCGTTTTCTTTATTCGTTGGTTATAAATCATTTTACACATTGAATAAAACTAGCTTAAACCATTCAATAAGAGTGAATACTGCCTTGACTGTGGAGCCATGAGTTGGTTTAAATGTTTTCAATTCAAGTTAAAGGACTGAAGGCGTGGAAAGCTTCAGATATGAGTTTGATCTCACACAATGCGGATCCTAGCCAAAAGACATAAAATCCCTTCACTTGAAGGCGATTATTAACTCTCCCAAGACGGAACATATCGCATTATCTTTTTTTTTAACCAGTTAGATTTTGCTCCCTAGCGATTCACAAAGTGAATTAAATCCTTTTCCGTAACTTTTCGTTCTTAGATCGAGTGAGAGGGAATGTCTTCTTTGGAGTGCCATAAATATCTCCCCCGCCTTCTCCATCCATTCGCTACCACCAACCAATTTCCTAACGGAGTCAAGATATCGAAGACGCTCCTTCCCAGAATTGATCTTTCCGCATCCCTCTTTATATCTCACGAAGAATCCCTGAGCAAATTTTGAAAATGAACCCAAACTACCCAAACGGAAGATCGATACGACTGAAACCCAAAAGGAATGGTTGTCTAAATAATTTATTTAACGAATCCCGTTTGCCTAGTAACATTTTCGGTTCACCCACGAAAACGAGTAATTTTATTTCAAGAGAAGATATTTATTCAAGAATATACGCTAACTATATGAATTTTGCCATCACTTTACTTATACGATATTAAATGTGAAGGCTACTTTCTGCTTAAATCCATTTTTTATAGCAGATACTACCTCAAAGAACCATAAAACATATTCTTAAAACTACTTACGAGTAGGATTTTAAGATGGATGCATTTTAAATAGATGACGTTATTTAGAATTAATAGTATAAAATAACTTATTTACAACAATATGTACACATATACGAATGGTATAGTAATTCGTAGTGTCCTCACGCCTAAGTACCGCACCGAGAATAAACTTTAGGTCTCTGAGATTTGCCAACATTTTTGTGGTCATCACACGTCAAAGTCAGGATGGCAATCGCTCGTATGGATATCGGCTTTCGACATATCAAGCACCCTTACACCTTGACTCTTCTTATATATCGAGTCAGGTTCAATTCGAAAAATTGAATTAACACAACAATTAACTGTATCTAATTTTATATATGTCGAATTCACATTGGCTAATTGACATAGCACCCCTAAATATCGTTTAGTTGGGTGAGACGCAATTCAAGTATGTAGATACTTAGACGACATATTTATGCGTAATTAGAAAAATATATGTTCATATCATACCATCGCACGGCCATTCGACTGAAAATAACTCTGCACTTTTCAAGAAACTGCGAGAGATGCCGCAACAGTAACTTTTAATGGAGTCATCTGCTAAGTGTCCATTTCAATGCAACACCTTCAGAGTGTAACTCCGCATTCCTTGATGCAGTAAATCGCTTGGTAAAAAATTTATCAACTACACATGTGCAAACTGAAGAATTTTATCGTAAATCATGCCGTTTTCGGGGTAATGTCTGACACTGCAGCTTATTTCCCCAATAGCACGTTTAGTACAGAATATATCAAATTAAGTAGGACGCAAAATGGAATTAGGACGTAATTAAGGGAAAATTGAAAAGAAAATATTGAAGAATAGACCAAACAATCTTATAATTTAAATAATGAATATGATGGCAATTAATGTTAATGCTTAGCCGTTAACTTAAACACACAAGGTAAATTTCTCCTTTATGTTTAAAAAAATCAGATAATTTTGTGGCAATGTTTGTGACATTGTCTCGGACACTAGATCACGCCGTGACTCTTATCTCAAGAGGAACAGGCGCTCATTAACAGCCTCACCCCGCATGCTAACAGGAAAATAGAAGATCGATCGAGAGATTACAGATTAGCGTCTTCATTTACCAAAACGAGGATGGCTTTCCAGTCTCCTAGGGTGACTAAGGGAGGCGATATTGTGGATAATCAGGGCAGAAGTAAGGTAGGGCAATGCACTGCGACTTCCTTTCAAGCAATCCCAGCGTCCAGAACCCTTCACTTATAAGGTTACGACCGTAATTCAAACCACGGGATGGCTTCAAAATTCACCAAGCCTAAAAATAATTCTGAGAAAAGGATAGAAGCCCCGGATTTAATGTCCTTCGTTTTAATTAACTTTCTAGGAATGGAAAAAAAGATCCAAAAAGAGAAAGGAACGAAAGCAACTCGAAAAAAAAGAAAAACATGATTTTTTCGTATCTACCACAGCGGCCATTTTGAATATTAATATTTATCAATCTTTTCTCATAGAATGAAATGAAGCTGGTATCACTCATTCAACTAAAATGATAACCGAGAACTCAGATCATGCCAATAAATTGAGACGAATTTATTACTTCCACACGTGATAACATAAGTATTGTATAACCATGGATACATTTTTGTGACCTTAGAAGAAGTAATACAATGGTTGAGTGTTTTTTCGAAAGGCTTCGTACCAAATCCTTATTGGTTAATTCCATACACCTTAATAATAAACTAAAAACTAAGTCTTCCCCGCATTTTTTATGATTTCAATTAACAATTAATTTTCCCCACCTGATATTCAGGTAAATTTCAAAAAAGGGCATTATAAGAGAAGGATTTAAAGGTTATAAATTGAAAATAAAGTATTTAATCAGCTGCATTTATTCGCTCAAAACAGATGTTTATGCGAAATAGCAATGTTCATAATATTTTTAGTAAAATGAGAAATATAAGCCTTAATATTATTTTTTTCAATTAACCTCTTTTTCGACACATGTACATAAGATGGATTTAGAGTTTTTGCACGTTTTCACTCTGTTATCCTTTTACCGCTCCACCTACATTAAGTTAAATCATGTTTAATCTCTATTAGCACGTACAGAAGGTCATTTGTGCCTGTTGAGTTTGTAAAAAGTCGATGAAACAAATTTCAGTCACGGCTTATGTAATATCACACATGGCTTGGGGAGAGTTCTTTCCTAAAATACAACTACATGATGGTTTAAATTTAATACAGGGGAAGCATATTTCAAAGCAAGACGAAATCAGAGTTCCAGCTACAGCTCTTACGGAAGAATATATTAAGATCGCATCTTTCACCGTGAGAAAATAAAAACGAAAAACGTTACGTGAACTACCAGAGATGTTAAAATTTTCATTGTAAGCCACCCAAGCGCCGTTAACAAAAGAATTGTACATTAAAGATGTGTACGGATAGGGATTTCTTCAAAATCAACTATGAAGTCGCAATTATGCTGTGAAAATCAACGTTGTCTAGAGCTAGCCTTATGCAAATTTTTCCAGTTCCTTAATGTAAAGACACGCCGTGGAAAGCATTTTCATTATCTAAAGCAGGCGAAGGTCTATTGAATATATTTAAAATTGAAACGGATTCCACAGGGTAATTAATATTTGACTTAAAACCAATTAACTTGGACGTCGAACATTTTAGAAATTGAAAATTTAATTTTATCACACTTTAATAATGCTAAAAAATGTTGACTATTTTTATTTTAACAAAAAGTATCTTAACAGCAGATGCAAGACAGTTATGGAATAAATAAACAATGGGGGAAAATATAAAGGAATGCGTATTGTATAAAAAGAGAGGAAAAGTTGAAGTGCTACAGATAGAAAGAAATATTCTTGCTAAAAATACAACGAAGTAAAGAGATTAAGGTACATATTCATTAATCAATGATAATGTCAGACACAAGGGGCAGCAAAAGTTTGAACTTTATACGAACAAAAACTAAATAACATTCTCAAATGCAGAATGAAATCCCATTCTCATATCTGAAAAATTACTTTGTTTAAAATAGCACACGATGAATATTAGGAAGAATAATTCGTTTTAAACCGCCTGCAGTGTTATTATTTTAAGCTCCGCCAATTTTATAATTATATACAGCTACTCTTAGTTTTAGCTTTGACAGAGGAATGAGTAAAATTTTGAAGTTAATATTGTGGAAATAATATTGCATTCTGTAAAAATTCTCCTCGGATATTTTTAAAATAATGATAGTAATGATTTTTTTAAAAACAATAATGATAATAAAAATTAACTAAATGGAGCGAATGGCAAATGAAATGAAATTAAATATTTTTATTCCTTAATCATTTCAAATAGAACTTCGGAACGAGTCATTTAATATCACGGTATTTATAGTTTCGTTGAAGCGTACCTAAGATAATTAATATGTGTGTCTACGGATAAAAATACCATTAATAGCTGCACTCCACGTACCACTCATATATTTATAATTATTTCGGTTAATGTGATTGATATGCACAGTTAATATTTCTCGATTAAATTCATTGGATATCATTCTGAAAATTGAGTACGTTAATTATGAAGAGGAACAGCGTGAAGGGCATCCGGGTACGTCTATATTTCATGGGAAAGATATTTTTGGTTGACATTCAAATTTCGAATAATTCGACTATGGAGGGCTATGCAGCCATCAGTATTCAACGCCTAGAACATCCGTATATGGGCAAAAAACGATTCAAAATGATTTATTTAGATCAATTTTCCAACATATTTTAATGCACGGCGACCCGCATTCCACACACCTGTGTTTGTAATTCACAAAAAAGCTCAAATTTTGAGGAATGTAAATTATTCCTGTGATTGAAGTAATTATTAATATCATATAGACGCAATTATTATAGATGAAAATAGTACTTATTGCCGATATCGGAAGAAGTGGCAATAAAAACAAATTTCTTAAGAAATGAACCAGAAATGAGGACCTAACATCGATCGTTGATATGTTGACTCTGAGAATTTTACTCTTGCCATTATAATACGATTGAGTGTGAAGAATTATGAGAAATCTATTTTCCAAATTGTGGGTGACTAACAGTATTATAACTGACTGTGACATCTTACAAATAAAAATGTCGCAAATGTACACTTCTTAGAAATATATTGTATGGGAATACCCTGAAGATATTTCCGGTCGAAGTTGAAAGACCTGGGAGCTAGGAAGAAACAAATACATTAATTCAATTATTCTGTACTATTGTGTTCGTGATTAAAAGAAGGCATTGAACTCGTGGAAGTTTTAGAGCGAAAAGTATTAAAGTTGGCCAGGAAAGGTATCTTTCTTTCTGAAGTGGAGAATAATCTCAACCGTGGCTGGCAAACAATTTAACGCTAGGATCATGCAACAGAACGTAACTTCCATTGTAAATCCGGAAGTGGAATTTAACTTTGATCGAGGCACTTAAAGACCAAAGTAATCACTACTTTTTTAATCTAATCATCCCAAGTACGACCTAGTTAAAGTAACTTATGTTTTAACCCCTCCGTATGAGACGTACTCTCGGAAACTCTTGATTGTGCCAAAACCGATCGTTGCTGCATCTTTGAGATACACGGTAAGAGTTAAATTTAGTGTTACTAGCGGAGTTAAACCTATTCCAAGGTAAATTAGGATTAGATGTAAATTATTGAAGAAATTTGTCAAACAGCATTCTCCTCACCAAACTTCACCTGGAGGTCAGTTTTGCAAATGCGCATCAATGTTGTATCACACTATTGTTACCGAAGATGTCCTTATTAAAGAGTTTACATTAGTCAAGTATGATAACAGTTTTAAGCCAATATTATCCTTTCCGCTAATGACCAAAAATAATTGCTTAATTAATAATATTTCTCGCCATTAGTTTCGTAGTAATAAATGAAATATTATAAATAGTTCACTCTATCTCAAAGAGCTTTAGGTTAAGAAATCAATGTTAGATCTTATAATTAAAGAGAATATTAAAATAATAACTATTAATATTACGTATAAAAAGTTACTACGGAGGTGAATTCATTGAGATATGGCCACAAAAAATCATCCCTATCATTTATATCTAGCGTTTCTTAATATTCCAGAGTATGCACTAATGTATTTAAAAAAATTAAAATTATTCTATTGATTACTGAAGCAATATTATCTGCAGGTAAGGAAGGTTATGATCCAGCGATAGCATATTTAATAAAGTATAAAAATTCAATAGCCACATTTACTCATTAAAATTAATTTCGTGGCCATTTAAATGAAATAAGTTTATACGGAGCAGAACTTTGTACCTTTGGTTGACTAAAAAGAATGAAAAACCTCGTGCCTGATTCTAATTGCAAATATGACTTTATTATTATGACCATAACATTATGACCATTGGTAATGGCGAGTCGAAAAATACATCAAGGAAAATGGCAAAACATAAAACACATACTCGCAACTCTTTTACGTCACACAGATTTAGGAAACCCCTCTTCCTTCAATAAAAAGTTAATCTTGTCCTCAAGGATTTTTTCATTTAATAATAACTGCAAATTTCATCAGAATTATGTAAACATATAAAATGTTTGCAATCAACTTTTAAAATAAATTTACAAATCAAAACCTCGAGCTTAACTTCTCAAATCATTTCACAAGTCCTTGATGGTCATTAGGTTAAGTTTTTATCAAACTAAACGCCTGCCTAAAGCCACGCCGAGATTTGAAAGGCAAAACGCAGATGCATCCTAGGTTTAAATTATATAAATACACTGCGCAGAGAAACAACTTTTCTGGATGTGTTGCTGTACAATTTTCGATAGAGCATCGATTTCGAAAAGTGAGAATATCACGAGAGAAATCCGAGACAAAAACCAGGGTGGACTTTTTTGACACGAATATGCAATATAGCTCAGGATTTCCTTCCCCACACATGGGAGGATTCTGGCGCTTTTTTACCTTGAACAAGGAGTCCTTTGATAATGAATAAATGATCCTCACCTATATTAGAAGCAATCCCCGAGAAGAGGAGGATACCATCGAAACGGCTACCACCATGGCGGTGGTAATATGTGGGTTTTAAGGGGAAAGAAGGGGATGGATGTGGAGGGATGAGGGGACAACAGGGAATGAAATGGTGGGTAGAAAAATTGATTCTCTTTCCGTGTCCCTCATCTGATTTCCCCAGCCTTCCTTTCCACCCTCCTCCCACGCCAACGTCGTCCATTTAAGTCCCCTCTCACTGCTCGTAACCCCCTCCGCGCACACACACACACACCCGGCCATCACAAATCCCATCCCCACCTGCTCCCGTCCTCATATTTCCATTTCGCCTAACTTCTTCCTCGGACTAATCCTTTCTCGTTTCCTCCCATCCGATCCGGAGAGAGAGAGAGAGGGAGACAGAAGAGGAAAAAATAGCGGAAAGGGAAAAAAAATGGGTGGATGTATGAAAAGGGAAAAGTGCTCCTCCCTCCGGGATCGAAGATCAAAAGGTTTATCCGGAATGATCACAAAAAGGAAGGACATAGAGTGGATAGAACACGAGCGACGGTGCTCGGGGCCTTCTCTATCTCTCTCTCTCTCTCTATCCCTGACGGACTCCTCTCCATCCATCTATCCCTCGCTCGCGACGGGGACTCAATAAGTCCGCCTTTCCATCAGCCCAGCCGGGTAACAAAATGGAAGCTCGTTTGATAGAATGAAGAGGGAGAAAAAATAAAGTAACGCGCATGAGCTGCGCACGAGCTCGGATTACTTCGCGAAGACGCTATTGAACGGAAATTCGCTCACTCTCACCCTCTCTCTTTTTTCCCCTTTTTGTTTCGGCTCCCGGCCCGACCGCGGGGAGATGAGACCGATCTCCTGATTTACATTGATGAATAAATCCTGGAAAGGCCGTTGATTTTTCAAGAGAGATTCTTGGAAGGGATCGAAAAGAGGATCAGCCCACGAGATAAGCCTCGGTAGGCCATTCGATTAAAATGGAAGCATCCTTCAGCAAGGCTTACGCATCTTTCGGAGCGACTCCCAAGGACTTCATGTCTTCCTCGGCAGGAAAAAGGAAATTAATTTGGAGCTTGGAAAAGAGTGAATTGTGCACGTGTCTCTGAATCTTTTGACCGAAAATTATCAGGAAAGAATTAAAGTTGTTCACACAGGGAAGCAGTAGGCAGGAGCAGCAGGGTGAGATCATTTAGAGCTACCAATTCCAAAAGAGTTAGCATCGAAACGGGGAGAATAAAGGTGCTAATTTAAACTTTAACAATTACCGCGACAAAAACTGTTAGACTGCATCACTCGTAACCAAAACGTATGTTCATCCAATTAAAGCTTCCATTGGTGTTATAACATAATCGGTAATTCTTGCCACAAAATCATTAACAGAATTTGAATAGAGGCAAAACAAACACAAGTAGAACCTAATTAGAGCAATTCAACAATGTAATCTAACTAATGGTTCTTCAAAATACTGAAATAATAGTTAAATTTACCATTATAATTGTCATAATACATAATTGCTTTAATGAGTTGCGACATAACGTTCAGTCTTGTACAAATAATGCTTTCGTGATAATACTCCACGGGACAACTTTTTTCCTATCCACAATGTTAGTAAATTTTATCAATTCATTGTATATGAGCAACTACTTTAAAACAAATTTATGAATCACCAATTAACTCAAATACACTAAACATCAATGCGTTCAATGATGATATAAACCCGAAGTAACAATACAGTATCAATAAATACCCCAGGCAATCATACTCTTTTGTATGCTGGTTAACTTTGATTTGGCTTTACAGCATATATAGCGCATAATTCGACTCAAATTCGCGTATAATAGAAGACCGTATGACTCGAAACAAATTAGCCGCTTTATAGGTCATAAGGTCCCAAGTAACTTTAAATAAAAAAAAACACAGTAATCAACCCGAAGGTCGGTTTAGTAGGTGAGCTCACCCATGTACCAAGCCCGACGGCATGTGGAATTCACACATCAGGGTAGGGGGGCCAGTTCCTTTCCCTTTGCCGATTATGGTTTCCCAGGAAGATCTGGTACCCGAAAAATCAACTAGCTTGGGTGGAGCTGCAGGTGCCCAAAGTGCCTTGCCCGGGAATCAAACCCGGGACCCTTTGGTCAGCAGTCCAACGCTCTACCCGCTAGACCACCGTGACCCGCTAACTTTAAATGAGGTCTTGGAAATTATTTCTGTTTAGCTTGGCTATTTAATAATTTCATTTTCAAATTTATTTTTACAAGGCGTCCCATGTTCACCAAAGATTGTATTTTGTTTCAACTTTAGTTATACACACGTCACTTCTCATTTCTGTATAAAGTAGAACCTATTCCCTGTATAAAGAAGAAAAATATTCCCGGCTATAATTGTATAAACTATCACATTCAAAAATTTAACGTGCATTCACTTAATGTCCGAGCACACCAAAATAAGACATGTGGCAACATAGCACTTTACTTTCTCAGGCATGTATTATTCCTGAATTTGATCAATTAGCTCTAGTACTGCAGTTTGTTCTTGGGTTAAAATTGTGAGTCATAAATAGGGTAAGTAATTAAATATTTCACCACAAAATTTCCGCGTCTGAAGGAAGGAAGAAGAAAAATCTAAATCCTCGAGTGTTCTCACTCGATACATGTAGTACAACTAGCACCATAAGTTGGCAATAAAATTCGAGGGGGAGAGATTACTTCGTTTGTGAACCTTATGCTATCCACGTATATGTACTTTCGGTCATTAGAGACTTTCAGTAAAATTGCGTGATTGAAATTACCTTTTAACTAATTTGACTAATGTTTACGTATGCATGCATAGAGAGGAAGCCTCCCTTAAAATCATTTCATCTAAACCTGAGTCTGCCAAGTCTCAAACACCCACACAAATTAAAGATAACTTTAAGATGTTGTAAAACATACCATAGATTAGGTTGTGTAGAAGCAACTAAAAAAATTAGGGTATCTTAAAAAATGGCTTGTGTCCGACCCCCGAAGTAATTTTCTTAAAGCTAGAGAAATTGGAAAGATTTTGTCCATCAAGTTTTAATTTATTACTTTTTCAGTATCACACTGTATCACATAGTAACGAGTAATTCAGTTTTAGATTTAATTATTCTACCGTACGATGAATACCGCATGAAAAATATACAAAGAAACACGAATGAATGAGGGATGTATGCATTTATCCCCTTTATATTTACCTACGTGTCCAGTTTGTGCACCACTGTAATAACATTTAATTACTCAAACTAAAGACTTGACAACCATTTTCAAAATTCGTGATATTACTGAACTACTTTTATGTTTTTCAGTTCCCTTCACCTAAAGGTGAATCTCCTCGAAGCTTATGACAAATAAGTGACTCGAAATCAGAGAGAAAATACTTGAATATCGTTCGTCATTCCATTCTCGCTTACCCATACCGGCACTTAAATCTTAACCTTTGACTCAATTACCTACCGGTGAATTACGTGCATAAATAATTTACTTTAAAAATCCCGCTAACCTCCGTATTTAATTTCATCAATTCTGGCAGCGCAAAATTTTATTTACACGCCCGAGAAAACAATTCACATCGAAGATCTTCATTTGTCCTAAAAATCCCCCCCTTTTTATTGATAGAGAAGAGGATGAAGGTCAACGGAGTATTTTATATGAGTTACTGGAAATCTACTTCAAATTTTAACACGGTCAAAGCTGCAACGTGGACTCTTACGAACGTATCAAGATTAGAGTTCTGAAAAACATTTCTCCCTTTACGACCCAGACATAGGATACCTATATTCCAGCAAAACTATTGAATAAAAAGGACGCTTCCCCAGTGTTTGCCAAGAACAACAAAGATAAGAGAAAGACCAGTTTCAAGATAGGGACTATTATGTCCCACTGCACCCGGTCCAAGACGCGAACAATATGAAATTCGTGACTCTCCATTCATGATTTCAAAATTTACGCCGCCCTTATCCCGTCTCCCGTCGGAATTTTTACCCTTCTTCCGGCGATTGGGACAAATTTTTTTATCTCACTCCATGGGACGCGTACAAGGAGGGAAATACTCAAATAGAATGTTTCGCGAGTACAATGTTACCAACAGCTAAACGTTTTCCGATAAGGGGAAATTACTCAGAAAATTTCTTTGAAGCTGCAAGGAAAACGGGGTCAGCGTGCTGAAAGCAATAGCAAGAGAGCGCTCAGTCACGGAAAAAATTTGGAATTTCAAATCGCAATTGGACTGTGGCAAGGAGAGTGATTGAGGAAGGCCGAGCCGGCTGCTGGAGATCGAAGTGCGTTTTTTATGACATTCTTCCTCAGAATGTAGTACTTCATGACTGATGCCTGTTAAAATACCGTTCTGTCTCTCAGATTTGAAAGTGGCAGGTATTTTATTGGAAATTGAAAGCAGTTTTTTATATAATTGGCGGAATGGGAGGGAGACGGTCGTTTCTGTCCTAAAGTGCATTTTTAATGTTACATTTATTCTAAGAATTTACATTACGAATGTTACTAACCCTGCATCCCAATCATTTCAATAAACAACGTTCATAATTGCATTGCAGCACTTTAGGAGCATCACAATGTAATCTACGTGACTTACTCCCAAATTATAATTAATATGCTCAAATAATGCATGACTCATAAGTATCACTTTTGTTTAATGGACACATGAATACGAATAGTTTAGAAAATAGAATAGTTTCCCACAAAAGAAACCCTAAGCTATAACGTTCCCACATTCAATCCCCTGATATATAATATTTTGAAGAAATAAATGCCGAATATGTATTACAATTTTGGAATTGTTTTAAATAAGGGATTCCAAAAACGAGCACTATGCATTTTCCTAACGCATGGCAATTCTTGTTTAAATAAGCATGCAGCTATACTCAGAAAGAAAAGTCAGATTGAAATCACGTCTTAGGAAAGATTACCTTTTTTGACCTGCAAAGTGTTGTTGTAACTGCCGGGGATGGCAATTTCTACACCAATCCAAAGTATTATAAAATTGTAAATATCTCGACTCTGCTTCGGTGAAGCTTGAATTCTAGAACCCAATAGTATTTCCTATGAATATCAAATATTATGATCCCATATCCTTTTTTACCCAAACTCAATATGTTAAAAAAATTCTTAAATACGTAAAACATGATATAATGCATTAGTTATCCATGTAAATTGGATGTTATTAGTAAAAGATTTGGTGTTTTCCCGGCGTATCAGTTGCGTAAATTCTTCTCGGGTCCTCCACCGGGTTATATCGTCCATCTCGGCCGACGTTTCGATGTCCGACTCGGTCATCGAAACGTCGGCCGAGATGGACGATATAACCCGGTGGAGGACCCGAGAAGAATGGATGTTATTAGTTATCCACGGGTATTAGAAAATAATACGTGTAAAGGAAACATTATACTGATTGCAAAACAAGTCACAACTTTTACTCATGAAATCGTGTCATTTTACACCATTTAAAATAAACATTTCATCAAATAATTACGAGTGTACGGGAAGTGTACACCCATCTATTACCGCCGCTGTTCATCATAATATTTCCTTACATCTTCATATGGAGATTGATAACATGGCAGGAAGAAAATCAGGATTGGTTCACAATATAAGTACGCTGAGGTGCATAGCTGTCCATAGATCCCGTATGTAACTAATTCGGGTCATCCAGGTTCACCACCAACAGAACAATTCAAAAAGAACTTCCAACGGGTTTTATGCGTACTATAAGTTCCGATATACAGTCGACTTCACAGTTCAGAACTAAGGTGGGTTTTAAGAGCCGAAGTCGCAAAGATAAAGACGAATAGTGCCTTTTTTCAAAAGAATGGAGTGTCTGGCTGGCACTACTACCCTAGTAAAATCAAATGATATTTTGAAAACGGATTTACTCATTAAGAGTGCGCTTGGCTGAGCACAATGGTAATATAGTCTGACCCTTGAAATGCATATATTTAAACGATATCCACAGGGTATTAACATGAAACTTCTCCATCATCCAGTTTGACAAAAAATCATTTTTCGTCAAACTTGTAAAGAGGCACGCGATTTTAGACATTCGTTGAGCTATTCGAAACGTCTTTTTCTCAGGTTTCGTGCGATCCTTTGGTTGAGACGCTGCGGTCAAGAATCCACACTGAACAAGAGGGCTTGGCGTGTGCTCCGAATATTAGATATTAAATTGCTTCTCACAGAGCAAATTAACGCAACTGTGCTTTCGAGAAAGAACAACTAAAAAAGCCGTGAAGGCTTTTTACGATAACAAATTTCGTATTTTGCAAAAACTTACCTCGCACCTATATTTAAAAGGTTTTCGAACGATGTTTATTCCCTTCCCTTGTTTACGAGCCATACAAAACTGTTCTACATTTATCAATTCTTTCACTGATATTTTCTTGGCTGCTGCATTGTGAAAATGAATTCAAGAGGAGTTATCGTAAACGTTTGATTATTAAAAAGAAACAATCGAGATATAAACTTAATTTATATTTTCTAATCTCAAGATTTCTCTGCATAGTCACCATCAAAAGTTATACATTTATTCCATCTTTACATGACCTTTCAAAGGACGTCGTTGTACTGAAATCAGCAGCTTGTGTCAAAGAGCATTGTGTCACCTCTTGAATGACCTCATATTTGTTGCTAATTCACCAAACCCGCCATGGATTTTTGAGTTCTGCGAAAAAGAGGCAGACGCTTGGGACAACATCGGTAGAATAAGTGGATATGGCAAAATTTCAAACCTTAATCGCTTTGCCGGTTGCACCGTGGTAACGATTGCAGTTCGCGCCGGATTTGCTTCTGAAAAGGTGTCAGTGGTTGAGGAACCGAGCGTGCTGATAACTTCGACAGGTGCAGTACTTAGTGAATAATTTTCCACCCACTACCGTCACTAAGACCAGTCTCATTTAGGACCATTTGGATAGCTGTTCTTCGGTCTAATGGGATAAAATATTCTACTTCACTGCGGCAGTATCGCCCGTGACTGATTGTCTTCGACTTCTTGGATTGCCTGTGAGGGGCATGCGGGACAGGGATATCTCGGTTATTCATAGTAATAATTACTTACAAACGATACCCCCACGTACTAGGGTGGGCTGAAAACGGATGCACGCATGCTTGTAGACCACAAACTAAATTACCTTCAGAAGCACTCCCGGTGGCATGTGAAAGTAACATTCCCTCTCAACACGCATGCGCAAGTTTGAGGTCGTTACGTTCACCCAGTGTATTTTGTGAAGCGGAAGTATGGAGGCGTGTTCTAGTGCTATGTCAACGTGAGTTAAACAGCGTGACTTAAAAAGTGACTCCTACTGAGATTTATCGTCGTAAAGGCTTTTTAGGGTGACGATGCTATTGATAGGTCTGATGTAAATCGATGTGTAGTAATATTTCGTGGTCGAGAGCCTGAAAAAGCCATGATTGTGGATGAAGCATGCACCGGACGTCCTGCCAAACTGCCACAAACGATAAACATCGCAAAATCGTCGAATATTTGATTAAAAATGACCGGCGAATCACTCACATGGTATCGCAAACCATATTAAAATATCCAAGAGACGTGTCGGCTTCACTATTGAACAATTGGGATACCGTAAAATCTGTCCACGATGGGTACCACGCTGTCTCACCACATACCTTCTCCAGCGCAACTGTAGAGGCTCTTCGAAACCTGAAATTTGAACCGATTCCACACCCTCCTCATTCCCCGATCTTGTGTCTTACGATTTTTATTTTTTCACTCAATTCAAGAGACACCTCAAGGGTAATCATTACACGTCGGATGATGAGGTGAAGACAGATGTCAATAACAGCACGCTGTTCAACTCGCGTTCTCAAATAGAATACAGGGTTCGTCCGGAAAATAAGTGTACTGAGCTCAGGAAAAAAAATTATTACACTTTTACATATCTTAAGCTAATATTCCTCAAAATAGGACCCTTGTGAGTCGATACACTTGTTCCAGCGGCGTTCCCATTCCTGGAACGCTCCCGCGAAGGCATCATCGGGAACCTCTCGAAGACACGTCACGGCCTCTTTGACGGCGTCCAAAGTCCCGTATCGCGTTCCTTTCAAACTCCTCTTTATCTTCGGGAACAGAAAGAAGTCCGGTGGTGCCAAGTCCGGGCTGTAGGGCGGGTGCGGCAGCGTTTCCACGCCGTGCTTGGCCAAGAAGTCCGACACGACAAGCGCGGTGTGAGACAGCGCATTGTCGTGATGCAGCCGCCAGATGTTTTTGATCGCTGGCCGGACGCGGGCGACTCGTTTTCGAAGCCTGTCGAGCACTTGGACGTAAAATACAGCATTTACAGTTTTGTCGTTCAGGTACAAATTCGTAGTGGACGACTCCCCTTTTGTCAAAAAAGACTTATTTGTCAAGACACTTATTTTCCGGACGAACCCTGTACGTCTCCATACTTCGCTTCTCAAAATACACTGGATGAATGTAACGATCTCATCCGTGCGCATGCGTGTTTAGTGGGATTGTTACTTCCCCATGCCATCAGGATTGCTTTTGAAGGTAATTTTGTTTGTGGTCTACAAGCATGTGTACATTAGTTTTCAGCCTACCCTCGTACTTAGAAGTTCTGAACGTTCCAAACGAAGCTTCTGTGGAAATGCAGCAAACAAAGGTACCTGCTACATTATTTATTAAATTCAATCAAGAAATGTGGCGTTTTTAAGTGCCTAATAGTTTTACTAGAATATTTTCATGAATTATGTCACCTGGGAACTCATTATTGTTAATCTGAGACATTTATAGAGAGACGTATTTCACGTTCCAATACAATTAAATCTTCTAATAATGCCACGACTTCTAGCATTTCCACGTTCGGATATGTCCCTGATTTTATTCCCCCACCCCGAACACCAATAACGTGATCGAATGAAACGTTTGCTTGCGAGGAAGCGCCCCAATAATTCTCACAAAAATGGCGCTGCCGTCCCACGTGCCGCTAATCCATTTTTATATCGCTTCGGAAATCTTCGAAATTGGGATCGCAGGGATGGGAAGGAAACGAAGGCTGGAAGAAGAGGAGAGGAAAGAGGATGTGACAAGAGGCTGGAGGGAGGCTGGAGGGGAGGAGCGGGAAACGTCAGTACGATAAATGGACGCGGGCATCTAGGATCGGGGGAGAAGGGGATGCGAGCGTTAAGAAGGATGACGATGGGGAGATTCCTACACTCAAAGGAGGGCGGGAACACGGGGTAGGGGCCAGGAGGCGAAGGGAGAAAGGTACGATGAAGTAGACTGACGATCCCCGGGCCGTGGAGGGAGTCGGATGGGTCAGATGGGGCGGGAGGTAGGTAATTTGGAAGAGGGTGGCGGGAAGATCAAGAGGGTTGGATACGACCGAGGGGGGAAATGGTAGGCGAACGGAGGGGGCGGACGGGGATGTGGCCGACGTCAAGGAAGGGAGAGGGGTTTTGGGAGTGCTGGACGAATGGCCGGCACGTAGAGCCGAGAGAAATATAACGGGACGGACATACTAGTGGCGGATCTGGAGGGACATCGGCTGGATGGTGATGGTGGTTTGTGGAGGAGTCTGAGAAAAATCCATATTAGCGAATCCCGGGGACCGTGCCAAATATAAATAGCATAGTCGTACAGCAGGTCGATTCGGATGCGACCACGTTCACATACATCTATATAATTACGGCCAAGTTCGCTGAGTGAAATCGAGAGGCGGCCGATTGCACCATAAGTATTCAAAGTAAGAGGCCAAGTGCTTCACCGGAACCTAACGAAATTTAGCACTTTAAAAATGACATCTCCCTTTTTTACTTCCTTAAGCTTAATAAACTTGATATTATAGTTATAATGCAATGCGATATATTCTCAAGAATATTACAGAGCTCTATGGAAGTCCACACAACACAATTAGTTTATTTGTTTAATTCTATCCATAGAACTACACGGAAATAGTTTTTATGCCATGAAGCCTATATGTCGTTATTATTATTATCTTATGCATGTAACTGCTCTTCATAAGACCACCCCGTATTGTTTGGGGAGAGAAATGGTTGACACTGAGATAACGCAGGGCATGTAAACTTTTGGATAAAATGATTTATAAAATGCATTATTTAACATTTCTCCCGGTGACAAACATTTCAACAAAAATTAATATTATGCTACATGTGAGAAGTGGAGTTACTTTTTGCCACACACCTCAACGTTGGTTAGCGAGATGTCATGAATATAAACCTTAGATATCACATCCTCTAAATTGTGATTTTTTTCGCAGTTGAATATATATAATACGCAACTAATTCTAATCAGCATCTAAATGGAACAAATAGCAATAAAATACCCCATTAATCGAAAAATTGAATAACCATTGAGGAATTACTTCTGTAGCCGTAACTTTTAGAAAATCTTTTTCTATGAATTTCTTCAAAATCCATATTTTTTAAATTGTGATTTTTAACATCTGCGTCTTTCTAAAGGTTAACTGCTTCCGGAAAAGATACAAAACTAATTTATTATATACAAACTATTTTTCTTATGAGAAAATCATAGTAAACCTTATCTATTTCGGTATTAATTGAGAAAATAATAACCCCGACTTTCTAATTCTAGTTGAACAGTTCAGAGAAACCCAATTTTCTACAATATAAAATGAATAAGAGAAAACTGCCAAAATATTTTAGCTATTCTTATCAACTGCAATGTTTCACTATTTCTGTAAATGAGTCTTAAAAGGTGACCGAACTACCCATGAGGATTTGTAATTTTAAAATGTTTTTCGAAACACATAATAAACAGATGCTACTATTAATTGAGACTTCCATAGCAAAAGACTCAAACATAAAAGAGAGTACCGCGGTGGTTAGTATACAGTATGTGCTACAGAAAATAGAAGCAAAGCAAAAGGTAACACATCGAAAAAGATGACGGATTCTCGAAAAGAGCAGAAAGGCAGGATTAGTGTAATGAAAATTACATCTTGGAAGGGCAAAAAGCAGACTGTGATAAAAATGGGAAAACTGCTAAGACCAAATAAAAAAAAGAAGAGGATATGGACAGATACATATATTTCATTAAACTAATTAGATTATGGCATCCCAATGGAACATCAGGCTCATTCACAGAACCGGCGATTCTTCCACACTGAAAGCGGTGGCAGGTGAGCCAGAATATATGGTACTTAATTAGAGAAAGGATCGCAGTGAATTCTTCTCGGGATTTCATCCGGGTAAACCCGGATGAAATCCCGAGAAGAATTCACTGCCATCATCCGCCGGGAGAAATTGAAGTCCTAGAGAAAGGATCGATTAAGAAAAACATAATTTAATGATATCCCCCACAATTACTGAAACCTATACCTTAATTAATAACAACTACGGCAAAGTAGGTACAGGATAGAATTCGTGTCAAAACAGCTTTGGTTTTGCGCTATCTTCCACAATAACATGGGAACCAAATCCTTATTAAACAGCACTATTCAAGATGCTAATTCAATTTTGATTTAACCGTGACTTACTTTCAAACATGATTTTTTGCCACAAATCAAATGTTAGTATGGAAGCCAATGCGAATTCATTATTATCATCGATTTTATCACAGAATTGCACCACTAGAAAAGGAATATGTGTCAAATTATATTTAATGAGATGTCTGCTATATTATATAGTATGCCTAAAGGTTGAACTATAGATTGAACCGGAACAATAGACGTCACTTGAGGTATATTCATTAAGTACATGAAATGCATTGCTTCGCATTCCTTAAACACTGATATGGTTTTCTATAAAAAATTAAATGATTAACCTCAGAAATACATTCTTATTAATTTTCATATATTAACTGCAGCGTTTCTTCCGAGGTATAGATTAATTTTATATCCTTAGAAAATAAATTCTGGGTGGTTTAAAATAGAGCTAAAAGTTTGACGTCTGTTAGAAAATCTTCATTTTCCCATAAATAGACAGGCGAGCTAATTTCGGTTGCATAAAATAATGTAGCAAACGGATGAAATAACCAACATGTTTGGTATAAACAGCCAAATAATTTATACCTCCGCATTAGGACTTTGGCAGTTTACATTCTAATATTAATTTTCATCCTTATGATAACTCTTGAAATAGTCCCTTTTTATTTTGAAAACTGGGGTATTTTTTATACACCTGAATCACTTTTGGAATACTGATGGCTACATACTTTCCGTAACATAGAAAAACCTTAACTCGTTAATTTTATTCAGAAAATATAGATGGCTAAGTAAACAGTACATGCATTAAATTAAGTACTTATTATTAGCATTAACTTCAGGTGGAATTTCAAATTATTACCGAAAATACTAAACTACATCCAATGGTTGATTCGAGCTGATTACGCTGTGTTTGAACGGAAATAGTGTCCTAAGCCTGTTTACTACAATCCGTATGTTCAAAAATCTACAATTCCAGAAAAAGTCTCTCACAGAGTTTCCTTTTATATACGAATGCCTGCTAGACGTATCTACTTTGCTGAACAGAAAGCTCCTAACTCATACTCTCGAAGGACGCAAGAGAAATTAGTAACCAATTTGAACTAGAGCCAACTCGGGTCAGTGAAAATATTTAGCCCGGAGCCCGGAGTTGAGGAAAGTTCATTTTCCCGACGATCGTTCTCCCGTTTCGAAAGTAGCGTACTTCCACGCGCGTGGAAAATAAACTCACAGCGTGGGAGAGACGAAGACGGGGAGCTTTGGGTGGGCTCTTCCACACGCCCACCCACCGCCCCCTCCTGCAAACACACTTCTGTCCGGTTCGCGAGGATGCCCTGCTTCCGAGAATCCAGCAGCCATTCCCTCCCCAAGCCGTCCCCGCATCCCTCCCCTACAAGACTGACCCCTGAGGGTAAGGAGGAGGAAGAGAAGGAGACGGGGTTATCGAGTGGCGGAACCAACCAGCCACCGGAAGTAATGACCTCGCTAGAGTTCCCCCGCGCGCGCAGCCTTCTCCCGGTAGTGGCTCGCCGGATTTATTAGAGTCTAACCTCGAAAACTCCTCCAGCTACACCCTAATACACTTCCGCCTGGCGACATCATTCTCCCAGACCGAATCCTATTTCATGGTCTTAACCCGCGGACGGAGGGCAAATCCCAACCTCCAGCATCATCCCTGCCGCTAATCGAGAAAAAAAACGATTAAAACTCAAAACTTTTGAAAGATGAACTGTTTGTTTAAGCTTAGCCTAGATTTTTCTGCAAATTTCGAGGAAAAAATAGGCAATTCTTGCTCTCGAAAATAAATAATTAGCATTCCCAATGCTCGAGTCGAATGGAATCAATGCAAACAGCCAGCTTTCCTACGAACTCACGACGCTTCTTTCTTAAATTAAGTGGCTACGTAACGCTGCCTTTGTCTCCGTGTTTCCGACAACTATTTTGCTTCCTGCACAGTGTAATTCTCACAAATTTGGTTTCAAACCAAGTTGCTGGCTTAATAAATTGACGGAAATAGGCGTCCGTTTGGATAAAATAGAAAAAAATACAACATTTCTGAAAAATCGAGTTTTTGGAAGTATAGCGCTCTGTTGCCAGACCAAAAAAAATAATGCACATTATATATCAGTTGGCACAAAGAACTGAGATCAGTCAACACTTGTCCTCTAATTCAATTTGGTAGCCTTGATATCTACACAGCAAAATCCAATAAATACCCCAGAAAAATGGTTACGCAACAGAGAAAATCACAAAGAAAGTGATGCCAGGTATTTGAAAAATATTTATAATTAGTTTTCGTATATAAAAAAATCCTATTACAGTTAACCTGTAAGGCTCTCAATCGATTTTACCTTGGCGGTCGCAATTTCGTCGACTAGCCTAACCGTGCTCATGGTCACACCCTCGTTCGAGAGTATGGAGATATTAGGTGAGTGCTGTTTTCAAAGATGGATATAGTACATATTATCCTTACCCAATAGAGAAAGTTAACACCCAAAAACAGGACTACAACAAACTGAATAATTAATAACTATCACAAAGAAGATAAACGAGGCACAAAGGCAAGCATGTAGTAATTAAATAATACATCTGTAACGGTAAATATATTACTGTTAAATAAAACAGTTTCTGGCGTAACTTGGTGGAAAATCTTCATGCTGACTTTTAATAATCAAACCACTTTACTTTTCCACATAAACTTTAAGTTAAACTTTAAGTTTATGTGGAAAATTAAAGTGGTTTGATTATTAAAAGTCAATAATACTTTTAGCCAAATTGGAACAAACATACGAGTGTGTACTGGTCAAAATATAGAAAAATACCTTCGTTTTTGGAAGTACCAACGTATTTCGTTGGCACAAGAGCTGCCTGATATTCCACCTAGCCATAACGTACGTTAGTCCACCTAAGGTTATAGCCCATACAGTGAGTATACCTTGACTGAAAATGGCGCTAAGACTTCTGGCAACAGTGGCGTCGCCATTTAATATGCGATGCGAAGTCGAAAGGCACTTATAAGAAAGGATGGGAATTCCCTTCAATCATATTTCCCATAAAATCATGATGGACGGAAAAGCCAGACTAATTAATACTCGAAAATTTCAGAGATCAACTCTCTTGGGGATATGTGTTGGGTCCTTTCTCGAAATTCTTGCACAAAAGCTTCGTAATAGAATATAATCATAACCGTTATGAATGGTAATAGGAATAGTGTTTAGGACACAAATGATACATAAGCATTAAACCAAATTGGAGGTGGGAAGTATAGATATTAGGTTGGGTGAATCGCAGAAAAATTGTGGGAAGCTTGTGAGTTACCGAAACACAGTAATATTATGCTTGCATGTGTACAGAAAGCTTAGAAAAACCATAGAGAAAATCTTGCTTAGGAGAAAATCAGAATGCAAGATAGTGATTGTGAGATGACAGTAACAAAATCATATTAGTCACCATAAAATGTGATCAAAAAATACTAATTGCATTTCCGGGTGTGTTAAATAATGATTGAAAGAAAAAAGCGAATAGCGTACACTATCATTTAGGGAAAATAATTAGTTGAATTGATGGGTAAACCGGCCACAACCACCTTTCCGAATTTCGATATATCTCATGCACACTCCATAACCACCTCAACGTATAGTACAATACTCGGTACTCAAAACTATTACCCATAGAACAAATTAATATCGGAAATTTAAGGGCCTTAATAATTATCCAATCGATGCAGATGTGAGTTCACTGTCCCAACTGGAATCTTCCATGTTTACATGAAAATGATTTTCAATTAGTCGGTTCAATTTCACTGTGTCCACTAGTAGCTATGGTGTTTTACAATGCATTGAGGGGGCGAAAGAAGAAATAGAACACATCTATCTCTCAACTCTTGGCACCTGACCTTGAATACGCTGCCGTAGTTTTCACTTTTCCAGCACAGAAAAGTGGTATGAAATGAAATTGAAAGGGAACTCTGTCTCTCAGACGGTCTTGCCGTTCACTTCGGTCTCCTGTTGCACGTGTTACCAAATGTAAGGGTCATAATCAGCGTTGATCGGAACTCCTGACTTTTATTTGCAAGATCTAACACTGGCCATCAGGAATTGCGTCAGGTCTAGGAAGTTAAGTGGAAGGAGACTTCCACTAATTATTCCCTCTGTGACGTCCATCCATCAAGAGTTGAGATAGAGTGGGGCGACTGAATCAGGCAAAATGAATAAAGGATTTAGAAAAAAACTTTAGTTTTGAAAGAGAAGAATATCTAAAAAAGGTTAAAAAAATAATCACAGGGATCTAGATTTTTAGTACTGGTTTACCGGCTTCGAGTAGGTTTTCGAAGGGGCCTGATGCCAAAATCCTTAAAAATAATACTACATATCCCAATAACTCATCATTTATGCATTTAGAAATCCAAGAATAGACATACATGTATGGGTACCTACAGAAAAAAACCCAGGAGAAACGGAAAAATATGGACTTTATATGTGTGTCTAAATTATGTATCTAATGTATCTAATCTAACTCCTAATTATGTATCTAAAATGTTTAGATACATAATTAGGAGTTTTATTAGTAAATTACACACTCACGGAGTATATGCAAGTATATACAGTACGTGGTCTGTGCAACAACTTCACGAAATGATGCAAATCAGGCGACCATGACGAGGACTACAGCCCCGCCCACTAGCGGCGCAAGTTGCCTGAGACCCAAAGAGCCGTCTCTGCTTGGCGGATTGTCAAGTTGTGTGTATGGCGCCAGTTACGTTAGTTTCTGTTGTTCATATTTTTGCTGTTTGTCGAAAATGGAAATTCACGAAATCACGGAGCCATGAATCAACATCAAGTTTTTTGATGAAGTGAGGTAAAAGTTATCAAGAAATTATTGAAATGTTGACAACTGGTTACAGTGATAATCCTCTGAAGAAAACATACGTTTTCAGGTGGATTAAGCGTTTTAAAGATGGCCAACAAGACGCCACGGATGATGCAAGGCTGGGACGACCTTCGGGACCACCTGTGTTGACGACAGCATTGATCGTGTCCGGTCTTCTGTCCTTACTGATGGTCGAAAAGCTGTCCGAATGATAGCTGATGTACTAAATTTGGGAAAATCATCAGTTCATACTATTTTAACCGAACATGATGGATGGATCCCTCACCATGGCAATGCACCTGCACATTCAGCATTGATTGTTCGCCATTTTCTGGAAAAAAATTCAATCACATCCTTGATCATCCTCTTTATTTGCCAGATCTTTCCAACTGCGACTTTTTCCTATTCCCACAATACAAAAGCGTGATGAGGGGACATCTTTGGAAATATGTGGACACAATAGAGCAAGAAATGACGAGAAAACTAAAAAGTTTACTGCCGAGGACTTCCATAGGGTGCATTAAACAGTGTAAAAGAAGATATAATAAGTGCATCTCAACGAATGGAGATTACTTTGAAGGGAACAAAATCGATGTAGACTAAATTTTATAAAACAAAGTTTTTATGGCATCAGTTCACGTATTTATTAGACATACCTTGTATACTTGCATAATAAATCTTATTATAGTAGCTTTAACACACACACGGCCAAAAAGAGAAAATGGAACAGTTTATTGGCTCTAATAACGCGAGATAAAACACAAGATGAATACCAATAATATTATACTGTTGAAGTATATAGTAGAAAAAGGTTGGTTGGAGATAAAAATTAGTAACCTACATTATTATATGGTAATCTACCGGTGAAGGCAGGTTTTTGGATGGACACAACTATCACATAATTAACTTGCGACTCCAGACGAAACACAATCGATCAACCTACTCTACCTCCGGTTCCTCTTCATCTCCGTGTACTTCCTACCTTCCTTCATTCCATCCAACATCCCTATCCTGTTCCTGCCCTTTCGTCGTTTTCCCAACATTCTCCCCTCTATCACCGTCTTCAACATCCCACTGCCGCTCAATACGCCTTTCATCCATTTGTCCTGCCTCCATAGGATTAAGTAATCTACAGAGCTATAGTATTTCCCCTTGGTTCATTGCGTGATCGCGGCCTTTCGCCTTTGCAGCCACCAAGGCTACTGAGGCGGGGATAATTCTCTTGCGTTGTCAAGACGATCTAATTCCTCCGCGCTCAGACCAGCTTTGGCCTGTTCTTCCCTGATAGGGTTTCTGGTGTGTCCAAGCACCGTGCCCGTGTCTGGCTATGGGGCGCATATGACGGTCCCACGGCCAGACTTGGATGTCGGCGATCTTCCAAAAGAGGAGCGCCTCCAATTCCGCAACTTTCTCGAAGAATTCCCTGAGATCTTTGGCAGAAGGTAGTCCAGGGGTTCCAGCTTCCCATCTTTGTACATTTCGGAGACGCGGTCGCGCACCAAATTGCAGGGAAGAACAGGATTCTGCACCGCATGAATTCGAGGGAGACTCGTTTGTGACACTCCCGAGCATTCGGGAGCTGCGTACGTGATGATGGGCAACACGCATGCGCGGGTACAGTTGTCGCTCCCTATCAATGCTCATGACAAGTGGGCAAATAATTGGCCAGAAGCTAAATTCGGCTGGCAGTAATACAAAACATTGGGAAGAATTTATGGAAAATATGATACGACTGTCTAAAGGGGAAGCAGTTGTAATCCAAATAGCAAAAACAACAAATAAGCCGTTGCATACAGAAAACGTGATGAGGAAAATGGAAGTAAGAAGAAAAGGAATTCAATCACACATATCGCTATAGAAAAGGACTAAGAGAAAATTAAATAAGAAGCTCAATTGTGACCTCTGCACGGTGGAAGAGGCTTCGTGGAAAGAGCAGTCCAGTGGTATTTAGAAAACTCAGAGATGAGGAAAATTGGACGCGATACACGAGAAGGTGAAATAACTGTGGTGACGTAAGAAAAGAAAAGGGCCCAATTTAAAGAGATAAGACAGGAGATATATATTTATCGAAACGAAAGTAATTAAGGAAAGATTGATCGAAAACAAAAAGTATTGGTGACACCTATAATTCAGAGCGCTAAGGTTCAAAGGGAATGCGAGTTGGCTGAGGATAGATTGGGGACATATGATACTAAAATAATAGCTCTTAAAAAGCACTCGTGGAATTTAAGACGAAAAACTCATTTGCTGCAGGTACGCCATCTCATCGCAGAAATAACCAGAAAAGTTATTTGATAAAAATAGAAGGAAGACATCATTCTGGGTTCCGACGCATGTAAGGCGTAGAATTTATTTGAAAGGAGTTTGGCCACAAGAACTCGTTACGTCACCTTTGATCCCCATTCCGAAAATCTTTACAGTAGTAGCACGAGAGGAATACGTGACCCTATTGCACGAGCAAATATGGTACTAAAATTATCAAATATATGATTGCACAGCATGTCACTTATATGAAGATCGGATAGGATTAAAAAACAGAAGACCAAAGCAACGATAAAGAACAATAACAACGCTAATAACGATGAAATATTTAATCGGGATTCATTTCTCTACTTCCATTGCTTTTCATGAAGAGATGAAGCATCTCAGTATTTACATTTTATCCTGCGTACCATCGAAAGATTGCATAGCCGGAGGTGTTAGGTCAATTTTCATGAAAATAGAAAAAAGATCCGTAAGTGGGAGAATGGTATATAAAATATGTCGTACATTTGTCAAAGTATAACTCAATTCGTCAATCTACCACTCCTGTAAATTTAGCAAATCAACACGTTGGGATCAAGAAACATGGATGAAGAGCAAAAGAATTTTTACTACATTTTAAACGTCACATTTGGTGTGGGACTTGAATAATTTCCTCGATATCGCTAGAAAGGCTGAGATTTTGGTAATAAAGTTAATCTATTGTTGAGATTCCACTCGTCTATGTAGCCACTATTCCAGATTATGCAACGCCTGTGGCCTGAATAAGTCACCAAACGTATTTGATAAGAGTAGCTTCGAGAGAAAAATTCTCATTTGAAATTTCTACGTGAATCAACCTGAAAATGAAAAGACAGATGAATTGCCAGAATCGGCAGTAAAAATAAAGGCGAAAAATTTGGGTAAAGCCCTATCAAAAGATTATTTAACATTTGAACATGTATCATTGCATTATGTCGCTCCAAAATGCGGTTTAAAGGTATTATGGACGTTTATTGCAAGCTTTCGAATGGTTAAGAATGAAGAAGAATGCAAATTAAGAGAAATAAGCAGGAGAAATTGTTACAAGAGAAAAATACGGAAATTATAAGAAGTCACCCGAAATAAATGGAGGAGTGGTGAACGTTGAAGGATTATAATTAAAAATTAAAAAAGTCATGGAAATAAGGATTTTGTTTCAAGTAAATGCATTTGATGATCACCGTAAGATGAAATAGTTTCAGGGGTCCATTTAAATTTACGCCATATTACCGACGATAACCAAAGCGTTTTTAAACAGGGAAATCCATAGCACCAGGCAGGTAAATAGTTACACTTACGATGAAAGTGGTACATATAATATACAGATAACACGAGAAATACCTTTCCAAACTGAACCACCTGTACGCTGGGTAGTTTCTGGCAAAAAGGAACAGAAATTAATTTTTAAAATCCAATGGAATAAGTACACCACAATTTCTGATTTAATGCAAATAGCTATGTATCCTAAAAATAAAATATTACCACTATACCTTTCTACTTCATTTTAATGCGAAAAGTGCTTGAAATAATAGTAAAATAAAACTACACCATGAAACAATTTAATAGGCAACGAGATAAATTCTACAGAACCACTATTTTTTACGCACTTATAAAAAGTTTATGACTCAAGGCTCTGAAACTTTTTAATGAAAAGTCTCTTTACTATAAAAGGTATACGCCAATCGAATTTATTAAGCATACAGAGTGCGTTCATAAATTAATACAATTAAATTTCCCGCACCACTCCTATTGGTCGGTGGGGGGTTAAAACTACTTGGAGTAGGGGGAGAGGACGCCAAGATTTGCCTCGAAACCAGTCTCAGTGCTCTCCAAGCTGTGGAAGCGGCAGGACGTCAGTTAATGTAACACTGTGCGCGCCGATCTTGTCACGAAAAAAATGGAATAGACGATCGAGCAACCTTACGCAATTACTCAGTTTTGTGCAAAACCGAAAAAATCTCTTGAGGAGACCAACAAAAGATTCTTGAGGCTTACGGGGACTCTGCTCCGCCATACGTATAAGTTTCGAAGTGTTTCAAGGCCTATAAGGAGGGTCGGAAAGAGGTTCACGACGAACTACGCTCTGCACGGCCGTCAATCAGCAAAACCGACAACAATGTGGCTCGTGTTCGACAATTGTTGGACTCTAACCGTCGAGTGAGTATCAATACGGTTGCCAATTAACTGAACTTGTCGTCTACTGTTATGCTTTACATTGTTACTGAAGATTTAGCGATGAGGAAACTCGTGCCCAAGATGTTCGCCACAACCCGCTACAGGTCCGCGAGTTCCTGGCCAAACACCAAGTGCCAACGCTGTCCCCCCCTATAGTCCTGACGTCACCCCAGCAGACTTCTTTTTCTTTCCTCGGATTAAGGCAGCCCTGAAAAGAACCCGTTTTCGTTCCATAGAAGAGATCCAAAAAGCCGCGACGAAGGTCATGCGAGAGGTTCCCGAAGACGCCTTCCAGTGCGCGTACCGGTCATGGTAGAATCGCCGCAAAATTGTGTTGAGGCCCAAGGACAGTGCTTTGAAGAATTTTAAGTGTTTCTGCAAATCTGTTAAATAAATTACTTTAAAAAAATAATGGACTACCGGAACGCACACCGTAAGTAATTACTTCCGAGTCACATCCGCTTAAGTATTTGTGAAAATGACATTATTCACACTGCAAATAACACCAGTAGATATTCTTCATTTGAGTAGTTTTCTCAGGGTAGTTGAGTGATTTTCACCCAGCTGTGAATACGTTCGGAAGTACTCCAGATGCACTCAACATAAATCCTTACATTGAATGCTCATGTGGGAGACAGAAATACCCCAATCACAATCCTAACCGAATAAATACATTTTATGATGATCATTTTCACCTAGGCTAGGGTTTCACCTAGGCACTAGACCTTTGCACATTTCATTTTAAAACCTCACTCTTCGGTATGTGTCTGAAAGTTGTTGTAGGAATAACCAATATTTTTGGTATCCCATGGCTTTTTATTACTTGAGATAATTATTGATTATTTGTCTTTTTCTTCATATTTTTCTTTACTTTTTGGTCAGCTGAGATGTCTACAAAAATAACCAGTGTCATATTTCAATTTATCAACTAAAATTATATCCGGCCTGTCGTGTACTAACTGTCTTTTAAAAGGAAATATCATCGTGTCTAATCGTGCACTAACTGAAACTATTTTTCGTTGTAATCGAATTTTTCACTATTTGTGCTTGCTCTTGGTTTGACATTACAGCATGATTTGTTTTCTCTACAAAGGTTTGTTCCGTGCACTAATAACAAATGTATCATTATAAACGCTTTCCTCTCTTTTGATGTCTCCTTGGTATATTTACTTCGATGGCCATCCCTCTTCGATCAAGAGGACGTTTAAGACGGCAAACACTCACTCGAACCCGATAAATCAGAATAACACTTCATTAATTGGACCCCCAAGGCCGGCAGCGGAAGCGAGTAACGTTGTTCGGACATTGCTCAGTAAACATTGTGAAATTTCATCACGCCTTCTCACAAAGCAACCATCGATCCCCTCGAATTGCTTGGTGCGCGTCCTGTTTTCGCGCCCTCCCTCCAGAGGAAGGAAAAGGACCGGGAGAGGAGGGTAAAATATCAAAGGGAACCGGATGAGGGGGGGTGAGGGAAGATGGGTGGAAGTAACAGGAGCGCAACTCAATCGGGATTTGGCGGACGCGGACCGGGCGCGCGCCTCTCTGTTAATTCGGCGCTGTGCTCCGTCGAAACGTGGGAGCGTTGCGACGGATGAGAGGACACCCGAGGGCTCATCGGAAATCACTTCTCCCGCCCCTTTGCCCATCCTCCCCCCACACCTCCCCGTGAAAATTTATCGTTCGACGCGGCGCCCGCGTCCCGTGGCGAATCGAACGCTCACCCAGGGTCCCTCCTCCCTCTCCCGCCAACGGCGCCGCTCGGAATGACGCTCAGCGACGCGGATGGACGTTTTCCGGAGCATCCCGGCGGAACGACTGATCCCGCTCAAATATTTCACGCTTATTAATATGTGCGCACAAAACGGCAGGGCGCAGCGGTGGATTACCAAATGGGGTGCGCGCCTCAGGGAAGAGAATTTTTATCGACGGGGTATAAATCTCAGCATGATTGCTCACGCCAAAATGTAAGAAAAAAAATTAATCACGGGAACCAAAAAAATGGTGGTAAAAAGGATAAGGGCTAAGTTTTAGTACGCCTCGGTTACAACTGGGACTCCTAAGCAATATTCATTTGAACTTACAGTAAAACTGCTTTAAATTCCCTAACCTGATAGAAATGATTTTTTTGTTGAGGTGTAATGATTGTGATTGTGAATGCATAGACGGTGACCTTACAAAACCAACTCTTCACGTCCTTACGGTGCCATGCGAGGTGTTATGCAGATGTAGTCTCTTTAAAAAAATAAGTATATAATAAGCACTTTAGGATATTTTTGCGAATGGTTTACAAGTGGAGGAGCGGTAGCTCAGTTCAGCTACTGATAGTTGAAAGGCAACTCACATCTACTATGTTAGGCAATTTATCCCACTCTACCCGCTTAACCGCTACATTGTACCAGTTGTGAGGCATTCAAAGTCGTTAACTTTAGCCTTCACTCTGTTTACAGTCACGGTATCCTTCATCCATACCCTAGATCCATATCTAAAATATCCCGCAAGTAATCACGTGGGTAACTATGACACAGGCCTTTTATGTGTATGCAATAAGCTCTATTAAAATATCAATAAAAAAATATATAAAAATATATATGCCGGTCGCAGTGGTCTAGTGGGTAGAGCGTTGGAATACTGACCGGGACGACTGTCCCGGGTTAGATTCCCGGGCAAGGCACTTTGGGCACCTGCAGCTCCACTCAAGCTAGTTGATTTTTCGGGTACCAGATCTTCCTGGGAAACCATAACCGGCACAGGGAAAGGAACTGGCCCCCCTACCCTGATGTGTGAATATTCACACGCCGTCGGGCTTAGTACATGGGTGAGCTCTACCATCACCTACTAAACCGACCTTCGGGTTGATTACTGTGTTTATGGTTTATATATATGTATATAATTGAGGTTATACGGAAACATATGTAAAACTACTCACTTATACTCGTATGCTTATCAACATCCGTGAATGGTGTGTTCAAGAGACGTTTTATATTTGGCTTTTTTGATTAATAACATGGGAGTGGTTACGGCTGATTTTATTATTGTTATCATTATGATATGTGTTGTAAGATGGAAGGACGAGGACTTGAGTCTGTCAGCGGTGGAATCTGTCTCTCTTACTTTAACATGGTGGTCCAATCTGCCAATCTAAAATGGAGTAATAACACGTCCCTCGTCGTTGTAACATACTCGTGTGCCCTATACTATACATATATTTTTACTCTTCCCTCCTCTCTACTCCATATAGGGGCACCTATCCTAATTCGCCCAAGATGACCGTCAATCACACTGCTTTTCATAACAGCTTTTAGCAAATCTGATGGATTTTTAGGTAACTTCCTAATTCTTTAATTGTTCATTTCCTCTCATGGTTTCCAAATTATTTCTTCTTATTCAAAAATATTGCATGCCTAAAGATAAGTAACTCTTTGCTCTTTGAAAATTCCTACAATTCGTCCACTCGGTACAAGACATTATGCGTAACGCCGCGCACAAAATTCCCTCCAAAAAGAGAAAGCAACATTTTTTTAGGGCAAGACCTTAAATAACTGGAGTTATTAACTGGAGTAACCTCATGTAAAGGGAAACATGTCCGGTAAATTAAATAAGGAATGGGAATGGAATTTGGGGTGGCGACTTAAAAATGCGGTCTTTTAGAGCTCCCATTCTTAGTAATTGGATTTTTTTATGTGTCCCCGCGGCAGAGGACATGTATAGAGGCAAACTTAAAATGTCAAAGAACGACGTATTATGCAGAAAGAAACTGGAAAAGACACCTTCGGGGAACCTGGCCAAATGCGGTTGCCTATGCGAAACAGGAGAAGAAAAATAAACAAATCGGCTCAAATAAATAAGGAAAAAAAATAATATTCACCTAATGCAAAATGAAGGATGCTGTGTTTTAGAATACTAAATCTGCAAATCAAAACAAATTGGCGCGTGCATTCATGCTATTTGTAAGTGTTTTCGCCGAATTTTACGCGTTTCCACTGAAATTTCACAAGGGCCATCATATTGACCAAAGGGAGAATGTTTGGTCTCCGATCCCCTGAGGCAGAGAAAAATAAGATTTCACGTGAATGGATGCAAAATTTTGAGAAGGAACTAAATAAAACAATAATGCGGTTCAATGATTTGGAGAGAAGGACATGTATATGTAAACAATACCATGAACGCGTAAATGGTTCATTTTGCACTGTGAGAAGGTAATACTTAAATAATGCAACATTTTTATTCTGTTTCTCTTTACTCAGAAATTTTTCTCTTAAGGCATTTGCCAATACATATATTAACAAAAATACTTAGACATGACAGCTTTTAAGTGCCATCGTCTTAAATATTATGGCATTCTAAGAGTACTATGGAATTCTCGTAAATATCGGTTTAATAATATTGAGAAAGCATTGTCCTTTGGATTTCTTGCAGAAAAGTACAAGTTACAGAAATATTCTTTGTATTTTTTTTATCGATTTTCCATAACGCTGAAATTGAACCAAATGCACTGAATAGTATTCGAAATCATGATTCCTTCGTAAATATACCATGTGTGTCTCTGCAAAATTTAAAAAGAGGGCAGGAAAGGATAATAATAATAATAGCTACGGGATATCCTTCAAAGTATATCCACTTTAAGTATAGCGATTATAATAAATTTACTAATCAATTTATCTTTCTACAGAAACGTGCACCATTTTCTCTAGTTCCCTACCCTTTTGAAGGTATGTCCATCTATCTTTCTCAGCGTGGGTTGTTTACCTCAATTACACGAAGAGATTATTCAAATAAAATTTAAATGAATAAAACTGGGATTTTTTGACCAGTTAATGTAAAAATAAAAGTTTCGACATGCAAGCATACAAAATAATATGCTTTCTAAAATAAATTAAATCTACGAATAGTTTTATTTTAAATAAATTGATAAATAAATGGATAAAGGTAAGACCTAAAAGGATAAAGATAAGGTGTAAATTAATTGATAAGAGGAATTGGAATTTTGCTTATGAATAGACCGCTTAAATAGGAATAACTTTAATTTTACTCTCCTTTCTATGTTGTGGTCAATTAACTATGTCCGAATGGGTTTATTTTGTTTGCGAATTTAACTCTTGTCATTTAAACGTTCCATATAATGAATGTTTTGATGAGCATTGAGACACGCGTTTTAATGCTGCTCCTCACATATTTTGGAAGCGGAACAACAGACTACGCGGCGACATTCAAGACTAAAACTCGGCTACTATCTGAACTGAATCCGCGCTCTCCTGAGGCACGCTTTAAAAAAATCAGCCAGAGGAGAGAGGGGAATCCCGGCTCGACTCCTACTCTCCCACCCATGCCTCAACCCGATCGCGATCCCACCTCACCCCTCATTCCCTCAATTCCCTCTCCTCCGTCTTTCTCCCGACACCGGAAGCCTATACTGAGCCTGCGCAGTCACGTGGACGTCCAATCCCCCCTTCCACATCTCCGAGATATCCCTTCCCTCCCTCGGTGACTTTGTCGGCGATTTAAGTGGCCCATCTCCTTGGAGAAACTTGCGACGCCGATCTAAGGCATAAAAATAAGACGGAAGCCAATAATCCGAAGTCTTTTTTATAAAGGCACCAAGACATCGTTGTAAACGTCAAAGGCGAGAGCAAGGAGAGATGAGAGGTCTCTTGAAGCTTAAAAGAGAGAGTGAAAAGAAATCCCTGCATCTTGATTCAGAAATGAGCATTATACACATGAAAAGGCTCCATGGAGTATTTTCCAGATGGCTTAGTCAGTACTCCGGCGGAGGTTGGCAGATTTATCAATATCGTTAACCTATTTACGTATTTAAAGTAAATACGAGTGTAAGTTTAATAAAAATAATACAGATTGATCAATATCGTTAACCTATTTACGCATTTAAAGTAAATACGAGTTTAAGTTTAATAAAAATATCAATAATGTGGTATCCCTTCCGTAGGAAAAGAAACATGACCTCCTAACTAGTATGTGTGTAACAACAAATTAATAATTAAACGATATCGACTGGCGAGAAAAAAATACATTAAATCCAAAGAAAGATTATTCTTACCCCAATACCTATTCGAAACTAAGGATAAACCACAATATATTAATGATAGATTAAAGACATTTACCTCCCAATATCTCTTTAAATAGAATGCCAGGAATTTTTCACTTCTCTCGAAACCACTTCTCGTACTAAATTCTTTATTTGTTGCAAAAACATTAGCAGCAAGAAAGATATCTTGAAAAGATAATTACACAACTTTATGAGGTTTAAACGCGAAAGATTTTATTTCTCGTAATTTCCATGTTACTTCTGAGTTGGAATATAAGTTGGAGTGCTATGAATAACTATTTGGATGTACGTTCATATTTTAGGTATCAAAACTTGATTGGTTGGGCTAAAAATCACTCAATATTTCATGAAGCAACAAATTTTTTATTTTCATTTTTCAACTGTATGTTTTATCAATAGCTAGGTTTCTAAGTATTAAATTGATGTGACGATTTTTAATTCGAATATCAATTATTACTTGAATAAAGTCGAATTATTTAGAAAAATATCAGAAAAACATACTGCTATAAAAATTTTATTTGTTTTAATTTTAATTCTTTTAAGTTTCAATTTTATTTTTTATTTATTTATAATTGTATATATATTTTATTTTTTAATTTTATTTGCTTAAAATTTCTAAACTGCTAATGTTGTACTTAAGTTATACATTTTATTAAAGTTGTCAGTAAAAATAACCACTCACATAAGCCACGTGACAACATTTGAATAAATATGACATTTTCTCCCCTAACGCTTCCATTTTCACACCTTTTACATCCATAAACAATTCTAACACGACAAAAAGTATTGCCAAAAAGATCATTGAAAATTTTTGTACGTATGGCAATTCCTGCAGCGCGTTCATTTTTGAGCAGATAAATATTTCCGCTAGCTTTTCCATACACGAGTAAATATAGAGTGGTACTTATGAACTTATGGTTGAAGAACATTTTGGTAAAGTTTTAGCAAAAACGAGGTTTCAACAAATTCAAAAAAAAATATTTGTACCTAGAAATTTGAGAAAATGAATCCAGAGATACCATCATATATCCCAAACAAACTTGAGTACGAGCGACGTGCATCCCTATGCATATTATCGTTACAGCAATTACTCGGCGTGTCGTAAAAGCAAGATTTTCCATTCCCTCTGCCACAAGACAACTTGGGTATTTCATTTAGAGAATGCCTTTTCCACCCACCCCCTCTCCCTCCCTCTCTCGCTAGTTCTCCAGAGGGTCTTGTCCCTCGATAGGTCCCCGTTTGCTGCTCGGGAATGCAGCTGGGCGAGGAGGGACTCGCGAGCACTTTTGCCGCCATCAAGCAAACCAAATGAGAAATATTTCGCGTGGCAGCCGCAACTCCCCGTCCAAATGAGGAATATTCCGCTTCGCAGCCGCAACTCCCAAAGTCAAATGCCAAGCTAGACGTGACTGGAAGTAATGAATTTGATTTAGAAAGGTATCCTGGATGG
The DNA here is from genome assembly GCA_037158775.1 of Hetaerina titia. NCBI lineage: Eukaryota > Metazoa > Arthropoda > Insecta > Odonata > Calopterygidae > Hetaerina > Hetaerina titia. The sequence continues at coordinate 63,870,979 of CM073774.1, forward strand.
TACATTTCTCAACGCCAAGTTTCCCATTTTTTGTGGGGTTAGAGGTTATTCTTGGCTTTCGGGAGACTTCTCCAAGTGTCTAAAGTTCCTAGTTCTTCGGGCTTAACATATTCTACCCCGCGTCTCTTTAATAGCCGTAAATTCTCACATAACGGTACAGATAATCTGATAAAATGTTTTAACGTGACGAAGAACTAGACTAAGAAAATAAATTATTAAAAAAACGAAAGAATTTATTTTTTCCTGTGACTACGCTAACGTTTATAGGACGTTCCAAATGTTTTAATACCTACACTGCACATAATATCTTTCAAAACCGCTGTGATCATTTGAGCAAAATATGAACGAGGCAGTCGTTAAAAAGTCATCATAAAAAATCATACATTGGGAATATTAAGGAAAAGTAATGCCCACGCCATTTTAATCATAAATGTTACACAGTCTCTGATAACTAATGGGAACGGTTAGCGCATCACTTTTTAAGAGCCCTCAATCAATGGAAATGCCTTATATCTACATAACGTACTACAATTTCATATTACAGTAAATTATGTCCCTAGGCATATAGCCCAGAGTGTTCATTTTCCAAACAACCTCCACTACTTCCCAACGTTAACCTCTTTCATAATAATCTTAAACGTCAAGTCAGTATTACCCACAACCATTTCCATCAGTCGCGAGGTATTTATTTCTTCCTCACCCTAGCAGTTGTCAGTCTGTGCCTCTATTCAATTAGCTCATCTTCCTTCGCAATCCTTCTCAGGATCAAGTTTTGAAAATATTCCTCTGCCCTCAACAAATTTCTCAAAGGATAAGCCTCCCTTCCATCAAAGAGATTCAAATTTCAATGCTTCAATTTTTTCGTCACGTCTCAATGCAGAAACTCGGTCACTAAATTTCACCTATTTTGAACGCTCCCGGAACTAGCAAGATTTCTAATTATGCTCGTATAATTGCGTCCATTTTTGTCGAGAATTCTGTGTAAAGTATAGCGTAATAGCGTAAAATATCGTATAATGCTATAATATTTAACTCAAACTTACATCTTGAGAATATGGTTGCTTTAATTTTACTGCTGCCACCAGCGCAAAAGTAATTAAATTAATGCAAATTAGGAAATGTGGAGTTTCATGTCACGAATGAAGAAAATAGAGAACTAATGTCTGATTGTAAAAAAGGAAAGTATTTCAAGTGCAGATGAAGGGGCCAAATCTTGTCCATAATGCCCGAGATTTCTCTCAATCTTAACGCAGTAGAGCATGTCCTTGGAATTATATAGATCAATCATATAATTTAATTTTAAGGCAGGCAATTTGTAGAACTGACGGGACAGTTAAATGTTTATGAATCATAAAAGAAGGGTCAAGCATCAGTATGACTGAATATCTCAATGAATAAACCAAGAAAGCAGTTGACAAAAAATTCAAATCAGTTTTACACCTCAATGCATGATAGTGTTGTTTTCAATTGTATTTACATCGGGTGTAATTTGTCTTATGAACATACATTATGTTAAATGAACGTTTTAAACGGCATTTTATTTTTCAATACTACATTCTCCATATTACTTACATTAAAATAACGCCCCCGTTTACCAACATTAACTTGCTACCCACATGAAAATTCCTTCACATGGTTTGCCGCTGCGACACCAAAGTGAACCAAACAAAAGTCAACTACAACTCCACGGGCAAGAATTCACAACCGGAGTGTATAAAGCAGCGTATTCTTTAAGAATGAAATACTACTTTTTCAGTCTGACAGATCATGAAAAAAATGTTTCCAAAGGAACGGTGGCATATTTCATGTCTTCTTTCCATTATAAGAAACACAAAATGAACGCTTAAGTTACTCTCCGTAGACTCGCGCAATCTTCATCTACTCGTTCTGCCTATGAGACGAGCGTATTTGGCATGTAGTTGGTATGACAGTACCTCTATTTCCACCTTACATGGACGTCACTTAAACTCTAACACGCACTTCTCCCCTTCAAAGAATGAAGCAACACTGTTATTAAAAATTCCGACACAAGTAAAAAACGAATTTCTAAGATGTATATCCAAAATATTTTTTGAACATTCGAATAATGGTCGGAGTCGTATACTAGATGTCGATATGTTTCATTTCCGGAGTAATGGAGCGTAGCTGGGAGAACTGCATCTACGCGAGTAAACAAACTTTTCATCCTCAGGAGGAGTAAATTCATTTTCCGAGCTTGTGGATTTTCGAAAATATCCGGAAACTCCCCCACGAACGCGTTCGTCGAATCTGGAAATATTTTCTCGCGTTCCACTATTATTTTTCAGCGTTTGACTTCACCGCACAAAAACCGAACAAAATTTCTTTTCCCAGAGAGGAATTTCATCTCGTGACATGCATTACGAAATGATGTTCCGCGTGCAAAAATATGTTCCTATATATGACGGTGCGTGACGTGTGCATAGTCGCTTTTGCACATTTTCACGTCACGTGCAGGCGTAAACAACAACGGAGCATAGGCAGAGCACAGCCTTTAAAACGGAAAACGTCGAGATTTTTTTTCACTCCCGTTTGAAATGACGACGGCGCCCCTTTCCATACTCCCAATGGCCTCTTTTAGAATGTAAATGGATGCGGGGGAGACTAGGATGGGAGGGACCGACGGGAAAAGAAATACTTGAAGGAGTCGCGCGTCGAGGACTCTTTCATTAATGGAATTGAACGGCTCGCTTTACTTGAGGGTCAGGACAATCTGGGCCGTGAGAATTGGACTGTGGACAGCAGTAAAGTTGTAAGCAGACGCACAGGGCCAATTATCACCAACGCATGTTCCAAACACGTATCTCCAGGAGACACAATTGGAATAGTAAGAAAACCTCCCCAACACGCAGGTTACGATAATTTCTCAGAGATTGTTGGAAAAATTTCGTAAAGAATTCTCTATGAACGAAGTAAATCATCATCTGTATACAGTATATTGAAAATTTTAGCATATATATAATCAAACGTTGCACAGAGCATAAAAAAATGCAGTAAACATGGACCAAGTTTATAAATAATTTTTCATATATTTTCATGGCTACTTTTTCAATGTTTGTCCATCACGCGAGCGTTATACGCACCACAATAGTTTAATGCACTAGTTCAAATATAAAAGTTTGGACCATAGGGAAATATTATATGTTTTTGTTAATGTATGATAAATTTAAGGAGGAATACTCTGAGAATTAAGGACAAATACTCCTTAAATATGCAATCAATATCTCAAAAACAAGCAGAAACGAATCTTGTATAATCATGGAACTTGTTGAATAGTATGGAGAATGCTGAAAATGATACAGAGATATGGTTGTTTACCCAAACACAAAAAAGCAAAAATCGTTGACTAATTTCGATTGAGAAGCCTTTTAGGAGGGCATTTTCGTCAATGTCCCAAAATCGAAGGCAAGTAATTAAAAAGAGCAAAAAAAATACATTTCACAAACATGAGATAACATCTACCCCTTTATAAAACCAATTTCGCGGGCATTGTGATGGTTTGGAAACTAATGTGCTGACTTCACATCCATAGGTTCTGGATTCGAACCCTAGGTACGGAAGATCTTTTTCATTAGTATCCCGATCCCTACTTGAGCTGATTTGCGGGGGGGGGGGGGGCACTCAAAGTGAGTCAGCCGTCCGTCGGATAGGATGTTAAAATGCGAACTCCTCGGCGCCTTTTGCTAAGATTAGTGCCAACGCCGGGTTTCTCTCCACCCTTTCTCCATTCCAATTCATCGCCTAAATTACCTCAACTGTCAGTCGTTTACCCTAAAGCTACCATTACTACTCATATTTGACATTTGATGGGTATATTATTTTATAGTCTTCTTCTGAACAAGACTTCGAAATGATTTAACCCTACTGATATTAACCTTGTCTTCTTATAGCATACCATCTGCCGTCAAACGAACAACAATTAGGAACAAACAAAGCAGAGTGCTATGATTCAGTTTTCCTGTGCCTGCAAATGCTTCCTGCAATACTCTTACAAACAAATTATTCAATATTTTGACCTAATTTACCCCATACGAAGACTCAAATTTCAATCTCCGTTTTAGCATTATCGTTGTTATACAGCATAATACAGAGCAATTTATATTTTTACTACCAATACTAGTGTCTCATCCATCTATAAAATCTGGTCACAACAGGCCAATCAGTGGTCCAAATGAAAAATATAGACAATTGCATTCAAGATATATGACAGGAGTACAAAACAGAACAAATTTAAAAGAAAAGATGGCTGCCTTTGAGGGTATGCGAATTAGTAAACACACATATAGCCTTTAAGTTTAACCAAACACATGGTCATGAATGTCCTTGTTTTTAGCGATTGAAATTTTAGACAATACCATATCAATGAATTGAATAAAATTGGCAATTTTCCACACAAAAAATAAAAAATTTATTAATACGACCGGTTTCGATGCAACTACATCATCATCATCCACCAGATGATGATTTAGTTGTATCGAAACCGGTCGTATTCATAATTTTTTTATTTTTTTGTGGAAAATTGCCAATTTTATTTAATCATGTTATTCCACCATATCACGCCTGAAACGTCTCTTTTTATTCATATCAATGAAGTTATTGTTTATAAACCCCATGCTTTTAAAAGCTCTAATGGTAAAAATATACTTAAAATGCCTTTAAGACTACTATCCTGTCGTTCTTCCTCCCAACCAGTAACACCGCCACGGATAAATTGCGAACGAATTTAACACCATAATTGAATGGGTATATGATATAAAAAATTAATCTTTCAAGAACCAGAATTTTGGATAGTCAAGTAAAAGTATGGATGAAAATTGATTTTAAAGGCATTTGATTACGGGACCCCAAATCTCCGGTTGTCAAAGTAATAATTAAGTTATTGCGTGGTGCAAAAGTGACAAGGATGATGCGCAAATGCCAATGACAAGAAACATCTTAATGCATTTGCAAGAGAGAAAAATCTTTCTGGGTTCAAACCAGTTAAACCTTATCAGACGGTCCGACCAAATTGATATTCATGACGTCAGTCCCTACTAATTTGCCGAAATTGTTATGTGCACCCTATTGAGACCCTCCCCAGAGACGACACCTCAGGCCCCCGACTCATCATTCACACGCTTGCTGTATCCCATTGACTGGACGGTATTTTCCTATCGACCTACTGCATATTTCCGCATGCACCCCACGCGTGCGACATCCTCGCTGATTCATAATCACCATCCATGAATTTCGTTACGGGCCTGGGGCCCTAACCGCGTCTCTGAAATCGCTATTAACTCCTGATTTGGGGGACAACCAAACATGCAGGGACATCAGCCCACGGAGCCCATAACCTCCTTTCCCAAGCACACCTACCCCTTTCGATATTCTCCTTGTTAATGGAAGGGAATAGCGTCCCTATTTACGTGGGCGCACCAGGATTCTTAGGCAAGAGTCCGTTAATTAATTGCCTAGTTCGTCTGCCAAGCCATATTTTCCCTACAGGATAGTAAGTTCTCAAAAACTATGAAATAAGTACGGTGAAAGTTTTCCATAGTGAGTAATTATTCCCAAAATAATTGAGTATTGATACTTCACCGTCAGTGTATTGTATATTTAATTAGGTTTTCATCAAATAGAAATTTTGTTCAAACTTCCGTTAAAGACATACCACATATTCAAATAAATTAAATGTACTCAATGCCTTTAGCTAATTATATAAGATTTCCGGAAGACCGAATCGAATTGAGGGAAAATTAGGCTTCACCGGGTAAGAAACTGCTACCTCTCCGAAGAATATGTACAACTTTTATGCATGCCGTCGGGCTCGTGCGTCTTAGATAACTCGGAACATCATCCATTAAGGTAATCTTAAAGTGAAAGTTTAGAAAATAATTTAAGAAAAAATGGAGAGGGACATAAAAAATTTACAGGTATTACTTTCTCCATATAAGTGTAGAAAATGAGACAAACGAATACTGATTCATGTGAAAGAATAGATCCTATTTTCGGAATTTCTTAATTTTATACAAGGCTTAGGTTTCCGAGAGGTACCGATAAAATATATGTAAGTTCGCCTATTAAATGCAATTTTCCATCGATTACGGTCCATGAATGAAGTTTGTAAAGAAAAAATATCCGTCGCATTCTTCCTAATTAAACAATTTTCCAAATAAATTGGGTCGAATATCACCAAATAATGTTCTTGTATGACTATGTAAGGCTACCCACAAAAAGTTTGCCAGAAAAGGAATATAATTCAATAAACCTTACTTTTTTTTACCTACTACCGCTACTATTTCCTTTCCTAACATTTAATAAGCTTCCCTGTTCAATCATTTGAATTATTTTTTTGTTTTTCTTAAATCCTAATATTCAATTTATCAACGTTCTTAGGAACATAAAATTTTTCGTCAAACTCATGCTTCTCTCTACGCATTTCCTTGGCCTGTTTTCCCTTCTTCTCTGTAAATCAACCATTGTGCGTCAATATCCTCACCAAATTTACCCAAGTCGTCATTTGCTTTTCCCACTACCTAGTGAGCTTGTGCCATTGCCTCAAACTCATTACCACTTACAATGCCATCACCTAGAATTTCAGATCATAATTTATGATAGGGGTTATGTCGTGTTGGGCGAGACTTATATCTCTCTCAGTGGCTGGTCTCCATGTCGTTTAAATGATACCGCAACCGGTTAACAGCCATTAATAAAACTATGTGACAAGGGACAAATATCCGCAGTACCAAATAATAAATAATAAAAGTTATGAGACCTTATGTGGCTGTTAAACAAATTCATACAAATAAATCTAATAAAATTGTAAAAAATGGCCAAGATCATTGATACGAGCATTTGAGCTATCTTCATAAAATGCGCGTGATTATTAGATACCATTAATCATTGTTACATGTTCTATTATTTGAGGTTATATTCTGTTATAAGATATTATCGATTTGAATCAACAAAATTTTCACAATGTATTGCCTCTCTGCTTTAAAAAACGAAAAGTACTAATTTAACATTATAAGCTATGGAAATAATTTTTCGTCAGTAAAAATATAAAATTTTCCATAATTTATTAAATAAGACTTTAAAAAAATAGAAACTTTGAAATTTGTGTGATTTTATGCGCAAATTAACTAGGCTTTTACAAATAGTCTAAAAATTAATGACAAACGCCATGAGGGTCATGTTACATCACTTTTGATGAATGGATAAGTCGTAACCCTTAAGCACCCACCACGAATCCAATTAATCTAGCATAATCTCATGACTCGCGTTTCCAATTTATTCTTGAAAATTCCCCTTCTTTCTTCTCGCAATCTCTCAGAGCACTAATCCAGGCACTTATAATAGAGCAGAGGGTAGTCCCAATGTTTTGACTGCCTTTATTTGGAGAACTTCTCTCATTATCTAGAGTTTGTTCTGCTTGTTATCCGCTTGAACGATTAGAGCCTGGTTTCTACGGGTTGTTGAAATTTCTTAAAAACTCTTTAAAAGTAAAAGTTGGATAACATGAATTTTCGAATTTTTTGACAGTGAAATACAGTTTTAATGATATAAAAAACTTACTTCAGTATTGAGAACTAAAAAGACGAAGAGGGATTCTTAAATACCAATACCATCTCATTTTATGCATGCAGTCGTAAGAAATATTGAGTTTTTGAAATTAATAAATTCCACCGAATGAGTTCCGCTATTAACAAGGAGTTACTACTATTAACACTGTACTTTTGGATACTAATAGGCTTAGGAAGAGACAGAACTTTCGATCTAAAAATTCTACACCAAGGCATTGCTAACCAATCGAAATAAAGACAAAATATTCTGAATGAATAAAACGGAAAGCATGCACAAAATTAAAACAACATCCGACAATCATGAACAAGGAAAATTATGTAGGTAACTATCACACGGAAAAACACTGGAAAATTGTAATTACATATAAAGACACCAGAAATGGTTTAATTATCATTTAAAATTTCACAAGTATCTATCTACACGTACGATATACACCTATGAATATAGAAAGATTGATTTACGTTATTGGAGTCAATAGGTTTGTCCAGCATAAAGAGCCCAATAAACGTCTTCCAACGCCTAATGTGCGCTGCTTTAAGAGGGTAGCAGAATATAAAACCAATCATAGACTCCACTAAAATTAATCGAGACATTATGATTACTGCCAATCTATCCTCATTTGGCCCGTGGTTGGAGATTGAATTTGAACGAAAAATGACGTCAATACCAAATTGATAGCCTTCCAATCTGTTTATATATCTTTTAACAGCAATTGGACAAAAATACCGCGAGTGAATCTCGTGAATGTAAGCTAAATAATTAATTATAAGGAATATATATTTATATATATCGCCTTCCCAACCATATATGACTGATAAAAGCAACAGTAATTTTAGAATCCCACAATGCTTTATTTTGTAAATAAACATTGTTTACTTAAAGGTCACACAGCAAGAATTTATCCATATTTTGCAACTCATAAACCAAAATAACTATAGAAAATTGCAAAAAAAGAATAATAAATATATACAATTGCTATAGTGTATCGAAAAATTTGTGTATTATATCAATTTAGTAAGTACAAATTATATTATATGCTAAGACGAAATCATACGTGAAATATAATTGAAGAAAGAAGTGGAATTGCTATTAAGGGATACAGATGATCATGTGGTAAAACAACATGGTACTGCATTGTACATTTCATTCAAGGGACACCAAATACTTGATATAATTCTGAAATAAACTGCTGCAGGAGTAACTAGATGGTAAGGATATCTATGGGTACTGGAATGAAGATTGCACCGAAGAATTTTTATGCATTTCATTAATTCCGAAAGAGGACAAGATGAACTTACACAGAATTAACAATATGATGCAAAAACATTTTTTGTAACTTTCATTATGAAGTAAAGTTTCAAATTTCAACATATATTATTATTTAAAACCGAAAAAATTAAAATGGAAAATTTATATTTGCATGCTATTCAGTCACGATACATTCGACAGATATCAATTATTACCGCGATAGCCTCACGCCTGATTTTTACCTAGCGGCGCAAAAACCTAGATCTATACACGTCAAGCCAATTCAACTCGTAAAGCAAAAGAAGAAAGACCTCAAAAGAAATGTAGTTTCTCTCCAATCCCCCATAAACCTTTCCATCCCGTCCCTCTCCTCTATTTTCCCCGAGAGGCAGGCGGGCGAACATACAAAACGGCGGCGTCCTATGGCGTCGGGCGGCGGAGTTTTGTAAATCTCGGACAGCAGAATGTGTGTATTCATTCCCATCACCCTTTCCGATCAATCATGCGATCTTTCACTTCCGCTCGGGTCGAGGAATTTCTCTTTTTTTTCACTTATCTGAGCGGAATGGAAGAAGACTTCGCCATTGTCGATGTTGTCAAGGGATTTTCTCCCGGACGACACGCTCTCCCGAGTCCGTTTCGATGCCATTTCCCCATCCCACCCGTTCCCTCCCCCTCTCAACCACCCACCTCCCTCTCTCTCCCAACCCTTCCCGCCTCACCACGCAGCCAAGCCAGTATTCCGTTAAGGCTTTCTTCTGAAGCAACAAATCATGGGCGAGTCCGGGACAGGTCTTGCCCACCCCAAACCTCCTTCACATCCGGCGTCCCCCGCCTCTCTTTTTAACACCTTTCCAAAGGGATTGTTCCCCCTAATGCAAGGGCGTGAGAGAAGGGACCCGTGTCCGAATAAAAAAAAAACCCTCCCGCCATTGATTTTCTCAGAATTTGCCTCGGTAACAAAACGTCGCTCCGCCTGACATTCTTTGCTGTCTTGAAAATCCATCCCTATTTTTCAACTTGAAGAGGAGCAACGCGTGCGCAAGTTAGAATCATTGCAAAGTATCATTGAATCCAAAATTCATGATGCTGTAATACTACGATATATGCACCAAGTTTGTTCGAGCTCTGACTTTATTCAGCTCTTTGAAACTTTAAATGGAAATCTGAACTAACGAAATATTGCCAGAGTGAATAATACCGTACTTTCGAGCGATACTCTTCGCGGAGAATGACATGCCGTTTTCATTCGTAGGCAATTATTTATAAAGCCATTTAATACCTATTAATCACGTGATAGACGAAAAATATAGACACTTCATACCTACTGATTGATAAAAAAAAGTAATCGAATAAGTCACACTAAATTCGAGGCAATTATGCAGCGCAACGTTTTACAGATTAAGCTAATGAAATAAAAACGAAGAAATCCTCAGACAATGTTAATGTTTTCAAATAATGAATCATCACTTATAATCGGAATAACTTATTATAAATACGTAATGCACCATTTCACAAGAGAAAATAGCAATAGTATCCACTCTCAGTTGACTACATGCCTAAGTTCAATTTATCACTGATTTCAATTACTACACCAAATTCGCTTCATAGCAAAATGAATTGTGAGAGGAATTACCTATCTCAAACAATAAACGATTAGGAAAAGTGATGAATTGTCGACAAAAAAGCACAAGATACATTACTGGAGATGATACAGGTTACCTCGTCATTTCCGGTGATATATTGTACAAATTAAATGGCGAATAATGAACAAGATTCTCCTGTTTCTAGAAATGTCCCCCCCAGAAGTACCAAAAACCAATAACTTGCGGGAAGCCAAGTACAGCGACTAAGCTACAGATCATTCCTTTTAAAAATAGTAAATATTGGAGAATATTAGAATGGCATTTATGTCTTACATTATTTAGAATGTTGTATTAAGTACAGTATATTTGTTGTTCTGTTTGTTTACAGCGTTTTCAGAGATTTCTCGAGACCAGGCATCAATAGAGAATACACAGGTAAAAACAAAATCTTCTAATATCACAGGAAATGTCAAAGATGATAAGCTAACGGCAACTGACAATCATTTTCTCAAAAAAAAATGATTATCAAAAATCGATTATTTAATCAATTCGGCACGTCAACAGCTCAAGCTGATAGCCATGCGTGCAGTGCCTGCTAATTGATCTTAATATATAATTTTAAAAAATAGATGATCCTGGAGAGAGTAAATACCCTGGAACCATACAGTACTTCCAGAACTTACGCCTAAAAATAGTCCTTCACTCTTATGCTAGTGAGATTTATATTCAATTTATCATGCGAGTCTTTCATCTCAGAAATTATACTGGGGAATTCCGTGAAAGGAACGATATACATGAACATGAAACGTACATAAAAAGAGCAGGAGCCGCAAGCACTCAAGTACTACAAAACTCAGATACGAACTGGAGCGCCCGCCATCGAACAAATACGTATGCGGAAGGATAGAGCCTTGAACTCAGGGGGGATTTTCCGTAACCGGTTGAGGAAAAAAATGGACACTCTATATGCGCATATTGGAATAAGATGAAGAGAGTGGCGTGGCTGTAATGGAAGCACCCGGAAGACTTAAGAGGAAAGAATGAAACCGAAAAAAAAATAATACGCGTGTAAAAAGGAGGCTGAGGGGTAAAACGATGGTGGAGACGACGGTGATGATCATTATGAAGGCAACGAGTTAAAAGAGGGGAAGAATGATGCGTCGTGAGAGTTATCGAACCCGCGAGCGGGAGGAGGGAAGGGGTGAGCCCGCCGCCGTGAAGACAGGGGAAGGGAGGGATGGGGGAGTGGGCGGCTTAATAATGCGAAAGAAGGAAGGAGGTAATAAGGTGGCAGGCTGAGATGAAAGGGGGTGGGTGGAACCGGGTTTATTCGGGACCGATCGTTTTGGAAAGAGGGTGAGTTGCCGGGGAGGAGGGATGGGAGGCGGCGGCGAAGGGGATTAAGGATAATAAGGGCGGGAGTGCTAAGGGCCGTAAGGAGTCGCTGCCAGAGTTGATAAAGGGATGAGGTGAGGGGTAAAGAGAGGAATCGGGGGGGCGGAAAGTGAGCTTCGATGCGGAGAGTGAGTGCTGAAAGAGTTTTCTGGTAATAGGCAATTCCCGATCTTCCGGAATCGAAGATTCAGACCCGGCCGGGGCCAAATTTCACGAGTCCCCCCACCATCCCCACTCACTCTCTTTCGTTTTCCTCCCCGGGGGCAAAAATTGCGCAGCGCGGAAACCTATAGAGATAGGATGTGGGGGGATATTTTTATTCTCTTCTCTCACATCTGGTTCGGATTCGGTTCAAGTGAGGAGGCAAAAATGTTTAAGCAAAGCCACCCTTTCCGATACCTAGTGTAAGCAAATTACGGAGTGAGAAAGAGCCGAGACTAAATATTCAACAAAAAAATGAGCAGGTGCATATATCCCCAGTATAGAATGATCTGACTATACGGATTGCTCATAGTGCGTCACATCCAGAGTTGGTGGACAAAGATGAAGGGGAACCATAAAAAGTAAAAGGTTGGTGTCACGTCACATCTGAATTTTATGGTTAAAACGCTAAGGAAGTCATTTACACTTCATCTATATCTTTGATTAGATAATGTGCCATTTAAATATTAAATTTCTATTCACGAGTTCCAAATGTGTCAGGTATAAATATATACATCTCGCGGGAAAGGATTGCCTATTTAATTAATATATTAATATGATTCAAGAGCGTTCATTAAGTATAATAAAACGAAGGGTTTGTGTGTAACGTTCGAATTATGTAACGTGGAAATATACGTGAATAAATTTCGTTGTCACATTTACGTGACTAAGTACCAGAAATCAATCATCGTATAGAATAATAAACCTCCGAAGAATATATTTTCACAAACATGTAATTTAAGCTTTGAAAAATGAATCTCGCCCTATTCTTATCACATACATATTCAGGTCTGAAAGTAAACCTCAAATACTATACTGCCGCTCGAGATATTTTCAATAGAATGATATTGTGAAAGAGCACAGAATGGAAAATTGCATACGGAACATAAAAATGAGAATGCACGGGACTAAAACACATTATCTTTAACACTCTAGAGACCTTAAGATATGACGTTGACATCTCATCGTTTAGTAATTAATCGAGTCCAGATGATTACTGATAAAAAACTACATCTTCAAAGCCTCTAAAATTCATGTGCAAGATTCTTTCAAAAGGTATTTTTGTTTTTTATCCCTCCAGCTCCAGCTATGAGCTGTAGAGTTGTTTTCGGCAAGATACGTTAAAATAAACTTCGGTCTTAAAGGGAATGGAATCCATATATTCAGTTCTGTTCACAGCGATACCATTCGGTTTTCCATGACGCTTTACTGATCACATCTTCGATTTTAGACGATGTTGTCGAAAGGCCTCACTTGGATTCGGGAACTCGGAATTCCAGCCTGGGACCTTTAATTAAAAGTCCGAAAGATCTACGCGCTATCCAACCTCTCGCAAATTCTTAATCACAACATCAGAGAATTAACTTTTCTCGTCACTTCCTCATTATTAATCACAATACGCACCAGCACCCAACACCACTAATTATTCGGTTCTTGGTTCCGTTGATACAAGCATGGCAATTCAATCGTGGACTAATGTTGACTTGCGCGGCTGCAACAAACGTAAATTTCCAATCACGGGCTGGCGTTTATTTCAATGTTCATACGTACATGACACTGGCGAATTCATAAATCCCTTTCGCTTGTTCATGTAGTTAGATAATGAATATAAAACTGTGTAACACTCATCAAGTCTAATCTGCATATTGATATACATGATACAAAACTGTATAATGGACTAATGGAGGTGAGATCACGCTCTCATGCATCCTATACGGATTTTCCATGGGCATCGTTGCCTATCAGAACATGGGTCGCCGCAGGAGTTGCCCAGACCCGGCTATAACTTTCTACGCTGGCGCGGTTACGTCAGAAACTACTAGCGTCTTCTATGAGCTCTTATCACTGAAAACTAGATTTAACAGCATATGGCTCCCTGTCGTTTCCTCTATCCTCTTAAAGCTGCCGGTGGCTTAAGAGCTGGGTATGTACGCGATAGACTCCGCTGCGCAAAATTGGACGCATGGATACATTACGCGCTCACCCGTTGGCCGAAAGATTGACTCTCCTTTAACGCGTGGGTGCGTCCATGAGAAACAGAAACCTGTGTAGAGAGAAACATTAGACACATCTAATTAACAGTTATCTCTTTAATTAGCAGATCCCTAACATATTGAAACTACCCAGGATATTATCATAGCCATCAAGGACAATAGGTCGGTTCACACTGAACGGATGCGGACGTCAAACTGGTGCGGTGAATAGTGTGCCGGCTTGCCAAGCGGAAGACCTGAGTCCAAATCCACTCTGTGGAAGACTTTTTCAGGGGTATTTGGAGCTAAGCGGAGAGCACTTTAAATTGAGTACGCTGACACTACTGTGGTATGGAACATTAAATTGTGAGAGCCATTGGTGTCTTTCTTTATATTTACGTGTAGGCTAATTCCGACGCCGGGTTTCTCCCCCTCTGTCCCCGTTCCCTAAAATATCTGGCTAAAAATCTACAAAAATTAACAATCTATTCCTAATTGCCCATATGACTGAGCTATTGGTCACTTCCCCTAAAAACTACTAACACTATTCAAATGTAAACACTTCAGGAATGAGCTACAGTGATGGGGAGTTGAGAGCATGCGTGGTAATTTTTTCCGTTTGTTTTTCGCCGTAATAAATTGATGCTAGGCGAAAGATTAATAATGTCCACCTATTAAGCTGATGTGGCATAGCTGTGCAGTCAGGGATGAGAACTCTAAGCTCTGAAGAATTCTAAGCTTCTGCAATCTCGCACGATCGTGATGCGTAGTCTAGTGCCACGGGTGACCAAAATTTTCAATAAACTCGTAGACAATGTAAATAATTTACCTTAAACAATTCTAAACGAGAGAAGCATTTGATTAGTTTCAAATTCAATTTAAGGTTCAATTTAATTCAATATTTAATAGTGTAACGCTCTTCCCATTACCACACCAGGTTGAAAACAAAACATAAAAAAATTGACGGAGAGTTCCTATTGGCTGTCGCAAGATAGGAGAAACGTTTACTGATTAAAAAAGAAAAGCTATAAGCCATCTTGAACGATTCGACCTAGTATTTGAGCTAGCATATATTCTAAGCTGAAGTCCTTTAATTGTGTCATTGAATTCACAGAAAACCGGCCTTGATGTTGTTTTGCATTTCCGAGGAGATTGAAGATATCGAAAAAGACGCACAGAAAGAACGTCAAATGTTTATGAGATGTCATTTTTATATTAACCTGTTGTTTATGTATATTTTATAATATATCTTGCGTCGCAAGACCCCTCAAGCAAAGTACTGCAGATCTCTCAAAATAAACGTGGAAGGGACTTTTTCCTGGAATGGCAATTGGAAAGATCCCGTTTAGCAGGATCAATATTGATTCAGGAGTCACTCGTTCACCAGGAATCAAGGTATGTGTGCAGAAGTACCAAGCGCGGGTACAGTTATATCTGTAAACTTTCGAAGCACTTCGTAGAGTTGGAAATAAGACTTACCAAGACAACCTAACTGAACCGGACTCAAAGTGCGACACGCATACGAAATACTAGAGATTTACTTTACCAAAACCTGATAAACTTTCTAGCCATGGATTACATTAGCCTTTGCCGATTCGGTAATCACACTGAAATAATCCGAACCAGAAAAAATATTCTATCCTTTTTAAAAAAAACTAATCAATTTTATAAAATGTGAAAGGTTAAGTTGCAGAATACCACCTCCGCGAATTCCAAAAATAAATAATTCAAAGAACTTAAAAAACGCACAGTAAGACATATTACTGGGGCTTTGAAAGTTGTCAACGATGTATTGTACAAAAATAAACTCTGGCCGATGGTAAATTGAGCTTAAAGTTCATCACAGGCTTTAAGTATGGACGTTGAGTAAATTATGTGACTCAGATCCCGGGTAATATGTTGACGAGTAAGGTAGCTGTACAGTATACAAGGTGTGTTCAAAAAATTAACGGGAATTTTAATGATTTGGAATGATACTTATTATTTTTAGGAGAATTGTTTTCACATGTAATTCAGTGAATCATTCCCTTCGAGCAAACTCAAAGCTTTCATTTGCCACACCTTAAGCTTTGACAGAAATTCCGAAAATTTTGTATTCCTGACGATAAATGTTCAGCAAGAAATAATTACGACTCGTGTATTGATCAAAATATTTGATTCTGTTCAAGAATTTCGCTCAATAAAGAAGCTAGAATATCAAACTTTATTGGGTAGGCTTTTGTTAAAATTTCAAGGAATGAACGAGGAAGTCTAAAAGAAATTGTATGTACTCGTACATGGACAAGCAGCAGTAGGGAACTTGAATATAACAAGTAAATTGAGTAAATTACGTATTCAAACACAAGATTAGACACATTTTTCTACTTTTAATAAAATCCATTTAAATTAAAAACCCAGATACAGTAATCGTATGAAACTAAAGATAATGACGCGAACAAGAAAAAAGTAACTAAATTTGATCAGATCTTTACAGTAATGAACTTTTTTGTGTGATCATAGAAAAGCGTAATGGACTGATGGTGATGCCAGGATTCTGAGCACCAAAAAATGGCGAAAATGGGACTAAATGAAGAGACAAAACTTTTGGAAAGTTTAAAGAAAAGAATCATCTAGATGTTTTTTTTATCAATGAAACACAGCGCCTTTTAGTTTAATTTCACTGAGTCAACGTCCAAAAGTTGAGCTGCAAAATCTGTTTTGATGTGGGATAGTTTTTCGAGTGGTAACCGCACAATCTGGAATAGCATTATTTATATTTCTAACTCGTTATTGCAATCACTAAGCCAATCTGGCATTTAAATGTCGACAAACTTAGGTCAGAATGTTTTCCTTAAACATTTGTGAGAAAAATTCGGACATGAAAATGTGGGAGAAAACCCCTTTTGGTGAAAGGCCAAAAGCTAAATCTTGTATGTTTATGTAAATCCTTCATTTAAACTTTTTTATTGATTCTATTCATCACTTCAAACGTAGTGAATATTTTTCTCTCCGGAAAAGTTCGGTTGGCCTCAGAGAACGAGACATTCAGCTGTTTTTTCCCGAAATCTAGAGTTAAAGATTACAATTCAATCATTGTTACCATTAAATTATTATTATTATGAATATTTTGGTATCCTACCGTTTAAAGTAGATTATGTATGGACACAGACTGAACAACGATAAATTTCTTTGCCTCGCCTAATAAAACACAGTCTGACATCCAACAACACAACCAACCCTTCTCCAATTCCGAATACTTCGTTCCTCCCAACATACCGTCCAACATGTTTATCCTTTTTCTACTACCCCTTCCTCGCGTGCCTAACGTTCGCCCCTCTATCATAATCTTCAGCATCCCATCGCAAATCAAAATACTCTACCGCCACCTTTCCTGCCTCCTTTGGATTTCTGCCAAAACTGCCTTCTCCTCATCCACCATGCCTAGCACTTCCTTTGTTTTTCTTTCCGTCCTTTTAACTTTTTCCATCCTTCTCTATGCCCTCATCTTAAAAACCTCCAGTCTTCCTTTATCATCTTGCTTCAAATTCACTTATATCCCTTATCATTTCAGCAAACCGCCAATTCGACGCATATCAAAGAACTTTCAAGCATTCGCAATTATGCGAATTGAGCTGTTGATCACCCGGGGGATTTGAATTTTCTCTGAGATATACTGCCTTTTCAGCGTATTCATATTTGTATGAAGCTCTAATGGTCACTCGTGGCATCCCGGTAACGTAGTGAGCGTCAAAGTCCTTCTACACACCGGCGTGAGAAGACGAAGATGCGGAAGAGAGTGGAGCTAGATTGGACGATTACAAGAAGGAAGCAGACAAGTCCATCCATGGAAAAAACCTATTTTCCCAAGGGGGACCGTTCACGAAACTATGTTTCCACCATTTGTTTTTGCGGCTGCAAATCCTGGGGAAAATGAAAAGTATATTAATTGACAAGCTAGAAAATGCATTTATCCCGTTTTAATCGTGTATACAATTTCGACGACATGTTCGACTCTCGTTGAACAGTTATGTTTTTTTCAAAGGAATAAAAAGCACAGATTAGTGAAATTCCAAACGGTGTTCCGGTCCCATTTTCCACGAGGTAAAAATTCTCGCTTTTCGGATAAACCTCTAATGGTCACTCGTAGCATCTCGGTAACGCGATGAGCGTCAACTTCCTTGCACACGCCGGCTAGAGAGGCGTAAAAAGGTGGCGGGAAGAAGAGAGATGTGGGAGAGGGTGGAGCGAACGTAACCCCTGCACAAGCACCCCGGGGATCTCCTCCGTCCACAGCCTCTGAAGCGAAAAACCCTTATTTTTCCCCCGAACCTCCCCACCTCTCTTGTCCCCCGACCATTCCCCGCCCTCCCTCCAAACGCGCGGGACTCCTGCGCCAAGGTGAAATACCTTCCACTCCAGCGCATCAATGCCGTGTGCACCATTCCCTTGCACCCCGAGGCAATGCGAAAATTTTTTTTTCTCTCCCCCTCCTTCCTTCTATTTCCCCCACTCCAACCTTTCCCGCCTTCCATTTTTTTTCCCGAAGCGCACTCCGGTCGATAATAGTCCCGAGGGGGGTATTCCGGTTTGCCTACGGGTGTGCAGAGGGCCCCCCTCCCCAACCTATATTCTTCCTCCGGGCCCGGCCTAGCGATAGAAGTGGAACTGGGATATCGAACAGGTCTCCATCACCACAGAACTTTAACCGAAGGATTGCCTCAATACAGAGCGGGACGGAGGACGCTGGGAAATGGGTTCCAATACGCTCCACTAGTAAAAGCAAAGGGTGAGAATGAAGGTCTCCGTGGAATGACATCCGTTACTACGGACTACGCACGCGCGCATTCGTTTCATTTTCTCTCCCAAGGGCACTTTTTTCCAGCAATATAATTCTAGTTTCAAGAACTGGGTACACTAAGTGTCAACTGCAATTTCTCTCCATATAATCAAATGGATTCCTAACATTTTTCTCCACGTAAAATATCCGACGCTCTAGATGCCTACAAACTCCCCTCAATATCAACCACAGATTCCCTCGACGTTTATTAACATCCATGACCTGACGTCATTTTTGCACCTGCATTAGTATATCTACGCTACGTCACCGCTACGTGTTTGACAGTGGGTGACTCCAAACGAGGCAAGCAACTTCAAGTAAAGAGTTAATTAATTGTTAGTAGCCAATTTATATGGTAAGTGATTCAAATAATGGAACTATTTTTTAACTTCTTCCAATCGTTTCGAAACATTACAGATATACTACTCAAACATAGAATCTGAGGCAAAACATGAAAGAGGCAACAGATTAGCACAAAGAATAAACGTCACGTCCAGATGATAAACCAAATAATTTCTCTAAATACTATAGGTTAAACGTAGTCATATACTGCGACTATAGCCAACGCTATTATATGCATAGGGTCTCTAGCAAACTACAAGCATGATATCATCCTGCATGAAGTATGTTATTATAGAGTACACATTATGTATGAATTCTTCAAGCTCTAAAAAAACAACTCCATTTTAAACGTTTGCCCACTTCACATGAATAACCTAACCATTACTGAATTTATATCAACAAATATTTGCGTCAAACATTACCTTGACATAGAGTTTCATTAGTGGCTAAAGTAAAAGTGCAATTTCAAAATGGCTTAGAGCTAAATTCCTCTAATGAAGTCTTGGGGGGTGTAACTACTGTCGCCCGTCATTAAATGGCATGGTACGCATTATGGTTGACAGCACTAATAAAAATTCACAACGGAAATAAAAGTCGGTGGGGGATTCATAAAATCAGTTTGGTTAGCTGATGATCAGGATTTAGTTTTTCAGTCAGCCAAGGGGCTACAAGAATTTCTGAGTGCATTGGGTAGTCACTGCGATGGGTATGGGATGAGAATATATGTAACAACGAAGATTATGCGGTTTTCCTGGAAGAAAAACGCAAAATTATTAACAAAGTTGAAGTTGATAAGCTTGTTCTGTTGCATTGGTTTACCTATCTCGTTTTATGAACCAAAACGGTCAAAGTATTTGGGATATAGACAAAAAGTTTCAAAAGGTAAAGAAGCTTTCACAAGGAGAATGGAATTAATGGGGACGTTAAGTAAGGATATCAAGAAAGGTCTCTTGAAAACGGCGTGGAAGCATGATCATTGAAGCAGAATGATAGGCGTAGATTGGAGGCTTTTGAAATGTGGGTAAGAAGAAAGATGGAGAAGGTGATGTAAACAAAAGGAATACAAACGAGAAATTCTTAAACAAAGTGGGGGAGGAGAGGAGATTGTTCGAAAAAATCAAAAAGAGGCAGGGTATGTGTATGGAGAGCATCTTGATTAGCAATGTGATGTTGAAGATTTTGATAGAGGAAATTTTGGCATGCGTGGAAGGGGTAGGATAGGCATGTTGTTAGATAGAATGAAGGGAGGAACGAATTACTCGGAATTAAAGAGGGTATTATTGTAATGTTGGATCTCAAGTTGTGTTTTGCTAAGAGAGGCAACAAAATTATCGCTGTACCGAATGGTAGATAGTATCCCACTTAACCGGTAGATTACCCTTAATAATAATAATCTCACTCAATAAAGCCGTAGGATCAATTAATTACGATTATTGTATGGAGGAAAGTCATTTCTTACTAAATGCAGAAACTTTTTACTTGAAACTATCCTTTGGATATGAGAAACAATTCAATTGAAGTGCCGAGTAACGATATTAGGGCCTAACGTTATATAGGTACATAACCATGAACATACTCATTTTTTCTTAAGGTTTCCTTCACATTACCAGCTTAAGAGAAAATTCCCCTCTTTCAAATGGCCCAAGTAAGAGAGTATATCGTGAGATTCACCAAGCCGCGAGGATTCTCGCGGCTATGAATACGGATCTGCTTATTTCCAACCTTAAAGCGGAGGGTCGCCCGGGTGAGTGTGCTTTATTTCACAGAAAAAAATAATACGTGCATTATGGCAGAAAAAAAACCCAACTATATACTTAATTTTAAATTTGAAGTTCTTGAGCCCGTCAAATCCTACTCCCATTCCCCGACGTAAGGGGTGAAAGCTGATAAATGAGAGGCTTCGCAAGGACGGAAATTAAGGTGCTCGACTTAGGACACGCTCTCACCACTCCCCTGAAAATCACGCACTAGGATCGTATCCACTGAGACCATGGTGACGTTAAGGGAGAAATATTTCCTACAAAGACTCTAGCTCCCATGGACTTAGGCGAATTAGAGGCTGCTCTGAAGTGGTCTTCTTCTTCTTACTGTAAGTTAAAGATACTTGAGAGGACGATAACCAAGACTATTTTAATGAGGACCAATTCAAATGTTCCTTCATTGCAATCCAACTTAAGATACCCCACTTTTTCAGCATGCTTAGTCCATGCATCTATTTTAATGTTTAAAAGTAAAATCCACATTCAACATTACAATCTCGTAGGTACGGACTATGCCATATGGCTCAACATCATCAAAGAACCAAGAGAAAAAAATTATTAGCAAATATTTTATGTCTCTCTCATTCAACTACGCTTTACTATTTTAGATGCAATCGCGCTCTACCCTCTCGGAAATGGCCCGCATCGCCCTCTCATACCCTCGCAATTCCGCCCGCTCGGAATTATGAAGTACAAAATAGGAAATTAATTTACAAAATCTATAAATAAATAAATACCGTAATATTTGAGCAACAAAATAATAGCTCAATTATTTCATATGTGATCGACGTCAAAACTCGTACTGCGTTTGATACATGATAAACTATGAATTTGTTTTGGTGCCTTCACACGAAATTATTTGGAAGTATTTCTATTCTATTCTATTCTAGTCTATTTCTATTGCCTAGAGTATGCTGCCAGTATATGGGATCCTCATAATATAAATTTGGTTTCGGAATTAGATCGAGTTCAGCGGAGGGGGGCTAGATTTGTCAAACATTGTTATGACCAACTCAGCAGCGTATCCACTTTGCTAGACAATTTAGGCTGGGATTCTCTTACACAGCGGCGTTTCCAATATAGGTTAAACTTATTAAAACATTTAAAGATGGGCCCTTTTCCGATGACATCAAGGATATAATACGAACCCCAACGTATTACGGTCGAAGGGATCACGAATATAAGACTAGAGAGATAGACTGCAAGACTGACAGGTTTAAAATGTCATTTTTTCCAAGAATGATAAGGGACCAGAATGCTTGTAGCCTAAATTCCCCAGGACTTAGTTCATTACAATAAGTATTAACGTACAGGTTAGGGACTGCGCGAGGATGTGTGTGTGTATGTGTATATATATGTATATTTTAATATATGTATATATATATATATGTTTTCTATGTTTTTATATGTATATGTATGTGTATATGTACATATATATATATTATTTTTCTTACAGGTTCCCCCCACCTTTCCTCACCTAACCCTCAACCCCCTCAACCCATACCCTTCCCTCATGGTGCTACACCCCCTGCCACACACCTTTTTGGTTGCTCGCGGGGTATTTATGTAGAAGTAGAAGTATAAGTAGAAGCATTCCTTCAATGAATAATACTTGTATTGCATAGTACTCTGAAATTTTCATCAATGTAATTGCCCTGTAAATATTTAGGTTCCTATCAATTATTTGCAAGGAAAGGAATACGATAAAGGCTAAGTATCTTTCGAAATGTACTACGGGGAAATTAACCAATCAAACTGTTCCAGAAAAGGCGAAAATGATTGACTCTAAAGCGCATCAGAGCAGGGAAATACTTATAAATTAGCTTTTCCCTGTCCAATTTCAGCTTGTAATCCTCGAATCAAAATGGTTACAGGGTAGGTATACCATACAGGTCTAAGGATAGTACACACCGACGGGCGACGTAGATTTTGTCTTCTCCCTTAAGCATACAGATTTGGAAGTTAACCTGGGGAATGATGAGCTATGGGAAACGCTTTGAAAATAAATCCTCACATGATTGAAGTTGAAACGTGCTGAACTACGCACAAAATAAAGAAGGAAACCGAGAGAGGATCAGTAAAAATATTTTCAATAACGCTTCAGGGAAAACCTTTGAAACCCCATGAAATCGGACTCGAAAGTCTGACAAATTACTTCCAAGAATGGGCCATAGAGACTGAGCTCATGTTGTAATTGAGTCCGACTGAGAAATATAGTGACAGATCAATCAGAATCTTTCGATCCCTCTAGAATTCGTTTCGTCCCCATGTCCGCGTACGCATGTCCCTCGTAAAATTCGTTCCCCTCCTGTGGAGCTTTGCCTCATTTAAAATCTCACATAGTACGCGTAAAAATTAGAGAAGCACAACATCATACAAAAGCACTTGGCACTTTTTGTCTAATGAAAGATCTTATTTGTCGCCCACTTAAGTGCAATTTGTAGCAAGCCGGTTACTTTGCCGCTAAATTTTCTATGCCATGGTAACCAGAGTGTTGCCAATGAAAAAGAGTTGTATTTCTGACAAAGATAAGAGTATTTTCTTGCAAATCTTTCAAACTAAGAGGTAAGAGTGTATGAAAAATAACGAATGGAATTCAAAATTAATTCTAACCATAGGAGAGAGAGAGAGAAATTAAACATTTACTTCCTGAATGAACCTTACTCGAAAACAGGCGGGACAAACTCTTTAAGCAACTCAGAATGAATAACGCCCAGTTTGTTAATCCTTCGTCTTCTTATCAAAAAGGCCCAGCGAAAAAATTTAATCAAGGGCAAGTTTTTTAACAGAATGCGGAGCACACATCGTGCCAAATAGTTCACTGATAGAGCTACCACTCGGTGTTCCCCAGTTAATGACGCAGCCTAATTATGCATTGTATTATTCACCTAATGCTATTTAAATGAGTAATATAAATTCATCTCAAGGATAGGCATGTTTGATTATACATTTTCAATGATATTATAAATATAAATTCACTCAGAAAGTCATTTATTTCTCATTTAATCATAAAATATTTTTAATTTAAAAATACGCTTGGTTTGGATGCCGAGACTCCACAAGAAAGTAAAGTAAACGTATGTCTACGTACTTATCCTTTACTAAACGTAAATGTACCCCAACGTACCCCAGCTCACAACCTTTCCTGAATGAAACACACACGGGGAATATGCGGAAAAGCTAACAAAAAATTAGGATTTATTAGAAGAGTACTGAGTAAATGTCATAAAAAGGTCAAAGAGAAATGTTATCTTACGTTGGTTGGGTCGCATTTAGAATACGCTGCAAGTATATGGGATCCTTACGAAGTTGGATTAATTGCCGAATTGGATCGCGTGCAGGGTAGAGGAGCTAGATTTGTAAAAAGTTGTTATGATAAACTTAGTGGCGCATACAAAATATTAGAGTAGCTCGGCTGGGGATCACTCATGGAGAGAAGGTTAAATTACAGATTGAAGCTCTTGCATAAACTGGAAGGATGTCTCTTTAGGAATGACGTTGAAAATGCATTATTAGCCCCATTACACTACGGTAGGCGAGATCAAGTTAATGAAATTAGAGAGATTAATGTAGAACAGATAGATTTAAGATGTCATTTTTTCCACGAACGATCAGAATAGCATTATCCGACAGCGGCAGGGGTAAAAAATTGAGGTCAAATTTAGACTGCGTGAATTCAACCCTGCCACACACCTAAACGGGTAGGCAGACACTAAAAAAAAACAAAAATTTTATATCATTAAAAAATTCTAAACGGAAGTAAGAATCAATCAAAAGATGAACTACAATTCCGAACGGGAGGAGTGCAGCTTTATGAGAGAGCTATATAATATTTCCAAGGGTGCCACAAAGAACATAGCGCCTTCATTTTTACCGCCTATCCCTTTCTTTGCATAAAACACGCTAGGTCACGTGGAAGTGCATCCAAAATGTGTCTATATTGTCTTCTTACATCAGGAGAGGAGCGCTCACTTCTATTGGCCCCTGCTCCGTTTGAAATAATGCATTTCACGAGGAAGAAATTTCTAATCGAATGCACGACGCTTCACAAGGGAGACAAGTCTTATTAACCAAATACTTTAAATTCCCGATTCCAGTGCAACGCTCGCAATACGATTTTGTGTTGCCTAGCGGATAACGTATGATCGTAGAATATATGGAAGATATTTGGTCCATCTTTGGCATCGTCAAGCAATATTCACCCATATGTAAGAAGGAATTTGGCCTGAATTCCATTGTACCCATACTCAAGAAGGGAAATTTAATTTGTAATAGAAATAACGCTATATACCGGAAAGAGCATTAAAATAGAAATAAGCAAGGTAATTTCTTTTTTGATGCTGAAATAAGCAATACATAGCGTATAATACAGCGTTCTTTTTAGTCTATTTATAATGGATTTGAAAGAAAATGCAAAAAGATCTAAGCAGGTGGTTTCAAATGAGTCCATCATCCAAATAATACCCAATTTTAACCATAGGAATCATTCCCATTAATACTCTGAACTTCCTACCTAAAGTATATTTGAAATATTATGGCAGGCAGCCCCTGCGATAGGATCCATAAGTAGGGAGCATTGAAGATAATTGATATGTATTGGAAAACATTCCGGTGCACTCCAGCAAACGGTTAAGTTCCGTGACTACGAGAAAACGATTACAGTATTCTTCACACTTGTATTCGTTTAGTGCTGCAAAGAAAATGTCTTCCTATTTACTATTTCAGAGTATTTAGAGCGATTTTAAAGCGAACATACTACTGGAAACATAATTCAGCTTTAAAGAAATAATCCTCTGCAATCGAATCTTGCAGAAGCTGTTAACGTGAACGGCAGAGTAGTTAGAGATAAAATGTGACAGTTAGCTATCGCTCCTCATTGAATTAAATGAATTGAGATCTTATTTCTGAGACAAACATGCCCTGTCATCTGTGGGAGAAAAAAAGAACTTGTTTTGAATCGATTTATTCCCTTCTCAAAAATATACAGAAAGGTATATTCAAATCGGACCTTGCCTGTGTTCAGTTTATTTTAATACACTTGTCTCGGTGTGATGTGTCCCCAGAGAGACAAAAAAAATAATTTTCAGATTTATATAATTGAATGAGATATATCGACTCGTATTATAATTGTTATACATATACAAATTATATGTAATGTAAACATGTACAACACTTATTATAAACGGTCTTTTAACGATATAAATTACGACTCTTGAGCAGGATATGCATTGCGGTAAAACAAGGAAAAAACATGTATCACTCACATACCCACTTCTATTTTCTCATATACGAGAGATTATTTCAAATGAACTTTCAACGTTTCCGCGATGCCATGTTTTACGTGAGCGATTGATATTTTAGAGAGACTCTAATATGAAATCGTTATTAAAACTTTTTCCGCACCCGTGTAGGGACCAGATAATTAATAATTCAGGACTTAGAATGTTAATTACGTCGCATTTTCAATGTGCAACGGCCCTCAAATGGTCAAACATAGGACCCCGACCTAAATATATGCAGACTCCTGTGAAATCCCTTGGGTTATGGATTTGATTTACGATGCAATGATACGGTTCACTGTATACTCACTGTTCCGGTGCTCTTAGAGAATCATGAGCCAATATTTCATGGTTTTTGCGGCTACTGCATGCCACTCTAGGGAAAAACACTGCTCTTACTCGCAAATTTATCGTTAGTCAGCGTGCATTCCAGAGGCCCTAAGAGAAGGGATGCATGTGCAAAGAGTACTCAGCAGCAGTAAGGAGCACTGGGTCCTGCTTTTTTGTGCACGCATGCTATCCACCTGGCAACTGGGTGCTGGTATTCATGAGCATGCACTAAATCGGGAATTTAAGCACAACAGAGACATTCACCTTTATGCACACATTTTGGTCATAGAACATTACACGTCACCATCGGCGGCAGGTAATTGCATTTCCAGATTTTATACATTTTTATACCACGTTCCGATGCCTTTCCATGTGACATAATTCCAGCCCCCCGTCATCCGTCGACTTCGTCTTGCTTTAACGAAATGACGTCCCCTCTAATAAAATTAATGAGTCAAACAAATGAGTCGATACTTATCACGAGGAAATTCAAATTAGTAAAATGTTTAAACAATACATTAACAACTAATACTTTATCCTCTTTTACCCTATTAAAATGTTTCAAAAAAGGAATAGCCGAGTACAAATAACTGTATATTAAGTGACTTCATGAGTTTATTCCAACGTAAAAACAATATTTAACAAGGCTTATAGTGTCAGAATTGATTCCAATGATATACAATATATTATATTTAATTTACTTAAATATTACAGCAAAACAATGTAAGCCAAGTAATACGTCTCGGATTTAAAAATGTAATTCATGATAAACCAATTATTTTAGTCGTTATTTATACGTCAAACAACCGCAGGCCTAGTTGAACT
Organism: Hetaerina titia; assembly: GCA_037158775.1. Taxonomy (NCBI): domain Eukaryota; kingdom Metazoa; phylum Arthropoda; class Insecta; order Odonata; family Calopterygidae; genus Hetaerina; species Hetaerina titia. The sequence continues at coordinate 63,898,315 of CM073774.1, forward strand.
AGTTCCCATGACTCTGACCGTTCTGGGAAGCCCCTCAACTTACTAAATACACATGGCATTATGGGCAGCCTCGCACTCGATTTCCAACGCCATTTTTCGACCCCAAATAGTTCGACACTTTTTAAATTGCAGAGAACCCCGGAAAAGTATGATTTTGAAATTCAAATAATCCATCCCACTAATGATCTCATCCAACTTTATCTAATGACCTTAATATATGTTATCAAATTAACTTTATTATTCGTACGAAAGTTTCCGCGGCGTTATCCGCGTTAATTGTCTTCAGGTGACGACAGTTTCGCTTGCCATACCGCTTGCGTCTTCAGGCCGAAGGTGTTTTGGAAGATTTCTTTGCCGCCTTGTATAGGGATGGTGGTCAACTTTATTATATTTAATGGTTTGAACAATTTTAGTCCCCGAGTGTTATTTTAAACATTTGCATTAATAACGCTATGAAAAATATTAATTTTTCTGGCATGAATACCGTATTTCGAAGCTATGTGAATTATAAGTTACGATACGATCCGTGTTTTTCTTTAAATAACTCTCAAGTTTAAATAAAAAAATGTTGTTCATTAAAATCCTCGTATATCACGACTTCCGTTATTAAATACTAGTCTTTAGAGCAACTTTTAACAGAGTAGTCAAATGCAGTTCTCCTCAAATCAACATTATTTGTGTTCCTTAATAAACCCAGGGAAGATATTCCCAATTTTGGAAGTGACCGGGTGAATTAAATATCTAAATAGGAAAATTAAAAAAATAAATTATGATGAGACAATTATTGCTTGATAGTGACAGTTTAAGCCAAGTTTTCGATGGTAATAAACTTAATTCTAATACATTTCTTAGTCACTGTTAACAAGACATAATGTGACACCCCACACTACAATAATCCAATTTTTCACTCCGCATAATCCCTTGCCCCCTTAATTCCGGACAACGTGGATATCCCTAGCTTCACTAACTCTATCTCCGTCTTCAACATCCCATCGTCAATCAAAATACCCTGAAATAACCATTCTTGCATCCTTTGGATCTTTGCCAAATATCCCTTCTGCTCCAACACCATGCATAATACTTTGTCTGTTTTATTTTCCGTTCATTTCACCTTTCCCATCCTTCTCCGCCACTTCTCAAAGGCCTCCAATCTACGTCTATCACCTCGTATAATTACTAAGTATTCGCACAAAATTACGCCCCATGTTAGTATTTTCAGATATCTAGTTTGACATCCTTACCCAGCGTTTCTGTTATCAACTCACTCCGATATACATGTATGACGGGCTCTTTTATTAACGCAATACTTCTCCTTCTGATATCCCTATTACTTTGACCGTTTGGACCGAAAACACTTTAAATATATGTAAACTGTTTCACCTAATATTCATTTGCCCTGAAATTTTAAACTTAAACTTAACTTTGTTTGTTTTTGAAAAGCTCATAACCTTTTTATCTTAACATTAACCTTTTCCCTATGCAATCACACTGATTTTCCATTGTGCTCACAATGATTTCATTTCCTCTTCTAGCTGAATAAAAAAATAACCATCGTTCGCATTTCAAACTGATCAAATGAACTACAAGCCCACTTTGGGGTGTCCAGTCATCCCCCTTCCTTCTTTACCACGCCCTTTGAATATATATTGAAAATAACAGATAATACGTATGAGAATCCCTATCTTACTTCCCAGTCTAGAACTGCATATCCCTACTCTTCAACCATCACACCTACCTGAGCAGTCTGAGACATCTATAGGTTGTGGACATGTTCCTTATAACTCGAACCGCCTCCTATCTTCTGCCAAACATCAATTAACACTATCGTATGTACCCTTACCATTTTCTTCAGGTAATCCACGAAAAAAATACATTCTGATGTACTCTTATTATCCTTTCTCTCAGTGACTCCCACGACATTACGCGTACCTACCTCCTTCATGAAACTAAACTGATGATCCTCGATGTAATCAATCACCCTAATCTCCATTCTATTTTAGTTTTTCATACGTAGGAAATCAAATTTATTGTCATATAATCATCATATACGACTTTCATTCCTTTTTCGGATGGTACTAATATTGATCTGACAACATCTTCCAGGCAAATATTTTTTAAAATAAATTCTTTGAATAAACACATAATCTTCCTTCCTCGTTTTACTAAACCCGTCAGTATCTCTGCAAGGATACAAACGAGGTAACTAAGGAAACGGTTATTATTAAATACAATCATATGATTCAATTATGATTTCTTCATCGGTGAAAATTAAACATCGCATAAATAAAACTCCATCCAATAAATTACTACGGTTTTTGCCATTGTACATGTTCGCTACTTTTTAGAATTCTTACAAACACCTGATTAAAAACCCATTCTGAATATTGTAATTACGTATCCATAGGAAGTCTAGTAAAACAAACATAATTTAAAACAGCATATGGAATAATTATATTAAAATGCTTCGCTGAATCATTTCATTTGATTGAATGCATAAGTCAACTGAATTCCTGGATTTATTTCTGCACGCATCTATTTTCTCACCCTTTTAAAATAGGTTCGGAGAGATACTTCACTTTGACGAGATATAATTTATGAAAGTTCTTTCTTATTAAGAGTGAAGTAACAACCATTACGTTTCCCGAAACATTGGCAAAGATGCGATAAAAAATACACTCAAGTCAGAGAGATGGAATAGTTACAGAGATCATGATGGTTAACAATGCTCACTTCATAAATTAAAATGAATATAACCATTAAATAACCTATATATTTTCAATCAGAATTGAGGGGAGCATTTTTGAGTTTTTATTTATCCTTCATCCCTAGCCGCTAAGTAATCTAACACAGGAGTGCAGAATTTGCATGGTAGAGAAAATTTGAAAAAATTTCGTCACTACCATTGTTATTCCCTCTACCCCCATTACAGTATTCCATATGGGTGTTTTATCTAATACTCTAAGCTGTTTACAACCTCCAGTTGTCAATTTGGCGTAGTCAATGTTTACAACGGCAAATCGTATTATTTTGCTATCATAGCAATGGCATTCGAGTGAATGAACTAATCGTAAATAAGAACATACAAAACGGACTTCTCCTAAACTTGGTGAGAGTGATGTTTAAAAAGAACAGATTAAATTAACAAAGGAGGCAATGATGTATTCAACAGAATAAAAAGGAGAGAGCATTACTAATTACGCAATGGAAAAGAAGAAAATTTGGATAATTAGTAATCGTCCAGCCACTAATATAAGATATACGAGGCGATATGCATGTACATATTTCTCCAGATTATCTATGAACACTAAACTAAGCAGCAACTATACAACAAAAAATAATATAATAAAAATTGGAATGTGTTGAAAACTGAATGATATTGAAAATAACCGTTATAATTCTTATTATAGCAGCACAATTTATTCAATGTTAAACGCATCGGTCATTTCATTAGACTTGGTCCCAAGGGTGAGCTATCTGTTATGCTATTAAAATTGTTCCAATTTTTTGGCAGTCACGTGTTACCCAATAAGATTAATTAAAATAGGATCGGAATATTGTCAGGAATGTCTTTAATCCAATGTACATGTATCTTTAGCAGTTATTCCCTTTAAGTCTCAGTAGGTATGGAAGTCTCAATGTAACAATGATTTCTCTCTAATAATAACGATGGGCACGACGTGTATCTCCACTGATCAGAATTAGAACGTGAAAAATAAAAAAGACAGAATTGACAAATTTTTGTTATATTTTAATTCATTAGAAACGGCCAGACCATTTATTTTACTTCTTCACAGTATTGCAATGGAAAAAGAAATCACTTTAATTGAAGTCTTGAAAAAATTAAAATAGTAATCGTGTTATTTTTGTGCTCACATATTCTTATGGCAATCTTTCCTCCAGACATCCAAGAGTAATGAGGGTGATAAAAAAAGTATGCACTTAGAAAAACGTATGCTGAGATTGAATGGTACATAAATAATAATGCAGAGCATCTTCTCTTATTCAGTCATATAAAAATGAAAGCCTCATTCACATTTAATTAAGCTCTCAAAATAAAATAATTTCGATGCGTAAGCTTGATTCCAACACTCAAATGCTCTTCGAATTATAAGCAACCCAATGAAATCCTACCACTTAAAAAAAAATTCACGGACAAGAAAATGAGTTCTCATTTCTTTGGCATTAGGCTGGAATGAAGTTATTTAAATGGCCTGTAATTTAACGCATCCCCACTCACAACGGTATAATTCCATGTTTTATTTTTTTATGTTTAAAGAAACACAAAATAATGGTAAGCAGAATGCAAGAGGTTAATATAAATTAAATAAGCCTATGCTTATGGTACTCGGGCCAGGACGATCTAGTTTTTTAGGTCGCTATGCTTCTTAGGAATGAACTAAAAACTGACATTAGATTACGAAGTAGCTCTCCATAAGGAAAATGTTGCTGATAACAAATAATTGCACGCAAAATTACTACAAGGTTTCCAGGAATATGGCTTCCAGTGAAGAGATGAGTCAAAAAATATGCTTTCCAGAGTGTGGTACGTTGAAATGGATGAAGTATAACAAAAACTCGGTAGACTCTATTATCTGGAAAGGTAGCACACGAAACTCAGAAACCTGAGAGAGAGGAATATCAGCATGTGTGTGGAGTTCTTAGGGAATGACATTAGAGATTATCCTAGAGACCGATCGGCCGATTCCCAAAAGGATTACATACAGTATATTAAGTAACCTCAAGTTTTTCAACATTTTAGAAATGAAAAAAATACACAATATAAACCCCTCAATGCCTCGATTATTTTGTCTACCATAACTACATAAATCCAAAATGACATATGGTAGCATCCAAAATTTGTCCTCAAATTCCTCTTTCCAAAGAAAATTTGCAAAACATTCAGTCAACTTTCTACGTTCTCATCAGAATGCAGGATTAGATATTTCCTATGTTTTAACCAATATTATTTCAACAGTATTATAATTGAAATCGATCTAGTTTTGTTTAATATTTGTCATTTTTACGCGTATTCCGATTATCAAAGTTTTTGAGTTAGTAGAAAATATTCTATATTACTCTGTGTCTTTGCACTAAACATTGATCAATTGCATGCAATGATTAAAATGTCTTTCACAGAACGATTATAAGTTCAACTGAAAAGGGTTTGCGCAGTTGAATGCTTATCTTTCTCACGAAAACATGATGGATAGAATTAAGGGAATGGTACATCTTGTTAAACAAGAAATTAAGCCCGGTGTAAAGGATGCTACGCGCGGAAACTGGGGTCGACAACTTACGAGTTCGTAATCACAGAAAATCATTGCAAAGCTGAGCCAAGAGTAGTGAAAAATAATATAGAGGAGAAACGCAACTGCTAGAAAAGAGAAAGGATTTTATGAGGATTTTGGATAAAGGTAAGCTAGAGAGCAAAAGAGGTCGAAGAGGACGCAATGCTCCTTATTATGTGAAGTGAGATGGTACTGCAAATGAATGTGAAGAGTAATTAGTAATGGCAAAAGAAATTGTTTCGATTTGCGATATAGAAAAACAATAAAATTGGAAATTAGGACAGCAAATATTGAGAAGATGTATGAGAAGTACTCATTAATAATTGAAGAAAACATTATTAAATATATTATATGTATTAATTAATAATATGGATACGCAATACATTATATGTTTCAATTATTACTATTAATCTTTAATTGGGTAAATTCATGAAAATCTGAGAGTAGTAGTCAGAGGGACCACAAAATACATATGTCTAAGGAGGCAAAAATTACATTATAGTTGTCCTTGTTTGTTTTAGCCACAAAAATCCAGAATTATATGCTTCTGGAGCGTACAGCATATTCCTCATGATACAATATTTTTTGTTCTCTAAATGAACATATTTTCTATGTAGTTCCAATTTACTTGATAAACCTAATGCCAACACTTCGGAAGGAAAGAAATTCCATAAACGGAGAAATTATTCAACTTAATTAGCGTACGAGATATGATTGAAAGTCACACAGAAAACACTTAAGCACCGCAGATAGCCAACTTATCTGCAACTTTTCAAATTCCAACTCCAAATACTCCAACTACTGCAACCTTTCAAAAACACTGTTGCAAACTGGAATTACGTTAAGCTAAAAAGATTTTAAAACCTACGGGATGTGGTGATGGATATTCTTCAACTTGCAAAGAAAAAGATGACGACAGATATTTTTATTTGAAATAAGTTTACCCTTCAAGTGTGACTCCTATAAGTTCGTTCCTTATCATGAGAATATATATATAATGGCTAAATGAAGTTAGCATCCAGAGTAATACAAATTTGCATAGCTGCATATTGCATAGCCAAATATACGAGACATACTTTGAGAAAGACATGGCAGGTAGAATAGGGTAGGAAAAGACGGGGAGAGTTGGCATTTGATAAAATAATTTTGATCATGCTTGTAATTGGATGCAAGTAAAATCTTTTTTGAGCGTTGCTAATCCAAAGACGTGTGCATTTTTTGCTTCAATGAAATTTAACATAATTTTAACAATTGCCACGAGTGACTAAGGTGAGCTTCATTGCGCCATAAATTTTGAGGAGGCAGTTGAATTGCTTGGAAGGTACGAAGTAAATCATGGCCGATGAACTTTTTGAAGAAAGATGGAAATATTTTTATCATTGAAATAAGATTTCTTGTAATTGAAAGCATGTGGTATAGGCTTACGGATAGATGCATCATTTAAAGAGTGTATTCCGAAGTAGAATTAAAACCGGCCTAGAGGTTTATTAAAAAGTAACGATTCATAATTTTTCAATGAATGTAGATAAGAAAAACAAAAAAAGGCAAAAGGTGAAAGATGTATTCCAGTAAATACTAGTAGATCTGCGGTGTTATTTTTTTGACATAGTTTATTGACTACTACAAATTACAGTGAATTAAATAGTAGTATTGAGGACGTTCTTGAATATGTATAGTGTACCGCCCAGTTTCTATTGTCATCGACATAATATAAATGCTCGTGAAATTAAGGATTTAAATGTCCAAAGGCAAATGAAAGATCCAGCTAAGATGGATTTTAATTATTTTCTAAGATATGCTGATTTTTTACGGAAATCTGGCTCAAAAATGTATGCAAGCAACTGGAGCAATTTCATATTTTAATTTCATTTAAAAGTGTTTTAAGCCTACATAATCTTCGAATTTCATGTATCATTTATCACAAAACAAAATCTTTTACCAATCCTAAATCTAAAACCCATCCTAAGCATCGTAAATACTCGTTCGTTAGGTCATCATATTTTTTATCTTCCTTCAAGGAAAATGATTGTGATCAGTTTATTTTGTCGAATACCTTTTCGAAATCCATGAAGCATATATCCTTGGTATGCTCTATTTTTCCTTTTAATAGTGACCTTATTACTCCTAACTTCTGTAACTGTTTCATTTATGGTACCCAATTCACTCTGTCGAATTCCTTCTCTAAATCCACGAGCAAAGAGATGCGTCCTGGTTGTGTTCTACATTTCTTCCTATCATTGACGTCATAACTCCTATGGCTTCACGCATGCGTCTCCCTATCGTGTATTTTAACTGATTTTCTCGCAAGTTATCATTTATTGCATTTAAATAATAATTTTTTTACCTTCTTCATTCTTTGTTTGAAGATAAAAAGTAATACCCTTTCTACCTTTCATTTATGATTTCAATTATTAGCCTGCTAGGTCATAAAATGTTTTTTTCTCAAATGCCTATTTTATAGTAAAACGAGGTACGCTCTCTACTGAGTCGACCACAATCAGTAATTTAGAGTTCAAGGATTGTTGGGCTTGGTGCAGCCGACGTGACAACTGACATACCCCCGCACATCCCCTGCGCTGGTCATAGAAGGTGTTTATTCCACAAATACCCGCAAGTTTTTTTTTCGAAAGGATCTCTGAAATACGTCATAATTTCAAATCAGTCCACTCATACTCTACGTCAACACCGACCCACGTCTCGGCCCGGCCAGGGATGAGAGGATTTTCCAGCTAAGTGTAAGTGAGGTAGTGCCATTTTTGTATATGTAAATCAGCGGCAGCCATCCAGGTTCCATGACTTTATTCCATCAACTCGATTGAAATCTATGCACACTACTCAAGGGCATCATCGCCCTTTCGGCCGTTTCGACCCGACCGACTCACAAATTTCGGTAGAGACGTGAAATTTCTCCGCGAGGACGTTGTATATTACCTCTGGAAAGGATATTCTTGTATGTAACACGAGAAAGCCATGTGAGAGGAGGCCGAGAAAGAAACCCTTGGTAACTGCTTTACGAGGGCACTCAACGGGAGGGAGGTTTTTTTCGTCCCCTTCAAGGAAGAGTAGGTGGAATGGGCGGGTGTTTGGGGAGAGGGTAAATTAAGAAAGATGAGCAAAGAGGGAGAGGTTGGGGACACATTCGAGTTGAAAGGACTGGAGGGTCATTTGGTCGACATTTCTCTTCTCCCCAACTCCCGGCCCCCCCACCTACATCTACAAAACAGGGGAAGTACTTTCAAAGGGAGTAACAACAACGTCAAGGGCCTTTTTCAATGGGGTCGCTGTGTTGGGGGACTCGATATGTCCTCTTTGTTCTCGCGCCGTTCTGAGAACGACAGTTCCTCCATGGTGAGGACCTCTTTGGAGAAAAAGAAGTGAATACATCTCGTGAAGGAGGTTAGATTCGTGTACGGATTTACATTCCATTTCTTGGGTTGGCGGTCAAGTGTGATCACGTTATTCTGTTTTGTTACTCCACTGCGCCAGTTCAGCGAAAAGCACGTGAAGCAGCCACCCTTTGGGCTATGGATGTTTTCTTCCATTTTGTATTTCAATTTCTGTATCAATATTGAATGATCTTGTGGTGTGTCACTTAGCTTTTTAAGTTTTTAAGCACGACCAATTACGTTTAAAAACGACCAATTACCACAGCAGCCGATTTTGTTTCGTAAAGGATATAAATTAAAATCTATGAAACTAAAATATCACTTTGCTTACGCTTAAAGGAAAATAATTATTCTCAAAATCGATTATAGTTGCAAGTGAAAGTTTCATTTCTGCTGGAAAAAAGGGTAACATTAAACTTTTGACGGTTTTACTCATCGTTAATCCGTGGTTTGAAATTGGTTAAGATTGGCGTTTTCAATGGCAGTAAGATAAACATTTTCTGATCGAATGAAGATCTTAGATATTGTCATTTGAGTTGATTAAAAGTATTCTTATGTCCATTGAGAGTTACGATCTCTCGTAACTCTCAATCGTTCTCGTATGATAATTCTCTAATAGCCCTTTCATGCCTTTGTGTGATTGAAAATAAGGAATTAGAAAGTTAAAGACGCATTAATTGAATATAATCACTAGTGGATGTTGTAGTACTTTATGTAATAGTAAATTTCGTAGCTGTATATCAATATTAATATGCATGTTTCATCGACGCAAAATGGGAAATTTTGTCAGAACATTGGAATGAATGAGCATTCATACATTACTAACCACCGAATAACAAGATGCATCTACAGCTATACAAATACCTGCGACCCAACAAAAAGATGTGTGGCAAGGGTTGCAAGCACCAGGTGGGATGGGTGAGAAATAAGTGAGAGGGAAGGTGTTTGAGAGGTGAAGGAAAGGAAAGAAATTCCACTTAATAACGCTGAATAAACATTCATATGTTGCACACACTCATATATATGTTAGCAACAAACTTATTAATAAACAAGTTCTATGTATTTTACCTACTTTAGAAGTTCTTGGGTATACGTGTATTAAATAGGTGGGAATAAAAATGAACATCAACCGCTTATACGGCTGATCGCCACCATACCAAGACAGGTCATGCAGAGCTGGAAAGGAAACAGCAAACTCATTTTTCCGACGGTCATGCAACACTAGGTCCCCACCTTTTACGTCGTAGGTAAAAAATATGTCACCCTACTGTTGAAGGAGTACTGCGGATCATATTTGTGGAGAGACGAGGGGAAAATGGAGAATTTGCAAATACAACAAAATATTATTGGAATATTTTCACATTCACTACGTTAGATATATTTAAGTATTACACGGCCATACGAGAAGGACTTTTCCAACAAAGCAATGATTTCTTGTTATCTCTAGCCCTACAGTTACTACTCCCCTACTGTCTGTGGGAAGAAGTCCTTGAGTCTGCTAGTTCTGGCGTCTATTTCTTACATTTTATATTCCTGAACTAAACGACATGTTGGAATAAGAATAACTGACGAGATCTCGGTCCTAAAACAAGGGCCTTGCAAATAATATACATCTACATAAGTACCCTGCGAGCCACCAAAAAGGTGTGTGGCAGGGGGTGTAGCACCATGAGGGAAGGGTAAGGGTTGAGGGGGCTGGGAGTTAGGTGAGGAAAGGTGGGGGGAACCTGTAGGAAAAAAAAAATATATATATACACACATACATATATATACATACATACATACACACATGTATACACATCCTCGCGAAGTCCCTAACCTGTACGTTAATACTTATTGTAATGAACTAAGTCCTGGGGAATTTCGACTACGAGCATTCTGGTCCCTTATCGTTCTTGGAAAAAATGACATTTTAAACCTGTCAGTCTTGCAGTCTATCTCTCTAGTCTTATATTCGTGATCCCTTCGACCGTAATACGTTGGGGTTCGTATTATATCCTTGATGTCATCGGAAAAGGGCCCATCTTTAAATGTTTTTAATAAGTTTAATCTATATTGGAAACGCCGCTGTGTAAGAGAATCCCAACCTAAATTGTCTAGCAAAGTGGATACGCTGCTGAGTTGGTCATAACAATGTTTGACAAATCTAGCCCCCCTCCGCTGAACTCGATCTAATTCCGAAACCAAATTTATGTTATGAGGATCCCATATACTGGCAGCATACTCTAGGTGGGGCCTGACCAAGGCAAGGAAACATCGTTCTTTCACCTTTTCGTCGCATTTACCTAGCACTCTTTTCACAAATCCCAATTTTTTATTAGCACGACCGCATATTTCTCGTATGTGTTTTCCCCAGGAAATATATGGTAAGCTCAACCTAGTATTAAATCGGCTTTCTTCTAATGATTCCCAAACCAACTCTAGAAGCATTAATGTGACATTTTTGGTTTAGTCGTTTCCGTTTTTAACGAATCGGGCCACCCTGCGTTTAAATTCATGAATTGCCTCGTATGAGACCTTTTTACCCCAAATCCCATAACACTAGCTGCATAGCCTAAATGCGGTCTAAAAAGAGCGTGGTAGCAATGTTATTTGACCATGCGAGCATATTCACTCCTGCTAAAAATACGTCTAATGAATCCCAATTCTTTAGGTTATTTGCTTGTCCGTAGATTTTGCTTCCGTGAGATCCACATGATAAGTCGTATTTTACCGCATCAACCACTCCCAGATTAGTAAGTTAGTGAATGCACTATTTCGAAATACTATCGATATACTTTGCTAATGTTAATCTGATCCTACTCCCCAGATGTATCCAGTAAATCACCGTGTTATCCGCGAATATCCTAACCTTACTATTTATTCACTTATTGGTTCAAATCGTTTACAAAAATCAAGAAAAGTATGGGTTCGATTAAGCGGTAACTCGTACGCTATCGGCACTAGCGCCGTCAAAATCCCATCCACTTGCCTATTACTCTTACCCAATGAAAGTAATTCATGTGTGAATAATATTAATTTAGTTTTGGATGAGCGGGTTTTCCTGAATCCCGTTGAATGTTACTAATGCAGTTAATGCAATGGAGATATCCCATAATCTAACTGACAATAATGTGTTCTAAAATTCTGCATCAAATCAACATGAGGGAAATGGACCTGGATTTGCTGGGATCCTACCTGACACAGTTTAGACAATAGGCGTAAATTATGCAGTTTCCCACTCCATATAGATTTTTACTATTGTATTATCTGTTAAATATTATTTTTATATATGAAGCGATATTAGAAGCTAATTAAATAAACACTCTATCCGGTATATTTTCGTGACCCGAAGATTTGTTGGGTTTAATCTCTTTTAGGAATTTGATAATTCCTTGTACGTTTGCTTTTACATTAGTCAATAGTTCGGACAACATTTGTTAAATCCTTGGTGGCAAAATCGTTCGTAAACATGTTTTCATTATCAAACACGCAGTCTCCCGGGGAACATAATGTTTACAGGCACTTCAAAAACTCTGGATCTATTGCGTTGGTAAACTATGGAATTAACTGGAAAAATGTCGCGGTCTTTTATATTATCAGGAGGCCAACTTTCCGTCCCAATAACAATATCAGCACAACACCTCTGGACTCGAGGTTCGCTCTCTTATTTTTTAGACTTCTTAATTAACGGATGGATAAATCACGGTCATTCTAAACGACACCCATAGTTATATCTTCCGGTAATTTTGTACATGTTTTTGGACAGGGACGTGTCAAATCCGCAACAATGTTAATAGATTTGTTGCCTTTTTTTAATCTGTATTAATTTTAAATACTCTAGCCGTACTGACAGTGAATTTACTCGAAATGTGTGTATGTTTTTTGATTTCGCATTGACGGAGACGTGAATGGTCTAGCATTGACAATCTAGACAATTTATTTCAAAGTCCCCATGAGTTCACCTACGTTCTAACCTACCTTCTATACCAAAAACTCTGAACATATCCTACGCGCTACCTACTGTGAAACAAGGTAGAGTAATATCAGAAACAATTTAAACATATTGGATTTTTCAGTCAAATCTTCGGCAAAATTTTCTCTCCCACTCTACATGTACATTCTCATTAAGATAGGTGGTTACAACGAGAAATCCATTTTCTGGCGTTTACTCCATATGGGAGAGATGCGAAAGCCCGTGGCTTAACAATGCAACTCGATTTGTGAATTGGAAACCTCGAGGCGCACTACGTTCAATTTCCCAATCTCGTGTCCATGCATTCTTCAGTCAAGACCCACACCCCTTACACACCATACCCGAACCATTCACCATGAAAATAGTAACCCCTCTGACGCCGGCACTAAAACCACGTGCAAACACAACTCAACAGCCAGGGTGAACAGATTCGCCCAAAAACGCACCAATACGCCAAGTGAGTTACCTAATGGCGCAAACTGCCTTCGATGAGATGGCGAGATGAAAATTGGGGAGTTTCAAGAGAGAGAATGAGGGAAATACGCGATGGCCAAATGGAAGAGCAGGAATAGTAGGGAGTTAAAAGAAAGAGAACATTAGATGGAAGATGTGAGAAAAGACAACGCTGAGGAATGAGATCGAAAAAAAGCCATCTATAAGTTTGATACTGAATGGATCATAAACATTGAATATCAGGAAATTATATCAATCAAATCGTCCTGCGGTGCGTAAGAGCGGAAAAGGGTAAGCAGAGTGGGCAGTGAAATCGAACGATAAGCCAAAGGCACAAAGTCAGCGAGTTGTCGCTCGAGAGCGATTTTTTAATTAAGGAAGGCTTTCGCACACGACGCGGTTCCCAATTCTCAGCAGAAACACATTTTTGACAGGCAACCAATAACGTTGATGGCGGTTAGAGGCAAACTACGCACAAATTTGTTTTCGTTGAGGCCAATGACCGATAGAGGGAAGCCGGGATACCGAGGCTTATGGACAAAAACTGCATGCAGGGAGACCCAGATGTGTAGCTGAATACGAAGGAAATTTATTCTTTCGACTTACTGCGTCAACTCATACCATTATGAAGGCAATGGTGCGAACAAAACTGCAGCCATTCAAGGCGAAAAGGCCTGACGTTTGCTAGGGATCAATTATTGGTACAATCTCTGTCCCCCAAATTTTGGGGAAATTTTGGCGACCTAAGAATTATACATTGAAACTGTGACCGAACCACGAGGGGACTCGAACTATACGCAAAAAGGAACGATATATGAAAGCATACTGTTATTGGAACTAAATTCTTATTTTTATATTTAATTCTTGTTTTGTTACCATCACAGCACTGGGCCCCTTAGTCTGTTCTAACTTCACCAGCTCATTCTTACTTCCATCCACACTTCTTCTCCCTAATGGATTATATCTAAAAATATGAAAACCAACATTCGACTGCGTGCCAACGAAACTGCAATCTAGAGGAACAAACAAACGACACATATTCTATATGTTAACAAAAAATGCTGAGAACGTAAACTTGAAGTAAACTTCAAGTTTACGATCTCGGCATTTTTTGTTTACATTGATTCACGACCGTATCTACGTTCCTTGTATATTTAAATTATATTCTTCAATTTCGGACTCAACGATAAACCATAATTATTAAAACATAAGACATCCATGTATTTTTATTGATTCAGCGATCAAACTGGTCGTACGTGAAGAAACACTGAGAAAATTGCAAAGTTTATTTTATGTTTAAATAAACTGAAGTAACGCAAATGATATACAATCACTTAAACAACATTAAAAATGGTGTACATAATGGAGATTGGATTTAAATACTAAAATACTATATTTACGGTTATGCAGGTACTTCTTAAAAAAATTAAAGTCACGTGCATACTTCACCGATTTACGCACTTAGAGGTTTTCGGATGAATTTTGTATACCGCTTAAATGTGTTGGATGTTTAGGTCATCTGATTGGATCTTACACTGTTCAAACACATACCCACTACTTATGGTTCTGGAGAAGCTGGCTGTCATTCATCAAACGTGTTGTTCGAAACTTCTCAATGAAAAAGTAAAGAAGACGAAATATTTTTCTCAAGACAGACCCCAAATTGAGTATGCAGCGAATGCATGGAATCGAGCTCAAATACATTCATCAAACTACGAAAGATCAAGTTAAATCGAAGCCCAAGTTCAATTTTAGTCCCAAGAGACGTATGTTCTCGGGCAAATTTTAATAAATCATAACAAATTCATATGGCATGTAATTTATTTAATTCCATATTGTGTATTTGACCCTACGAACGAAGAAACATGAGATTTAAGGCGTTTTTATGCAAGGAAAAACGTTCACAGGAATGGAGTTTATTCCTTCATGAGTATGATTGTTTTTCGCTGGCCAGCCACCAATAGATTTCCTCTGCTCAAGGAAAATGTAACTAAGGCATTATGCATGCAAATTCGATTAGCAAGGAAAAATATGCTAAACTTATCTCAAAATTTCAATTTTAAACAAAATTTCTCGAAATCATTCGAGCCAGTATGTACACCATATCTAAGAGGTTAATTCTGTGACACTTTTTTTATTTCGATAACTACTATCACGGTACTAGAATGTTGATGAAGGTAATAGAGGGGAGAATGTTGGGCAAGCGAGGAAAGGGCAGGAACAGGATAGGGATATTGGACGGGATGAAGGGAGGAAAGAAGTACACAGAGATGAAGAGGGATCTGATGTAGATGAGGTTGCTGGATTGGGTTTTGTTTGGAGTTACAAAATGTTTATTTGATAGTTGTGTCCATCCAAAAACCTACCTTAACCGGTATATTACCTAATAATAAAACTACTATCATTTAGAGTATCTACATAATACTACTATATTTAGATCCATGTATTAGGTTAAATATACGAAAATTAACTCAATTTCACGAATTATTGTTTACTTTATATAGTTTATCCCGTCAAATACCATAATTCCCCAAATTACTTTCTTTAGCTAAATATAAATTGTACGGGTGCAAATCTTATAACAAGCATAGTCGAATAACTTTTTCAAAGAAAGAAAGCATAGAAATATCTGATATTATTAAACATGAAGAATATTTCACGGACGCGAGGGTTTTTGTTAACGCTTTCAACTGACAGGTTCCTTGATAGTTCCAAATTAACTTATTCTAATGTTCTCATCAATATCATGGAATAGATATACGGCTTGATTTTCAGAGTTCAAAAATTTTCGAACCTTAAGCCTTGCGGTGTATTTGGATGGCAATGACCACGAGTAAAGCCCAGTGCACAAAGGTAGGTAGGAAAAAGTAACTCCTAAATGAAAACAAATTTCTGCAAAGCAGGGGAAAACAAAAGCTCTATATTAACTCTTAAGCTACTTATAGAGAAGGGAATGTATCATAAAAGGACTAACCGGCATTCATCGCAGTTGAGGTTTGGGAGAAAATACTCAACGCTATAATACGAGAAGAGAAAGTTTCCTATTTTGGAGGCCAAATGGAGTTATTGTTGTGACGGAAGAGTGAGTGATAGCCTGTAGTACAAGCGACTCTAATTAAATCTTGACTCAACAGTTCAAGAATAAGAAAAGTGGTAGGAAATGTTGTGGGCTTTTAACCAGTACCCGCAAGGCTACGTAGAGAAGAAACTTAATGAACTGAAAAGGAAGCACTGGAGAAGTACGAATACAAAGGTAAAAGCATTTGACACTTGCGTTTTCTTCCAAGACAGGGTATGAAGGGGTCACTGGGAGAAATGGATAAAATAATACTCCTTGAAGACAAAAACATAACGATGGTTATCTTTTGTGACAGGAGAACAGAAAATAAGTTCAAAATTTTTCAAAACAATTAACAAATGAAAACATTTTGCAAGTGGAAAATGGGATTAGTATCAATGAAAGAGGAAATAATGGCGAGCTAATGAGAATAATAAGATACAACAAGTAATCTACAGGAGGAAAACTCTAGTCACTACTAAAAAATTAATTCCCGAATATAGAAAACGCAAAGGAAAGTACAAATTTTGTACACTTTCTCTTACACGTGAGCCATTGGCAGCAGAGGTAACAGAGGAGAGGAAATAAGATACAATGCATATTTGGTGTTACTGTAGAAAGAAGAAAATCAAAAGGACAGAGCAACTGGAGAATAAAATCTCAAAATGGCGTTGAAAATTATTATGAAAAGTTATAATGAACACATCGTAAAGACGCGACAATTTGTTGATTGAAGCAAAGTCATGGAAGGGAAGGCGAACAGAGAAAACTAAAGAAAAAGCATATCTGCATGAAGGCAGTAACGGCGAAAGAGAATCCAAAACACTACGAAGAGTTGATGTAGGTTCACGAAACGTAAATCAAAGAGACAGGTGC
This sequence comes from Hetaerina titia, assembly GCA_037158775.1. Lineage (NCBI taxonomy): Eukaryota > Metazoa > Arthropoda > Insecta > Odonata > Calopterygidae > Hetaerina > Hetaerina titia. The sequence goes on from CM073774.1 coordinate 63,915,331, forward strand.
AGGATTCACAATTATTACACAGGCCAACAGTGGTTTTGGTGCCGGAGCTTTTAATGCTGATTTAAGAACAATTGGGGTGCTGAATCCAAATATGACACTAGTTTTTTCCTATCAGCTTTAGTTTTCAAGATATAGATATGTTGTTACTTACGTAAAAAAATCTTCTACATGATAATATGGGAATATTATATTAATAATAAAACCCACTAAATATAAAGACTTGATTTATTTCTAGGGCTGTTAAATCACCCACAAACACAACAGAATTTTACAATACAATTGAACACAAATACTAAAATTTTTTTCTGTAATAAAACAAATTGAAAAGAAAAAATATATACATAAAAACCTCACTCAACACATCGGAAGCTTTTTTGCGCGATTTTCTTGAGTGCACTTTGTTCAAACAGTCTCGTTTTAAGCACCAACAGTAATCTGCCATCATATGGTTATCCCATCTTCCTTGGTAGCGAGCTTCCATTGTTTTTATATCCTGGTGAAATCTTTCACCTTGTTCTTCACTTGTGTCTCCTAAATTTCCAAGAAATTTGTCTAAGTGGCGGTGCAGGTAGAGAACTTTTGTGCTCATATTACATCCAAGTGATTTGAAGATACTTAGCATAATGTTTACCAACTCAATATAATTTTCACTTTTGTGATTTCCTAGAAAATTTTTATGACCTCAACAAATGACATCCAACTAATTTTTTCAATCTCATTCATTGACTCGACAAAAGCAGGATCCTTTGTAAGTTGTCTGATTTGTGGCCCCTCAAAAATACCAGCTTTAACTTTTTCAATACTTATATGGGGCATCTTTAGTCTTATGTAGCCGAAGCATGGTTCATCCTTGTCAAGAGCCTTTACAAATTGCTTCATTCGGCCTAGTTTAATATGTAGAGGCGGTAAGATGATTTTCTCTCTTTCAACTAAAGATTCAGCAATGATGTTTTCTTTCCCAACAACCAAGTTTTCTCTCTTAGGCCACTCCTTCTTAATCCAGTGGTTTTGTCCGTCGCTGCTATCCCAGAGGCACAAGAAACAAGGATATTTTGTGTAGCCACTTTGCTGCCCAAGAAGAAAGTTCACTATTTTTAAATCTACACAAATCGCCCAGCGATGTTCCTGGTATTTTATCTTCTGTAAGACCAATGCTATTGTACCGTATTCTTCTTTCATTTCAGTTGAATGAGCGATTGGTATTGCGCCAAACCTGTTACCATTGTGAAGAAGTACACATTTTAAACTACGCTTGGAACTATCAATAAACAAACGCCAATCACTAGCATCATATTGTGATAGTAGTCCCATTTTTTCCAAAAGACCCTTAACGTCTAAACAAAATGTAAGATTGTCTTCTTGAGTAAAGAAGGGTAGCATATCCTTTTCCCTTGTGCGATAAAAACTTATTTTTGTACCGGGTTGCAGTAAATTCTTTTCATGCAGTCTTGATGCTAGTAGTTTGGATGCTTCCTTCGATAAGTTCAGTTCTCTAGCAAGATCGCTTAGTTCACCTTGATTAAATAGTTGAGGAATTGTTGATACCCCCTCGTAGTCACTGCCATTATCGTCAATAGAATGAGAAATGTTTTCAAATAACTCAAATTCTTCCTTAGATATATCTGGTAACGTCTGAAATATTGGGATCAGTATTTCTTCTGAATGGGGTACCGGGCGTCTAGCTGAAGGCAAATCTGGATATGTCCACTTGTGGCGATTTTTTCGATTAATTCCCGAAACATTTACTATGCAAAAATAACAGTCGTCAATATGGTTCACAGGTTCTCTCCACACCATTGGCACACCAAATTTTAGACTTTTCCTTTGTCCTGTTGTCCATTGCCGCAGATGTTCAGTACATGTTTTACACACAAAATGCGGTGCCCATGTTTTATCTGGTCACCAAGCTTAACACCAAAATATCCCAAGTATTCACGTTTCACAAAGTCTGTAATATTTTTCCTTATTTCTTTTACCATATACCATGCATACTTATAGATTTATTTAACTTTGAAAATTATTTTCCGGATTATATCAAATATTAAAACAACTAATCGTAAGATGTGCCATATCTAAAAAAGTAGAGCTGTTAAATAAAAACGGATTTCATAATTGGATTCAGCTCTACAAATATAGATAAAATCAACACAAAGATTCCCGGCACCAAAAAAAATTTTTTTTTGTAGGCCTGTGTTATTGATCATTATGTTTAATCTCATGGATTTATCCAATTTTCAATTAAGGTATCGAAGAGATCCTGATTTCAAGGCTTGTTAGGTATAATTTGAAATACGTTTTTATTAGGTAATCTACCGGTTAAGGTAGGTTTTTGGATGGACACAACTATCAAATAAACATTTTGTGACTCCCCACCTAGCAAACTAATCTATATCAGGTCCCTCTTCATCTCGGTGTACTTCTTTCCTCCCTTCATCCCGTCCAACATCCCTATCCTGTTCCTACCCTTACCTCGCTTGCCCAACATTCTCCCCTCTATTACCCTCTTCAACATTCCACTACCGCTCAATACGCCTTTCATCCATTTTTCCTGCCTCCATAGGATTTCTCTCAACAAACCCCTCTCCTCACCCACCATTTCCAGTACTTCCTCATTTGTTTTCCTTTCGGTCCATTTCACCTTCTCCATTCTTCTCCACACCCACATTTCAAAAGCCTCCAATCTACGTCTATCCTCCTGCTTCAGCGACCACGTTTCCGCGCCGTACATAGCTACGCTCCATATCAGAGTTTTTACGAGTCTTGTCTTAACATCCCTACTCAACGTCCCCGTCATCAACTCCCTCCTCCTTGAGAAAGCCTCCTTGCCTAGCGCAATTCTTCTCCTTACGTCCCTACCACTTTGACCGTATTGGTCCAAAACACTTCCGAGATATGTAAACTGCTCTACCTGCTCTATTCTTTCCCCGCCTATTTTAATATTTAGCTTAGCCTTTTTCTTTCTGGAAAATCGCATAACCTTTGTTTTATTAATATTGATTCTCATCCCATATTTATCGCACTGAACCTCCAATTCACTCAACAATGCTTGCAACCCCTTGGCTGACTGAGCAACTAATGCTTGGTCATCAGCAAACCTAACCGATTTTACGAGTTCCCCTCCGACTTTCATTCCTACCTCCAGTTCTTCCCATGCCTCTTTAATCATTTCCTCTACATATACGTTGAACAGTACCGGTGACAATGGGCAACCCTGCCTAACACCTCTTCCTAACACTGCCCATCCAGACTCTCCGTTCCCCACTCGCACCTGAGCAGTCTGAGACATGTACAGGTTGCGGATCAGTCTCCTGTCCCTCCAATCCATTCCTATTTTCTGCAATACACGCATTAATTTTTCCCAATTCACTCTATCAAACGCTTTTTCGAAATCTACAAAACAGGCAAAAACGTCCTGATTGTATTCTATATTCCTCTCGACTAGTGATCTCATTACTGCAATGGCATCACGCGTACCTCTTCCTTTCCTGAACCCAAACTGATCATCCCCTAAGTAATCATTTGCCTTACTCTCTATCCTTTTGTTGATGATCCTGAGAATAACTTTAGCTGCGTGGGATATCAAACTTATTGTTCTGTAATCCTCACATGACGAAGCCTTTGCCTTTTTTGGAATAGGAACTAACACCGATCTCACAAAATCCTCCGGCCAGATTCCTTTTGAAATACGTTAACCATTGAAAAATCAAAAGAGTGAGAAATAGTGAAAATGTGAAGAAGAAACAGAAAAGAGCAGAGGAAGGGGAGTTAGAGAATGAAAGGAACAAAAAGGACCATTCGAAGGGCGTTATACACTTACTGACGATTAAGATGCTGGTTGAAAACCGTAGAAAACCATTATAGATTATCGAATAAAGGACCTCTTTGAAAATGACGAAGGAGGAATACGACAAGGTAACGCTAGAGAATCTACTACGCTTGGTAAAGGATAACCGCATTCCATTTATCGTTAGAGGCCCTTAATGTTCTGCGATGTATTTGGAAGTTAATGAAGGTTTTATTTTAGAGAAACCTTTGATGACATGATTTCCTAGTATCTGGATGGGATGAAGGAGGGGAAGAAATTGTGTTCAAGAAGGGGGACGTAAAAGGAATTGGGAAAAAAATATGGGTTGTGGAAAAACAATAAAAGTTTTGCAAGAAAAAAGAAGCTAACACAATTTGGATCTGGTGGTATCTTTGATAGACAACGTAATTATAATCATTAAAAACAATATTTTGACCTACATGTATGCGTGCCACTGAATTATATGAAGCGGCGCGATCCTGCCTCGTCTTCCATGACGATAGGAACAAAAAGTGCGCATTTAATCAACATTGTACGTTAATTGCCACATGGTTTTGACAGAAATTTCGGAGAAAGATATGAAATATTAGTAAGGAGAAGTGAATAAGTCAGATCGGAATAAATATCTACAGGGAAGGCGAGAGGGGGAGGAGAATCAGAGAGACAGCGGAATCCGTGCGTGAAAAAGTTTTTCCTCGCGTGAAGGTTAAAAGAATGTTAATAGATGGATAGAAATAGATGGAACTAACACAAAAAATGCTGTTGTCATAGTTTAGAACTCATTAAAACATTTATTTTCCTAATGCAAAAATAATTACGGATCGAATATGCACTATGGATAGTGTAGTAGCTTCCCACCTCAAGGATCCCAATTCGATTCGAGGTGGCAGAATTTTTCAGGGTTTTCCCGATCCCCACTAGGATGTCATGTGGAGAGTATTTTAAGTGGAGAATGACTTCCTCGGGAAGGGACGTTAACCTTTGGAATCCGTGTCATATTTCGTTAAGATTAATGCCAACGACGACTGTCTACCCTTCCCGCATTCCTTAGAAAATCCTACCTCTACCGAATTCCCAACTTTCCTGCAATAACTTAAACTCTCGGTAGCCTACCCTAATGACTAACTCCACCACGTATATTAATAGCATCATCTAAATTACTAGATTTAAAAAGGAATATGTTCATGACGTGTGAGCTGTTACCCTCACCAAGCAACATGACATTCAATGAGAAACAGTTTTGTGCGTTCAAAAATTCTGGGGAGGTTAATTGCCCACCTTTATCCCACCTCGTTCCGACTACGGCTCCCAAATCATCCACCTATCACACTAAAATGGCACACACGACCTCGGCTGTCTGTCGTCACCCCTAATAACTAGGTACTCCTACTATTCCTCGACAAGCAGCAGGTTTAGCGCTGACAGAGGCTTGAAAACCCGAGGCGGCCCGCCAGTAATGAAATTTCGCGCGTCACGGGAGTATCAAAAAAGAGAGTTTTGGTGGGGCGTTCAGAGGAAAGGGGGGACGCGAGCTGGCGTTCCGTTCGACCGCGCGCGCGTGTGTTCGCCCGGAGAAAAAGCGAGGAAGGCGAGACCTGAGTTCAGCCTCTGCTACATCAGACAGCCAGAACACGGTGGAGGGAGGAGGAGGGAAGGGTGGAAGGAGGTTATGTTTCCCTTGTAGCCGTGGGGGATGGAGGGAGGAGGATTGGGCATAATATTTCGCGTGATTATGCGTCATTAAAAATCCTTTGGTAATTTAACCATGGCAGCCTTTCGGGGTGATGCGCAGGCACGCTGCCGTGTGAGGCTGCGCATGAAGAGCTCTTCCTGCCCAAGAGACGCGCTATCTCCCACCACAATCTCCCTCCCATACTCTCTGTCCGTTATCACGCCTTTTTGGAACTCCCACTTCCCCCTTTCCTCCTCCCCACATTCCTCCCAACCCCCACACATTGAATCCCTTTAACCCTTGGACTTAATTTGGCGGAAATTTCATCATTTTTTCATGCGATGGGATTTGACCTGAAAAGAGGATCACGTAAAGGCCATGCTTTACCCTATCCCTCTCGCAACTCAACACCCCAACCATGTTGACCTTTCACGGGACCACCTATTGGCGAGTTAATAAGCTTAGGCTAAGATTCGCCCTTCGCTTCTACGGAGATTGTCCATCGGAACCTGATTACTGCAGGCTTGGGGGAAAAAGATTGGATATCGATTACGGTGTGTGAGATCTAAGTAGAATATCGAAAAAAGTGTCGATATATCGACAAAATGATTTAAAAGGACATATTACACATCGTAGTCCCTGGTATCACTGTGGGCTTCGATGGTATTTTGAAGTATATCATTGTTTGGCGTCCTGAAGAAGTTTTCATGTGGATAATATTGATCGGCATAGGACATTGATTCTATCTCCATTCTTGATATTTCAACACTCCACCGTGATATCAACAATCCAAGATGATAATGAAACATCTAATGCCTGCAATTATTACTCAGCAAAGCAATTACATAGCCATGTGATGAAACGATTTATTATAGGCAAGGAGGCCAATATATCGTATCATTACGTTGAGGTAACGGCTCTATAAATTTGTCTTTTAAATGCGTAATAATCCTAAATTGAAAACATATAAATATGATTCCAAGCACAACACGTGCATACCTGATTAATGATCCTAAGCACAGAATACAAGTACCCCTTGCATTATGCTCTATTACTAAAACATTTACTCAGATATGAGTTTGAAGATTCCAAATACTTTTCATTGTAGATCCAATGGCTCGGATGTTAAATTGCTCTTCGGCGTACACAGCGTTGACTCACTTTCGATTTGGACATGAATGTTATTTCGCTGTGTGAAGAATTGCCTTATCATAAATTGGTCTGCAAGAGTAACTTATCAATCAAATCAATACTGCTAACAATTTCAATCTTCCACGGGGAATATTTATCAATTTCAAGGCATTCGAATTCCATATGATATTTATCAAACAATTTCTATGACTTCTAGCAATGCCACCTTGATGTCTTCGTACAGAGCCTCTTCTTTGTGAATATGAACACATTAATTCTCTATGATGGTTTATTGTTTATCAATTCACAAAAAAAAACTTTAACTTCGTCAATAACGCCAGTTCACTGTCGCGGATGGAAATATTTTTTCTCCCTTGTCACCAGAGAAAGCCTTTGATCTCTAAAATATAGTATTCTGAAGCCATGCCTTCATTCACCTTAGTTTCCTTATCCACACACAGCATCACTGAGTTAGGAACTGGCGAGTGAGTTCGAAGCGGGAGCAAAATGGAAATTGCGTACGAAGTTTTATTATTTTCGTTCCATTTTCAAATCCTCTAATTATTTTTCCCCTTCCCTCGCTTTTAGCAACAAAGGTCTGTGATGCATGCCTCGGCCGCAACCTAGCAACAGGAGATGACGAAAAAGAACCGAGAGTGTAGCATTACTAAGGAGTATTAATTTCAGAGGCATAACATTGGAGGAATTTCTCTTCCGAGTCTGCAGTCCTCATCGTACGAACTCAATTTTGTAAATTACACAAAAGAAACGAGAATCTCATATCTCATGATTTTCTAGAAATAAAAACATTCCACTCTCACATTTTCTATATAATGCTCTTATGTTAATGATAGCTCTACGTTGGAAAAACCTTTATTCTAGCGCATCACATGCATACTAATTGAACAATTAATTGCCATATTATAATTTCGTATCTATAAGCCTGTTCTTTTCCGACGTAAATCCTCCTTTATAAATTTTCACACCATCTTGAAACTTTTCTCTGAATACTAAGCTAGCTTTTGAGGTATATTTAATGCCGAAAATTTGAAAAACTATTCATTCGTAGATAGATAATAATTCGAAAAATATTTAAGTGACCCTGAAGCGCATGGCTTCCACAAAAGCCATGGAATCTACAGCTAAAATCACGACGGTAAATATCATAAATGGCAGCATACCAAAATAAACACATGTAAACTTTGTGTGCGATATCCTAAGGTAGATTAAAAATTTCCTGAAGCAAATAACATCAGATCCCCTCGCAACGAATTTCATCTAACTTATGTAAGTACTAATATATATTTTTGGAAGTTTCCGATCCCGTTTTCTGAGAGGCAAAGAAATATTTATTCCACTATGTTATTCGTTCCAGGTTACCATTTTTCCCGTCGGTAGCTGTACTTTATTACAAACAAGGGGATACTTATTTTTTTAAGGTGAACGGGCACCCAAAGAAGCTGAAAATAAGGAGCATTTCCGTTTTTTCCCTCAGAAAAACTTCTTTATCTTTTGGGTTTGAGGATGAGCAAGAGCATTAGAGCCACCATCCTGGCTTATTATCCTCTCTCCAATGTAAAAAGGCTCCCTGGGAGTCCGATTTCTTTCAGCTGCTCCCGCATGAAGGGGGAAGGGACTCAGATATATGTTCGCATTTGAACCGACTCGAGCGGAAGAAAGCAAGTGGAGGGATAATGGAAGAGAGAAGATTATAACAGTTGAGTCCACATATCGAAACCAAATATACAACAAAAATTCATCTGATCGGGTAACCGCTAACAGGATATAAGCGCACGGGTGGGGACATTTGCCTATTCTAAAGCAGATATAGCAAAGGACATGGATCTCACTTTTAAAGTTCCTAAATATGTTTTGTCAACATTTTCTTCACCCATAGAAAAACGTTATGTGTATTGAATCTATATATATTTTTTGCTATACTATATGATTAATAGGAGCGTATCTACATTCTAGAATACACATATAATCAAAATTATTTCATATCAAGAATTCATTAAGCAGGTTAAAATCCTACAGTAATAATCAAAGCTTATTCACACCTTGGTGTGATTTATGGGCCAATATCATAATTTGGCAATCATAAACATTCCTATTCGGGCTCCTCAAAACAAGGAAAGTAATTATGTATTCCCAATAACCGTATTTACCAAAATAATCCTCCAAGGATGTGAAGCTAATTTAAAAATATACTTTCTGGACCAATGGTCCACGTATTTTCTCGTACGTATCCCATTTTTTACAAAAAAATATAGTTTTCATTATGTTTTATTTATGCCACACTATTTTCCATCAATTAAATATCTAATTTGAAAATTGACAAAAATCCCATCCAGTTGACGAGTTCTTCCCTCCTTTTCGTAATTACAAGCCTCCAGATCGAGATTAGTGTGAGGTTGATAAGATGGTTAACATAGGAGGCCAGAAGACGGAAAAAGGAAGAATGATAAGTAATAATTGGCAACATTACTACAATCTTGTTTCATACACCATCGCTATTGGGTTAGAATGAATATGAATCGGTTCATTCTAGCGGAATCAATAAAAGGAAACGCCAAGCGTGTTCCAACTCTCAACACTCATAATGAATTCTGTAATTAAACTCGCAATGCATCCTAAATATCGTTGGAAAGAAAAATATTCCCAACCCGCCTTACAGTTTGTGTGAATTTTCATCAAAAACGATTGAAAAAATTATATGATTTTTCTGCTCATACTGTGAAACCTAAGCCAAATTAATTGATGATTAAACTGAGAAGGGACAGCATTACTCGCATGTAGAAGAATTTCTGGTTTCTCGCCTTTCATTCGGTTATCTTGGTTCACCATTGTTCAAATGGTAAACATTTATTTACTTTAAAATCTAACTCGTTGACATTAGATTTCACTCGGGTTTCAGAGCAGCCGAAGAGTAAGGGGTAGGTTGCATTGGCTATTGAAATGACTTCCCACCTTGAGATCCGTGCTCAACTGTAGAAAATGGCAGATTTTTTCGGCGGTATCCCAATCTTTACATAGTGTGCCTTAAGGAGAGTATCTCAAGGACGCCGTCCATTGGATGGAAAGTTAAACTGCGACGTCCCTTTAGGGTATTTCATTAAGAGTAGGATAATGCCGACGCCGGATTTCTTTCCACCCTTCCCAATTCCCTGAAAATCCTCCTCCACCGAAATTAACCATCCATCCCTAAACGGCGCAAATGACCTAAATCAATAGTCGGTCGCCTCACCTAATAACTATTACTACGAACCGAAATGCATATGTTCTCAGAGCGGATGCTCACTTGGATATCCGTTTAAGGTAACCGAAAGTACCTAGCCTCACGCGCCGACAATTCGGATTCTATTCTCGAAGATACTGGGATTTAGGTTCCCCATTCCGTTTCTCCTTCCGGAAATGAACAGAAGTCACTTCGTAGGCAGTGAATTGCGATGCTCTTTGACGTCAACGCCAATTTCGCGAGCCAAAGTCTAGAGCAGACTTCTCCTAGGCGTTCTTTCTGCACCTCATCCATTTCGACGAGATTAAAACTTTCAAGACGACGCAAGACACTTGACCTCGTATGAATTTTATTTTAATGCACCTTGATCTAGTTCACTCCACCGAGAATTAATGAAATCGCTATTACGATTGAAAGAAAAAAAGACGACCAGGACCAAGGACTACACAAAAATAACTGTAAGTCAAGGAGAAATGTTAATTAAATTTTTAATCCAAGGTTATCAATAACTCAGAATAATAAAATAATATTCATCTATAAGATTTAAGTGAGTAAGGCCAATGATAGAACTAAAATAGAATCGAGGAAGGTGAAAAAATGTATGGGAAATATTTTGAGCAAATTGAAAATGTAGGCTAGCTGGCTTGTGCATAGAAAAAGAAAGCGGCCAAGAACAGAAAGTTAATACTAAGCTTAATAAGCGACGAAATGGGTATAACCAGACAGGGAAATGAGAGGAGAATATGGCGATTGGATTTAATAACATCTCCGCAGAATTTCTCAAGGGCTTAAGAGAAACGGTAGGAAGAGGATTCTTGCGCCATGCCTTAGTATTCATGACGACTGAGTTTTACCAGAAAACTTTACTTTGCCACTGGTAATCATGTTTCGGAAAAAGAAATTGTTAGGGGACTTTAAAATCATATATTTAATTTTGCTAACTGAAAAGGAGAGAACTTGTCAGCAGTACGCTTCATAAAATCAAAAAAGGCATTTACAATGTATATGTAGATTGCACATCCACAGAATTACCTACAATAAGCCAGACGAGGGATTACGATAAAATGTTAGGAAACCAGGAACTCTGTCATCAATTCGGAAGTAAGAAGAGAATTTTTTAATCAATCTTTTTGACATAAAATCACTCCTAATTTATCAGCATTAACTGACTTGCTAAAGTAATGTAGAATTGAAATTTTTTCCGCAAAGCTTCAATTAAAATCGCAATACATCCTTATAACAGATACGATCTGCGATAACATTTCGTATAGCTGAGTCTGTGAGTCTTATTGAACCGTGACTTTACATCAAATGATGACATTTATTTTTTTTTAATGGAATGAGCTACTTTTTCTGCTGAAGTAAAAGTAACAATGCTTTTTTCCAATAAATTTCACTTTTTCGGTTTCTTTCAACATTTGAACCAATTTTTCTTTAATATGGATGCCAAATGATAGAAGTATATTTTTAATGACATGTTCAAATAAAGTAATATAAATAAAGTTATAAATAATAATAAAGTTTAATATGTCCACCTCCGCATCAAGAAAAGAGCATTTCCTCCAATCACTCTTCATGCTCTGCTTGCGTGTTTAACCAATTCTATAAATGTGACATGAAGGATTTAAATTGTCTATAAACGATAAATTTAAACATTTCCATATGTTAACTGGACCTATTATGGAGACCTGTTTTTCTGTTCTATTTTTAAGGTTCGTTACACTTTAAATTTGATATTGAATTTTGCTCCACTTTATTAGGCCCTTCACTAGTTAATGTTGCGTAAATCGCATTAAAAGTATATGGCTCAATATTTACATCTAAAATACCTTCAGGGCTTAATATTTAGATAAAAATTACGGGGGCATGGGAGAAAATATAATTTTACTTCAATCAACCCATGATTTTTCCCGTAGAGGGAAAGAAAATTAGGGCTATACAAAGTAACGAGAAAATTAATAACATTGAAAAGGTGACGTGACCAGGATATCATTTGACCCGAAAGGAGTAGTTGTGGACAAAGACATGGTACATTATGGCAGAAAATCGGTGTCGAGAGAAGAAAAAGTCTCTTATTTGAAACTTCAACATGAAACAGGCTATACAACTGAGAGAAAATAACGTAAAATCTGAATAGGAAAAGTTAAGTGGCGAATGTAATAAAATTGTCCGTTTTAGATATAGATCAACGTTACAACCGAGGAATAGATTACTGAGACTGACGTAAAGGGTTATAAATAGGATTAAAAGTTTAGGAGCTGGATAAGTCTTTCAGATTTACGGATGATTAGTCTTTAGTTAGTCTACCAACGAAGAGATTTTAGCCAATAGGTGGCAGGCACTAAAATATGAAAATAACGGCGTCAAGATAAATCATAAAAAAAACACAAGCTAATGAGATTATTGAGAAGCAGATTAAGTACAAAAACAAATTTAGGAGAACATAAATTTTAGGACATGGCCAAGGATATTTGAACAAAATTTTTAAACATGGATAGATGAGTAAGGAAATTTAAATAGCATTATATTATTATTATTAGCATAATAAAACGTGGTGTTATCAACAGATTTTTTATATATGGAGAGGAATTTAAGTTAGAGACTCGAAATGGTGCAGAATGCATGCCATCGACAAGCATAGAGTAACAGTCAATTTCCAGTAATTCATCATTTAGTTGTGACGCTGAAAGAAGTAATGCCAGAACCTGAGTTTGACTATATGTGATTTTTTAATACAAAAGTTTTACGCCAGCATATTTATTTTCCATATGTTTCTACGTAAATAAACCAGAGGATCATTTAAACCAAGACATAACATCAAGAACGAGTTCTTTCCTTGCTTCTTATTTTTTTCAAAAAGAAAAATGAAGAATTGCTTTCCCATTTCCAAGGATCATTAAACTTCTCAACAGCAACGCGGCGGACTTGCAATCTCCTTTGGAAAACCCATCGTGCAAAAAATAAGAACGCGGACAAGGGCACAAAGGAACTATACAAACCTAACCTAAATATATATAGAAAAAAATGGAAAGACGACACCCCATCGAGATGGCGGCCTCGTGTCTTCTACCTGAGGCTCGCCGTCATCATCGCCCGTCGACTACAGCTGGATGCGCATCAAAAAGTTTCCTTCCGGACCGTGATATTGCCACAGAAATGTATCTTGTGGAGGAAGAGTGACGGGACAGGGCATCGGTTTCGAAGGGTGGGCACGCCGAAAACAACCAGGACCAAACTCAAGGCGCTCCCCGTGTAGGAGAGAGAGTACCTTCCCCCCCTCCGTCGCCCCCCACTGAGTTTTCATTTTATCTGCGCTCTAAAAAGGGAGGCGTGGAAACGCGGAGGCAAAACAACCACGGTGGCTTCGTCTCTCTCGCCCAACTTTTATGCTTCACACCAAAGAGGCGGTACTGCACATGAGGCCGTCTGCAGATATTTCACCAAACCGTCAACCTATCCACCACCCCACCTCTTTCCTTCCCAAGCCGCAAACTATCGAGCACTCAAAATAGCATGGTGAGGAAACTATGACTGCTTTCTTACAGAGCGATACACGCTCTGGGAAGATTATTTCTTGAAAAATAGTTGGAATTCATAGAACGTGTCAGGGATCCCCTGTGCTGAGCGACAGGGAAGCGTAAAAAAGGGGAAGCATAGGAAAAGCGTAAAAATTTAAGACAGATATTTAAAATTCAAACATATCTACCAAATATAATTCTTTGCAATTAAATTCAGATTTCAGGGATGTTTTATGAAACCAAACATGATGATAGATTACATTTTTTCTCGGACTAATTACTTTCATTAAAAATTGCTTCTAAGGTCTATTTATTTTCCTAAAATAGGGCGTCGTGGAAAAAAACATGATTTCAAGTTAAGTTAACAACCGATTAAAAATCCTATGGAACCGCCGGTTTTGGTAAACCATTTTTCTCCATTCAAATTATCGAACAATACGAGCATAAAACTCGCATGCACAACCTGGAAATACGAGATATTCACCCTGCACTTTCCATATGACGAAGTTCAGTCAGACCCGAAATTTCAATTTTTTTCATTAGTATCGCAGAAGGACGAAAAGAGAATCACTCATTAAGTAATATTTCATCAAAACCAACGGTCTACTCATGAAGCAACAGTGAAAATAAAGATGAGCTACCACCCAATCGAATGTGTCATTCTATATGAAACGAGAGTATCGCTACATGACGCTCTCCTCAAAATTCTTATCAAGTAGTCTAGAAATCAGAGTTAATATAGTTATCCCTAATATTTTTGCTTGAGCGCAAAGTTTTTGATAGACTGAGTTAAAATCATTCAGACCTATTCTCACGACCGTCAAACTTCGTAGATCAAGTTATATCGATTGAAAGTCAGCCACTCATGAATAAATGTCTCAGGGTTAGGTTATTTTGAATTTCAACGTGATATAGTATAATAGACAACTCTCTGGGGAAGTTTAATACGTATCACTCAAACTTGTAATCCGTAAATCCAACGTTCATCCGATTATCAGAACAAAGTCGATTATGGTTGCAGTCATTTAATTAAAAGTTCCCTCATATTCCGCCTTGTTTGTTTCAACTTGAGTATTTTTTTAAGAACGCCTGCTAATTCTGTTGCGTGGCCAAGGAACGAATCACCTTCGCGTCCGAAGAAAAACTCGGGCCAGAAATGTGCATTGAGTAATTTACAGTGCATGGGTTCAAAGAATGACGGAAATGGTTGCACAATAGGAAGTCACCGTCAGGGAAAGGAATTACGCTATTTACACTTAGCTCTAATAGGTTTTCCTAAAGAAGACCATGTCAAATTCAAAACTAATAATTAAAGGCAGAATAGTACAAAAAGATACATTCATAGTCAATTTTTCCAATAAATTACAGAACATTTTTACAACCCTAGGTTGAAATTTTTCGCAATAATTTTTTTCTCTTTATGCGACAGTATACAGAGAATGTCTCTACTGAGGATGTTCTCAATATGGGTTGAGTCACAAATAACTAATACCCCGCGACATAACCGGAAAAGTTTTTCGGAGAATAACTTAAAAAAATCTGTCCCATGCTTCTTTGGCAATTGGGCAAAAATAACTCTGAAAATAATGAGCAGTTACATTCTGCACAAGTATCATTTTGGAAAATAGCAAAAAAGCAAGACAGCCAATGCTCAACGTAAACAACAGCGGCTACGGAATGATCCCATGTTCTCTCAAAATTTTCCTAATTAGTAAAATTTTTCGAGCAGAGTCTTTGATAAATATGTAATACAAGGTGAATAACTATTAGACGTCACTCAAACACGCTTCTCCATAATTTTCATATCAGGTTCCACGTAAACGACTTCGCATCACCTATCTGGAGTAGGAGTTAATGACAGAAGGAGGAAGCGTTGAAATTGGGAGGAGAAGGTGAAGGAGGCGCATGTTTGGAGGAAGGGGAATTATGGAGAGATTGAAGAGGGTGGGCTGGAAAGGGTGACGCGGTTACGGAGCAAGGACGCCGTGATTGAATTGGGACGGAGGAGGGTGAGATGTAGAGAGATAAAGAGACGGTAATGGGGGAGGTGGGACGGGAAAGGAAGAAGAGTTTCTTATTTTACAAGAGCAGAGGAGGCGGGGTGCCCCTATGGGCAAGACTAAGAAACGGGTGGCGGAAGGGTGACGGAGAAGAAAGAGAGCTAGGGGTGAAAAGAGATCTCCCGAATCCATCCGCTCCTTTGCATGGCTCATCTGCGCGTCAGGATGAGGGACCAGCGGGTAATAAGAAAAACGAAGAGGTATCTACCCCCTGATGGAGCTGGCTGTAAGAAGGGGTACGGTGAAAGGGGAGAGTTAGTGGAAAGAGAATCTCCTTAAACGTTGTTAGCCGGATTATAAGGCAATGAGAAGTTGGATGAGGAGGGGGAAGGGCGAGGCGAAAGGAGGTATATATAGTATATATATATATATATATAATATTCTATACATATATATGTGTATATATATAATATATATATAAATATAATATATCTTGATATATATATATATATATATATATATATATATCTTTATTTTATGTATAAACACACACATATATATATATATATATATATATATAATAAAATATGTGCGAAAATAATATTTGTTCGCCGCATGGCGGGATTTTCAAGTTTGAAAAAAAAAAAAATATATATATATATATATAATATATATGTATATATATAATATATATATAATAAAAATATGTATATAATGCAAATATATATATATATACACGCATATATTTTTACACACATATAACAGATAGCTACGAGAGAGAAGACGATATGGTTAAGGTTCAGGAGGTCTTCCCAGCACGGCGCGCTTAATTGCCTTTCGTAATCAAAGTGTAGTGGAGCCCCCCTACCCTCTCGTCTTTCTTCAAGGGAAGGATTGCCTCGGGGAGAATGTCATCAATATTTCACTCGGTAATGGATTCTCCAATTACACCTTTTGAAATTTTGGACGGCAAAATATTGGGTTATTTTTTTTAATATTGCACAAAGCTTAACGCGGTTTTAAGAAACATCGCGTTCCCTTTAAGTAAATCAGTTAACGTAAATGAGAGTGCGTAATTGGCGGGAGGGATGGGAAAGGGATCGAGGCTTAGTACTGACTGAATAAGAGGAAGTTTTATGAAAAAAATCTTCATCATAGGGGTAGAAGTAAATAATATTCATAGCCAAAAGTTAGCCGTCTTATTTTTGCCCGGGGTCTGGAAGCAGAGATTGTATTGCTTTTATCGAATTTCTAGTATAATATAATTCCCGCATTGTCCATTATTCAATATCATATGACTTTAAGAAAAGTTTCAAACCAGAAAAAAATTATCTCATTTAAAATATTCTTGAAATAGAAATTAGATTGAAGTCATATTTTGTTTGCCATTTTGACGGGTATTCCCATTACACAAGTTAATGTAAACGTAGGACTATGGTTCATTATCATTACTGGTATTTACTCTAGTGTAAACCTGTTTATTTTCTCAGAGTGAAACGAATTCAGGGTTCCCTAAAGTAACCAATCACCGAAATTGCATTAACTACGAAACTGGATGGTGGCTCGATTGTAACCATAATCAAATTACAAATGGCTTCTGGCGGAAGAGGTACCTTTTTAAATGTAAGCAACCATGCCGAATTTTGCCAAAAGCATAATATGTGGCTAGGCAGAATCCGATTAAATATCGACAATTTGCGGAAAATTGATGGAAATTCATCACACCCTGCCAATGAAACCAGTCAATTCTTTTGTAAAAAGCACCAACGGCTAAGAAAAGCACTGTTCCCTATTAGAGAATCTACATAAATATTAATGCGTATTAGGTAAACAACCGTTTAAGGTAGGTTTTTGGATGGACACAACTAACAAATAAACATTTTGTGACTCCCCACCTAGCAACCTAATCTACAGGTCTGTATATCAGGTCCCTCTTCATCTCTGTGTACTTCTTTCCTCCCTTCATCCCATCCAACATCCCTATCCTGTTCCTGCCCTTACCTCGCTTGCTCAACATCCTCCCCTCTATCACCTTCTTCAACATTCCACTACCGCTCAATACGCCTTTCATCCATTTTTCCTGCCTCCATAGAATTTCTCTCAACAAACCCGTCTCCTCACCCACCATCTCCAGTACTTTCTCATTTGTTTTCCTTTCGGTCCATTTCACCTTTTCCATTCTTCTCCACACCCACATTTCAAAAGCCTCCAATCTACGTCTATCCTCCTGCTTCAGCGACCACGTTTCCGCGCCGCACATAGCTACGCTCCATATCAGAGGTTTTACGAGTCTTGTCTTAACATCCCTACTCAACGTCCCCGTCATCAACTCCCTCCTCCTTGTGGAAGCCTCCTTACCCAGTGCAATTCTTCTCCTTACGTCCCTACTACTTTGACCGTATTGGTCCAAAACACTTCCGAGATACGTAAACTGTTCCACCTGCTCTATTTTTTCCCCGCCTATTTTAATATTTAGCTTAGCCTTTTTCTTTCTGTAAAATCGTATAACCTTTGTTTTATTAATATTTATTCTCATCCCATGTTTATCGCAGTGAACCTCCAATTCACTCAACAATGCTTGCAACCCCTTGGTTGACTGAGCAACTACTGCTTGGTTATCAGCAAACCTAACCAATTTTACCAATTCCCCTCCCACTTTCATTCCTACCTCCACTTCTTCCCATGCCTCCTTAATAATTTCCTCCACATTGAACAGCACCGGTGATAATGGGCAACCCTGCCGTACACCTCTTCCTAACACTGCCCATCCGGACTCTCCGTTCCCCATTCGCACCTGAGTAGTCTGAGCCATGTACAGGTTGCGGATCAGTCTCCTGTCCCTCCAATCCATTCCTATTTTCTGCAATACACGCATTAATTTTTCCCAATTCATCTATCAAACGCTTTTTCGAAATCTACAAAACAGGCAAAAACATCCTGATTGTATTCTATATTCCTCTCGACTAGTGATCTCATTACTGCAATGGCATCACGCGTACCTCTTCCTTTCCTAAACCCAAACTGATCATCCCCTAAGTAATCATTTGCCTTACTCTCTATCCTTTTGTTGATGATCCTGAGAATAACTTTAGCTGCGTGGGATATCAAACTTATTGTTCTGTAATCCTCACATGATGTAGCCTTTGCCTTTTTTGGAATAGTAACTAACACCGATCTCACAAAATCTTCCGGCCAGATTCCTTCCTCATAGATACTACGAATTCGTCCATATAGGGCCTTCTTCTCGCATTTTCCTAAACATTTTAACAGTTCTACAGGAATGTTGTCCACCCCCACGGCCTTATTTGCTTTCATCTCCTTTAATGCTCTTTCTATTTCATCGTCGAGTATGCCTGGGCTTATTCTACGCTACACGAAATACCTGCTCTCACAATGACCCGGAAATTTCACAAATTTTGACCGCGCGCCCAGTTCTCACGGAAATCCAAGGCTCCGATAGAGCTGCATAAATGAATTGAATCACTATGCATGTTAAGGTCGGAAATATCGTCCATTTTGTTTACACATATGTACGTTTCGATCGCTATGGTTTCTTCATAGATTAAAACCTCAGATCGGCCGTGCTTATAGCTAGTGACGTAGAGACAAATACCGTGTCACCATCAAGACGTATACAAAAATATCTTGTTCCACGAGTTTATCGAATGTCTCTGCCTAAAAACCCGCACACTTTCATCCGAGGGATTACATCTCGCTCACTTTCTCACGGATGTTTTCCTCTCTTTTCCTTTCCCTAATCGCAAACTTCCAATGATGGAGGGAAATAACAAATTACCTATTCAGGATTATCCCACCATTTCCTTTATTGACTCAGTATCGTCCTCGGTTCGCCATTTGAATCAAACATTCTTTTAATTGCACTCTGATCCGGTAGTATCCTTGTGAAATGTAAAAAAGATACTTTATGCTAAACCTCTCCCGGTCGACAACTCTACGTATTCGGAGAATATTCTTAAATGGTTGATTGTTCGTGGGGCTGATTTTTTTAAATTCAACTGCTGTGTAATTCCTATTATTCCGGAACTCCTACAGCCCTCTACCGGTTGGAAGCAAATTAATTAACCAAGACCAGGTTTGCAAACACACGCTAGATTAGTGACAGTATTAGCGGATGCTCTCGATACATTGGCTTCGATTTAGACATTGAAAAACGTGTGATGTAACCTGTAAATGTTTGGTCTCCTTTGGTTCCATGAAGGGAGAGTGAAGGTCCCGCCCAATTCAGATTAAAACTGCCTCGCCCGATCTGTTTTTCCATGGACATCTCACTTTCCAACCTCAGAATCTGGACAGCAAAATCCCAACATAGTGGCCTCCGTCAATTGAGTTTTCAGTTGATAGGAAACGTGAGAGCTAATTTTATCTTTAGGCTTCCGCGATGTTTATCTGATAAAGGATACGATACTTAATTGTACGGTGGAGTGAGAAGGAAGTAAGGAAAATTGTTGAGGACTCAAACTTACAAACCGATCCCCGGTTGTCTACACCCCGCCCGCAACCTTCGGATACGAAACAGGTTTATTAAGCAAGCTCCATCAACGAAATTTGAGACATATCGAAGAATTTTTCACTCGAGTCGCTCTTCGCTAATTTATTCTCTATCCGTACGCGTTTCATCTGCCGGAAGTTATCTTCCAGGATTTCAGATCAATTACTCGTCCCTACTTTGCTCTCTTCTCCGAGATATCCTCGACGTATCCGTTCTTCACTACTAATTTTTATTGATTTGATTCCCACTGATAGGCGACGGGGGGTCAAACGGATCTGTGAAATGACGAGGAAGGAAGAGAAAGTTAATGAATTCCAAAAGAGGAACAGTTAACATACAATCGAGTTTGAAAATATGGCGACAATAATAACTTCATTTACCACTGTTTAAGGTTACCCATTCAAAGCTATGTTCCACTCTTTAAGGAACAGAAAATATTCGGACAGACCAAAAAGAGAATGGTAATGATACGGATACGTTTACGTTCGTATAGCCTCCAAAATGTTGTCTTTTTCAATAGTAAAATGTTTCTTGACGCATACTTTTTTCGATAAATGACATTTCATGAAAAATATGTTAGAAATTGGGATTTCTCAGTAATTAATACAATTTATGTTCTGATTAAAGATGCTAAAATTTAAAAGGGAAACTTTTTTCAATTCCGAATGACTCATCTGAAATCAGAAAGTAGCCACACAGCATGCAATTGTTAAGTTTTTTGGTCTATTTGACCCCTTTGACTAATTTTATTTCAAAATATACAAATTTGTGTGAGACGTTGTGTTGAGAATGCTGCAATCAAGGTGCAATGATAAAAACAAGTTCTGTGTGTGAACTGCGAAAAAGCGGTCATTCCAAAACTGAGTAATCTTTAAAGATCCCGAAAAATTTGAAATATTCACTTCAAGGAATTACAATTTTTTCATGAAGAAGTGAGTTAAACATTTTAAAGTGTCCTATTTTGTACCGCACGATGCAAACATTCGTGACGAAAGTAGAAATGTGGACTTCCACATCTAAAAAATTAGTTTGGATTAATGCAAAAATTCATATATAAAAATATTATATGAATAAATATATACCATAAATTTGTAAACATTAAAAGACTATTTTGATATTCTAAATCTCCCCTGATGGACAAACAGAGAAATCCTTAAATGGATAGTGATCTTATCATAAGAAAATAAAGACTTACTCTTAAGAAATTATTGCTATGGCATTTTCCAGTATTGTAAAACGTCGGGACGGGAAAGTGCGACGTAATAATATACATATTATTGCTCTAAAGGTGGGTAATATTTTGTGAAACTACAAGTGTCTACCTGCAAAGATTTATCCAATCCGGATAATAAAATAATTATTATCTTTAGAAGTCGCTTCGGTCCAACATTATGGATATCGCTATTTATTATCTAATTCATTAGCCTCTTATGATGCTGTATTAATTCATCCATGACACGATAAATATATTATACCCTCCCTATGCTAACCATAATCGCATAGCTGGGAAACTTAGGAAGCAGCTATAGAGGCCATCTTTGAAAGTAAAGCAATTTATTCCTTTTTTTGACCACTCACCCCCCAAGTAAACACCCTTAATGCATGAACCTACTCCTCTTATGTTATCACCAGAACTATTATTACTATATCAAGCGGGATCCTTGTTATAACAGGAAAAAAAGAATTCGTGATTAGGTTTGACGAGGGTGTTTTACACTTTGATCAACCAATGCTCAGTTATATTATGCATTGGTACTGAAAAATAATACACAATAAAATGAAATATTTAGAAACTTTCTTAGAAGGTTAATGAACGCTTAAATAATTTGGAATCAGCAGTTTAATTTGTGAGCGTTTTCACCGTGTCCTCTTTGGTGAAGAAGACTTACAGGTATTCAAATTATTTCTTCATAAGCAAGAAACGTAAGGTTTATTATTTCTTTGTTTAAATATTATTTAATTATTACTATTATACTAATTAATTATTATTTTATCATTTTTATTATTATATTATTTCATTATTATTATATTATTTAAGTGTTCAATGTTACAATCTTAGTTTACGTAAGATTTCTATTTAATCCTCCTCCACATATGTGGTACAACATAATGAAATGGCACACTATGCATTTCCCCCAACATTCTAAGGACATTTTGGGACAAGTTTATAAAGTAAATTACGGCAGCATATGGTTTTATGAGAGAAATTTAATTCATACAGTCATCCTTTAGAATATTTTAAAGGCCTTAATTAACAATATGAATTACCAATAACAGTTTGATTATTTTTTTATTTAATTTTCCAGCACTCGACCATTTTTAATTCATTTCGATTACCGTGCTATTAAATGTACTACTATTTTAAAGCTTGATAAATGGCGTGAAATTGGAAGCAAAATTAATGTAAATAGATTTTAAGATTAACCGAGGGCCTCTATCGCACATTAATGGATAAAGAACTAACGTTTATTAAAATTAAGAAGTCTATTGGTCAAGGAAGGTTTTTGATTGATCCAGTACCTAAGCATTGCTATATTCCTAAGAAACACAGAACTAAATAATTACTCCAAAACTGGATTACAGCAATAAATTCTTTATCTCGACCAAATAGATGTAAAATTATCCGAAACAGCAAAATTGACTTATTTATGAAGTCGCTTTTCTGCCAAAATATATATACAGATACATGTGCCTGTAGATTCGGAGGTGCAATGAGGGTTGAGGCATTGGCAACCTCTTTCGGGGAAGGATCTCCTGCATGAAATTAAAACTGAATTTATGAATATGGTTTCTCTTGGAGTGTAAAACGATTTAAATAAATGTACTTTGTGGCTGCCCATTATGAACACTGAAAATCTAAAATTAATATATCAACCCCATATTAATTCAGGACGATCCTCCCTCCTTACTAAGCCCTAGACTACGTGTGAAATTCACAAATTTCGGTAGAGGGACCAGTTCCCATCCCTGTACGGCCTGTGATTTCCCACAAAGATTAGCTACCCGTAAGAGCATACAGCATTTGAGATGTCCAGAAGCATAACACAGATTTGAACTCGAGCCACCCAGCCAATGCTCGAAATCTCTATAGATTACTGGACATATTTATTAAGGCGATTGACGTCGAATTAACTATGTCCACTTTCGACACATTCGAAAAAACAATTACTTTCCAACATTCACTCATTTTTAGACGATACTACCATCTTTTGGAATACTATTTCAAAATCAGAAAAAATATTTTGACCACGATTTTTGATATTTTTGGAGATTTTACTTTTTACCGAATTTGTGACGGAAAGTTCTTTCCACAACCCTCGCTATAACAATAAATTATTAGGTTAAGTAGACTGTCACATTAGACCTTATGTTAATTGTTAATAGCTACTTATAGCGCCTTACAAATTAAAAGGTTACTCAGAGGAAAAGTATCTTAAGTATTAAATGCTTGAACAAGAAATTTCTGAAAAATACAGGGGATATAAAGAGTCAGAAGAAATAACTGCGGTGGCCGCAATTTTGTGACAACTGCCAAATATTTTATAATGTGTTCATTTTATGCTAATAAAACTTATATTTTTAATCGAATGAAGATGCATCAAAAAGTTTACCAATTGATATAATAACCGTATCATATACTACACGTATTTAAGAGCGATATATCCGCGAGCGATAACTCAAAAGAATACAATTCAACCGTTACTATATGGATGGGATAACTTAGTAATTATTTCGATACTAGAATGAGAAGAGAGAAAACTATGATCAATTCCTCTACTCTTTGACCTTATAGACACACCCACCTAGTCTCCCAAAAGATAAACACACTTTTCTGATCACCTGAGTCGAATTCCAGTCAAAATGTTTTTATTATTAATTATTTATTTTGCCTATTGTTTTAAATACTTAGTTAATAACTGAGCGTTTCATTTACATACCCTAAAATTACCATATAATAGCAACAGTTACGCTCGTTTTGGCTGGGTAGGTTTCTTTCTTAATTTTAGGAATTATTTAGTTATCATCACATATACTGGTAAAGTGGCTCCTCCAATGTTGTCATACTATTTACTGAAGTATTTATCAAAAGTCTTACGGCAGTTCATCAAGTTTTTTAAAATGCGAATATTAGGAAACCTATATTAATACTGTGACACTATCCTTAAATAGTCGAATTAAAGTTAATGAATACGTTATTGGGGTAGTTAACTTTGATCGTAAAGAGGCAGCAATCTTTACGCAGTTTTAGACACGAGAACTGAAGGCATGGGTCGGCTTGGTAGCGGGAAAAATTAGTATTTTGCCATCATTACTGCGAAACCTCTATTACTTTCTTTGCCAACACTCGTCAATCATCGTAATAGCCCTCATCTGAAAACTGCCTTGTTTTTCTTTGAGGAATTTTTATTCGAGTTTCTCGTATTTTTTACGGCCCAACAAACGACTACCTATTTCATTCCCTACCTATTTCCGCCTCGGTCCTATCACCACCAATCCTTTTGACCTACAAAATATCCTTCACCCTCCAGCAACTATCTCAAAAGTAATATGTAGGTGATCAAATCTCTTTTTCACTGACCCTATGATCGGGACGTGCAGTGCCTTTTACTTCACCACACAGTTTTCTATGACGGAGGCAGAAGTTGTTATTAGGCTTCCTTCTGATCCTAAAGGCTTTGCTTGCTCATGACACTATAGCTCCAGGATCTATTTTCACTTTAACCTCTCTTCTATGCTCAAATATTTTCATTTTATCACCTTGCCACAACCTTACCAACCGTGAACTCCTCGTCAAGTTTGTTAAACGTAAGGAAAAAGGTATTTGGGGCGAAAAGTATAATCATTTATTGCGGTTCAATAAATTGATAATTATGAAGCTTCACTCAAAATAAAACGGCTTCAGGCTCATCTTTATGAGATTCTAACATTTTGAATGAAATTACACTAAACTTCCGGGTTCCATACACTTCTATATTATCATCTACATGCGATGTACTAATATGATGTCTTTTGACATTTCATTTTCCATCTAAATGCGTTCAGGTTTTCATTGTTCACTCATTAGGAATTCAAATATGAAAGAAATACATATTTCAAATACAATAATTTAAATAAAACATACCATGAATTTATAGCTTTCCGTCTTCTTTCGGTCGTCATTTGCAAGTGTAAATAGAAGAGGTAAAACTACGTAGTACGGTAACAGTCAGATAAAGGATACGTCATGTGAGGACTAAAGAACAATAAGTATGATATCCCTCGCAGCTAAAGTTGTTCTCAGGATCATCAACAAAAGGATAGAGAGTAAGGCAAATGTTCACATAGGGGATGGTCAGTTTGGGTTTAGAAAGGGGAGAGGTACGCGTGATGCCATTGCAGTAATGAGATCACTAATCGAGAGGAATATAGAACACAATCAGGACGTTTTTGCCTGTTTTGTAGATTTCGAACAAGCGTTTGATAGATGAATTGAGAAAAATTCAGCAGTCTGAGACATGTACAGGTTGCGGATCAGTCTCCTGTCCCTCCAATCCATTCCTATTTTCTGCAATACACGCATTATTTTTTCCCAATTCACTCTATCAAACGCTTTTTCGAAATCTACAAAACAGGCAAAAACGTCCTGATTGTATTCTATATTCCTCTCGATTAGTGATCTCATTACTTCAATGGCATCACGCGTACCTCTTCCTTTCCTGAACTCAAACTGATCATCCCCTAAGTAATCATTTGCCTTACTCTCTATCCTTTTGTTGATGATCCTGAGAATAACTTTAGCTGCGTGGGATATCAAACTTATTGTTCTGTAATCCTCACATGACGAAGTCTTTGCCTTTTTTGGAATAGGAGCTAACACCGATCTCACAAAATCTTCCGGCCAGATTCCTTCCTCATAGATACTACGAATCAGTCCATATATGGCCTTCTTCCCACCTTTCGCTAACCATTTCCACATTTCTACAGGAATATTGTCCACCCCCACAGCCTTATTTGCTTTCATCTCCTTTAATGCCCTTTCTATTTCATCGTCGAGTATGCCTGGACCTAAGCTATCTTCTTCTACGTCATGTTCCTTTTCTATGTCTAACATTGTCGGCCTAAGTTCTTTACCATACAGTGTTTCTATATATTCCTTATATATATATAATAGATAACATTTTTAGAATTTATTATACAGCCAAAAAACAAGTGAAAAAACAAGAAGAACGTATTTGTATCGAGCTTCTACTCGAACTATTGCATGATATTATTACCAGAATTTAAACTAAATCCTAATCAGATATTATAGCTAAGTAAACTCATAATTTAACTCAAGATATATCAATATTTCGCTATGTGACATAAAAAACTAAAACCACAAATAGGGTCAAAAGGAATTATGTATCACTTTCGAAATCCGTAAGGCAAAGACGAAAAAAAAAGATCAGACATGAAGGCTCCATCACTTAAGCTGCAGCACCTATACCCCCGTAGAAGTCCTAATACGGGGAATAAGGTTCCTAGCCTGGGGGTGTAGCAGGAAAGGGCGGGAGAGGAACGTACAACGTGACTGACTAGAGCACAGAGACAGGAGTTGTTCTTCGTCTCCAGGGAAGAGCGACGCTCCAGTCGACAAGGACTCTTCCCTCACTCTCCCCCGATCAAAGTCCGCCCTCCCCAACCCCTTATAAAACCCCACTTTTAACTTAATACCGCTCCCCTTCAACAGAGACCCTTTCTCGAGAGCATGTGCCCTTTCACACGTAAGCGCACACTCCCCTCGACAACACACATACATCACTCCCCCTCGCCCACATCCTCTCCAAAAATCTCCTCCGTAAGCTTCCCTTGCATGCGCGTACGTTTCCGACGAGTGGTGGGCGGGGTCCTGACGGGGGTGAGGTGGAGTGAAGGGGCGATGTTTTCGAGCCGCTTATTCCCACGGCGCCCGTGTTAAGCGTGTTTCTGGTGCGCTGCAACAAGGCACCACGCTTTCGGACCGTCCTGTAAGCGCTTTTCAACCTGCCCCTGAAGATAACGGGAAAGGACAGAGATAGGGCAGGAAGCGTGGTGGAGGAGGGTGTACGGAAAAGGGGGGGGGGGAGAGCTAGGTTCAAAGTAACGAAGGAGGGCGGATTTTGAGGAAAAGGAACACCTACCACAGCGGAAAAATAAGATGAAGCATAGACCGTGTTAATCTGGCTGGTGAAATCACGCGTGAGAAGGATATTGTGAAGAATAGGGGGTAATTTGAAAGGGAATGAGCAAATTACGCGTATTTGTGAGTAAATGGTTTCGGTTCGGGGCATTCCAAGTTCATGATGCTGCCAATCGAAGGTAGTGAATTTGGTGACCCATACCAGACCAGATCTTCACCATGGTGAAGGATGGAAAACTAAAATGGACGGAAAGGAAATCGAACAAGAGGGTACAAGGCATGGAAGGCAGGGACATAACAGGACAAATCCAAGGGAAGCAATTAAAAACGTGTACAGGTAATTATGATTGTCGATGGAATGTAAAAGACTAGAGTATGGGGAAAAAGTTTAGGTAACCGAAGTAAGGGAGAAAATATAACAGTCGATTTAGGCGGAATGGAGACAAAGTATGCGGTATTATGTAAGAGTTTATCGGAGGTTATGTAGGGTGTCACGCTGTGTAGCGTTAGTTGAGTCTTGGAAAAGTAGCAGTGGTTAGTCTGCTGTCCATCCAAATCTTATCTTTGCAAAGGTAGACTACCATTTATAATTAATTAAAGAATAATCCTCAACTATTCTCCGTAGAAATGACGACACCAACTTTTGACTTCATGGTGAAGAATGTCGCTCCTGACCAGTCATACATCACCGAAATGTTTCCCGTTGCAATCCTTTCACGTCAGTTATTCAATAATCATTTAAAACAAAGCTACAATTTTGGAGATGGAGCGAAAGATCAGGAAATTGGAGTGCCAATGTACTTTGAATCATTATTTACCCGAAAAAAGTTCCGTGAAATAAATTAAATTATGTACGCATCTTAAAATTTATAAAAGTTGCATTGATTTGCCAATAATTTTCAAAATAATACGCCTAATACAATGCACTCTTTTCGAAAATATTCTCTGGTGAAAAATGAAGGAAAATGCACGATAGACTTTCAAAAATTAGCCGTATCACATGATTTTTGTGGGTAGGTTCTCGAAGAACGAAATCATACATGCATCGAAAGTGGGAGTGAATATATTTTGAAGGACGTGGCATTGAAATAAGTGGACCTGGTATCCGGCCATTTTAAGAAAATATACAGATTGCTGCAAAACTGTTCTAGTTTAGAACTAATACTTTTCTAATTTGTAAACATAAGCAATGATTAAGTGTATTTCATTTCTTACGTAAGTTACAGATCAATAGAGAATGAATGAAACTACAGTTGTTACGCTGGGTTGAGAAACGGAATAGAAAGACAATAGCGAACAAGGCAAAGCAAAAGGCTATTTTTCAAAGATCATTCGAGAACCAGGAAACGGAAATGGATCTCTTAATCTACAATTACAAGTAATCAGACCCCAATGTCATCACCCCATGCTATTGGCAGGTAAGTTTTCAGTCGCATTGAAACAGCCCACTAAAATGATTACAACGCCACAGCCAGAACAACGCCAGAGTTTGTTGAAACAAGAGACCATTTTCGTTTTTACTGAATCCCGTGGTCAGAGACGGAAGGAATGAAGAAGTCAGTTACCGTAGCAGGGCTGGAAAGCCCTATTATTACTGCTGTTACTGAAAATTATTACGTCACATGATCATTGAAAAGCTATCAATGCCAGTTATCCTCAAATTTATATGTGCAAAAATTTGTATGATATGTATTCATAGGCCTGGATGAAGAAATACTCTTTTTACGTGCCAAAAAGAACAATAGTAAGCCAAATTATCATTCATAAACTCTTTCGTAATTGACGCCTATTTTTTTTAAATTTCTGCGAGATATAAACTGAAGCTAACGACAACTCAAAAGGTTATCGCATAGGCCGACAATCATAAATTATGTGGAATAAAATGCCTATGAAACGCAGTTTATGATTATACGCCAAATGTAATATCCGATTTTACGTAATGATAATGATCCCTTTTTGAAGACTTTAATGCTTTCAAAAACAAGGAAGAACTTTTGCCACTCTCTCGATTACGGGTACTTGTTAGGAGAGAGAAATTAAAATTTAGGAACTTACAGGTATAGAACCTGTATAGCACGCACAATAGCCAAAATAATTGGTCATGCCGGTCATACAGACCTACAAAGAATTCAGACCCTTAAATGAAAAAGCTATAAAGCTAAACTAAGCGTCAACTCGCAAAGCGGACCTTATACACCAAATGAGATACAAAGGGCACGAAAGACCCATCGACCCTAAAATCAGAGAATAAATGTGAACTATTTCTCCGCCCAAAAAGGAAATTTGTCCAGTCTGACGAGAGTGACTTTTGCGCTTTGTCAATGTGTAGGTTTTCCACTTTCGAGTATTTTTTCCTAAAAATTAACCGTTTTATGAACCATGCTATGCGGGATTCAATTTCCCAAGGTGCCGTATTCCTATGTTACTTTTATTTACTTATCCTCGCCAGGGAAAACGGGGCGAGGAAAATAAAAGACGTCCCATTCGGAAACGAGGAAGATTAGTCTCGTGGGACCAGTAGTGGGAGAGTTCAGCTGAGTTGCGAAAATGATTCTTTCGGTTCCTTTCCTATTACTATTTCATATTCCCTTCTCTTCCAATGAAGTCACTTTTGTCTTTCTTATTTTTCTTCAAAATCTCAACCTCCCTATCCGCAGCTTATATTTCCATTTCACATTCTAAATAATCGCATGTCAATTGGTCATTTTTCAATTATGATAAAGGACATTGATGTAGAATATATTTACGGTTTGATTCTCATTTGATTATCTTAATATAAATATATTTCTTATTGTTTTGAAGTACCCGCTAACATTATAATTTTGAATAAACAATAGGTTTTTAAAAGCGTCCATTTCGTCGTACGCAAAATCATATTGATGCTAGCATTACATATTTGCACATCTGCACCCGTCCACCCAATCTTTTCTTGTCACCTTTCTTAAACACAAACTGTTTAACAACCTTGCTCCACGTCTCTAAACGTCAATTCTCTTCTCCTCCCGTGGAAACGTCTATCCCTACGCGATTCTTCTTCTTATGTCCCTACTACTTTCACCATTTTTATCCAAAATACTTCCGAGTTACATTAACTCCAACACATGCTCAATTTTATGAGCTCTAATTATAATATTTGGCTTAATTTCTCCCTTCCTCGAAAATCGCATAACTTTTGCTATGTTTATATTGAGTCTCTTCCGATACCTGTCGCATTGAAATTCTAATGAGTTCAACAATGCTCACAACCCTTCGGTTGACTGGTCAACTATCTTGAGCTTGATCACCTGCAAACTTATAAAATGCTCACCGGCTTTCATTCCTCCAGTTCTCCACGCACCCTTTTTTACCATTTCCTTCACGAATGCGTTAAAATCACGAGCGATAATGGGTACCCCTGTCTCAACCCTATCTTTAACATTGGTCGCGGTGCAACTGGAGCGACTCTCCATCCGTCACTTGCACCCGAGTAGCCTGCGACATGCAAAGGTTGTGGTTATGTCGCATATCCATCCAATCTACTCCTTTTTCATTCTACCCAAGTCACTCTATCGAACGTTTTCTCGAAATCTATGAAGCAAACTAAGTTCTATGTTCTTCTATTTCACGTTCCTCTATTTTAGTGACCTCTTCACCCTGCTATGACATCACGAGTGTCACTCCATTTTCTGGACCCAAACTGATTATGTGATGAGTAATAATTTACCCTCCTCAACATCCTCTTGTTGATGATTCTAAGTACCATCTTAATTGCGTGCGGATACAAACTAACGGTTCTAAAGTCCTCACACACGGCTTTCTTTGACTTTTCTGGAATGGGAACCAATAATGATCAGAAGAAGTCTTCCAGCCAATTTTTCTCTTTCATAAATTCTTAAAAATATTTCATAACAACTTTTTCGCACGACTTCGTAAACCCTTAAATAGTTGCGCGGGATTATTGTTTACCACCACGGCTTTATTTTATTGAAATTCCCTATAGTTTTTTTTCTATCTTGCTATCAGGTGTCCCTTCACGTAAGGTCCAGGTATGTCATATTCTCTTTTCATATCCAAGATATGCCCTAGTAAAAAAAAAGTTCGTAAAATCTATCCCTTCCACATACTACAAGCATTTATACTATCTTCCTCCTGTGCTCATTAAAACGTGTAATGCGGTTTTATGGATATGGAGACGATATTGAAGAAAAATTCCTTTGCAAATCTGTTAGCCTCCCCAACAGCCCTCCCTCTTCGAACATTCCCCAAACCAGTTCATACATTGACGCAGGGATATTTACTAATCGTACCAGTGTACCATTGCAGTTTTTTACAAAACATATTGTCAAACTACGCTGAATAATACACACTTCTGGAATTAGCACCCATCTTTCGGAAACCATTACCTCACATAAGTACACTCAAGATGAGACCGAACAATTTCCAAATAAACTTATTTTCTTAACTTCCTCATCTCCTCCACCTACAAAATAATCAATTGAATATACTTTTTATTAAAAACTTCATTTTTTATTATTTCAATTTTTTCATTGGCTCACAAAAATATAATGTTCCTCTCATAGTGGACGTAACAATGTTACAATATTATATATTATGAATGTACATTCGATTAAGAGACTGAAGTGATAACACTAGTGATACCATTGGTTTCAACTCAAAAATGAAATTACAGCAAGCATCATCAATACGCTCCTGAAATGAAAAGCGTAAGGTCCTTCTCCTCCTAGAGCAGAACAGCTCTATTCTAAAATCGCTCACAAGAGAATACAAGGAAATAAAATACGTCCATTCAGGGGGCCCCTAGACTGCGAAGATAAAATGTGCCTTTTTGAAAGACGCAGGTGTTCCGCACAAAATTAAACCATTGTAAATGTCGTCTACTCCCTTAGGCGCGGAAGTAATCTGCCCGGAGAAGAGTCCGCGCAACTCATTTAGAAGGCAAAAAAGAAATCGCCATCACTCCCAAAAGGTGTAACCGAGTTTTTGCCCCGAGTAATAAAAACAACCACACGGGAACGTTTGATTTGAGAGTACGGGGATTCTCCAGGGAAGCGAAAGGGAACAGGGATTAGCGGAGCCCTTTGGGGCTTAAAAGTAACCTCCGACCACTCTGGTACTTCGTGTATCACGTCGGAATAATATAGTACACGCCGGGAATTCTGATATTTGAAAGAGCAGAACATTTCTATCTTTGACAGCGGATATTATTCGACTCTAATTCCAATAAAAAATACGAAAGATAATAGTTTTAAGTGCATAACTCTGACGAACCTTTCACTAAGACTGGCATGTGAGATTTTTCAAATATTTCCAAATTGGGCTCATTTTCTTCCATTATCGCATTTCTCAATTAATGCATATATGAGGAGATTTAACGTATTGAATATGTAGATAATATTGAGAAAGGGAAATGCCTTCGAAAAACGGCGAACATAAAAGACACGAATGTTAAAATTCCTGAGGTATTGTAAATGTATCATCTTATTATTTTGATGAATCATTGGGAAATTATATGCTATGCGATACCTTACTGTGATGCGCAGGATTAATTGAATACAACGGCATTCTTCATTGTTATCACACGTCTCTTACAAGTACCTAGAGCACGCCACCACCCTCAAGTCAAATTATCAACCCCAACTTACACTGCATAGCAAAAAGAATGTTCTCAAGAACGAACCTCAACGAAACTACAGTGATATATTGATATGAGATGCTAATTTTTCTTTTAAATGGTTGTCATTTGTAGTAGTAATGATTTTCAATCCAGTAATTATATTCCTACTGCTCCGGCTCCATCAATCACTCTTCTAGCTTGAAATTTTAGGCTTTCATCAATAAAAAGTGTGAACGTGTAGGTGGGTGGGTGCATTCATATCTTCAAGATCTATATCGATAAAAATTTTATGAAAACGTGATTGCATTTTATATATACATGTAGTTATCGCATGGTAGGAATGCATATTCCTTATTATAACTCTGGAATTTAATCTCCCAAGCCACGTTCTGTGAATTCCGGACACATTCCAATGTACCGATAAAAGTAATTGATCTTCTTAAAAATCAGGAATATTCGTCTAGTACTAAACTAGCCCGAAAAACCAAAAAAGTCTCTTCAGTCTTCTGAATAATGATTTAAACGTAGAGGTGGCCTTAAATTTTTTCCTTTCAGGAACAAACATTTATTTTAATAGTCAAAAGCTTTGTAACTCGGTTATATGTATTACTGTTGACACAGAAGCTATAGAATTTCGACCAAAGTTTGTGGTTACCCAGGAACTCTACGCCAACATTTTATTTTGGAACCTGACAAAAACGCATGTAGCAATGCAATTACCATTACATTACACGCCATGCATTAATGGTAATGTTTTGTTACCGAGCGCTATGAATAGCTACGAAACTGCTTTACCTGCAGTGAATGCGTATCATGAGTTGTACGACGAATCAAGATGTTCTGATTGTGGTTTTCACAAAATTAAATTTCCTTAACTTTTTGGTCCTTATCCTTAACTTAAAGATTCCCCCCCCCACCTCGGTCTTTGGTGCCCACCACCACGCCTTCCTCCCCGCGGACCGAGGCTCAAATTAAAGGAGAGCAACGTCACGAGGTCCAATGCTCACCACTATGACATTTCACCGTCTAGGAAAAATGAGCCGAGCAGGACCGCGGAGGGGGGGACGAGGGAAGGCGGCGCTCACCAATTGGAAAAACTGAGAAGGGGCGGGGTCTCGCTAATTCATCGCGCTAGTAATAGCAAGCGGTGACGTAGCCGATACCGCAGGAGTCTCTCTGGAAAGACTTCTTTTTTGCTTCGCGATAATAGAAAGGAAAGGGGTGAAGAAACGTGTTGAAAGTCAAAAAAGATGTGGAAAATGAAAAAAAGATCGAAAAATTAGAGGTAAAAACAAGCAATAGGGAGATCTTAATCATTATAGACCAATTCAATCAATATCGATAATTAGCAAAATCTAAAAAAAACACGGTTTTACCAAGAGAACTTTACTTCGTAGACAGGAAAATGGTCTACAGTGACCTGCATGGATGCGAAAAATGCAGACAATGCGAAATACTTCTATTGATATTTAAAATAATTACATATTTTTATACATGGTATCCTGAAATCGGGGGTAGGGAATCATGGAAACCTTCGACAAGGTCCTTCGCGATAAATGGACACACGAATTAATGTATTATGATATCAATGCGAAATTAGCCGACTAGATTTGGGGACTTCTGTCTAACCCTAAACAAAAAACAGTCGTTGGCAAGTAAAGTTCATTTGTGCCAGCCGCAACTTTATTAGTGCCACAAGGAAGAATTTTTGGGATCCTAACCTGTATACTTGTATAGAAGACCTAACATCTCACGTTAGCAGCAACCTTATATTATTTGCTGACAACAGTGATTTAGAAAAAAATAACGAGACTACAGTAGATTGCAGACTAAGATAAAGGATATAGACAGCAGTACCAATATTTGCAGGTGCTCTTTCTTTCTCCAAACGGTTCGCAATCACAGTATGCAAGTACATAAAACCTTACAACGAAAATAGTACGGTAGACGAGCCAAGCTACGAACGAGTGACCTCTGACACTTGTCTTGTCTGCTACGTATTTTGTATTTTTAAGAATTGAATTTAATTAATTGATGCAAAAAATCCATTGACTTAGGCAAATAACAGCTGTTTCTAGAATCTAAAAGTCACTACGACGCCAGTTTATTCGTGAACGAATGTGAGTTTATACACGTATCTCTATATGAATATACATTTATCCGTGTGCATCATGCAATAATAGGTGTGTTTGAGTAAATCATTAAAATAATTAAAAGAAAATATTCGGGTGCATTGGTTCGATCATATATCTGCTCGATATGCTGCGTATTGTCCGATGGAAAAACGACGCCTCTTTATTCCTATACCTCGCTCAGTAGTTCTTATGAAGGGGCATGAACAAAATCAGAACTCGTAGTACCCCACACAGAGCAAAAGATATTGGATGGAACATGACCATAAGCCGAAGAATTAATCAACATCGATTGAAATTTTAAAAACTTTTCTACTCTCAACTGAGGAAAAAAGGTCCCCTGATATTATAGTTTTCCAAAATACCCAACCAAAATATTTAACTATGAATCCAATGCCATCATGTCCGATGCATAAAATTTTCTTCCACAAAGTAACATTAGGAAGCGTTAAATGTGAAAACTCCATAAAGTAAAAAAATCGCATTTTTTATTTAAGTTAAAAAATATTTCAGAAAAATGCTGCACATCATTGAATTTATAATTCCGAATGAATAAAATACTCTTGAGTTTATAATTTAATGCAATTTTCAATTTATTTATTAAAAGAGTTATAATTGATATTTACGTAAATTCTCAGTTTACAGACAGATCGTCCACATTGAGAAAAATAGGCCGGCATTGGTTTGTTGAGATATATGCACACAAAATTCCATATACGTTTTCTCTAATTTCATAACATTAATTAGGCTGTTCACCACTTCAAAAGTGCAGGCACCTATAGACCAAGTAAACAGCAAAGTTCAAAGCAACGTTTTCCCTTGGAGCTCGTTGAACAGGAACAGACGTAGTAGATTTACAAAAGTGGTACAATTATCTCCATAAACAACTAAGGATCTGAAAAGTCACCTTCTGGATAAATTAACTTTGATACGATGATCATCCAGTACACTCTTTTTTCAACAGTAGGAAAAGTGCATGACATCCTCGTACTAGGGCCGTATTATTTTTCAAACGTTTAGTAATTCACAAAATTTTTAGCGGACGGTTTTAGGAAATGTCGGTAGCAGTAATGAATGGACACTTATTTTAAGATATTACTCGAGTCGCTACAATATGCAACGATACCAAGAGTTTAGTCATCTTATTTAAAAATCTACATCCCTATCTCACTCAACAAGCGGTTACATGAGGAAGTGGCTGTGGGACAAAATACTTCAGCAGAAACTTCAGAATGCAGCAGAAACTTTAGGTAATGCACCCAGGCAAATGGCGATTTCTTATTCAGCTTGCCTATGAGTAATAGCATAATAAGGTATAATTAACTCATTTTAATGAGGAAATTAAAAGTGGCTCTCATAATTAGAAGTACAAATGCATTAAACATAATATTTTCAAAATAAAATGTGCATGTATAGTTCACTTAAAGTAATTTTATTAACAAACCCGTGTTTCAATATTCACTGTTATTATCAAGTTTAGTATTGAAAGTATCAAAACCTAGGTAGGGGAATACAAAAATTAGGGGCACTCTAAAAGTACAATTTTTATTTAAAAAATTATTTAAAAGTTCCACAAAGTACTGACAAGTATCAATATCACATCTCTATTAATCTCCTATGGTTCTGAGCCTTTCCAAATGAGAGTACCTCACAATTGAGATTTTTTTCTTACAGCACATTTGGTTTTGATGCTTCAATTTAAAAAATATTCACTGTTAGAAATCAAGGTCATGGAAATAATTTATTGTAAATTTTCCAGAAGTTACTAGATTCTCGCGATACGAAATCAATTTTTACAAGTGAGGAAGTATTACAAAGATGGACATTTTGTGTTCCAACTCTCTTATTTATCAATTAGTAGAAATAAAACTGCTGATGTGTATTAAAAATGTTCCAGATGAAAATTAAGTGCACATAAGTACCTATACACGACAGCGCTAACAGACAAAA
This sequence comes from Hetaerina titia, assembly GCA_037158775.1. NCBI lineage: Eukaryota > Metazoa > Arthropoda > Insecta > Odonata > Calopterygidae > Hetaerina > Hetaerina titia. Next base: position 63,952,039 of record CM073774.1, read on the forward strand.
GCCGAAAATCTACAATCATACTCTGGTCTCAAAGACCACCTCTAAATATTCATAAACTGCTACGCTCCATATGTAAGTCTTTACTAAAATTATTTCACCTTTGATTCAGTCTATCCATCGTCCGTTCTAATCTTCTTGCATGTGATTCCAATGTAAATGGACGGCATATCATCAAACATGATTGGAAGGCAATAACTGAGATGTCCGTATATTGCTTAGAGAATGATTGAGAAAATATGCTCGACGAGGAGGAAGTCTAACGAGGAAGTTTTGAATAAGAGGGAAATTTGTCAAGTTACATTTGAAGAGGGGAGAAAAAGTGAGAGGAAGGAATACTGAAAAGAGTCAGGATGTCTTACTAAAAGGCCGTCATGAAATAAAGATTGGTAGGCAATCGGAGCGCAGAGTAAGAAGGAGGATTTGCTTTTTGGACGGCATGTAGACTGGCAGCAGGAATGAAGAACTGAAGAAACAAATTAATTAGGACTTACAAGACAAATTTCACGCGATACATAGTGCATAACAGTTCCAATTGCCATCTAGAGCCTACCTTCAGCAATGAGAATGCCTATTAATGGAGATATCATCACAACCTCTCAGGTCGAGGACCTAAAGCTCCAATTTCCCATTCTGCCCTGTAACAACTCAATACCTTAAACAATATTTTTCATATCCTGTATTTTTACACTCCACGATGTTTCAAGAGATATAATCGACCTTAAATTGATCATTATTATTTTCCACTGTGCCTATTCACGATGGTGTACGAACTTTAAAATGTTCACTTCAGTCAAAAGATAAATATGGAAGAAAGGAGCGCTGAGCAGTATACACACGGCTCGTAACAAAGGTGTGGTTACGCATAGGACGGAAACGAATGGTGTGGTGTGTAATTGACTTCACGTTTCACTTGATGTAAGCTCATTATGTGAAATGGGCCAATTTTCGTTCGTTACCACCGCAAATAAAGCACTTGGCGCTACTAAAATAGCAGCACGCGCTGAGGCATAAGTAATTGCTACCAGGCTAAAATTCCAGCGCACTGATTCAGTTGAATTTCAATATCTCTTTGGACATGTAGGTCCCCTTACGAATTTAATAAACTAATGGTATAAGTAATGATTAAAAAAATTTCCTGAAAGGTAATTTTAAAAATTGGAAATAAATAAGAACAATTAATTATACCATAAACACAACTTCATTGTCAGTAAAATGATATTAAAATAATGTTCAAGTTTTTAAAAGTGTTATGCAATACACTATTGCATTAAAGATTTCTATATTTATAGGTTTCCAATTTTGTCTAACTTCGGGTTTCCTGGCCAAAATTAAAAATACGTATTTCGTTTCAATTCCGAGTGTAAAAGGTTTATCCGAATGGAAATTTATCTAGTTGGGGACAGGATAATTACAATTACAGTGCATTCACGCTCCATATATCTGACTAGATCCTGTTTTGTATGTCCTGGAGTTGCACAGGATAACAAAGAGTGCCCTTCTTGTCAGGGAAATTTATATGGGACGCTTTAAAAGATAGCAGGCAAGTTAAGCGATTGGTTTCCATGCGCGGGTCCGATTCTAATCACCGATCCTAGAGGGACAATGAAAGAAAGGGGTCTCATAATTTTGAGAGCACAAAAGACCATTCTGGGATTAGCTTGATAAAAATGTAAAATTGTTGAATAATAATTTGAATCGCAGAAACTTTAGTGAAATGAATTAGCATAAGAATTATCCAAAGTTATTCCTGAAGATATTCGGCTTGTCTAACAAAAATCAACCTGATATCCTCATCCTCAACAAAACCCTTTATCAATTCCGCATACTCTCTTCCTCATTTCCTAACGTTGTTCACTCTATCGAAGTCTGCAGAATTAAACCGCCAAATTGAATGCTTTGAGCGAACCTTTTCCAGTTTCCATTGGATTTCTCCCAGTAATACTTCCTCCTCTATCACCATAGATATGTAGGGGCGTAATTAACAATGAGATCACTAGTAGAGAGGAACATAGAACATTCAGTATGTATTTGTCTGTTTCGTAGATTTCAAGAAAGGGTTCAATAGAGTGAATTCGGTAGAATTAATTGATGCATTCAAGTAAAGAGTAAATTATGGAGGGATAGGTGACTTATCAGCAATCACTAAATTTCTTAAGACTCCCCACGTGTAAGTGAAGTAAGGAGAAGTTTGGTTAGTGTTAGGAATAGGGGTAGGACAGGGGTGCCCATCATCACTAGTTCCTTTCAACGTATACGGTGATGAAATTTTAAACGAGGAATGGAAAGAACCTGAGAGAGGTCAGACAACTACGGATAATTCATAAAACTCTCAGGGTTTTTGGATGACCCAGCTTAAATCCGTAAGTCAGCCAATGACTTGCAAGAGTTGCTGAACTCATTGGAAACTCAGGACTATAGGTATAAGATGAGAATAAATGCAAGGAAAACAAAGGGTTTGCAGTTTCCGAGAAAGATAAAACCTAAGTTAAATATTAAAATAGGAGTTCATACATTGAAGCGAGTGGAACAGTTTACCTATCTCGGAAGTGTTTTGGATGAAAATGGTCAAAGTATTACGGACACAAGAAGAAGAATTGCCTTAGGAAAAAAACCCTTTCACAGGAGAGAAAACTGATGACATTGAATTTGACTAAAGATGTTACGAAATGGCTCGTCAAAAAATTTGATGTAGAGTGTTTTTTTTGTACGGGGCGGAAACAGGGTCGTTGAAGCAAGATGATGAGCGTAAATTGGAGACTTCTGAAATATGGGTGCGGAAAAGCATAGACAAGGTGAAATGAACAGGAAGGAAAACAAACGATGAAATTCTAGGCATGAGAGGAAGAGAGGAGATTGTTGGGAAAAATCCAAAGGAGGCTGGAGAGATGGATCGAGAGCATTTTGATTGGCAATTTGATGCTGAAGATTGCATCAGGGTAGACTCTTAGCCAAACGAAGAAGGGGTAAAAATAGGATGGGGATGTTGGAAAGAAGTGAAGGAGGAAGAAGGAATGCAGAATTGAAGACGAGCTTTTTTAGTGACGGATCTTGTGCTTTGCTAGGCGAGACAAGTCAACGTATCGCTGTACCATTGTGTAGGGTGCGTTCATCCAAAATCTACCTTAATCGGTAAAATGGCAACAAAAGTAATATTGTGGATTTTCGTTTTACGGACGATATACGAGGTCTTTTCAAAAATCATCGCGACTTTTGTATTTTTCAGAAATTATTTATTTATTTATGAATATCTATTTTTTCCCCTTCAAAGTAATTCCCATTAGATATTATCCACTTGTGCCAATGTTTTTTCCAATCCTCGAAACACTTCAAAAAATTATTTTTTGTGATCTCGTTCAGCTCCTCCTTCGATGCAGTCTTTATCTTGTCAATCGTAGCATAGTGTCGTCCTTTCATTCGCCTCTTCAGTTTCGGGAACAAGAAAAAGTCACTGGGGGGCAGATCTGAGGAATACGGTGGCTGCGGCATCATTAGTGTGTTGTTTATGGCCAATAATTCGTGCACAAGTAACGATGTGTGAGCCAGGGCTTATTCATGTTGCAAAAGTCAATTTTCGTTCTTCCACAAATCCGGGCGTACTTATCCGTAAACCGTAATACTTTTTGAACAGACCTCGTAGCTTTCGTGGAAGATAAATGTGAAATATCCGAAGCCGTTTTTTTCCCTCAGAAAAATCACAAAATAGAACTTATTAATCATTATATGCTTTGGTAAAAAAACCATATACACAGTATTCAACACGAAGGTCGGTTTGGTTGGTGATGGGAGAGTTCACCCAGTACTAAGCCCGACGGCGTGTGAAATTCACACATCAGCGTAGGGGGGCCAGGACCTGTGCCGGTTATGGTTTCCCAGTAAGACCTGGTACCCTAAAATAACACACAAGCGTGGGTGAAAGCTGCAGGTGCCCAGAGTGGCTTACCGACAATCGAGCCCTGGCCCTTCGCCAGTCCAACGCCCTACCCCCTGGACAACCGCGACCCACTATGCTTAGGCATAATAGAAATAATAATGTTCTTTGAAAAAAGAGCAAGATGTTAAGCAGACCCAGACTCCAAAACCGAGGATCGTTTTAGAGGCTGAATCTTTTTAACAAATTTAAGGCTGACCAGTTTTCTGAAGACGTCGTATGTAGTTTGAAAACTCCATCATATTATGCACGACAATAGAAAGCCTTCAAGATCAGAAAGTTAGAACTGAAAAAAAGTAAAGCTTAGAGACGTAGTATTTTTGGAGAACATTAAGGAAAAGAAACAGCGTTAACCGACGTATGACAGGGAATGAATTAGAAAATATATAATTATAAAAATAGGAAGGGAGGACTTCATGCAAACCAGGTAGACTAGATCAACTACTGGAAAATGTTTCAGACAAAAATGAGTTCAATAACGAAGACTTTAGAAGTAGAATTTATTATTAACAGGAGGGAGATGGCAATGAATGTATTGGTGCAAAGAGATAATTAATAAAAATCTTATTACGGAGAATAGTTGTGCATGACTCAAAAATTTGGCCATTGAGACATTATGAAAGCGTGGATTTGTGGATTATGAATTTCTGGTTGAAGAGAAATGAAAGAAATAGAGGGATTGAAAACAAAAACACATGCGGATGTGCTACACTTGGTCAGAAAAGATAGAAAGTTGTTTGGAGAAATCCGAAGCAGGTAGGAAAAAATAATGCAGTAGAGAATGAGTAGCAATGGAATTTCGAAGGCTATAGTGGAATGGAGAGAAAATGAATGGTTGGTAAGCGAGAGACGAAGGAGACGATTAGGTAAGTCGTACGGAATGAAGGGAGATGAAAAGTATGTGGAGTTAAATATTATTTCATTTTGATGAAGATGTCACAATATTTAGAGGCGCGTAAGAGGGGAATTTGAAATGTGGCAGCGCTTAGCCTTTTACACCATCAATAATCTTCCTCGACCGGTTGACTGGTGTTAATAATAGTTTAACAATGACTAGTAGGGAAACCTTTAAGGCTAACACATTTTACTTGCAAGTTATGGAAGAACAGATGACAGTTATCCTCAGGATTTTAGTCAGCAGTTTTTGAGTTCCTCAAAATTGTAATAAAAATATAAATAACTATTCCCCAGATATTGATTCCACTGTTAATAATTAACAAGACGATGCGGCTTGCTTTTTAACTTGACAAAAATGCATAGTATAATTTATTGAATTTTACGTTTAAACATGCGCCTTAATTCAAGATGTAGAGTACTTTTCCTGTAAGCTGTTTATTAAATAATTAAAAATAATTTGAATCCAATTTTGAGCGAGACCATGCGTCGCTTTGGCAAAAGCAAGGGCATGTCGTCCTCGCCCTATGAACTTTCATGTAGGTTTTCAAGCCGGTAGCTACACTTTACCTTTGCACAGATTTTATCTCTCAATCGGCGGAAAACATCGAATGCATAGATGGGCTAGACTATGCAGCCAACTCCGCCACCTTGACATCCGAGATAAGTCCTTTCTATACCGTCCCCCTTACAAAGATTATTCCGACGCCACTCTCTCACCTCTCGAGGCGGGCCCTTCGAAGGCTGGAAATCCCTCCTGCGTTTTCACTTTCCTCAATCAGCAAACGGTGCCGACTCCCCCCCTCTACAATCCCCACTCCTTCGCATCCACACCCCTCCCCACCCTCCCCGACCACCTCCAAAACACACACATCCCGCCTCCCTCCACTGCACTCAGTCACCCACGACCCCGATCCCCGAAACCCTTCCCGATAGGAAATGCCGTTCCCTAGCTGTCTCCGGCAAGGCCATCGATCTCATCTTGATACCTTATCGTGGGTCTTCCACCCACAACCCGGCCCCTCCCTCAAACCGGTCCCTTTTGGTCCTCACCCCACCATCCCCTATTTCAAACCTCCTTCCTCCCTCCCATTACCTCTCAGGGGTTGGGTTGCCAAGGGGAGTTAAAGGTTAGAGAATGCGAACCAAGAAGTTTCCATGGTTAGGCTGCAAACGTATCGAATCACTTACAACAATTCGATTCGATCAATCTTCAGTTTTCGATGATAAATACGATATCTTGTTTCTATTTTCTCCTTCAATTATTGAAAGTTAATAATGGAACTCCTTTGATTTTCTGAAATTCTAACGCCTAAGAAAATATATTCCCGCATGATAAAGCGAAACTATTTGATATTTGACACCTACTGCCTTTCTTCGCTAGGTATTTCAATTCACTTCCTCCATTTTCACCGCTAACATGACAATTTTCCTTCAAAATTTCTCTTTACCGTAGTAATTAGTCTCTTCACAAAAACTTTCATTAGAAAAAAAACTTCTTCACCTTGATGAAAAAAATACAAATATCAATTCATTAAATGAAGAACACAATGTATGTATCCACTGTTCTTTATATTCGTACAGCTAGTGTCAACGCTTAAGCGTCATCATCAGGTACCTCGATCGTACCAGATGCTGACGCCTAAGCGTTGAAACTAGTTCTACGATAATAAAGAACAGTGGATAAATGCATTGTGTTCTTTTTTTAAAATTTGTTGTCTCAGGCGTAATTTTATGGAATTTGCATAGCATGTTGAAATGAAATAATTTACTTTGTAATTCCACACACTTTATTTAAAAAAACACGACCCAGGTTTCGACGTTGAACGCCATCATGTCGAAACCTGGGTGGTTTTTTTTTAAATACAGTGTGTGGAATTACAAAGTAAATTATTTCATTTCAATATTGTGTTCTTCATTTAATGAACATGAACTTTCACAAAGTTGAGCCTGAAACAACTGAATACAAATATTGATATTGGGTGGACTGATTACAAGTATATCGGGGCATAGCCGGCTACATTCGTATTTATTTATTATGCATCAATGTTTCAGTAATTAAAAAATAAAGGATATTGATGACATACCTCTCGGTCAATAATAACTAAAACAATTAAGATGTTTGTTTCTGGCGGTATTAAAGAAAAAAGATATCCATATATAAGAAAAATGAAAGATACTCCCAAAGAATAGAGAGGCAGGGAGTGGGAGGGAGCGTGAAAAAAAAACGAAGAGCGCGGATGGAAGGGATCCTAATCCGGAGGTCACATTCTAAAAAAATAGAAAATAAAAGAAGAATACCCAAACCCGTCCTTCTTTATCCCTCCGCCCCTCTGCCTCCTGCCTTTATCCGTCACTCAACATGGGGCGAGGGATACGGGGGCAAAGGCAATCTCGGATCTATCCGAGGAAAGGAAAAAGGGTATACCTTTAAAACAAAGCCCAAGTTATCTAAAAAAAAATCTCACCCCTCCCTTCCCCACAGCCTTAAGGTCTCCTGGAAAAGTTTGCTCGGTATGAAGATTTTTTTTTTGTCAAAGGCGGACGCCAACTTTCTCTTCCCTAAAGGTTTACCGTCGGAAAACTTTGAAAAGAATGGCAACAGCTTCCTCCTTCTAGCATTATGACTACACGATATGAAATATCAAAATATCAAAACGAAAAAGATTTGAATTCGATTGTTTTAAGTTCGGAGCTACAACTGCCACTAATGTCCTGCGATTCATCCATTGCATTTGAAAAATGGCAAAACATGCTCGCATTTTTCGCTATTTGAGTCATGTCTACAACACGGCAGGCAATGATATTTGCACCCAAAGCTACATTTTAAAATTTTTTCGACTTTTATGGGCAAAGTTCCTCAGCCACCTCCGATAAACATTCCTTCACTACTTTACCATCTGTAAACGGTTATTCACTTTTAGCCAGGACTTAAGCAACTTTATAGCTGGCTTTAGTCAAGGATTCATTTCCATTTTAGGATTTACATAAAAAATTTCCTCCGAGATGTGAGTTGAGTTCGTAATTTGGAAAAATATTTGGCACGGTCTTTAACGTCCAATTATGCATATTTCTCCTGCTATTTGCTTCAATTATGACGGCGCAGGTTGTATTCTTTCATGCAGGTTTCATTGCAAATCACACAATGCTTTCCCACCGGATTTGATGAAGAAATATTCCAAACTCCATTCTTCTTTGCCTGCAGTCATCGACTATATTTCTTTTCCCCTTCCCGGTCATCGTTAAACACTAAAATAAATTGACTTCAACATGAATACGTAAATAGTGAAACTTCAAGTATCTTGCACAAAATATCACTCAAAAAACCTAATTATGCGAACTAATTTCGTCACAGCTATAGCTGTTAGTGACCCGAAACAATTAATTTTTTAAAATTCTTATAATTTCTTAAGTTAAACATACCTGAATATAGTAAGCTAAATATATCCTCTTATGGGAGGGATTGTTGCTTTTAATCATTGTTAAACTAACGACATTCCCAAAACTTTATACACAGTGGTAAGCAATTACGAAGAGGAATGTATCCCAAAATAAAATAGAGTGCAACATGTTTCGCAATTAGACTCTTAACTGGCACCAACACCTCCTCATCGCAGCATTCAACCATAACTGGACAACTGATCAAAATAATTAAGTCTTGAACAAGCAGCAAACCATTTAAAATACTGCCACTAGATGGCGTTATCTCATCTCATTTACTGTGAACAAAAGTAGAAAAAGTATGCAGCGCATAAGGTTTTGCAAAAATCGGTTGGAAAACAACGCACTACCGAGTGCCTCTATTAAAATTCGGTAAAAACGTAACCACCATGTAAGCGGCTGCTGATCTCGGCAGGATACACGCAAATCTTCGTCATTTCTTTCGTAGATAAAAAGGTCTCCACGGGCCATATTATGAGACCCCTACACTTGTGCAATATAACACTTGGACGGCACAATAAAGCACAAAAAGACGAGTATATCGAGTAAAAATCGTAGAAGTAAAAGGACAATCACATATAAGAAAGCTTAAGCTTTCGGCCTTCTCTTAAGCCTTATTCAAGTCATACTCTGAGTCTGACGTGAAGAAGGCCTTACACATTCATTTATTCATAATATTTTTCATTTGCGGCTTTCGAAATCCCTGTTTTGATAGGTCCCTATAGTAAAAAGCTCCCTTTCCTCAATCATGATTTTCTCTAAACCTTGCTGATACGAGTACATGTCAACCTTCCTTGCGCGCAGGTTAATGATTCTACGTTTCCTAAACCGCCTTTTCTGTTTTATCTTTTGAAAATGTCGCTACGCTTTATTATTACTTAATGGTACTCAGAATCCGCATTCGTTCCCGAGAAATTATACAAAGTATACACATTTTTCCTACATCTGGGCCTCACAAAAATATAGCGTAACTGATATCTTTTCTGAATCACCCGACATTTCTCGTGCATGCCTACGCCTGTTGTGTTGTCTGAACCAAGTTTTTCTTATGTTTAATCCCTATCTCTTTTCCCCGCAGTCATTTCATCATTCCCGGTCAATATGTAGTTTCCTACCTCAATATCATATCTTCGTTTGTTTAGCGTCACATTCCAGTTCCCCATAGCTGTCAAATGTTTCCCTGCCAGGAATACCCAAATGATGTCCCCTAACTGATCGTACACCCTATCGACTTCTTCTTCTCTATGATTTCTTAGTAGCATACATACCTAAAGACTGATCAAGTTTGTTGCTTCAGCTTCTACTTATTCTAATAATATTCTATCAGTCGCTTCATCTATGTTCACTGCGCTTCTTCTTACGTTTTTGCTCAACACGACTGCCACTTCTCGTTGGCTCTCCTCCCTCCGCTGTACATTACTCTATAACTTAACGCTCCAGTGATCCCCGCTATCCCTTCATCTTACCTCTCACAGCCCTACAATATCAGTATTTTCCTTCCACTACGTCAAGGTTAGAGTCCATGGGGAGGAAGTCTGAGCATACAAAGAAGAGTTTCATAAAGCAAATAAACTTTCACAAGAAGGGATTTGATGACGATCGTTGCGTAAGGGAGTTATCTACTTCCTCCGGAAATGAAAGTTTTTGGCGATGATCGTGGAGAGGTGAGGGTCGACAGGAAAGTGAATGTTGCACCCCCTAGGGTGCAAGGTTCAGACCCTGTCCGAGCAAGCTCCCAGGGGTCAAATGTACGTCACCTCATGGGCTTTCGGCTTTAATGGTGTGTCTGTGGAGGAAGGGGGGCGATAATTGATTCGTAAAAACAGTCACTGAAGAAACCAATGTGGATTGAGGCATGTATGGTGACAAGGAGATAGTCTGATGTGGAAGTAGGCATGCAGTAAGCGCTGTGATTTTTTTATTCGGAAGTTGAGGGTTGAGGTGCATTGCCAACCGTAGGAGTGGTAGATCTCACAATTCAATTGGTAAATTACACGTATCTTTCGGGATATGCATGTGAGAGTAGATCGAGATGTGACGAATGGTTCAGTTTTCAAAGAAGATAAGGATTTGTCAAGTTGGTATGCTTTACATTTGGATCGATTACAAAGTGTCGCTGTGTATTCATGGGTAGCGGAAGATTCAGAAAATGGTTTAAGGGTTTTAGTGCGCCGAAATAATTGGCAGGTTTAAAAGTGACGAAGTAACACTTCAGTAGTATGCAGTATGTTTACCTTTTTGCTGTTGATCAGAATGGGGTATTTAAAGATATGCTCGAGGGACTGTATTCCTTGGAAGTGAGTTGTACTGGTGGAGAGGATGTGTGGGCTAATATCTTGGGAAGATTTCGACCCGTGAGTGTTTCGGAGGATTTTTTAATAGTATAAAAGGGACTCAGGGTACCCGAGGTAAAGGAGAGCGAGGTGTAAATTGGTGAGGAATTTATCAAGATAGTTTGGATGATTAGAGAATCACTTGCCGGGGATCGGGAGGGGGTATGGAAGAGAGCTTTTTGCGTAGGATCGTTGGAAGCTGGTAAAGTGGAGGTACTGTTTAGTAGGGGTTTTTTGTGGACAGAATTGTGGCATTTTTTGTGAAGGATATATTGACATCGAGGAAAGTAATTCCTGAGGAAGAGTTAATGGAAGTGGAGAGAAGAGAAAGCATCTGGGGAGGAAACACATGTTTTAAGGGAGTTAAAACTCTGAGACAAGGGAGATATTATCTATGGATCTAGCCGAGAAGAGAGGTACCAGATGGTAAAAGGAAAAGAAAATTTTCTCAAAGAGACCAAGGTGGAGACTTGCTTAGGAAGTGCTGAATCTACTTCACAATACACATTCTTTGATCTGGAGGTAACGTTAATTAAGGAAGAAGAAATTGTCAGTTAGGTGGGAGTGGAGAAGATTCAGAAGAAATATAGCTGCAGAAAAAATAATAAAATATCTTCATTGGGGCAATATTGAGACTAAATAGTTCCTTCTTCCGCCTAACCTAGTCATTAACATTGATAAATACGTGGAACTTTTAACTGTGAGTATAGGTAAATACGAAATAAAAAAGTATGAGGCTGCATTGAGAAAAAAAATTAGGTAGTGTGTGAAAAGGTAGGTACATTTGTGGGAAAAGCGTAAGGATTATGAACTTTAAGAAAATGAGGATTGGAGTAAGACTGAGTATAGCCTTATGTTTGGAGCTAAGCTCTAACCTACCCGGCTAACCGGGCTGTTCAACCGGAAGATTTCCATTTTTCGTCTAGTGAGAATTCATATTCAGTTGCAAGTCGTTTTAAAAATCATCCACACAAAAATTATTTCTCCTTCAGAAAACGTCTTTGGTCCTAATCACTCCTTGAGGTCCTCTAACATCGAGTATCACCAATCACTCGTTACATAAAAATATATTTCAATGTAGCCCAAATGATTACTGTGTATTTAAAGGTTTTCTGGTCAAAATTCTCGCAGAAAAAGTCTTTGTAGGATGACGACGTTCCTTAATCTGATGATCTGCTTAGCAAAATAAAACAATTTACAAATATGGAAATGTGAAATTAAGCTCCGCTGCTCCCTGGAATCAACCAAGAAATATTTTGCACGGTAGAACAAGCAGATATTTAAAATAATATCGAAAGAGTAAACACAAAATCAAGGATTCCAAAGAAGCTGCGAACCAGTACTCGTTTTTATTTAACCACCTGAGACGCACGTCATCTTCTTGTATCGCAGCTTCCTCGGCAGACGTAAAGGGACGAGGAAAACGCGTGAAAAATGAATTCCGACTTAGTATGGCCATCTCGAAGTGGTGGTGACTTTATCTTCTCTCCTAAAGTTGACCGCTTTGGCCAACCGGACCCGCCGTTACATCTGTCTTAGATGGGCACATTCGGTCAAAGAAAAAGAGATTCCTCAAGCATGGTAAACTTGAACTCTTGGTAAACAGCGATTTCGGCGTGTCTTCTTTTCATACTTGATGTTCATTACTATTATCAGTAGTCTGCTAAATTAGGTTAGATATTTTATGTACTCCTGCAGTAACCAGTACTTTAGGAGTAAGCCGTTTGTCAGATGGGCCGTTAAATTGAGGACCCTTTTGGGTCTTTCTGTAGGAGTAGGTTAATGGATTCGCCGGGTTTCTCTCCACTCTTCCGCCATTCCCTATAAACTCTACCTGTAACAAATTACCTTCCTATACTCTAATGGCGCATATGACGTTAGAAGTCGGTCTCCTCCCCCAATTACCATTAAAGGGAATCTTAAGGAGGAATTTCAGCAGGTCTTTGTGTCAGTTGCGGATTCAAGGAGGTGAGTAGTGGCCATGTCCGCCCCTTTGTGCAATATTTTTTATGTTAATAAACTTTAAATGAATATTAAATATATGCCTGCCACTACTATTGAATGCCTTTTGTTTCCAGAGCATAACCTTATCGTACCTACTTCAGAGCTCATTGCGGTCTCTAAATTAGTGTTATTAGTTTCAAACGAATAAGTTTCAGCTTTCTAAAAGGTAAAAAATAGGTTAAAATTTAGTTTTGTTCATTTATGAAAAATTTCACACTGTTAAGAGTTTTTTTTAGATTTGCTAAGCTTCAGGTTGCTCCGTCAACACGTCCAGGTAAGAGATTCTTACTACATATTCTGAAACTTTACTAAAGAAATTGAGTGGCAAAGCAACATAATTCCATAAATTTCTCCATGTGAAGATATTGTGAACTTAGGTCTTCTGGCAACGGACGCTCGCTCCATTTTCATTTCTTTGGCAAGAATTTTTATCCCTTTTGAAGAGCCTGTTTATTCCCGCATTTTGCCTTCAACTTCCACTTTTCTCCGCATTTACTCTTCAGCCCTCTTCCCTGAGCCCTTCTGCCGAGTTCACTTTCAAGCCAGTTGAGAATAAATAAATTCCGAAATATCTTCACAAACAAGATTTTGCAGAACTTTGTTCCGAAGAACTTTTTCATGAAATTAACTCGCTAAATACAAAATATGAATTTTGCGGTGACTTTCCCGAGGATCCGGCAAATTACCTTTAAATCATGTTTTGGCATTGGTCCAATATTTTATATTTTAAACTTAAACGCACACCAATCAATATTATTATACATTGGTATTTATAGTCTGAGAAAATAGCCAAAAGGCAACGTTCCTCAATTCACTGAAATCCAGATACAGTATTTAAAAATCAGTGAGATGGTTAATGAGGTGACGAAAGAAAAAACCGGTCAAAATGCGCCTTTACAACGTCAAACAGTAGACGGAGAATACCAAATTGATATCAAATAAGTAAATCCAATATCTGCATTTTCTACCATTTTAATGAGTAACTGCTGATCTCTGATCAGAAATAAATATTAATAATACTCTACTAACTGACTATTCAATTGACAACACCTAGCTAAACCTTAGATAACTCAAGAATTTTATGGATGCACTCTGCCAATAGTATTTTTTTAACTACTTTGTAAAAGGTAATTCTTGTATTTGGCCAGTATTTTAGAGAAATAGGAGCATTGTAATTGCGACATGGGAAGAATAATTGCATTATAAAAAGAGATAGAAGAAAAAGAGAATTGATGAGGGGCGCATTGATTTAACATGCGAAGAACTATTGGTAAAACTTCAATATTCAGCGTAATACTTAAAAAATGTGAGACTAATTCTTAGGGGTTAGAGGATGAGCGTAGATTGGAGGCTTTTGGGATGTGGGTGTGTCAATAAATGGAGAAAATAAGTTGAACAAAGAAGAATACAAACAATGAAGTTATAAACATGGTGAACAAAGCGACGAAGTTTCTGGGTGTGAAATGCGAAAAATGCAGATAAAGGAGACGGAGAAAATGTTGAAGGCCGTAATAGGAGGAAAACTAAGGAAAAGCGGGGTAGAAGACGGTCGCGAAGGGGCTTCTTCAGGTAGCATTAAATCAGGCAGAAATGACGAAGAAATTAAGGTAAAAATCGGGATATCCCACAATACCTGGAAGTAAATACTCCTTCGGCACCGTCCGAAGTGCACTTCAATACCTTGATTGAACAAATGAGTGGAAGGCATAAATAGACGCCTTTATTCAGCGATTAGCGTTCCTCTTTACTATTACCTTGTATAAATATGTCTCTATGGTATTTTTGCTCGTAATTCATGGATTTTTTGACCAAATATATTGTCTAGCGAAAGATTAATAATTATTTATTGATACATATCGACAAAATTTAATAAATTCACAGAAAATTTGGGAAATTTCGTCATAATATGAAATTCTCCTATTGGATGCAGTCTTCAAATGGCTTTAAATGCCAATGGCATCGGGCTTAAACCTTGTAAAAATGCTTCTTGAGGAATAAGACAAACTTTGAAAATTCACAAAAATTTATTAATACGATGCTGCCGGTTTCATCACATAAGTGACATCTTCAGGTCCTGAAGTTATACGGTAAAATCTTCAGTACCAAATCGTCAAACTTCAGTCAAATAAGATACATCTTCAGTACATAAAGATGCAACCTATATGATGGAACCGATACTACCGTCTTAAGAAAATTTTGTGAATTTACAAAGTCTGCCATATTCCACAAGCTTTAAATGTGATGATAATGGATTTAATGTATTCTTCATCTTCCTCTTTCCTGGTAAGTAATATTTCGTTTTTTTTTAATATCTATTACATTTAGTCGAATATATTTGAATTGCTATTGGAGGGAAAAATATCCTCCTCTTAGATTTACTCATTCTTCCGCAAACGATTTGAATTTATGTTCCACTTTCTACTGAACATTTAATAATTTGTAAAATCATTTTTTTCATTCTAACTGGAGAATGCCTATGTAAATCCAGTACTGTAAAACACTCTCAGAATACTATTCAAGCATTAAATTATTTTTAAATTATTGCGAAATAAAGTTCTTTCTTAAATAAATCCGATCGTATTTGTTGTTCACCTTCCTCTGTAATTCCTGCTACCATTCCCTTCAGGCTCTATGATCAAGCCGCACCGCGAAAATGCCCAATCTCTCTCTCTCTGTCCTTCCCCTAAGGACTGTATCTCTTCCCTCTCCGGTGTGATGAAACGAAAATTTAACACCGATGTGCGCAAGGAAAAAATACGCTCACAGAGGGAGGAGGCGAGAAATGGTAAGAATGTGTACGCGTGAGGCATGGGCAATAGAGTGGAGTGAGGCAAGTGGGGAGGGGTTCGGAAATATATCCTGGACATGGAAAGCAATGGAGGAGAGTTGAGGAATCATGGAAACAAAATGTATTCATACATATGCAGACTAACATACATAGTAACGGAAATGCGCATGCGTGCATGCATAAAAGATACCGCAGCGATGTGACACCACCCCTGATGAATGGCACCCTAGTGAAGGCACCTCCAAGAGGGTCGCATTTTTTTTCTCGTGGAAGAACAGTCCTTTTCCCTATCAATTAACTGCATTAGCCCCGAAATAAAATTCTCTCTCAATTTTAACGGGAATATTTCGCCGTACCTGAACTTGTATAATATTTCCACGTTTGTTTAAGGGCTCTAATTAGGAATTACGTGCATTTTCACGAAATCATAGTTTGATGAACATCCAAAAAAAGCTGCGGGTGATGCCGCAACAGTAACTTTTAACGGTGTCATCCACTAATATACATTTCAATGCAATAAATTCAGAGTTTTCAGATTTTTAGAGTTTTACGTTTTTTTACACTCTGAAATTATTGCATCACTGAACATCGGTCGAAGCGTTTAAAATTCAGTGCGCATATTTCTTTGAGCAGAAGTAATGTAAAGATGTAAAACTTGAACACCAATTTAATTTTTATTGAATAAGGAAACAATCGCATTTCATATAAAAATCATTTCTATCCCACTCTGCACATTACGACAAAGAAAACAGGTCCGAGAAATTAAATCTATAAAGGAAATTATAAAATTATTTCCCTTTCATCAAATACAAAAATATTGCATGCCTGCAATTCCAATATAGAATAATTATTTAATTAAATTCATCGCATTTACAAAACAATAGTTATTCATATGTGAGTCCACTCAGAATAGTAAATGGCCATGTATGTAAAACTTAACTAGTTTTAACAGAAGTTAAAAAACATCTCAGCACACATACGAGTGTAGACGTAATGTATAACATATGTATGTCGTATATGTATATCGTATGTGTAACATATGCACAAGCACATATAGACTCAATTAAATACCTAGGCGTTATCCTTACTCATGATATATTTTGGGTGAAACCCAGGGAAATGTTTAAGGACAGGGACGTTCTGAGGAATATGTCGACAAGCTAACAGAAAATTGGAATTAATTAGAAGAATACTAAGTAAATGTGATAAAAAGATCAAAGAGAAATGCTATTTGTCGCTGTTTAGGCCTCATTTAGAATATGCTCCAAGTATATGGGATCCTCACGAAGTGGGATTAATTGCCGAATTGGATCGCGTGCAGCGTAGAGGAACTAGATTTGTAAGACGTTGTAATGATAAACTTAGTAGCGTCTCCAAAATATTATAGCAGCTAGGCTGGAAATCACTAACGGAGTGAAGGTTAAATTACAGACTGAAGCTCTTGCATAAATTGAAAGAACATCTCTTTAGCAGTGATGTGGAAAATTTATCATTATACCCATCATACTACGGTAGAAGAGATCATGTCAATAAAATTAGAGAGATCAAGTGTAGAACAGATAGATTTAAGATGCCATTTTTTCCACGAACGACAGGGGATCATAATAACATTGTTCGACCGCGGTAGGTTCGCGTTCGGGCAAAAATTAGTCTGGTGTGTATGCACCCCCTGCCACGCACCCTAGCGGTGACTTGCAGGGGACATAAATAAATAAATAATATTGAATCCGAAAAAACAAACTGGTTCTCGATAAAAGTTAAGTGTAAAGTAGTGAAGCTATTAAAGAATTAATTCTAGGCCATCACATTTTGCAGGAACTGTGTACAATGTGCGTCTGCTCAGCTGTCGGCTTAAATTATGTATAGTTTCGTAACTTAACCAATGGCCAGAAAAAAAATGCTTTTCGTGAAGACAGTTTAATTGCCACTCCTCATTGAAGTGAACGATTTGAATCAAATATTAATTCTGAGCCAAAGATATACTGCCATCCGTTTGTGAAAAATAACTTATGCAAAAACCAATTTATTTCCATCTCCAAAATATATAGAAAAGTGCATACGAATCGGACATAGCCTGTGTTACTTTGTGGACTTTTATCCTATTCATACAAATTTTTAGAATTTTTTTACTCCGTGCCATCTTGGCGTAATGTGTGGCGAAAAAACTAATTAGTAATACATATAGGCATACATACATATAGATATATATGTATATATATATATATATATACACATATATATCTGTGTGTGTGTGTGTTTATACACACAACCTTTGGTTCAGACCATAGATACCAGTACAACATCACTGACATTATTGCATGTCTTTATTATTACCTAGCATTGCTTTAATCTTGAAGGTTTACGTTCCATTTCTGTGTCATGTGGGCACTGATCGCCCGCAAAGGGCTAAATTTTAGGTAATCCCTTTCCGGAAAGACAAAAAGGACGAGAATGTTTTTTTTAGCTGCTCCATATTTCCTGCTAAATCAAACAAGATTTAAACCACCTAAATACCAGGGAAGTATATTCTGCCTCTCCTGATGCCTTCCCTCTTGAAAAAGAAAGGAACTTGGGGTTTTTGACCGTCCTCGGTACCTGCATCTGCGGCTTGTGCGGAGAATTAAAACACCGTCGCAGACCCAAGTTTCTAAACGCGAGTTTTCTTCGGCGTGCCCTGCGGTCGAGCGCAAAAAGGGACACATCCTTCGCTGCGGCAGTGACTAACACCTCTTCTCCCCTCTCCTCCCCGGCCGCAAATTCTCCGCATGGAAGGGGCAGAGGGCTGAGAGGGAGGCGGAAGACAAAAAGGATGAATGGTTGGACCGAAAACTTGCAATTTACGCGACGTGCGCTGAAACTCAAAAGCGTAAGGATACGAGGCGAAAGGCTAATCTGCAATAATTCCAGCGGCTTCCCACCACCAGATGGTTGCACTGCGTCCCTTAATTTTTAGAAGTCCTAGATATTACATGGGGATAGGGGTATACGGCTCGGGACAAAAAATAAATAAAGTAAGGCTACGTGTTCACTCTTTTTCACCATTGTGTGCGCTGCGTTATTTATTTGGTAATCCCGAAGGACGAGTTGATTCATACCGAAGATACAGTGGAGTATTAATTCGTTTTTTTTTCATCGCCCCTTTCAAGCGGCCTTATAGAGATTATCCGAACGGAGATGAACGTGCTTTGTTTATCCTAAAAGATTCTTTTGGCCGTTCTGGAGGTAAATTCAACCACTATTTTCTCCCGCGCAACTCACACGAAAGTGGTGCAGAAATGTCGGTAAATAAATCGAAGCATTATTCTGGGGAAATAATTAATCAATGCGAATTCCAAAATGCATTTAACCCTAATACGTGCCAATGGGATGAATTTTAGTGTTTATGCTTGAATTATAAATTATCAAATTCCTGTCCCCGGTCGATTATTTCTCATCTCCCGGCTAATTTAACTAAATTTTTGTAAGAATTTTCCAACAAGGTTGATATGAACGATTTTACATATATTTAAACCATTATAATCCGCCAAGGGGGCACATCCATTAGTCTTGCAATTCTATATTCGATGAAGTGCGTATTCTGCGATGGATCGTAGAGAGGGTCTCCTACAACGTTAAGCGATATTTCTCCACTTTCATGGATCAATAAAATCGGAACAAATATGCTTCATTATTTCACAGAGATTTATATACTCACAGGAAATGATTCTCATCCAAAACGTCACAATGGGGTGATTTTGACGTCTGATCAGACTCGTCAAAAATAATAATCGTGAAGAATGGTGTAATGTTAATGTTTCGAGATATTTTGAATCTCACTAAGTCATACCTGAGACAACAAAGTCTACAAAATAACATCTTCCCTCCCGATTAGTGCAACAATTTGTCATGCTTCCCTGCAACTATCCGCAACACCCATAAAAAAACTTAAATACCGGCACTCACTGCCCGAGCGCACATTTTACTGAGAAAATACAGGAATAGTAAAAGCCTTGTGATGGATGGCAGTAGGCAGAAGAAGGTGGAAGAAAAGTAGTGTTGCATTACATGAGAGGAAATATACATGTATGTGTGTATATACATATATATATATACTATATATATACGGGTCGCGGTGGTCTTGTGGGTAGAGCTAGAGCGTTGGACTACTGACCGGAGGGTCCCGAATTCGATTCCCGGGCAAGGAACTCTGGGCATCTGCAGCTCCACCCAAGCTAGTTGATTTTTCGGGTACCAGATCTTCCTGAGAAACCATAACCGGCACAGGGAAAGGAACTAGCCCCCTACTCTGATGTGTGAATATTCACACGCCGTATAGGGCTTGGTACATGGGTGAGCTCTACCATCACCTACTAAAGAGACCTTCGGGTTGATTACTGTGTTTATATATATATATATATGTTTCCTCCACTCTATGAAACCCCTCTGCATTATCCCCTTGTGCCAACTTGGCTTACTTATTCTAGCCACCGTGAGAGAGAGAGAGAGTTTTTCGTTTGAATTAATTGTAAGTATTCAATAACTATTTAATTTTTATTAATAAAATCTATAATAGTAATCCACCACTAATTATTAAATTAATTCGATTACTATGAGTAGTGTTAGTCACTGAATCAGTCATCAATTTAATTATTCGTTCTATTAATTACTGAAAACGACGACTAGACGAAATGAGATCATGGTAGTTAAGTAGAAACAGCGTTTTTGAATATTGAACAGATTCCATTAAAACACTTCTGAGATACAAATTATTTCAGAGGAAATCATCGCCACAGAGTCGGTGTATTCATCGTCTTTATTAATCAATTGACACTTCATAATACACTTGACAAAAAGTCCGATAAAACGAACTAAGCAATTTAATTTCGAGAAAAATGTGTAACATAGAAGTAATAATTAAGCATTTAATCTGCCATCGTCAAACCTACTGATATAATAGATTTACATATATGCTTCGAGAAGATCTAGAAAGCGTAAAAATGGCTGCAAAAAGCGACTACACGCCAGAGTACACACATCCGAATGCAAGGACAACTTTTTCGTGTGCTATACACTCTTCTGCATAAGAGTTTTCTTCCGATCACAGACAGGTTATATAGTTGGGTGGAGTAACCACCGCCTTAGTTTCCAGGACCTTATCGGAGTGAATCCAATTATTTCGATCAAATCGTTGTTAAAAATCGTTGATCAAAAGTTAACCGTAGTAATAAACAGCACAATGTTTTAGTTGTTTTACTATTTACAACAACATTTTAGTTGTTTGTTTCCTATTTAAGTAAGTTTATTAGTTTATTTACTTATTTATATGGTACGCTCGAATATTGTTTCTTTTTATGTATTTATATACCGTGCAAGCTACCGCTTGGGTGTGTGGCAGGAGTTGAATACAAACCAGAATAAGTTTACCTGAACATTAATAATTTTAATTAATTAATAATTTTTTGACTGTTTAATTGCCTTTTTATTATGGCCCATTTGAGGCTGAAATAAAACTACCCTCATATAAACCATAAACAAAGTAATCAACCCGAAGGTCAGTTTAGTAGGTGATGGTAGAGCTCACCCGTGTACCAAGCCCGACGGCGTGTGAATATTCACACATCAGGGTAGGGGGGCCAGTTCCTTTCCCTGTGCCGGTTATGGTTTCCCAGGAAGACCTGGTACCCGAAAAATCAACTAGCTTGGGTGGAGTTGCAGGTGCCCAAACTGCCTTGCCCGGGAATCGAACCCGGGACCCTCCGGTCAGTAATCCAACGCTCTACCCACTAGACGACCGCGCACCGATCTCCTATCATTCATGGGAAAAATGACATCTTAAATTTATCTATTGTTTGTGCTGCTTCAGCTTTACTTGCTACTGCAACAATGTTGATGAGAGGTGAAGTACGTAGACACGACTCTCCACGATGAATCGATATAAGGTATTTAAATCGATAAGTTCAAACAGCGCTTTTGCCCTTTAGCATCCTTCCTTCGTACCTCCTTCGTGCTTGTGCAATTTCAGGGAAATATCACTTTCGAGGAGTTAATATCGGTCAACACTTATTCAAGACTTTCACTCTTCTTAAAAAAGCTAAACGCTTTTTGCGTTTACAATTTTGAGATATCATTCTCAGCGATGCTCGTACGCTCAGGAAGCGTACGTGTTCAGAATATTCTTAATACGAGTTTATCCTATTGAAACTCTTAAGTTGATTTTTTTGTCAATAGGTTATACCACAAGTATATGTATACACAGGTACAGTATAAATACAAGGCATAGACATAGAAATGCAATGCATAGACAGCCTACGTTCTGGGAAGTATGTTACGCTCTCCAAGACTACAACTTAGGAAAACTATCTCAAATTTAAAAGTGGTAAAAAAAAACTTTTTGGTATTATAACATTTAATGCAGTATCTGTTTTTTTCTTCCCTAGTCTCTCTTAGCTAATATCGCCCAGTCAGATTAAATATACGGGGCAAAACAAATGGATCTTTAAGATAATGTTCTAAAAACATTGATTATGGGGTGACTTGATTTAATATTATTTCCAGGTGAATTGCAATCTTTTCAAATCTTTTACAACTTATAGAGAAGGCAAAAAAGTCTTAATTACGATTGTTTTATTGTTACTTTCTCTATCTCTATTTTTCTGGACACCCATTTTGACAATTTACTCTAAGAACAAATTTTATATTACTATTATATGATCTTCACTACATTGACCTCCGTTCTTGCGGATCCCCGCGCACCGAAATTCATCTCCATATATCACTAAGTTTTTTATATCCACGTATTTCAAAACAATAACGCAAATATGTGATGCATGTTTATGTACATATTGTATGCATGCATTTTTCTTGTATTGTGTTACACGTAGTAATTGAATTAGGCTACTAAACTAATTTGTTGCTGTATGTTAGTCCTAATATATTGCATGCATTAATTTTATTACTATATATGTATACTATGTAAAATTTATCAATAACTTTATTCTCGTAAATGTGTGACGAGGGGTTAGGTGGTAGAATTAGAGTCCATAGTCACAATTTTGTCCCAAAATAAAAATGACTATCTATCTATGATGACTGTCCGGAAACTATTTAGCCATGCAATATTTTAAGAAAAATAGCCTAACTAGAACGATGAACCTACAACGAACTCCTTAGCCTCCTTCGGAATACTCCCCTTGAGGCCTCGCACAATTAGATACGTATATAGGCAAGATTACTTTTTTATTTCTACTAAAATAATTCAGGCTACGGATAAGCTATCATTAAGCACTACTCAGCCAAGTAACTAATGATTCTTCATTAGTCGACGTGCTCGCATACAAATAATTCTGCCAGGAAAGACTTTAATGAAGGACGCACTTGCTTTAAATTAGACAAGTTACTACCTCCCAAACCTCTCCTTAATCACACACCGATGAAATTTCCTTGGCCTACCCCTTTGTCTCCTATTATCCATCCAAATCCCAAGGCCTCGTTGAATAAAACAGCCACGCTTTCAACGCTGCGATGTTAGCAGAACTCGTCCGAAATTCAACATACCACCTCGAGACCGATGAAACGGCTTCGTTACCGCATCAAACTATGATCCTCTTCTGCCTTAAGCCAGCCATCCGAACGACTTTCGTCGATTTAACATTACTCTAGGTCGATCAATAGATCCAAGTTTTGAATCGAAACCGAAGCGGAAACGACTCATTTGGGAGTCACGGAGACTGAACCTGAATTTCACGAAATCGTCTTGGAACCGTAAAGATATAGTCTATTTGCCTCTTTTAAACGTGCACATGTACGTTTCACATACGTACTCGTACACCTAAGTGTATAATTACAGTAATTTACAAGAGAGTGGCGTATCCCGCTTCCTGTTTGAGAAGGAAATCCGAAAGTTATGCGTTTAGTCGATATTAACTGGCACGGAGAACGAAGGGGAAGGGAAAATCAGGACGAAAAGGTCAGGGAACTATGCTCAGACACATTAGGATTAATGACGCTAGTTACTAATGAAAAAATAGTCATTCTTCTTTATAAATAGTCCATTATTTTAGGAAATTTCCATTATACTTTTTTTTTGCTTTGCATTAACGATGGTCATTAGTACTCCATAAATTCTTTTACCTTTAATACTAATCTCCAAATATTGCTTCAACTTTTCCTGGGAAAAGAATAAACGAAAGTATAATTTCATTAACAAGATATCGGATAGTAAATTCGGAATACTATGCTGAAAGTTACGCACTCTACTGTTGATTGTCTGCATAAATATTAAAAATCCATGTGGCATGTGGTTCACGTTCTCTGGAAGACAATTCACGCATCTTGACCACACAAGTACTATAATGGCATGGAGGATAAAATACTCGTTTCAGGTGTGGTCCGACAGCAACCTACCGTTAATTCTCTTTTAAGTTGGACAATAAAATCCAAAACCAGTGTGTGAAGTTTTCTTACGAATTAAGAGTCGTAATTAATTGTAAATGGTAATTGGCTTCTTAAACATCCCTCGACATTAATCATTTGCCATAAAAACCTTTATAAATTCGAGTATCCTCCCCAAAAATGGTGATTCTGAGAAACTTCAGCCGTCTTCTAAAATCCCAACATGGATAGTAATTTTTAAAAGTCAGATGATTACATTGTTTACGCTAGTGAAGACTTGTAACACCCAGAATACCCCTTATTCAATTCATCGGTGCAGGACTTCAAGTAATGAGCCTTCAAAACAATATAATGGAAACGACAATAACCACTCTGGCCTCTCAGATGAAGTCACCTTCATTCAATTGTCCTTTATTGTCCTCTGATTTGCTGTTTCACTTTATTATTTAATTGCAGCTGCCTATTGACCAAATATACACCGCAATTTCAATGCACAAGTGTTTCAGGGATCCTACATTTATTTGATCTTTGAAGATATAAATTATTCTGACCAAAAATACCGAGTGGAAAACAATATCAGTGCGGGACATGAGTCGTGCAGTGACAAATTTCGCGGGAAATCACGCTGACTTCACTTTACCAGTTTCCCCATTTATTCTGAAGGGAAAACTTCTGCCTCCATGCATGGGTTTGTGTGCCCCGGTAACGTAGGAAGCCATCCCTCCCTTTTCCCGCACTCCTTCTTAGCGTGGTGAATTTATTTTCCAACAGCATAATTTCCCGGGTGTAGCGAGGCGCTGGTTTCGTCACGTGTAAGACGAGGAATTTAGGTGAAGGGGTCTCATGGGAAAAGCGACCCTTAGAATGCATTAAACGGGAAACGGTGGACGTTCTGGCGGTTGGGTTTTACATCACTCTTTAAACGTCTGACGTCGCTTCCCTTTCATGCAAGTGGACGCAAAAATTCCCCTGGACGGCTTGAGTGCTATATAGTTTTTTCTCAGCACGCAATTCACGGAAAGCGATAAAGAGAGAAAGAATTGAATACACTTGCGCAAGGTACAGTATCGTGGATCCCGCACTGCCAACTCGGTGGGTAACAAAAGATGAACAAGCATCGCCCTTGTTTATTCCACTAACCAACTTCGTGCACCGCGGAAAATCCTTTTGCTCCAGTTTCGGGTTTCCAGGAATACTCTAGGACGCCGCGGTTTTCCACGAAAAATAGCGCACACGAAGACGTGTGAAAACCGCGCTAGGTAACATTTTTCCAAAAAATATTCTCATCGCTCGCCAACAAGGTAAATTTGTTACCTTATCCTTCCCAAGGGTATTTTTTTTAAGATCTAGCGTTTCTGACATCACGAACGAGAGTGGAGTGGAATGGATGTAGGAGAGTGGAGTTGGAGTAGGAGAGAGTAGGAGTGGTAGGAGAGGCTGGTACTGCGTGAGCAACGTTCCCACATTCTTCTCATCTCAATACCCCACGAAACCCGATACTCATTACTAAAGCTTGCTTTAGTAAACACACACATCACATACACGGTTTTTGCGTGTTTTAATTATTGAAATATAGTACCCAGCAATTCCTGTCCATAATTCACTAAAAAGCATAGGATACGCAGAGAAATACCGCGATGATTACGTAAAATTAAGCTTTGGTAGCTGGGTCTGGACCTCTCTTTGACTGCGAAAAAATGCTTAGATTAATTTAATATATACTGCATGTTGTTGTTATACTATGTACGAAAAGTATTTTATCAGCCCATTTCAAATAACTAGCGATTTCAACCTTCCAAGTGACGGAGTAAATGCACATTAAATTAATTACTCCCTAGTCGAATGTTCCCATTACCGCTTTAGGCGCATTAATGTAATGTTTGCTACTTCCAATATAGCAGTCAAATAGAAAACATAAAAATCGATTCACACATAACCGCAGCGAGTTTGATTTGGTGTGCATTTTCTATCATAGAACTTACACGTACATCTCCGACTATCATACATGTCGAAGGATTAGCGACAGTAATGTTTACCACCCTAAATTACCCACTCTATTTTTCCTACAATTTCAGGATTAGTCAAAAAGTAAAATAAATCTGAACAAATGCTATTTCCCTCTTTAGGTGTTTCAATTTTGATGAAAATAGATCCTTAATTATATAATTAATTCATGCAAAATAGTAATTGCAAAAAAATTCCCTGAAAAAATAGTTCTTGCTACAAATTGAAATCTTTCAAAAATATACCTGGCAAAAATTTAAGATTGTATCATTTGTCACGCATATTATCTTTATTGTACATACCTATTTCCTGCCGAGAATTATTCTTGAAAAAAAGCTTCGAAAATTATTGTGCAAGCAGACTCTGGTACCAATCCGTTTGGAAAAAATGAAAACCAGGCAAAAGTGTGATACAATCGCAATCTAAATAGTCAACATTTTCGCTGAGCAAAAATCAAGGTAAAAAACAAAACTTTCAAGCTTTCGAAACCTAATCCACGAATCTGCACCAATTTTTTCCTCTAAATACACTCTAATCTTAACAAGTAGCGTCTTAAATGTTTGACTATGCACACACCCTTTAATTTGTTCCATGGAGAGTACCTTACTTGACTCTATCAGATCTAAAAAGAATAAACAGCAAAACCTGAATCTTTAAAAGCAATAATATAAAAAAATTATGTATCAAATAAATAGGATGATATTACTGATTTAAATATTAAAATAATTCTTAAAAGAAGATGAGACAATTATATCGAATTTGAATGGGAATAAATATTTTATGTCATAAAAAGCAACAAATTTTCACCTTAAAATCTCTTTTCACCCCTTAGAGTATTTTCATCACGAGACTTCGTACACCAATTCATTAAAATAGGGAAACGTATGTACGGTTAGGTATATAAAAAGAAATATAACTTTTTAGAGATATTGAATGCCGATCTTGTAAATGAAATTTCCTTTTAGAAACTTCAATATTGAAGCCGAGTAACCAAAAATACAAATAACACTTTCTCGTCGATAAAATTTGATTTCTTAACCGAGCGTATAAACACTCGACATTTTAGAGAGTGTGAGGATAAGTTTAGGACTATTTTATTTAAAACTTTCGCCCGTTAATGTAAATTAGATCCATCTCCAACTTTACCATCCATATCTTTTAGCTGTTTCTATTGGACCTTCTAATTTGCATAATGGATATTATCTCAATTGAAAATAGAATCTCAAATTGTAAATAACCGC
The DNA here is from genome assembly GCA_037158775.1 of Hetaerina titia. Lineage (NCBI taxonomy): Eukaryota > Metazoa > Arthropoda > Insecta > Odonata > Calopterygidae > Hetaerina > Hetaerina titia. The sequence continues at coordinate 63,979,042 of CM073774.1, forward strand.
CAAGATATTTCAACGACATTATTTTGTAATTTTCATTATCATCGTGTCCTGGTTGTTTTGCTGTAATTTTTTCACTAATCCATTCTAAGAAAAAAGGGTACAACGTTCGGCAACTGACCAGAGTATTGATTCAAACCTGGCTAACTCTGGTCACCCTCAGCTTTACCCGAGCCCTGAAATCCGAGTTTTCGGATGTCAGGTCTTTCTAGGAAATCACAAGTGGCTCAGGGAATGGAACTCTCCCCCCCCCCCCTCTCGTCAACCTGATGTGTTGATCTCATACACCGTAATGGGCCTGGTACTAGGTGAGCTCTAACCTTGTTCAGGTTAGAGCTCACCAAGTTAGCTGTAATGCTGATGTTAGTTATTCGTCACTCTTAGTAATTCGGCGAAATTTGAATAACCCGTATATTTTCATATAAAATTATGAATGTAAACATTTGAACGCTTATTCTTATATGCCAATGTAGTAATCAATTTCGTTGTCTCAGCATAAACATTGTGCATCCTAATTTTAATTTTGCTTTCTCAGATTCCATGGTATTCTCGCGTCCTCAACATTCCAAATGGCAGATTTACAAACTTCGAAACATGTCCACCGTTAGTGCCTAATTTTTCATATATCGTAGTCATGCCCATACTGAAAACGCTTTAAAGATATTCGCCTTATCTTTTGGTAAGGAATATTTCCGATAATATTCAGCAAATCCTACAAGTCAGCACTGGCAATGAACCGTTACAAAATCCACTTAATGTCGTCCACTATCAGAAAAATCACAAGGCTAGGGTGAAGCTGGGGATGCCCAAAGGCGTCTCCGGAAATGGAAACCTGGCCCTACGGTCAGTAGCCCAATGCTCTACACACTGGACTACCACGTCCTATTAGATTATCATCAACTATAATTTTCCCGGAAGCTATAGATGACTGCATTGGGCCCCTTTAAAGTTCCCCCGTGGCCCGTTTAAAGTGTCGCGAAGTTTCTCACAAAGAAAACTAGAGTTAAATCCACGCTCTAGACGGCTGAAACTAGACAAATTCGGTCTAAAAGATGAGCGCGTTATCCTGAACCAACCTGGAAGAGTTTTTTTTTTAATTTAATATAAATAAAAAATATAAATACTCATTTTGAAAAAAATAATTACTAAAATACCAATGCCATAAAAAATGTTTGTTGGGGAATCATTTTAACAAAACTTTCTTTAAGATCACTAGAGTGAAAGCTATTTTAAACGAATAATTGACGGTAAAATCTTTAAGGGGACGTTATATAACCGATAATCAGTTCTTGGTGAATATGATTGTAAGATAACATTCACCTATAATGCCTACATCTTATTCCAATGTAAGTCCTCTTTCATCCGTTAAAATATTTGAGAAATGGAGAACAGCCTTCAAACTGAAACACGAACGATTTGAAGAGAAGGTTGCAGCAACCCTTACAACCCACACACATATTTCCGGTTGTACTTGTACTCTGCTCATCCAGGCATCTTGTCAAATCAAATCCCAAAATATTGGGTTACGCTAACCAACAACTTTATCTGTCAACAAGAAGGGATCTGATGTACTGCTTCGCTCACATTTTTCTGCGGGAAGAACACCTCATCGCCCAACCACAACAAATTCCAATAGGTCATCGTATAAAGGCTAATCTGTCTTCATTAATTTAAGCATCATTCCCGAATTTTGAAAATAACCCTCAATCTCTACCATAAAAAAGGTTCTTCCGTACGCATTTTTCATGTCCGCATAGTTATAGTAGCATTAATTTTACACATCTGAAAACTTCAAGTGTCAAAAAAAGTATGCTACGTGAATGTATCAGAGCTTTTGATGATCCTGGAAGCAATGGAAAACAGAATAGGTTTACTCCGTTACCCGAAGAAATAAACCAAATTTCAGTACCCGTCGCACTAAGTGTATTGTATTTTTAAAATGGGGACTGAACTAAGTATCAGTAGATCAAAATTAATCAAACATACGTAACAACGTCATAGACAAACTATTCCAGGCACGGAAGGAAACTAGGTTTTTACAAATGAACCATTTCATTACAGCGTCACCACTCAATAAAATAATCTCTGTAGGTAGGAAAGTAATTCATTGTGCTGTACACATTTAAACGTTTAATTCATCATTTTTAGGAACTGCGAAACTCTTGAGATGATTATAAATCTACGAATCTTTTAGCTTTGCCCTACATCGATTCCTATGCAACCATTTCATCACCTTTCATCACTAAAATACGCAAGAATTTGCAGTTGACAGAGTAGTATTTTTTATTGACGTAGTCTGCCAGCTTAGAATAGCTTTTTGATGGGCCCTGGGGCTACATACTAGAGTACACCGGAGCCCAGACAAACATAACAAAAAATATCCTTAAACCCCATACTGCATATCAAGATAACCACTCTGGATTTTTCCTGCATTCTTAATTTCAACCCTCATGCCAGTTCCTTTTCTCTATATACCTCATCTCCTCAGCTGACGACCGTCTATCACCATCTTCATCATTCCATTCTCTTTCAGTAGCTCCTGTATCCATTACCCACCCTACTTCGAATTTCTATCAATTGCCGTCTCTCTTCACCTACCATTCATACAACTTCATTATTTCTTTTTCTTCCCGTCAATTTTATTTTTTCCATTATGATTTCATCACACACATATCTCAAATTTCTCTCAGCGTCTCAACCGCTTATAAAATGTTAAAGATCATTTTTTATATAACACAGGCCAACAGTGATTTTGGTGCCGGAGCTTTTAATGCTGATTTAAAGAACAATTGGGGTGCTGAATCCAATTATGACACTAGTTTTTTCCTATCAGCTATAGTTTCAAGATATAGATATGTTGTTACTTACGTAAAAAAATCTTCTACATGATGATATGGGAATATTATATTAATAATTTTCTCATTGGCCTACAATATAGAAATATACATAAAACTTATTGACAGTTTATTGAAAATAAAAGGAACACCGCAGAGTGGTTATAAATTAGTATACTTATAGATTTATTTAACTTTGAAAATTATTTTCCGGAATATATCAAATATTAAAACAACTAATCGTAAGATATGCCATATCTAAAAAAGTAGAGCTGCTAAATAAAAAGGGATTTCATATTTGGATTCAGCTCTACAAATATAGTTAAATCATCACAAACGGCACCAAAAAAACCTTTTTTTTGTAGGCCTGTGTAATACTTCTCTATGCAAAACCTGGATGGCTCACTCATCTTTTTTTAAATTCTACCCGTTAAATGATTCAAATTATAGACTTTTCTTAAAAAATGTAGATTTTTCAGAAGTAGACACTTTTCCACCATAAATATCTTTCTTCCTAATAGGTTGTAACGCAGGTACTTAGCATAAGCAATAATGGGTGTTTCAAATTGAATTATTATTAGGTAATCTACCGGTTAATGTAGGTTTTTGGATGGACACAACTATCAAATAAATATTTTGTAACTCCAAACAAAACCCAATCCAGCAACCTAAACTACATCAGGTCCCTCTTCATATCTGTGTACTTCTTTCCTACCTTCATCCCATCCACCATCCCTATCCTGTTCCTACCCTTTCCTCGCTTGCCCAACATTCTCCCCTCTATTACCTTCTTCTCAAATTGAATATCGGGGTTTTAAAAGTTTCTTTTTTGGTGAAGCAACTGACACTGATGTTTCTTATCTTGATGCGCTGGTACTGTGGCTCTTTTCTCAATTGGAAGAAGCTGAACCAGAGAACTTTTTTTGGAAGCAAGATGGTGCGCCGCCTCAATGACATAACTCAGTACGACGTCGTACCCTCCCGATGAATTGGTCACTAGGGGCCGGATTACAGAGCTTGCTTCGCATGGCCTCCACGTTCACACAATCTCACGCCGTGTGATTTTTGCCTTCAGGAGTTCATAAAGGATCATGTGTATGTGCCTCCGTAACCAGCTGACCTACTTGATTTAAGAAACGGGATTGAAGCAGTTGCTGCAACAATGACTCCTGACACACTGATCAAGGTTTGGAACACACTCGTCTATCGACTCAATGTGTGCCGTGTGATAAATAGTTCTCACATTGAACACTTGATGGAAAAACTGTTTGATTTAACCAATAGTTTATAATTTTAAGTTAAATGCAATAAATACTATTAAGTCTTAAAACCCCGATATACATATTTTTGAAACATCCGGTATAACGCACTAAATTTGCTACCTGATAGGTTTCAACTTACATTTAATTTAATATTATTTATCCACACCGCGTTGGTGTAGATAAATTACAATTAAATATAGAGACATAAGAAGGAATATACCATTATTGCATAGCTGCAATAACATTTATTTATCTAAAACTAAAATAAATTGTATTTCTCCTTTTTTTACACTGTTTTCTAATTTCATAGAGAATTTTTCTGAGATTTACTAAATGCAATTGAAATCTTTTATTTCGTCCCGATAAGTGCGTGTATAAAGATGATCATTTACTGTGGGAAATTATGTTTCCTGGTCTTATAAATTCCCCGATGATGTTCCTACGTGCAATTACCTATCTGGCATTGCCCCACGTAAAAGGGGAGGAGATCGCATGGCCGGGATGTTTCAGAGGGAAGAGGTCCAGGCGTATCGGCGTGAAGCAGGGGGTGTGGCCGGGGCCATTACACGGGCGATATCGGGCCGGAAGCCACACCCAGGAGGAAATCACTCCCCAAGGGGAACGAGGAGATCCCGGGGAAACGGGGAGAGAGAGGTGAGAGAGGAGGGAGCTGGGAAATTGAAGGAGGATCAAGGAAGATGAGAGGGAGGGAAAGAAGAGAAATTGGAGGATACTGTGGGAAGGGTAACTTAAGAGGAGGAAGCAGTAAGTGTATGGCAAGTTCGATCAACGTGAAAGGGTGAAATAAAAATATTTTTATACGCACGGAGAGAAAATATTTTACTCGGCTTATAAGACGAAGCGACCCTGAGATGAGTACAGCTAAACACTGGCTAATTAATACAAGTAAAAAATCCAACTATGTGAAAATTGAAATTACAAACCGTCTTATAAAATAATAATATTTGTAGCTGCTGAAATATTTTTCAGATCAGCAATAAGTAAGCAAAGACCGGGTAGGAATAGGACAGACATTTTTTGAAAAAATGAAGGGGGGAAGGAAGTATGTGTAATTAAGGAAGGGTTTAGGATGTCAGGTTGTGTTCTTTAGGGCATACAAATAAAAGCATAATTGTTCAGTCTGTGTCCATCCAAACCCTAATTCAAATGGTAGAATATCAATTAAAATATTTATTTTTTAAATTTATTTTTTTTTTGATGGCCCGAAAATAGCACTTTTGGTCTTCATATCGGACAACAATGACAACACAACATTAACAACGATACAAACACCCAAGCCCTAGGTGGGAAAAATCCCACCCTGGCGGGAATCGAACCCGCGACCCTTGGATTGGCAGGCGAGGGCGTTACCGTAAATCGGACGTACTGTAACGTCCTCGTAAATATGTAATGTAACGTAACGTAAATATGCACGCTCAAATAAAAGCATGAAAGAGATAATAAATTAACCAATATTTTTACCTTACCAAAATGATAACGAGCTAAATGAGAAATGGGTAATTTTTTTAAAACGACTTACAATTCAAATAAAAGTAACAATTCATGGCGAAGAAGAAAATAGAGGTTGCATAGAAATAGATGCCTACACGGTTTTTCCACCATTCCGGGTTTCATTTACACATTGATCTTTAAATAAAATAACATTTTGAAAATATCACCATTGTTCTCGCCCTTTTCTTAGACCATCTGCCTAGATTGGAAAATGTGTATCCGGATTTCTTCACTCACATACTATATGTCACCTGCCTAGAAAATGAGAACTTATGTAACCGAGGTCAAAATTAAACTAAAGGTAGAAACTAAGATGCGTAAAAATAATGGCAAACTCGTATAACAAAACATAAAGACCTATTTTAAAATACGAAACAGTTGAAATGAATTCAGTTCCATTACAAGAGTTATCAAAGAAATTTGAACGGGGAAAGAAATACAATTAATGAAGGCTCTACAATGATGCGGTTCATAAGAATTTAAATAACTTTCATTCATATTAGACTCCTTACTTACGCCACTCGGAACTTGGGTAACCAAGCAAATTTTAACAATTCTAAATGAGTCGCGAAAACATGATTTAATAATTAAAATCACTAGAAAGCAACGTTTTCTGATCTCCATTATGGCACGACCAGAGTTACCGGAGTGTAATAATGAATCTGGCTATTCTCGAGGCAGTTTCCTGCAGGCATTATTCAATTTTGCCATCAAAGTTGTGACTTACGAATATTTTCTCAAAGTTTGGTGATGAATATAGAGCAACACTGTCCAAACTGTGGCTCTTAAAAGGATGCTTAGCATTAATTATTGACGCCTTGTGGTTACGTCTTTTCACCCATTATTCTCACGCTCGGTCACTTAGCCTGAAAGAGCTCAAGACTGATTTCTGTCACCAAACTTCTGAAAATCGCCAAGTTGCTCTTCAATGGCCTCATTTTTTCTCATAAACTCCCGTAGAAAGGATAAAATTCTGAGTGAAGGTAACCTCCATCTGTGAACAGGAATTTCTTTTCTTCTTCAGGCCATGGAAAAAGACAATAGATTTGCTACGACTAGACTCATCTATATTAAAAACCACTACAAAAAAATGCTTACAAAAGGTTTGCATGAAGAAAAAACTCCTCTATCTTTTTTTAGAAATCTGTTCTTCTTTTTCTATAATATTTTCCATAAATCGACTGGTACTGGTAAAATCGATTTATGTGTGCCTTTTTATGTTAAGTACCTATTCAACCTCGTAGACTTCGGCCAAATCGTTCTACATCAATCTTTTCCGATCACTGTTTTACCTCCACATAAAAAATCTACAAGGTGTTTCATTTTAAAAAGCAAAATGCAACACAGTTGATGAAGACTCGTCAGGGAGAATTAAAGAATAATAGCAGCATAAGAGCAGCGATCGATTCTAAGGATATTTTTCTATTTACCTTAATTTTCAGTAATTCCTTTAAATAATTATGAGATTACTTATTAATGTATTTAGTTTCACTATTTGATAAAATATGCAGAATTATATAACTTGGCTACGTTTAAATTAGACCTGGAAATAAGTTCATCATTTTTTGTATTATAACAATAAAATAAAGAAATTTCTTAGGCATACACAAATATACGCTTATATCTACTTAGCTTCTCTAAAACGCAGATTTTTTTATCCATATTAAATGAGTTTTTAATTCTCCACAATGAGTCTGTGGAAAATTACTAACTCATTTAGCATGGGCATCAAATAATTCCACGAAGTCAAGCTTGAATGTGTAAAGTATACAGATATTTTTGTTCACAAAAAGTAAAAATTGTAGCGGAACTTTAACTATGCAAATGCGAAAACGGAAACCATTGTTACTGAGCCGTATCAAATTCAGCAAAGATATGTCTTTTTTTATTCGAATTATTCATAATTCTATGGGTTTTATGTTTTAAAAATTTATTTTATTATTTATACTCTTATTCAGACTAGATGGCTTGAATTTTTTATTGATATTATATATTTCTCTTTCAATGGTTTTACAGCCTCCGAGTTTCAATATCAGAAGAAAACCAGAAACTCTTGATTACGATTTATCTACTACGCTATTCTACAATTGATATTTTCTCGCCTATACTAAAAAGTATAGTTTGTTTAATCCACTATACGTATATACTCGTATATAAGAATTAAGTAGAGTGAATCCAGAGAATGTAACCAGCAAAGGTTACACAGGCCTACAAAAAAAAATATTTTTTTGGTGCCGGGAATCTTTGTGTTGATTTTAACTATACTAGTATTTGTAGAGCTGAATCCAAATATGAAATCCGTTTTTATTTAACAGCTCTACTTTTTTAGATATGGCACATCTTACGATTAGTTGTTTTAATATTTGATATACTATATTCCGGAAAATAATTTTCAAAGTTAAATAAATCTATAAGTATACATGGGAATATATGATAAAAGAAAATAGGAAAAATATTACAGACTTTGTGAAACGTGCATACTTGGGATATTTTGGTGTTAAGCTTAGTGACCAAGATAAAACATGGGCACCGCATTTTGTGTGTAAAACATGTACTGAAAATCTGCGGCAATGGAAAACAGGACAAAGGAAAAGTCTAAAATTTGGTGTGCCAATGGTGTGGAGAGAACCTGTGAACCATATTGATGCCTGTCATTTTTGCATAGTAAATTTTTCGGGAATTTATCGTATTTATAGTGGCAGTGACTACGAGGGGGTATCAACAATTCCTCAACTATTTAATCAAGATGAACTAAGCGATCTTGCTAGAGAACTAAACTTATCGAAGGAAGCATCCGAACTACTAGCATCAAGACTGCATGAACAGAATTTACTGCAACCCGGTACAAAAATAAGTTTTTATCGCACAAGGGAAAAGGATATGCTACCCTTCTTTACTCAAGAAGACAATCTTACATTTTGTTTAGACGTTAAGGGTCTTTTGGAAGAAATGGGACTAATATCACAATATGATGCTAGTGATTGGCGTTTGTTTATTGATAGCTCCAAGCGTAGTTTAAAATGTGTACTTCTTCACAATGGTAACAGGTTTGGCGCAATACCAATCGCTCATTCAACTAAAATGAAAGAAAAATACGATACAATAGCATTGGTCTTACAGAAGATAAAATACCAGGAACATCGCTGGGTGATTTGTGTCGATTTAAAAATGGTGAACTTTCTTCTTGGGCAGCAAAGTGGCTGCACAAAATATCCTTGTTTCTTGTGCCTCTGGGATAGCAGGGACAGACAAAACCACTGGATTAAGAAGGAGTGGCCTAAGAGAGAAAACTTGGTTGTTGGGAAAGAAAACATCATTGCTGAATCTTTAGTTGAAAGAGAGAAAATCGTCTTACCGCCTCTACATATTAAACTAGGCCTAATGAAGCAATTTGTAAAGGCTCTTGACAAGGATGGACCATGCTTCGGCTACTTAAGACTAAAGATGCCCCATATAAGTATTGAAAAAGTTAAAGCTGGTATTTTTGAGGGGCCACAAATCAGACAACTTACAAAGGATCCTGCTTTTGTCGAGTCAATGAATGAGATTGAAAAAATTAGTTGGATGTCATTTGTTGAGGTCATAAAAAATTTTCTAGGAAATCACAAAAGTGAAAATTATATTGAGCTGGTAAACATTATGCTCAGTAACTTCAAATCACTTGGATGTAATATGAGCACAAAAGTTCACTACCTACACAGCCACTTAGACAATTTTCTTGGAAATTTACGAGACACAAGTGAAGAACAAGGTGAAAGATTTCACCAGGATATAAAAACAATGGAAGCTCGCTACCAAGGAAGATGGGATAACCATATGATGGCAGATTACTGCTGGTGCTCAAAACGATACTGTTTGAACAAAGTGCACTCAAGAAAATCGCGTAAAAGAAGCTTCCGATGTGTTGAGTGATGTTTTTATGTATTTTTTTTCATTTCAATTTGTTTTATTACAGTAAAAAAATTTAGTATTTGTGTTCAATTGTATTGTAAAATTCTGTTGTGTTTATGGGTGATTTAACAGCCCTATAAATAAATCAAGTCTTTATATTTAGTGGGTTTTATTATTAATATAATATTCCCATATCATCATGTAGAAGATTTTTTTACGTAAGTAACAACATATCTATATCTTGAAAACTATAGCTGATAGGAAAAAACTAGTGTCATATTGGATTCAGCACCCCAATTGTTCTTTAAATCAACATTAAAAGCTCCGGCACCAAAACCACTGTTGGCCTGTGTTATTTTCCTGAGCTAGCTTATAATCGTTCAACACCATTTAAGATACGATTCGTTTTTTTTTTAGGTAATCTACCGGTTAAGGTAGGTTTTTGGATGGACACAACTATCAAATAAACATTTTGTGACTCCCCACCTAGCAAACTAATCTATATCAGGTCCCTCTTCATCTCGGTGTACTTCTTTCCTCCCTTCATCTCGTCCAACATCCCTATCCTGTTCCTACCCTTACCTCGCTTGCCCAACATTCTTCCCTCTATTACCCTCTTCAACATTCCACTACCGCTCAATACGCCCTTCATCCATTTTTCCTGCCTCCATAGGATTTCTCTCAACAACCCCCTCTCCTCCCCCACCATTTCTAGTACTTCCTCATTTGTTTTCCTTTCGGTCCATTTCACCTTTTCCATTCTTCTCCACACCCACATTTCAAAAGCCTCCAATCTACGTCTATCCTCCTGCTTCAGTGACCACGTTTCCGCGCCGTACATAGCTACGCTCCATATCAGAGTTTTTACGAGTCTTGTCTTAACATCCCTACTCAATGTCCCCGTCATCAACTCCCTCCTCCTTGAGAAAGCCTCCTTGCCTAGCGCAATTCTTCTCCTTACGTCCCTACCACTTTGACCGTGTTGGTCCAAAACACTTCCGAGATATGTAAACTGTTCTACCTGCTCTATTTTTTCCCCGCCTATTTTAATATTTAGCTTAGCCTTTTTCTTTCTGGAAAATCGCATAACCTTTGTTTTATTAATATTTATTCTCATCCCATATTTATCGCACTGAACCTCCAATTCACTCAACAATGCTTGCAACCCCTTGGCTGACTGAGCAACTAATGCTTGGTCATCAGCAAACCTAACCGATTTTACGAATTCCCCTCCGACTGTCATTCCTACCTCCAGTTCTTCCCATGCCTCTTTAATCATTTCCTCTACATATACGTTGAACAGTACCGGTGACAATGGGCAACCCTGCCTTACACCTCTTCCTAACACTGCCCATCCGGACTCTCCATTCCCCACTCGCACCTGAGCAGTCTGAGACATGTACAGGTTGCGGATCAGTCTCCTGTCCCTCCAATCCATTCCTATTTTCTGCAATACACGCATTAATTTTTCCCAGTTCACTCTATCAAACGCTTTTTCGAAATCTACAAAACAGGCAAAAACGTCCTGATTGTATTCTATATTCCTCTCGACTAGTGATCTCATTACTGCAATGGCATCACGCGTACCTCTTCCTTTCCTGAACCCAAACTGATCATCCCCTAAGTAATCATTTGCCTTACTCTCTATCCTTTTGTTGATGATACTGAGAATAACTTTAGCTGCGTGGGATATCAAACTTATTGTTCTGTAATCCTCACATGACGAAGCCTTTGCCTTTTTTGGAATAGGAACTAACACCGATCTCACAAAATCTTCCGGCCAGATTCCTTCCTCATAGATACTACGAATCAGTCCATATATGGCCTTCTTCCCACCTTTCCCTAACCATTTCAACATTTCTACAGGAATATTGTCCACCCCCACAGCCTTATTTGCTTTCATCTCCTTTAATTCCCTTTCTATTTCATCGTCGAGTATGCCTGGACCTAAGCTATCTTCTTCTACGTCATGTTCCTTTTCTATGTCTAACCTTGTCGGCCTAAGTTCTTTACCATACAGTGTTTCTATATATTCCTTCCATCTCTCTTGGATTTTTCCTGGTTCAACTATTATCTTACCCCATTTATCTTTAACTGTTAGCACACATCTTGCCTTCTTACTTCCCGATAATGACTTAACCTTGCTGTATAGAGCACCAATTTCACCCTTCTTCTGTAAACTTTCCATATCCTCGCATTGCGTTTTCCACCATTCTTCTTTTGCTTTATTTGTGGCCCTTCTCAATTTATTGTTTAACTCTTTGTACTTCATTTTGCCTAACTCTGTGTTTACATTTTTCCATCTTCTTCTTTCATCCATCTTTGCAATCATCTCATCCGTTACCCATGGTTTCCTTATCCTTTTCCCGTTAACGGTTCCTATAGTGTCTTTAGCGGCTTCCAATATCCCTTTCTTGATACATTCCCATTTTTCTTCGATAGTACTCAGTTCTTTACCGTCATCCATCATTTTCTCTACAGCCTCCTGATACTCCTTCCTCGTTAATTCATTTACTGCTTCTAAATTCCATTTTTTAGCCCGCCGCCCTTGCCTTATCTTCTTGAAACGAACATTACATTTCATAACAACTAAATTGTGGTCAGAGTCCGCATCCGCTCCTGGGAAACCGTGCGAATTTATCACACTGTTCCTAAACCTGTGCCTAACCATAATATAATCTAACTGATACCTTTCTGAGTCACCTGGCATTTTCCATGTATACCTACGCCTTTTGTGGTGTCTAAACCATGTGTTAGTGATGACTAACCCCTGTCTCCTGCAGAATTCAATTGCTTTCTCCCCGCGTTCATTCCTCGTGCCTAACCCATAGTCCCCCACCTCACCACCATCTCTTCCTTCGCCTACCGTCGCATTCCAATCCCCCATCACTATCAAATGTTTCCCTGCAGGAACACTCGCGATGATATCCTCTAACTCATCATACATCCTATCGACTTCTTCCTCCTTGTGGTTGCTCGGTGGCATGTATACCTGAATAATGACCAAGTTCGTCGGCTCTGCTTTAATCTCTACGAGTAAAATTCTATCTGTCGCTTGCTCTATGTTGACTACGCTTCTTCCTACCCCTTTATTTAAAATTACGGCAACCCCTCGTTGGCTCTCGTCCCCGCCGCTGTATATTACTCTATAATTGTCACTCCAGTAATCACGATTCGTTTATGTACTTTTAACTGATTCGAACATTATATTACATTAATAACGCATACAGCTGAAAATTAAATAAGAAATGGTTAGATGGTGGCAAGTAGCAAATAAAACAACTTAAACTAAATATGAAAAATTATTTTGATAATTTCTTTCAATATTTAAAATCTGAAGGGAAAACATTGCTTAAGGTATGATACACCGTATTCTGTAGAAGCATTTTCTTGATTCATATAAGTTTTTGATAAATTCCACATTAGCTGTTTTTGTGCAATTTGTACAATAAATTTGTAAAAAGTACTTTCAAGAACTTGCTTCCTTTGTTCTAATATTTCTGAGAGTGATATCAAAAGGGAAAGCGGTATTTCATGAAGCATCCACAGTGCTTTTTTAAAAAACACATCCCTTAAATTTCGACGATCGATTAATATAAACTCGATATAAACTTAATATAAATATAAAATTAATATAGGCCACAGAGAATCAACCCGAAAATTTCTCGATTGCTTTTCCTGCGTTTTACGAGGAAAAACGTATATACAACGTGAAAAAGTGGGAAAAATACGAAGTAGGCTTATGAATTCACAAGTGCCAACTTTATTGTTTCCCAGTCCAACTCACGCATCAGATGAAGCGTTCAAGCACTCTTTCATTAATTCCTGTACGATATAATGAAACTCACTGCACGTAATGATCGAAGTTCTCGACGTATTCTTTTGAAAAGGGTTTCCATTGAACAAATTAATCAAAGCTTACGTCAAACTTACCCCAATTCTTTTGGAAAAAAATATGGAGAGGACATAGTACTTTTTCACATTATTTTGTTGAATAGAGAATAATTCTGAAATTTGGATAAGAGCACTTACGACATTTAAAGGTTTTATTAAAATTTTAAAGAATATTTATCATGTTCATTCACGAACATTCCTGTACACACTATATTGCATGAACTATGTGAGCATACATTTTTTAATTGCAAAGGAACCATTCATTCCTCCATAATAAATAAAAAGCTATTCGGACAATCATATAACTCAATATGGAAACCTTAAAATTCGTGAATTTCCTAATCGTTTTTAACAGAATTTCTAAATTGCAAAAACTGTTAGAAAGCGTTTTATCAATTATTCCATAAATATACGTAAAAATTAAATTAATTGTTGTTTTTAATTATTAAACTATGCTAAATTAATCGAAATATTTTTTCAAACTTGAATCCGTTGCAATGAGAGTCAGTAATTCAAAGAGCAAAACCTAATCCTTCCTAACATGTTAGAGGAGTAAACATAGTTAACGGGATACTTTTATAGTGACATAGAGAAATTTCGTGCAAAAAACGAATTATTTTACATTTTTCATTGTATATATATTGAACGATTCGGCAACATCTATTAATATTTTTGCAGCGATGAAACTTAATTGATGCTAACGATTGTTTTCTTTAATTCTCGTATACTCTTACAATTTGGATAACGATATTTATTTTACTACTTCAATGTCTTCCGCGTAGTAAAACAAAATAAGATGTTTGCGTTAAATTGTTTATCCAAATAACCACAAAAATGTTTAATTAATTATCGTTAGACTCCACCACTCCCAAGTCATCGTGTATAAAAAATGTACAAAACATAAATCTGAAAGCATAAAAATGAATTTATTTTATACTCTAGCGGTGTTGATATATTTTTGGGACCACTTTTCAAAGTAATAAACATTTACGACGCATTTAAAAACAATATAAAATATTATAAACAGCACAGGTCTAACAAATAAATCTGTAAGAAAGTAAAATAAGTATGTACTCAACTTGTAGACGCCCCTATATACACACGCGTAGTAGAAAGTTAAAAACTATTTTTTGACGACATAATAAATAAAATGGCAAGGATAAAGAGTAAAAATGTAAGATTAGTGATTATTGAAGCTATTGATGTGAAGCATGATTTTGTTTTACTGCGAAGGCTTCCGCGGTGATGAGATGCAATCTGTACATTTTTCGGGTTCCCCCCCGCGTTGAGTTGTGTCTATTGGCGACGGTTTCGCCAGCAGTCCCGCTGGCATCTTCAGGTCTGAAGTGCCCTGCCATCACTTCAGACCTGAAGATGCCAGCGGGACTGCTGGCGAAACTGTCGTCAATAGACACAACTCAACGCGGGGGGGAACCCGAAAAATGTACAGATTGCATGATTTGGTTTGACCTCAAAACCTGATCTTCTGGGCTAGAGGGCAAGCAGACATGGAAACCTTTGAGTTGGTAGAAATACATAGAAGGAGGTAAAATGGAAGCAGAGCATTTTGATTAAAGATGGAATATTGAAGAATTAAATTGAAGAAAGAATGTTAATTGAGACACAGGGATGAGGATCAGGAAAAGATAAGGCATTGTGACAGGAATGAAGAGCTGCGGAGTATACGAGGAGTTGACGGTTAACGAATATTTAATTGAGGTTGGTCTAAAAAATTCTCGCCTCGCTCACATAGATGTCATCACTACTCGTATGAATTTTTCTCTCATGTTGCCGTAACTGTGAATAGTCGTTACGTTAAAATTGTAAAGCCATCCCTTCCATCAGTTCGCTGTATTCAATCCTTTAATTAGTGGCGGTGAGTGTGTTGTTAAAATGGTAAAATCGAGTATCGTGCAGCAATAAAATTCTTCCTAAAAGAAGATTTAATACCGACAAAAATTGATTCGAAGATTTTAAATGTGTATGGGAACTTCTCCTTCAATTTACACCATGAAAAAATGAGCACCCGAGTTTAAACGTGGCCGCAAGAGCCTTCAAGATGATCCACGTTAAGGTCGTCCAAAAATGATACCACCCCGGAAATCATAGAAAAAGTGTACGATATGATTCTGGAAGATGGGCGAACAAAGGGGCTTGAAATTGCTAATATTGTAGGGATATTAAAAAACGTTATATCAGTTACATTTTGCACGAGAAATTGCATGTGACAATGCTTTCCGCCAGTTGGGTACCAAGCGTGCTCGCTGAAGACCAAAAACGAATTCGGATGACACTTTCCAAACTGTGGTTGGCGCACTTCATCAAAGACAAGGGGGATTTCGGCTACAACATCTAACAATGGATGAAATACAGATTCGCCAATACACCCCAGAGCCGAAATTACAATCCATGCAGTGGATAGACCCATTATTCAGCTCCGACGAAAGCAAAGACGGTACCATCGAAGGAAAAGGTCATGGTGTCCGTTTTTTGGGATGCGAAAGGAATTCTGTTGATCGAGAATCTTGAGAGAGGTAAAACAAAAATTGGAGAGTACTATTCTAACTTTCCAATGAAACTGGATGCAAAAATTCGTAAATACATACTCGGTTCACAGAGAAAAAAACCCTTTTGAATCATGGCAACGCACTTGCCCACAAACGTGGCTTGGCGATGTGAAAATTTAGAGATTTACCTTATGAAGGATTGAACCCTATTCCCCGGATTTGGTTCCGCCTCTCTTCTGAAAACTCCGACTTCTAAAGCTTCCTCGCTGGTAACACTTTTAGCCCAATCAAGAAACAATGGCGGCTGCAGACTAGTACTTTGCAGCACTTCCGCTAAAAAATAAAAATTTTTGAAAACATATTACCAAACTTGAGCCTACATCAGCCGACAGAGGTATTATATTATGTATATTAGGTATTAATAATCGTTACAAATTTTATATAGTTTGACTTAAAATGTAACTAAAAATAAATAAGGCGATAAAAACAATTATTATTTGAAGTCTAAGGAGAGGTGAAAACGTTTAACCGTAAAGCTTGATTTCCAATAATCTTCATATCCAATTGAATGAAACATTTTATATTTAATACTTTATAAGTAACACAATATTCACTCAAATACAATCCACGACATGATTTATGTTCATCTTTATTCAATGCTACAATGTAACACCACAATCCGTGGACAACAATATTTCACTTTAAGAAGTTCCACTTTTTCCTTAGTGCATATTTGCTAACTCATTGAATGTTCTACAAAGGAATTATTATATCTACAAACATTTCAAAAGTCTTTAAGAAAAGTTGAAACCAGGCAATAAGTTTGTCATGTACTTTACTCTGGATATGCAATGGGTAGTTCCTCTAGCATACCAGATCATTCACGCCAAAGAGTCAATACGAAGGCAGCTCGAGAAAATTCTTGTCCCGATACATATGTATATATATATATATATATATTCAAACTCGAAAATCCCGCCATACGGCGAACAAATATTATTTTTCGCACATAGATATAGACATACATATTTTATGTGTTTTCCTATCCCCTTTCCTTATATGTCTATTTCTATGTGCGAAAAAAAATATATATATATATATATATACAAACACAGAAAAATAAACAGCTAAATGCGGCGAGGTAAAATCATCATTCAATAAAATGAGTGATGAAAATAGAAGCAAAATAAGTAGGTCAGAGACGACCTCGGGTAAATTATAAGCCGGTAATTTTTCGTCCTAAATTTCGTATTTCGTTCAGGTGATAAAAAATAGTCTACCAAAATTCATTCAAAACGACAAAAGAAGTTTTTCGCGAAATATGAATTATACATACTCATTCTGAAACGGATCATAGAACGATTTTTAAGTAAACAATGATAATGAGTTATGTAAGGTTATATCAATCACATTCGATCAAATTACCCTCTTAGAAATTGTCAGTTGGCTCCAATGGAAGAAAAATATTAACATATTCGTCTATTTTTCTGTACAAGCAGAAAAAAAAATTTCTATCGCACAAACTGAATTTCTTTATTTGATATAAAAAAGCGGCAGGTAGATACAAGGTAAATATAAAAACAGCATTCCAGCCTCTTAAATTTATTCACGAGTATCCACTTCATTATTGCACATGATTTAAATTTTAAGGGGCGTGATAGCCAAATGAGTAGAGCTCTAGGCTAACGATTGGAGGACCTGAGTTCGATTCAGAGTGACATCTCTGGGCACCCTTAACCTCATCTAGCGATGTGATGTTTCGGTCATCAGATCTTCCTGGGAAAACACATGTTGCACAGGGAAGAGGGCTTATGACCTGATCTGTGAATTTCACACGATGCATCGAGCTTATCGGGTAAGCTCTACCATAACCTATCAATGGAACCTTCAGTTGGATTACTGTGGGGGTAAGATTTTACTTATTCGCATTTTTTATTGCCAAAATTTGAGCCAGAAAAGTGCTAAAAGAACGTATTTAGCAAAATACTGTTGGGCAGAAATTTAAAATCCTGAATAAGCATCTTAAATATACAACGGCCAAGCTTCATTCCGAATTTTCGTTGAGTTCTTATCAACATGAAGCATCACATTAGCTGTTAAGCCTATCTGAAAGGATTTTCATAAGCGTGATCGACACCTTAAAAAGTACTTTAGCAAAGAAATTTAGAATGAGAAATTAGGAAAATGTCAATTATGCCTTAACCTTAAATGCTCTTTTCAGTTATTACTTAGCGATGCTTAAATGACCCTAAGAGTCATAGTATGTATAATATCACGCACATTTACATAGGATTAGAATCAAGCCAGCTAAATTCCACATTAAATTTCGAGTTTCAAAGTCCAAAAGTTCAACATTTCCATATTCAGGAAGTCTGACAAACTAATAAACATAATATTATGAATAAGAGAATCAGAGAATTAACGGACGAGCAATCATACCAGCTATATTTAAAAATATTTTGAATATCCCCGGTTCAATGTTACCTCTTAATTCAATATTTCAGGGGTAATCCTGTTATAAAAATATTTATTGTAAATATTAATTGCATTGTATTATTGTAATAGTATTATAAATGATGAAATAATACTACAGAATATAAAAAATCACCAAAACTAAATTTTGCTCCATGAAATAAAATGTTCTTATTTTACTCATTAAGAATATCTTAAACGCAGCTATTACCGCGGAAAACATTCCAAGTATAATTAATTGATGAAAACACCAGCATGCTGGAAATTTACATTAGTCATTCATGCCAGAATTTCAAATTGAACACCAGTAGCTGTCAAAAAGTCCCTGAAGTTGGCCGATCGATGAGGACAGTGAAAACTTTAATAAAATAACTGGAGCGAGTTCGACTCAGACTATGTCAGCGAATCGTTAGAGATTCTGATTGGTGCCGTGTTACCATTGTGTCCCCGGAAGTCCGAATCGTGGTCCTCTTCAGTAACAACCACTGCTGGGGGTAGAATTCGAGTCCAACAATCTCCTGGTCACCTAGTATTCACCCTTCCCACCAATAGAAAATTGGAAGATTGAAGAAGGCATATTTTGTACAGATTAGGCTGCAAATAGAAGGGGCTAAAAAAACGCTACGCTGTCAAAAAAACGATATGCTGACGAGAACTCAAAACGCTTGCAATATGAGGAAACTATTGATACGAAAATGCGTGTCGCCGTGTACAGTCAGGGTTTCACGATTGAAGCAAAGAATAAGGTAACGCGAGCGTATTTGATACTTTATAAAAAGGTCGAGAAGCATGGTGTAAACCATTCCATTACAAACGCATCGAAGCCAAGCCAAGACTTGTCTTTGGATTATGATCAAGCGAAGGCCTCTCGTACATAATTCAATTCTTGTCGACGATTGGCAGTGGTTGAAATGGTAGTGGAACAGATCGTGGAGACGAGATATCGGGCAACGGATTTCTATAGGATGGAAAAAAAACACCGAGATGGGAGAACAAAATTCTCGGATCTCTGGCTATCGCCGATGGGCCCGTCCCATTGCGATTACCTCCACCCCAACTCTCGGCAAACGAGATGAGATTGATTCACCGGATACAGCTCAGCCGGGAAGAAATTTATTCCGGTCAAGCGTAGAAACAGAAACATTCAAGTCTCACCGGGGATGGGATCGACGAGTGGAAACATTGAGGAATGAAGGAGCAGGAAAGTGAAGGAAGAGCAATTTCTTCTTTTTCGACAACGACGCACATGGCTGGTCATGCAAATATTTCCGAATTTCCGTATTTTTTCTGAAACATGATAGATCATACGAATCTAAAAATAGACAGGTGATACGCAAGCTTACATGAACTTCCTTTCCAACTAACTAATAAAAGAAGACCTATGTCCTGTACCTGACCGAAAAACCAAGAATCACATACACGCACGCACGCACGCACACACACACACACACACATATATATATATATATATATATATATATATATATATATATATATATATATATATATATATATATATATATATCATTCAAACAGAAATAGGTATAAGGAAAGGGGATAGGAAAACACATAAAAGGCGAACACAGGACATGGGGGGAAGGCGGTTTTTGAGCAGATCACGAAAGTAAAAATATATCCTTATCCGGGATTTGAACCACGGGCCTTCCACCTGCCGGGCGGATGCTCTACCACCTAAGCTAATAAGGAAACCTGATTTACATTGAGATCTGCGATCTTATAAAGCGCCAAAGTGCTCCGATGCATATTGCCCGAGATATATATATATATATATATATATATATATATATATATATATATATATATATATATGTATATACACATATATATACATAAATATATATATGTATATACACATATATATACATAAATATATATATGTATATACATATTTTTATACAAATATGAAACCTTGACAGCAACACACACTATGAGAACACAAAAAAGGAACACTCACACGTTATTTCTTGATAATTTCGACGGAATTGAGCTCCGTCTCCCTCGGAAGATTGACTAGTCCCTCGGAAGACTGTCCAATTAAATTTGCAAATTATAAGGTAATCTATCGGTTAAGGTTGGTTTTGCATGGTCACAACTACCAAACAAATTGCGTCTCCTATCAAAACACAATCCAGACTATCTGACCCGGCACAACGTCGATCTCGATTTAAACGAAATTCGTGCTCATAGTCAAGCTTGTTAAGTGCCCAAAACAAGTAGTAGTTTTATGGCTCTCAATTCATGTTTTTAAAGGGATGCGGGTTTAATCTTACGCTAAGAAAATACCGCACTGATTAGCATTTTAAAATCGAAAGAATTATATGAAAAGAAGGGATTTAAACAATGATTAACCGTCAAAATTATTCGATCTTGTTAATAGTGAGCACAGTTTGGCAATACCCTGTGCTCAAATTCAATCCCTAAACCTTTGATTACGCAGAAACGTTTAAGGATGGTGAAAAATATAAGCTACTGGCGGTTAATAACATGGTATGCTGTTATTGTTAGAAAGGGAAAAATATATTTGTATCATAAAATATTACAATTTAAGTTTTTTTTTCAGATCTATGAGTTAAGATGGTGCCTAAGTATGTCAAACTGTCTACTATTATCTATCATGCATCATATTAATAAAATGTAAAATATGTAAAAAGTGCTAAAAAAATATGTAAAAAGTACTAAAAAATATGTAAAAAGTACTAAAAATATGTAAAAAGTACTAAAAAATATGTAAAATGTACTAAAAAATATGTAAAAAGTTTATACAATATTTACATAAATGTGAAATTATACGCAATTATCGTGTGTGAAATTTGCAAATGCAAGTGAAATTACCGAATTTGAAATATTACGCAATATAGAGATGTGAAATACATAAAATATTAATGTTATTTGAAATGTTATGCGTGAATGCAAATTGAAACTTACCACCTGGCAAAATGCCAACTAGTAACACTTTCCTGAAATAATTAAATTATGATCGGAGAAATTGATAATTATCCATATCGAAAATCAATCTACAAAATTACCACTGCTATGCAAACTTTTAGTAAAATTATTGTTTAGTTATTTTTCGTTCACTATTTTGATTGGGCCTTCCAAAAATGTCATCTAATGAATTCCGACTTGACAATATAAAGAGTATTTTCTGGCCGGATGGCCAAAACATTAGACATTGTACTTTTTTACATTAGCAAACCAAGGATCTAATTGATAATAATTCAACAATTTCAATGCATGTTCACCTATTCGAGGGTGAAATACCTCCACTGCCACCGAAACACCGACTTTACAAGTTATAAGACAGAGAAATAATGTAGTCTGGCAATGCATAAATGTAAATTCAAAATATGAAATTAAAAACAAATGGTATTTGAAGGACAATTTTATTTTTTTATCAATACTTTTCTCTCTGTAACATCTGATTCGTAATAAAATTTGATTCCCCAAAAAAAAATTCAATCAAATCCAATTCCCATAACAGTTTTCTCCCAGTCATAACTTCATTTACTGGATTGGAGTGAGTGTATTCGTTCCTGGTTGGAAGTTTTATTTTTTAGAAATTTAAGTTTCTTCGAGAAGCTTATATTTTTTAAAAAGACCATGGTGAAAATAGTACTTAATTTTATAAAGAAAAATGGTTATGGATATATGTCAGATATTTCCTGTGACTATTATATTAATTAAAAATTGCCGCGGTCCTGTTTAACGTTTTCTGTATCATTATAGCCATTCCTTGAGCGGTTCACACCGAATTCCACATCAAAGATGCCATCCATTTTACAGTCATAATTTTTCACACCATGAGTTTGGTGTTTGCCCGTAAGCAATGAAATGCGTACCACAATATAAAACTGACCGTGTGCGCAGTTTTCCCAAAACCTATTATTCTACCTCATTGGCATAGTGTTCTTACATAATATTTTACGGTATTTACTACGTTTTTCATATTTCAAAAGCTATTCTAAAATATACATCCGTGGTATAAACTTTTCAATTAGTGCATGTCTTTGACTCAAACGACTTCCCGGTATTTCTCATTCTTGTTCAAAATAATTACTCACTTCCCAATTCCTTTTTTCACATCCTCTAAGTTAACTCATAACATGACACTACCTCTCTACGAGTATTTTTGTCGCTCATTCGACAGTAAAAAAAACGCTGATGTGAACTCATGATGAAACTCCAGCTTAAACAAAGCGTATATTAATTAATTCTAGTCGCTCACATGTTGGATAATTGCCCTGTGCATATAGTTTTTCAAAGCAATTAACAAGCCAATCTTTAAACTTCTAAAAAACATGCTAGAGCAATTTATTTTTTCACGAAGTGTCCATTCGCGTCGTCCTCTCCACCTCTTCCGGTGATTCACTCCTCAGCGCCTTTGCAATTTTGTTCATCTTAAACTTTTATTTCGCTTGCAGTCTTTCAACTACTTTATACGCCAGGGCACATCAAAGTTGCCATCTCAACACACACATGCAACCTATTCCCCCGTTCATTCATGCAAGCGCCAAACAATATAAAAGAGTGACTCACTTAAATCAGAAGCCGAACAGAGCATAAAGAAAAACACACATTAGGGAATGAGAGAATTGAATATTGCAAAAATACGAGAGATACCTCATAAGCGCCATGTTTCAACGTAGGTAGCTGATAATTACCGCCAGAAAAACGAGCAATCCAACTCGTTCATAGCTTTGGAAATGAGCACGTTTGAGTTACTCATCAATTAGAGAGACCTGTGCTAGATTGCTGTAGGTTATTATAGAGGTGAATGGGAAAAAACAAAAACACATACGAAAGTAGGTCTCTTCCCTGCAGTGAATGAAGTAATGCAAAAAACTACCAGGCAATATCAAATTCGACGAATAAAGCCATTCCTCGTGCTCCCTTAATTAAGAAAGCATCACAACCGTTGAAATAACTCAATTCCAGAAAAAGAAAATGTATTTTTACTCTTTTAGCTCTTAGCAAAATGATGAACATCGTCAGATTTACCAGCTACGTATTCCACGTTAACGACGGCCTGGTATATTTCGAAGGAAAATATATCCAAATTAAAATTCTATTTCTTTTTTTGCTTTTCACCTTTGCATAGCTGGGAATATTTCTTTTAATATACAACAGAGGTTTAATTATTGAATAACTGACATCTAATGTTTTTCACGACACACATTTCGGAATACCTTGATTAACATGACTCAAAAAATTCAATCTTGACGCCTTTTAGCATTCAGAATTTCATTAGAATTTCATTTAATGGAATTGCCTGTTTAGACTTAACTTTTTTCTAATCAAAAATGGCTATTCAAGAATAACCTTTTCTCACACATGCCTCTTCAATTGATGATTCTCTTGGTGATAGACCAGTACATCCCTTTAAGAATAGAACTATAACAAGCATCCCTCAATATTTTATTGATGTTGATAAATGTATCCTACTCGAAAACAAGATCCAGTGTATCAGAAAGACGAAATTTAACAGGGACATATGTCAAAGAGTGCATCTTTTTAGGGCATCTATCGTTTTCACTCAAAATAAGTACAACAACTAGGAATTCTAAGATTAAAACGTCCCTAGTTCCAATTATTATTACTATTATTTAGAAGTCGACTGATAAAATCGATAATAAGTCGACAGTTTAAAGGTAAATTTTGGGTAGGAACAAACGTCTACATTCCTACGGTTTTTAGCCTCGATTAAAAAGATACAAACTTAACCCCTAAAAACAATACACCACTTCTTCATATTCCGCATTTTCTATCCCTCTTGATTCCGTTCAACACGCCTATTATTCCCCCCTACCTCGTAAGCTTTACGTTCTCCCCTCTATCACACTCTTCAACATTCCTTCCTGAATTAAAATTCCAGGCATTCACCTTTCCTCCCTTATTTGGTTTTCCGACAAAAATCCTATCTCCTCCCCCACCATGCCTAATACTTACTCTTTTGCTTTCCTTTCTCGCCATTTCACCATTTCTATTCTTCTCCACACCCACATTTCAAAAGTTTCCAACTCACCCTTATTAATTTACTTCAACGACTTCAAGTTTCCGCGCCGCAGGAAATTTCCTCTCATATCAAATTTTTCAATGATCTTTCCTTGACATTCGAACTCAAAGGACCTTGTCATTAAGTCTGTCCTCCTTGCAAAAGATTTTTAGCCACATTAAATTCATCATATTATGTCCCTATCACTTTAACAATTTTAGTTAAGAATATTTCCAAGATAAGAAATCTGTTCTAACTGCTTTCGTTTTCGCACTCCTGTCTTAACTTTTGACTTTGCCTTCCTGCTTCTCTAAAACTTCGTTATCATTTTTCGTTTGCACCGTTGTTCATACGTTTCCACCAAATTGATTTCCTATTGCGCTCAGGAATGACTGTGACCTCTTGTCTTACTGCTTAACTACGCATTGATCATCCACAAACCTTACTCCCCTCCTACTTTTACTCCTACTTCCAGCCCTTTTCATACCCGCATTTTCATTACATCCCAAAAAATCGTGAACATTTTGTGTAGCACTTCAATACCGACCCTCCATCCACCACTCGCACCTGATCAGTCTGAGACGTGCATATTACGGATAAATCTCTCATCCCTCAAATCTGCAACCACTTTCTGTAACACGTCCATTAAGCCTACAAGATGCACTCTATCCAGCACCTTCTCAAAATCTTGTTAGACAAACATATAAAACATAATTGTGTTCTATAAAGGTTATTTGAAAAGTTTACGATCTCAAAATGAAGAAGCTTCTTCAACAAAAGTCGTGAAATATGTTTACGCATGCACTGAAAGATAATCAACCAGAATTTCAGTTATTATCGACACTCATTTGTTGTTTTACAATCGTTTAAGTGAGTCGTTGTGAGGGTTTTTGTGAAAATGGAAAAAACCGAGTATCGAGCTGTCATTAAACATTTGTTTTCGAAAGGCTACGCAAATCAAAGATGAGATGGGTGGATGGTACGAGGACTCTAAATCGTCTTTACAACCGTGAAACTTTGGGTAGCTGAATATATACTCGGCCGAACCGCTTGGGTCATGATGAGCGTTCTGGACGGCCAAAAACTGCGACAACCACCGATAACATCCAAAAAGTTCCCCAAATGGAATTGGACGACCGCCAAACTGAGGTTAGAGAGATAGCAGAAGCTATGGACATATGGAAAGAACGCGTTTGTCATACACTGACTGAAGAACTTGAAATACGTACGCTATCCGCGCGTTATGTGCCGCGTTTGTTCATTTTACACCCAAGACGCATTCGAATTAACATTTTGAAGGCCCCTGTTGGGGCAGTTTAAGCGAAGCGAGTCGGATTTTTTGGCGTCGATTCGTAACTTTAAATACAACTTGGATCCACCACTACACTTCTGAGACGAAATAACAGTTAAAACGGGACAGCAAAAGGTCTAACTATTCCAAAAAAAGGTAAGGACGGTTCCATCAGCCGGGAAGATGATGGCGACTGTTTTTGGGATAGCCACTGAATCGTGTTCTTCAATTATCTCCAAAAAAATAAAACAATAACGGTGCAGTGTTACGTATCTTTACTTGACAAGCTGAAGGTAGAAATGAAGAAACGTCCGCATTTTAAAAAGAAGACTGTTCTTTTCCACCAGGACAGCGTACCTGCTCACACTTCGGCGGTCGCCATGGCTTATATTCACGAATTGCACCAATCCACCTTTCTTTTCAGCGCACCAAATTCACACTTCCCTTCTAAACTTTTCATATTCTCGCATTGCACCTTCCACCATACTTCTTTCCCTGTTTGTTAGTTATCTTTTTGTATTTCTACCTCCTTCTTTTGGACTGAACTTTGGATTGGCAGCTTTCCACTTCATTCTTCGTCTACCTCTTTAATGATTTCGTTCGTAATCCATGGCTTCCTTGTCGGTTCCCAATTAAATAATCCTATTATTTCTTTTGCGACTTTATATATGTCCCTTTTTACATTCAATGAAATGCATGGTATGGTGTAGAAATGATGTCTTTCATTTTTTGCCAAATATGAATGGAATCATTTCTACAATTATCATCAAAATTAATGACATTTGTTGTAAATTTTCAATGGCACTAATTTAATCATAATTATCATCAAAATTAATGACATTTGTTGTAAATTTCCAATGGCACTAATTTAACCTTTCATAAATTAACATAAATTTCGGTAATCGCTATTGTCGCTAGCTTATACCTCTATTCGCTCCGGTCTTTAAATACGATAGTTTTACCCAAGTTAAGGTAAACAAGCTACAATACTATGTAGTTGAGATCTCAAAATTCCATTCAGTCTGACAAGCTACACCTACGCAGACACAATGGATATTATTATCTCGTGAACCATGTAAAGCTTAATTAAAAGGCACCCACGGATTCATAGCCAGATTAATTTCTTACATTAAGCATAAATCCGGCGATGCGCCTTTCAGTGCTGACCATTAAAACTAATCTTTTCTGAGAACTCCGATGGAATACCTATTCGACTTATGGCTGAAATAACACTCGACTAACTCACTATCCACTGAATTATGTAAACCATTATTCGCTAATTTTTAATCTAATTACATCAAGAAAGGCCAGATAAAGTTGATGAGCTAAATATTCAGCACCTGGAAAAAACCTACATGAGAAATAATTAGAGGAATTAATTTCTTCGCTCTGTCAAAATTAAACCGAAAAATGTTTCCTTAGCAATAGTCTAGAATATAGCATGTCATCACCACAAAAGAGGATTTATGCAGAGAAATGTTTTGCTTTGTTGACAATCAATTCATTGCAAGTCGAAACATTACCCCGGGATTGGATAATGTTTCGTCCCTTGGATATAAGCAATCTTTCATAAACATTTCACAACAAAGCGTATGCATGTAGTTATGAGTGTTTTCGACACTCATCTTTTTCGACAACTCACTCTACACTTTCGACACGCCGGTGTATTCATAGGAGGGTTTTACGTTAATTGCCTAATGTATCATCAATATAATTTATACCCCATACAACTTAACTTTAGATGAATATGTAGTCTAGTTCAAAGAAATCGGAGAGAAGTACAGAAAAACTAACAGTCCTAAAATAATAAGAAACATCTCGCAACAGGAAGTACTTAACTGATATCGCAAAAATTCTCATTAGCATACATTTAAACTTGAATGTAATAGTTGCCAGGAAACTTCACGACCTCTTTTCTCGAGATAATTATATACTCCTTATCTTCGAGTTTCTTAATTTGTACAAAGTTTATGACAATGTACAAAGCAGCCAGAGTACAATCTGATTAAGGACTAAGACCCGTGACGTAAAATCCTGGTAAGTTTTTCCTATGTTTCCCAGCGTTCGTTTGAAGTTTGCATTTGCATGTTTGAAGTCTAAGAACTGTTATTGTAGCTTGTTATTCATTGTGAATAACGAGATTGAAAGAGTAAAGGAAGTTTTGGAGCAATCTGAGAGAAGTTTTCAATGAGAGGAGAAAGGTTGTAGTGAAAGAATAATAGTATTCGCATGGATATATTGATCCCGTAAGTATAAAGTGAAATGAATGATTAAGTAGGAGCTCGAAAGGACGCGAAAGGGTGAAAAGTGTGATAGGAAAATATGATGACCCTAGAATGAAAGATAATGGAGAAAACTTTTCGAGTCATTCTAAGAAAAATACTGATTTATAATAAAATAATTTTCGCACTCTATGGTAATATTTTGTCCAATTTTGCACCAAACATGAACTGCCTAATTCAAATCAATCGTTATTAACCCAGCGACTTAAAGTTCTCCATTCATTCTAGTTTCATTCCTCTGGACACTTTCAGGTTTTATCGTGAAAAACTATAACTTTTTAATTACACGGTATATTATTTATACACGACCCGCATTTCGACGTTAAATGTCTTTAACAGGACGCTGAACGTCTTAACCCGGGTCGTGTATAAACAATACTGAAGAATAACATTTATTAATTTTAGTTATGGTTTTTCATTGTAAAATGAATCGATTCCAAAACTTCACACCTCAAAAACAATCGATTGAAACTTTTACGAAAGTAGAGGCTTCAACAAGAACACTAAAATCAAGATAAAAGGAGGTCACGTCAAAAAGTCGTATTATTAGTAAACTTAAATCGCCGCCTTCCAATAACACCACTGCAGAGAGGCAAAGAAGCTTCAGTTTTAAGTCATCAAAAATTAAACGGAATTCATCCAGAAGTACAATTGGTTAAATAACTAGAGAAAGATAAATGACTACAATTTCTTAATGCCTTTTTTAGGAGCAATAAAGGCGAAAATGTAGGCGATACAGTGTATCGAAAAGTAGCACACACTGATAATATAATTATTTGTATGTAACCATGCCACCACTCAAGATAAAAAATCCCAGAATTCAAAATTTTATCTTACTTGCCTAAAACTGTTTCTGCCGAATCATCATGATGAATTGTGAGAACACCTAGTCCAGCCATTTTTGAACCAAGGATACAACCACACATACTATTATAAACATGAAAATAAGCATAAAACCACCTATTATCCTTTCTAAGTCAGCGCGAAAGGTCGAAAGGGTATCGGAACGAAATTAAATAATGCTATAAAAATACAATAAAGGGTTTAGATATAAAATGCTAAATATTAACTTCTGACGTATGATTAAATATGGTTATTTTATTTTAAAACGAAGAAATTATATTCCATAAATGTTTTTAGCTCAACATAATCATTACCAGGCCAATGTTACTTATAAGATACGAATCTAAATTACGGGTATAAAATGATTTAGATGGGAATATTGACTACATTAGTTGTTGTTTATATTGTCCAAAGCCTAGCGTTATTATTCCAAAATACCTTCTAAAACATAATTTTGCCCGCCGCAAACTATCACTTTTCGTCCTCATAGAATCACAAACTTTGTGCTGCTGAATGTCACTGAATTACTGAAGCCAATACTTCGTTAAAAATAGAGTTTACAGCGACAGAGATAGAATGGAACTACTGGAAAGGAAAACATAATTCATAATAAAAATTGTTGAGGGCATGTTATGTAGCTGTGAAATATCCAAACTTATTATCAAAATTAGTTTTTCCGAGGAAGAAAACAAGTCATTTCTGTGCTCAAAAGTGCAATAATCTACCTCAAACAATGCGTTTCTCAACAATTGAACATTCTTATGGCATTAAAAAATGTGCTCTTCGAAATTTTGGCACTGCCATTGCTTCGAAACCAAGATTTTCTGAGCATGTGTCTATGTAGAGGAGAAAAAATGTTTAAAATCAAGTCCCTGTTATCTCTAGGCGTATTGTCCTTTCCTATTACTACACCCTTCAGATATTAAGTAAAACAATAATTCATTCCTAATGGTGCGCCCAACATAAGACGTGAAAGGGTGAAAAAAATTATAAGAAGAAAGAACCCAAATAGCATACTATAATGAATAAATACAATTGAATATTAATTTGCTGTAAAATTAGAGTGACGAGTGTTAGCGAAGGACGGGAGCCTAATATAAAATACTGAATGCGAAGCAGGTGAATGTGAGTGTGAAGTGAGTGAATGGTCATCAGCTACTTTGTCGCATTCTCCTTTATCTCGTCAACCGACTGTTTCGAAGGCTGGGCTATCGCTTTGGGGTCATAGCCGTAGTTCCATGACTCATGTCCAGTTATAACTTTTTTTTTAAACCTGGGTCGTTGTTTGCGACTTGTATCAAGTCCCCTGCAACTACAGCACGAAATTCTCGACGTTGGCGAGATTAAAGGGAATGCAGCGAGACAGCTGATGGCCATTCCGAAAAAAGGACTATTGTTTTGAAAAAAGAAAGAGAGGCTGGGATTTGTGTGTGTGAGGTTCCAAGGTGAGTACTTTGAAGGGGACTACGGCCTCATTGTTCAAGGTAGGCTATTTTTCTCAAAATACAGTATTGCAGGGCTGGTTCCTTCCCGGAAAAACCTCGTATTGAAACCACAGCATCCATAATAGTCGTCACATTTTACACACTGTATTCTCCCGTAAAAGACATTCTGCCATTAGTCGCTCAATTTTTTTAAATTTAACTTGATCGTCCTGTCATCAAATGAAAAGGTAAGCTAATGAGAGTCGTGCTATTCCCTTTTATTGAATTTCATCATATTCGTCACTAAGCACGTAGATTATTACCATTTGAGATCCACCCACCAAACTTCAGTTTTTGGCGATCAATGGGAGCAAGTTAAAATTGGTTAACTTGATAATAGTTGTTTTCCACATTCTCACTATCCTCCACAAATTAATTTCCTTTAAATTTCCAGAGTTATGACCAGAATCTTCATCGGTAATTAGATAGTTCTGAAAGTTAATGACGCTATTTATAAATATACGAATGCCCATAGTACGTATATCGTATACATTACACCCAAAACAAAATATAACCGTAATTAGTATACCTGTGTTCTAAAGCAAAATCTGGTAGTATATCTCTGCTCTTTTGTAAAAGTATTTCGGGTGATGGCGACTAACAAGGCTGTGCTTGCCTAAATAAAGGGCACGGCACCACCATATGTGGGATGAGACTGGTAGTTTTTAGACCTCAATATTAAGAGTAGTGGGGAGAATCAATAATTCCAATATTTAAATCTGCCAATTTTCCATGGAAAAATAAATCCATGGAAGTTTCTCGAGGGCCTTCCTTTCCAGCGTTTCTACGTGATACCAAAAACTTAAACCGCTGCCCATATTGGGGTCAGACCAAGTGAAGCCGGCTAGTTCAGTTGCAGACGCTGCGTGGACTACTTTTCATCCGGCATCATAACGTTGACACATAATTACTGAGGAGCGAATCTACCGTGAGCATACATTACTCCCGCTTGTACAAACACATAAACTTATGCCAAAGTTATAGTTCAAAGTGACAGTTCTCCAAGTGGATTTGTAGAAATCAAAAATCGCCAGTCGCCAAGATTCATCGATATTAACTAAGATCTACGAGTCTTAGAATGAGCTTCTGGGAAACTGAATGAAATTAATTAATTAGTAAACAACATCGCCAAAAGAAAAAAACAAATTTCAATAAATGATCATCATTTTTAAGTTGATGATTCATTGAAACCTGGTTCGTAATTGTTTTTTTTTCAATTTTTATTAGTGCTGTTATATTACGTTTAACCTAAGAAATCATTCACATGCAATAATACAAAAATTTACCATAGAACGAATCGTATTTATATTTATGAAGTAAAATATTCTAGATAATTTTTCATGTTTTTCTAAAGGATAGTTATAAGCATTACATTTTTCCAAATTTTATTCAATCAAGCACTTTATAATACCCAAAACTCCACTTTACCTCGCTGAATTTTCTGCTATTATGTTTTTTAACTATAGACACTCTTTTGGGAGAAGGTCGATAAGTATAAATTAAGGACAAAACAAATAACTTTTATTTTCCACAATGAATAATTTTAAACTAAACTAAACCAAAATTTGAACATTTGTATCTTCCTTTCATTATGATTGAATTCTACGAAGTATCGCTCTCAACGATCTTCCAAATTAAGTGGTGAGCTTTAATGCTAGTCCGAGAATTCAACCTCACACACAGCATTCTTAAATCCATAATAAAAATTACAATAATTCATTCTTGAGCTCTGAATACCTTCTGCCTTCACTACTACAATCAAAAATGCCTATTCATTTCCTCCCTCTACCTTGCCTACCCAACATTTTTCCCTCTTTTACCGCCTTCAGCATCCCAATTTCTATCAGTATCTCCTGCGTACACTCGTCCTGCCTTCTTAGAACTTCTTCGCCCTAATTTTTGTAATGAGACGATCCAAGGCTAAAACCAACGAAAAATCACAAATGCTATTCAGTCAATACCCACAATCGCGGGATTATTGGGAGAATACGAAGCACCTCTCTTACGCTTCGCTCATTTTTTTTTTGGTCGAACAATTTTACGTTCGTCTCCGCATTTTTTTCGCGACACACGACACTGCTGCCTGCAGAAGCCGAACTAGGGGAAAGATGTTTGTAAGGGTGTGTGTAGACGGCAGTTAGATAAAGTCAAATGTTTCTGAGGCTCAATAAGGTCAACCGCACTTTACCCAGGGCAAAAACCGGTTTGGAACGCAGCTTTGGAACTGAAATGGATGTGCTTAGACTCCTCCCTGAAATAAGGCCAGAAGGATTACGAAAGAAGAGAGAATACGAAGACTATACGTGTCGCAGCAAATGTGCTACGGAATGACATCTAACAATTACAGCCCACGTTCGAAACCCAGTGGATATTTCAGGCTCATCCTGATTCCTACTTAGGTACCATTCGGGAATTCTTTCCAGTAAACCAATACGTAGGAAGAAGATGCGAACTTGGACTATACAACACTTTTATATGCCAAACGGGTGCTAATATTAACTTAGATGTCAAAATGTTGACACCGGTTTAAAGTATCATCAACATGTCGTCGGCAAAATTGATGTCGAGTGCAATATTGACGTTGATGGCGATATTGATGCCGAGGTTGAAATTGAAGAGGTAATCCACATTGGCATAGGCAGGTTGCTCTTAGGAAACGTTTCATATAGTCGAGAAAGAAACAAAAAGATTTTTATATTTGGAGACACATTTCCGACATATTTATGCATTAGAATGATGAATCTAGGGAGTCTTCGTGCGTCAATAATGCTTAAATAATATATTATTATAAAAGGCTATCTAATTAAGGTAGGTTCTGGATAGAAACAAGCTATCAAACGACAGCGACAGCGACCCTTGTTCTCTCCTAACAACAACAACTTAACATCCTACTCTTACAATAAGCCCTTCTTCTACTCCATTTAATTCCTTCCTCCCTTCATCCCGTCCAACATCCCTATGCTACATGTATTCCCGCCCTTTCCTTGCTTGCCTAATATTATCCACTCTATCATAGTCTTCAACATTACATTATAATAACGCAATATTATTATAACTTGCTAGGTGAAAATCTAGTAAGAAGTGAGAAATGTAAATATTTAGGTGTCTATCTCACAGATAACTTAGAATGGGGACATCATATAGATAAGGTGGCAGGTAAAGCTTTTAAAACTCTGCACTGGGTCATGAGGAACCTTAAGGGGAGCAACAAATCCACCAAAGAATTAGCATACACTTCAGTTGTAAGAGCAATAATGGAGTACGCAACAACAGTATGGAACCCTATGGTGAAGGTGCATATAAATAAGCTTGAGAAAGTACAGAGAAAGGCAGCTAGGTACGCTCTAGGAAGACATAACAGGACAGATAGTGTGACAGAAATGTTAGAGACACTAGGATGGACACTGCTCCGACTCAGAAGGAAGCTGAACAGGCTATGTGGGATGTTCAAGATAGTAAATAAAGAGAAGGGGTGAGAGGAGCTCTCAGAAAGAATAGACAAACCAAATTACATTGGGCGGAAGGACCATCAGTTCAAAATAAAACATAAGAGGGCACAAAACAAACATAAAAAAACTCCTTCCTCAATCGTGGAATAAAAGAATGGAATGAGTTACCTGAGGATATCTTTAAGTCCTTACCTTATTCATTAAATAAATTTAAAACGAGGTGTATGCTCTCCTTAAAATAATTATCTGTAACGTGTGAGTGAGAAATGTACGTGATAAAGCCGTATGTACTTGTGTTATGAATGGTTTAAGTGGTTTATGACTCGTAATCAAGAACATTACCACCAGGCTATCGCCTACTTGCAATGCTGGTTGTTAAATAAATAAATAAACATCGCATTGCCAGTCATTATGGTTTACATTCATTTTTCTGTCTCCTAAGGATTTTTCCCAGTAATCCCCTCTCCCACCATACGTAGCACGTACTCATATGTTTTCCTTTCTGTCTACATAACCTTCTCCGTCCTTCTCTACACTCACATTTCAAAAGTCTCCAATCTACGCCTATAATATCGATCCAAAACCTATGTTTCCGCGTAGTTAATGAACTACGCTTCATTTAAAAAATTCTGACGTTCCTTTTCTTAACATCCTTACTCAACGTACCTTCCGTCGATTCCCTCCTCCTTGTGAAAGCCTCTTTGCCTCACATAAATCTTCTCCTTATGCCCCATCTATTGACTACTATTGAGCATATAGAGTTTTAAAACGGGGAGTAAAGACAAAGATATCTGCGAATCACTGTTAAATTATTTTACATTGAACTCATTGCATCAACTTGTCACTTCACCAACTCGGGATTTTTATACAGTTTAAGAAAGCCTTTGACAAAGTGCCCCATAGTAAACTACTCGCAAAGTTATAAGCATGTGGCACACATAAAAATATACGGGGTTGCATTAAAGACTTTTTGAATGGTGGGATACAAAGAGTAGTAACAGATGGAGTTAGCTCAAATGCAGTGTAAATTTCTTCAAGTGTTCCCCAGGGAAGTGTTACCGAACCTCTTTAATTCCTACTTAACGTTAACGACATTGACTCCGTATTCACTAGTAATATATGTTTATGTGCCGATGATGCAATGGTTTACCGTGATAACCGTGATCCTGAGGACACAGCGGCTTTATCAGATGATCATAATGCTATAAAATTCTGGTGCGACACTTAGCATTTAGAATTAAACTTAAAAAAGTGCGTCAACATAAATTCTTGGAAAAAGAGCAATTCCCTCCCGAACGCCTACTGCATTGGGAACACCGAAATATAATGTGTAGACTAAACTAAATACCTAGGCGTTACCGTCACTTACGACCTCTCCGGGGTGAAACACACATACGGGGAATATGTAGACAGGATAACAAAACATTAGGATTTATTAGAAGGGTACTGTGTAAATGTGATGAAAAGGTAAAAGAGAAATGTTATCTGTCGCTGATTAAGCCTCATTTAGAATATGCTGCAACTTTATAGGATCCTCACGAAGTTGGATAAATTGCCGAATTGGATCGCGTGCAGCATAGAGGAACTAGATTTGTAAAATGTCGTTATGATAAACTTAGTAGCGCTCCCAAAATATTAGAGCAGCTAGGATGGGAATCACTGACAGAGCGAAGGATAAGTTACAGACTGAAGCTCTTGCATAAATTGAAAGGACGTGTTTTTAGCAGTGATTTTGAAAATGTATCATTACTCCCATCATCCTACGGTAGGGAAGATCATGCCAATAAAATTAGAGGGATCAAGTGTAGAACAGATAGATTTAAGATGTCATTTTTTCCACGAACGATAGGGGATCATAACAACAGTGTTCGACCGCGGTAGGGTCATGTACGGATTAAATTATTCTGGTGTGTATTCACCCCCTGCCACACACCCGAGCGGTGGCTTGCAGGGAATATATAAATAAAATAAATAAATCATATATATATATATATATATATATATATATATATATCATGCATATATGTGTGCGTATATTTATTTATGTGCATACATACATATAAATATAGCTATCCAGCGAATTCGGGAGAAGAAACAGTTCACTTAATCAGGTGGTTTCTGAGTGGTCCCCCTTAAGGTCGTGAAAAAAAATGGCGTAAACTTCGGAGAAAAACGAAGGAGGCGGCATTTTGAGAGGTAAGTATTTTAAAAGGTCAATTTTGGGGATGGCGAGAGTAGAAGGGCACAAGGGAGAAGAGTTAAGAGGTGGAGAGAGAGAAAAAGATAGGGCAAGAGAGGAAAATGTGAAACCTGCCGTAATCTCATTTACGAAACCTCTCAAGTTCAGACAATTCATTTGCCTTAATGTTGTTTGACCGACCGTGACTTCATCCAATGGATTCTTAATATGGAAGGAAAAAACATTACCAAACCGATCATAATTGATTACCTACAGTCTGTGTTTGAAAGCTTTTTCGTTAATTGTATATTTGGGAATGTGATAGGTATTTTTTTAAAAGAAAGATCGTTCCATAAAGGAAAAGGACCACAGCAATCAATTTCAGTTTCTTTTTTCCGATAAAATAATAACTTTTAAACGATATTTTTTCAGCTCTTTGATGTGTTCAAACATATTTTCTTCGATGCTCGCAAAGAAAGCACGTCAACTCAAATACAATTTGAGGGGATAATTAGGTTATAAATTTTGACAAGAATGAAAGCCTATTCTAAGGGAAAGAATTATCCATACTTTTAATTGGGTTCTTGAAATTCATACAAACATTAAAGGAAAAAGGAAACTTAAGATTAATTAATTCATGTTTTCAGTGTTTACTTTATAAAATCTGATTGCTTTTACCAAATTAAGTTGGATAGGAACAGTTAGAAAGGAACGTCAGAGAATGAATTGGCCAGTTTCTGTTAGAATCCCATTTTTTGTCCCCATGACAAATATGAGGGATCCCTTTCTTTTCCATTTTAAAAGGTGAACCGCGTTAGAAATGTATCATTAAAGCGTTGACAATGAGTAGGTTCAATGGCATCAAGAAATTGATTCGTACTTAGATCACTGATATTAAAAACCCAAATTTATAGTCAGATATACCAATTTCCCCGGACGAAAATGATTAACACAGAAATTTACTGCAATAAGTGAAGAAGATGTTAAAATATATCATAATTCCAGCCCCCACTAAGAAAATGATTCACAATTGCAATCCTTGAGAGCGCTAATTCCCCAAAAATCCGTCAAATTTCCATAAGCAAATTGTTGACGGAATATAGTCGATAGGTTTGCAAATTGCCATTTATTTATTCTATTTATATACGAGCCACCGCTAGAGTGTCTGGCAAGGGGTTAATACACACCAGAATAATTTTACCCGAGCATGACCCTACCGCGGTCGAACAATGTTATTATGATTCCCATCGTAGAAAAAATGACATCTTAAATCTATCTGCTCTACTCTTGATCTCTCTAATTTTGACATGATATCTCCTACCGTCCCTCCCATGGACTACAACCTTGTCGTGGTGGAAGGGCTTGTGTGTTCCGATGACCCCTAGAGCTGTGCTGGCGGGAGTAATAATAATTACTCCTGGAAGGGTCACCCATGCCAGATAGGTCGAAGGTTAGGAGCCAGACGAAAGGTAGTCCACGCAGCGTCTGTTCCTCAGTGAGGCGGCTGCAATGGCGTCTGACCCCAGTGGGGCGGCCATTAAGTGATGGTGTCACGTTAAAAACACTACTGAGGAAGGCAACGGGAAACCACCTCAATTATGATTCCCAAGAATATTATGATGGGCACTATAGATAATATGAGTCCTGGCAACTACGGGACTCGGCCCAAGAGGCCGTGTGTCGTGCCCGGCAGCGGGAGAGGCAAGGCTTCCGCGGTCGTCATCCCACGAAACCCTTGCAGGGAAGAAATAACTTCAGCAGGACAGAAGACTCAGAAGAAGGCGAAAGTAGTAAGAATAGGAACCTGGAACGTCAGGACAATGTTGAGGAGAGGCAAATTAGAAAATATTAAGCGAGAGATGGAAAGAGGTAACACAGATGTTTTAGGCCTCTGCGAGGCGAGATGGAAGGATAGCGGGGATTACTGGAGTGACAATTATAGAGTAATATACAGCGGCGGGGACGAAAGCAAACGAGGGGTTGCCGTATTTTAAATAAAGGGGTAGGAAGAAGCGTAGTCAACATAGAGCAAGCGACAGATAGAATTTTACTCGTAGAGATTAAAGCAGAGCCGACGAACTTGGTCATTATTCAGGTATACATGCCACCGAGCAACCACAAGGAGGAAGAAGTCGATAGGATGTATGATGAGTTAGAGGATATCATCGCGAGTGTTCCTGCAGGGAAACATTTGATAGTGATGGGGGATTGGAATGCGACGGTAGGCGAAGGAAGAGATGGTGGTGAGGTGGGGGACTATGGGTTAGGCACGAGGAATGAACGCGGGGAGAAAGCAATTGAATTCTGCAGGAGACAGGGGTTAGTCATCACTAACACATGGTTTAGACACCACAAAGGGCGTAGGTATACTTGGAAAATGCCAGGTGACTCAGAAAGGTATCAGTTAGATTATATTATGGTTAGGCACAGGTTTAGGAACAGTGTGATAAATTCGCACAGTTTCCCAGGAGCGGACGCGGACTCTGACCACAATTTAGTTGTTATGAAATGTAATGTTCGTTTCAAGAAGATAAGGCAAGGGCGGCGGGTTAAAAAATGGAATTTAGAAGCAGTAAATGAATTAACGAAGAAGGAGTATCAGGAGGCTGTAGAGAAAATGATGGATGACGGTAAAGAACTGAGTGCTATCGAAGAAAAATGGAAATGTATCAAGAAAGGGATATTGGAAGCCGCTAAAGACACTATAGGAACCGTTAACGGGAAAAGGATAAGGAAACCATGGGTAACGGATGAGATGATTGCAAAGATGGACGAGAGAAGAAGATGGAAAAATGTAAACACAGAGTTAGGCAAAATGAGGTACAAAGAGTTAAACAATAAATTGAGAAGGGCCACAAATAAAGCAAAAGAAGAATGGTGGAAAACGCAATGCGAGGATATGGAAAGTCTACAGAAGAAGGGTGAAATTGGTGCTCTATACAGCAAGGTTAAGTTATTATCGGGAAGTAAGAAGGCAAGATCTGTGCTAACAGTTAAAGATAAATGGGGTAAGATAATAGTTGAACCAGGAAAAATCCAAGAGAGATGGAAGGAATATATAGAAACACTGTATGGTAAAGAACTTAGGCCGACAAGGTTAGACATAGAAAAGGAACATGAGGTAGAAGAGGATAGCTTGGGTCCAGGCATACTCGACGATGAAATAGAAAAGGCATTAAAGGAGATGAAAGCAAACAAGGCTGTGGGGGTGGACAATATTCCTGTAGAAATGTTGAAATGGTTAGGGAAAGGTGGGAAGAAGGCCATATATGGACTGATTCGTAGTATCTATGAGGAAGGAATCTGGCCGGAAGATTTTGTGAGATCGGTGTTAGTTCCTATTCGAAAAAAGGCAAAGGCTTCGTCATGTGAGGATTACAGAACAATAAGTTTGATATCCCACGCAGCTAAAGTTATTCTCAGGATCATCAACAAAAGGATAGAGAGTAAGGCAAATGATTACTTAGGGGATGATCAGTTTGGGTTCAGGAAAGGAAGAGGTACGCGTGATGCCATTGCAGTAATGAGATCACTAGTCGAGAGGAATATAGAATTCAATCAGGACGTTTTTGCCTGTTTTGTAGATTTCGAAAAAGCGTTTGATAGAGTGAATTGGGAAAAATTAATGCGTGTATTGCAGAAAATAGGAATGGATTGGAGGGACAGGAGACTGATCCGCAACCTGTACATGTCTCAGACTGCTCAGGTGCGAGTGGGGAACGGAGAGTCCGGATGGGCAGTGTTAGGAAGAGGTGTAAGGCAGGGTTGCCCATTGTCACCGGTACTGTTCAACGTATATGTAGAGGAAATGATTAAAGAGGCATGGGAAGAACTGGAGGTAGGAATGAAAGTCGGAGGGGAATTCGTAAAATCGGTTAGGTTTGCTGATGACCAAGCATTAGTTGCTCAGTCAGCCAAGGGGTTGCAAGCATTGTTGAGTGAATTGGAGGTTCAGTGCGATAAATATGGGATGAGAATCAATATTAATAAAACAAAGGTTATGCGATTTTCTAGAAAGAAAAAGGCTAAGCTAAATATTAAAATAGGCGGGGAAAGAATAGAGCAGGTAGAGCAGTTTACATATCTCGGAAGTGTTTTGGACCAACACGGTCAAAGTGGTAGGGACGTAAGGAGAAGAATTGCGCTAGGCAAGGAGGCTTTCTCAAAGAGGAGGGAGTTGATGACGGGGACGTTGAGTAGGGATGTTAAGACAAGACTCGTAAAAACTCTGATATGGAGCGTAGCTATGTACGGCGCGGAAACGTGGTCGCTGAAGCAGGAGGATAGACGTAGATTGGAGGCTTTTGAAATGTGGGTGTGGAGAAGAATGGAGAAGGTGAAATGGACCGAAAGGAAAACAAATGAGGAAGTACTAGAAATGGTGGGGGAGGAGAGGGGTTTGTTGAGAGAAATCCTATGGAGGCAGGAAAAATGGATGAAAGGCGTATTGAGCGGTAGTGGAATGTTGAAGAGGGTAATAGAGGGGAGAATGTTGGGCAAGCGTGGTAAGGGTAGGAACAGGATAGGGATGTTGGACGGGATGAAGGGAGGAAGGAAGTACACCGAGATGAAGAGGGACCTGATATAGATTAGTTTGCTAGGTGGGGAGTTACAAAATGTTTATTTAATAGTTGTGTCCATCCAAAAACCTACCTTAACCGGTAGATTACCTAATAATAATAATCTCCTACCGTAGAACGATGGGGATAATGATACATTTTCAACATCACTGCTAAATACACGTCCTTCCAACTTGTGCAAAAGCTTTAACCTGTAATTTAACCCTAACCAGGGACAAATAACATTTCTCTTTGACCTTTTCATCACATTTACCAAGTACTCTTCAAACAAATCCTAATTTTCTGTTAGCTTGTCCACATATTCCCCATACGTGTTTCATCCAGGAGAGATCGATAGAGAGATTAATTGTAACTTCTAAGATTATAGAGAGATTTATTCTGACTTCATTTGCTGCCTCCTGGTCACTAAAATAGGTAATAACTATCATCACTTTTATACTTTACACTCTATGGCTTCACTTGGAATTTTTTTATGTCCATATTAAATGAGTTTGTAATTTTCCACAGACTTAATTTCACAGTACAACGCGTTTCACGGATTTGCGGGATCATCAAGTACAAGTGACACACATAGCTGTTGAATATACGTGGGTGATCTGAAAAGTTTCCGACTCAGAAATATTTCAGAAAAAATGTCTTGTATCTTTTTTAGGTCGGAAACTTTTCAGACCACCCTTGTACCCATCGGACAGAAGAGAGGGGGAAGCTAAAGATGGTGGGGGCGGGTTTTCTGGCACTTCAAAGTCGGTGGTCGTGGCTTTTTCGGTTAAATGAAGAAGTGGTGGTGCCTTGCTTATAACAAAGCATTAGGTCTGGTCCAGATTTATGGGGAGCTACTTAGTACCGTTGGATTTGTTTACCCTCGAGGAGAGGGGTGGTTGTGTAGGGTCGGGGGATTTTTCGGAAGTGGAAGTCGGTGGTCGAGCAAAGAGAAAATAATACGAAAAACCGGTGTCGTCTTGGTTATGGCGTTACATAGGGTCTGGTCATGGCGTATATGCAACTGAGTACGTTGAACCGTTGTGTTTGCTTTCCCTCAAGGTCAATTTTTCGGAATGGGCTTCATGTTCGGGTAAAATAAGACTTGTGTGTATTCATCCCCTGCCACACACCTCAGCGGTGGCTTGCGGGTCGAATAAATACATAAAAAAAGATCTTGATGGACGACCAAAAGCAAATTCGTGTGTCTTCTTGCGAAGACCTGCAATGCAACGCGACGATTTCCCAACCCCCTTACAGTCCCGCTTGGTACATGCAGACTACAGGCTGCAGACTACTACTATTTCCTATTCTCAAAATAGAAATCCTAACTCAAAGGACTCCACCATGGGACCCTAAGTGCCGCCAAAGAAACTTGCACGCATGCCCTTAAGTACCTTCCGGAATCCTACTAAGGCTACGAAGGAGCCTTCGAGTCGTGAAAAAGCCGCGAGCAAAAGATGTTGACGACGCTCAAGGGATGTACTTTGAAGAATTTTGAAGCATTTTAGCAATATCTGAAATAAATCTATTTTTTCGGAAATGTTCCCGATACTTTTTACACTAACCTCGTACACCATTTATGTTCTTGCTCTAAGCTCAACCATTATTGGTTCCGAGTTTTCATACTTCATTTCATACGAGACCCTCTATATTTATTTTCGTTCATTTTTCTCCCCAAATTTCCTTCGGCAAGCCGTTGTGTTCAAAATGTGCCCGATGAATCTATCCCTTTTATTTTAAGTGTTTCGATAAGCTGTCACCCACTTTTAGTACTACTTATTTATCAGATCAGTTCATTCTCCTTTAACGCTACAATTCCCTGAGCTGCTTTCAAACTGCATGGCTGACATTTGTAGAGAAGCATACTCCAAAAACACTACTATTTCGAAAAATGAGGATTGTGTCTTCTGCTGTGAGTACATTTTTTCCTCTGATAGTACTTCTTCCCGGCATATACTATTCTAATAACTTGCTTATTCGCCTCCGCTCCTTTATTATCTTTGACCATTCTGTTTCTCAAAGAAGAAATCTTTTATATTTTCTTCTCAAATCGCATTTCTTCACTTTTACAACCTAATTATTGACTTGATTTCTTTAGCATATTCCATTGTGCTTAATGATCACGTATTCCAAAATTACAGGCACTCACCAAAGATCTTCTTGCACCACTATTTCTATTGCCCGCAATATTTCTCAGGATAAATTTTGATCATTATTTCTCGACTGAAGCATTAGTTGCTCAGTCAGTCAAGGGGTTACAAGCATTGTTGAGTGAATTGGAGGTTCAGTGCGATAGATATGGGAATAGAATCAATATTAATAATACAAAGGTTATGCGATTTTCCAGAAAGAAAAATGCTAAGCTAAACATTAAAATAGGAGGGGAAAAATAGAGCAGGTGGAACAGTTTACGTATCTTGGAAGTGTTTTGGACCAATACGGTCAAAGTAGTAGGGACGTAAGGAGAAGAATTACGCTAGGCAAGGAGGCTTTTTCAAGGTGGAGGGAGTTGACGACGGGGACGTTGAGTAGGGAGGTCAAGATAAGACTCGTAAAAACTCTGATATGGAGTGTAGATATGTACGGCGCTAAAACGTGGTCGCTGAAGCAGGAGGATAGACGTAGATTGGAGGCTTTTGAAATGTGGGTGTGGAGAAGAATGGAGAAGGTGAAATGGACCGAAAGGAAAACAAATGAGGAAGTACTGGAGATGGTGGGTGAGGAGAGGGGTTTGTTGAGAGAAATCCTATGGAGGCAGGAAAAATGGATGAAAGGCGTATTGAGCGGTAGTGGAATGTTGAAGAGGGTAATAGAGGGGAGGATGTTGGACAAGCGAGGAAAGGGCAGGAACAGGATAGGGATGTTGGACGTAA
The DNA here is from genome assembly GCA_037158775.1 of Hetaerina titia. NCBI lineage: Eukaryota > Metazoa > Arthropoda > Insecta > Odonata > Calopterygidae > Hetaerina > Hetaerina titia. The sequence goes on from CM073774.1 coordinate 64,022,387, forward strand.
TGAAGGGAGGAAGGAAGTACAAAGAGTTGAAGAGGGACATGATGTAGAGTAGGTTTTCTTAGGAGCCACAAAATATTTATTTGATAGTTGTGTCCATCCGAAAACCTACCTTCACCGGTAGATTACCTAATAACAATAATTTCTCGACTCCTTGGTGTATTTTTCCTCTCATTTAATTTACAACATTTTCCGAGAAGCTGTTGAATAGTACGAAATAACGCACATTCTTATCTTAATCCTTTCTTCTTCTCAATTATTGACTGAGATCCAATAAATAATTAAGTTAAACCAAAGGAAATACCCAGAATAGCAGAACAATTGGGAAAAAGTCATCACGATAAGCATTACAGACACTAGAAATAGTGGCATAAGGGGATCCCAAATTAGGGAATATTAATTTAAGTAAATGATTCTATGTACAACCTAAATGACGAAAACGAAATCAATGTAATAACTGACTGCTAAATTAAAAAGGAATAACAAAATTGGGAGAATAATAGGAAACGCTATCTTCTTTGAGAGACAGGATGGTCAAAAGATGATGCAGGAACGGAGGAGAAAAAAGGAAGTTATCACAATAGCTTTTGCCAGGAAGAAGTTCTATTAGAGGAAATTATATAAATATATATTTATATGTAATATATGTACACATAAGTAGTGTTGTATTTGAGTCGTCATGATGGTGGTGAGTGCTTGTCACATGATAGCGACGAATGAGGTAAGTAACCACTATGGACCATTGACGAATGCCTGAGTCACCATACCTACTTTTACACGTCATGATAATGATTAAGGACTGACTGAAAATCCCAGGGTTGAAGAAGCCAGACTATATAAATAAATTATTTTCTATATACCATTTATACGATTATTCCGTTCGAGTCATCTTATCTAAAGTGGAATCGTGAATCCAAAACCCGGAGAAATGTACACACAAGTAAAATAATAGTGGAAATTATTAAATTTTTTGTACCCTTTCCAGTTTACCCATTTTGTTTAAGTATTAGCTAAATGAGGCGATACTACCTAAAACAACAGCGGGCTTAACCTTACCCAATCTCTGTTAAAATGTTATCTCTCTTCTTTGAATAGCCCTATCAACTTACTTCCCCAGTTTAATACCTACTTGATTGTTATTCTCTCTATTTTTAGTACCCTGCAAGTCACCACCAGGGTGTGGCTCCACTCGATTCCGCTATTCTCAAAATGATAAGATTAAAAAAGGCAACAACATTTTTTATAGCTCATGGGTTTCGTTGGCAACCGTAAACAATGAAATATAAATGTTATTCACTCAAAACATTAGTAAATACTATATAATTTGCATAAAGCCCTCACCTTTACAACAATGGCTGTGTCCACCATTTGTGTCTGAATTGGAACACCTCAATCTATCTCGACAAAATAGGCAATGTACAAAGCTGGCAGTCGAGAAAATGGAATAACTTCATAGAGAAGACAGGAATCACTCAAAAATCCTCGCCTCGAATACATACAAAATGTCTCGTACATGTTTTGAGGGTTGCTTTGAAAATCTTGCCTTGGATATTGAAGAAACTAGTTGTGTCTTCAGAGTTTATTTCTCACGCAGAGGTAATTATTCGGATCCTGCACTTAATTTTCAGATGAGACAGCCCAGGTTAAACAAGAGATGTATTCCAGTATTGATTACTTTAAAAAAATGGAAAGGGAACACTTCACGATTATGAGAAAATCAAGATGGACTATCACATAAAATTTGATAAAAAGGCGGCAAGCATAACTTTAGAATTCCTGACATATAAATACGTCCTAACTCCTGACATTACCTATCAAGCGCTCACACGGTGATTGGAAGTGTATGATATATACCTATTGGTGAGTAACGTAAGTCATCAGGCATGGCGACCAACAGCTAAAGTCACTTGCTCCATTAGGAAGGAATATGTGGGATTTGGTGCAGGAAGGATGTTCGGGGTCTGGTTGAAGGGTGAAGAGAAACCTGGAAACGAAGGCGCCAAGGGGTCTTTTAGCATCCCATCCGAAGGATTTCGTACGCCACATCACTAGTACGAATCGGGATACGGTTGCAAAAATTTCCCGCAGCCAGAATTCGAACCCTAGCCCTCACAGTGGGAAGCACTGCAAGCAAGGATTACACTAGCCACCACACCAATCCGACCCCAACGAACGAACGTAAGTGTTACGAATATCTAAAATGGCTACCACAGGTGTTTCCAATTGGTGATGCGCGCAATTCCAACAAAACAGACATTTTGCAAATACGTATACTTCCCAAATAAAACTCGAACTGTAGGCTAAAATCCTGCTATGCTGAAAAATATGCAAACAAATAGATTACATCCAACTGGTAATACCAACACACAAAATCTATACGAAAAATCTAGACTATACAATGAAAATATTATACAATTTTTTTTCTATTATATTCGTGCATCATAAAAATCCTCTTTGAAAAACTTTGACTCGAAGCTTTCGCTGGGAACACATTCACAGCGAGAGCGTCAAGTAGACGCCATTCGTGGCCTTCATAAAGTGAATCCAGTGTAAGTGCCGAGGGAAATCTCATGAAAAGAGCTGCAGGAGAAGAAAACATTGGTGGAGACGACGCGAAGAATAAGGGAGTAGTAGCGAGAAAAGAGGGTATTAAATTCGAAGGAGAGGTCCTCTAAGACTATTTGGAGCTGTTAGGGTGGAAACAACTCTAAAAAGGAAGAAAGAACAAAAGATAGGAAGGAGGAGAAGGTTAAGAGAGAGGGGACCATGTCCCCCTTGGAGAAAAAGGGAGGGAGGGATGGGGAGACGAGGGAATCAAGAGGAATGAAGACATTTTAAAAGCGGTGGAGGGATGTGAGGTTCTCCGAAGCAAATATACAGAGGGGACTTACTCGGTTGGTCGGTTATAAAAGGCAGTTTAGTGGTTTACAAGAACAACCTGAACGAGAACAAGACATCCTCCTCCTCTCTCCTCCTCATTTCCAGTCTCTCGCTATCTCTCCAGCTTTTACGTCCTCCTTCTTGTATCCTCCCAAGCGCTATCTGCCCCTTCTTATCCACGGAATAGAGCAGAAGAGACTTTTGAGGGAATTGAGGAGAGAAGTCAGCCGAGGAGAAGGGGAAGGAATCCATTAGGCATCCTAATGAGGACTTCTCCACGAGAAGTAAAGGAGGCGAGGAGATAAGGGAAGGTGTATTCCTCCGAAGGAAGGAAACAATCGTTCCGGAGGCGTGCAGGCTAATAATGAGAGGAAGGTGTGGTGAAAAGTTTCATCTGAGAAGAGGAATAAAACGAATGTTTTCGAAGTGGCACACGAAAATCAGAGGGATGTACAATGGCTCCTGTCTCGTCCTACCTCTGCGAAGACGGTCGCTTAAGCGAATGATAGGGTATGTCGGCTAAGGAAATGACCAATTATTCAGGGAACTCCACGAAAAAGTTATTTCACGGATAGAACGAATAAAAGCATATTTATTCTTAAAGCGGATTCAGTTACGGTTAATAGTCGCAGTTCATTTTATATTTTGAATTCAAAGTCTCATTAATTCAAGTGCCTTGTTTCTATCTCGATCTGTTCTGACCTCGATCTCTTTTCCCTTAATAAGATTACGATATCCAAAAATCTCAAGAAATTCCTTACGTTTTCAAGATTTCCCAAGGAACATTTTTAGTATTTCAGGACGTTCGAGTTCCGGACCAGTTTTATATTTGGACAAATACGAGGTTTTTACAGGTAATTCTAAAGTAACCCAATTTTTTTTAAAGATTGGGATTAAATGGAAGTGGGTGAGCTTAAATGTCCGAGCACTCTTTATAAAAATAAGACATAGATTACTGCACCGGACAGTTCCTAGGGTTCGTATAGGTAACCCTTAAGTGAGAACCGTCTTCAGTACTTAAAATGACATGGTCCTGTGTAAAAAGTTAACGTCATCGTCAGTTACCTCCACTTACCTGCTTCAACATGCCATAAATTTGAAAAATCGGCGTTCATGGGTGCAATAGTTCAAAGAAGGTCGGACATTACGTGAAAACAAACCCAACAATCCTCGGCCATCTCAATCAATAATTTCCCAGTAAGCAAAAAGGACAAAAATGGGCACTTATACAGGGAGGTTATTCTAAGATGTAACTGAAGTTTCAAATTTCTGGTGTGAGTACGAGTAGTTTGTCCTGCTTTCTAATTTAAGTAATATGCCTATGTAGGTCGTAATAATGCATCAATGCGTGAAAAAAATTTAGTAGACCATCTTGACCACAAATTATTCATCAAGGTGGGTCCTCTCCTAAATGATAATGATTTTTCTGGAAATTGAAGCCAATATTCTGAAAAAAAATAGTGACGTATTATTATTAGGTAATCTACCGGTTAAGGTAGGTTTTCAGATGGACACAACCATCAAATAAATATTTTGTATCTCCAAACAAAAACCCAATCCAGCAACCTACTCTACATCAGGTCCCTCTTTATTTCCGTGTACTTCTTTCCTCCCTTCATCCCGTCCAACATCTCTATCCTGTCCCTGCCCTTTCCTCGTTTGCCTAACATTCTCCCCTCTATTACCTTCTTCAACATCCCACTACCGCTCAATACGCCTTTCATCCATTTTTCCTGCCTCCATAGGGTTTCTCTCAACAAACCCCTCTCCTCACCTACCATCTCCAGTACTTCCTCATTTGTTTTCCTTTCGGTCCATTTCAACTTCTCCGTAGTGACGTATTGTTTCACTAAAATGGTACACCTAAACACAAACGCTAACAATGTCGAGACCAGGATCATTTTAGTCAAATTAACAATTAATCATTTTCATCAATCAGCAGAAAGACTGAATATCAAGCCTTCACAACTAGACGCCCGAGGAACAAATTGAAGCATTTACTCGGGTTAATTAAAATAAAAAATGTACAGGCATCATGGTATAATGGAACGAAATTCAATAACATTCAAAAAACAAAATGATAAGCCCCTCATTTATTCGTGAAGAATGGCTCTATTCACGCAACCTCAATGCGAAGTTTCCCCAATGAAGGATGAAGTAGGAAAATGTCACCGAAGAAGAACAGAAACACTCAGGAAAATTTGGTAGTTTCCCAAAAACGCGTCTAAAAATGACAGTTAAGGAACTTCCCTACACATAATGTGTCAAATACCAACTTTCCAGAGCATTTTCCTATGGCCTGTATTCGCTCGATTTTTTCAGGTTTAAAGGCACTCTGTGCAATAAATGTTCGCAATATTTTTCCTTGAGGAGTAAGTATTCCTTAAATCAAGTGCAGTATGCACAAGCAGCAAACGTAATTACCCATATTTATTTATTACTTGGATAATTTAACATTGGGTAAAGCGTGAAGTATACTATATAGGATCCTTACGAGGCCGGTTTGATTACCGAATAAGATGGATAGGCGTGCGCTGCGAAGAATCCAATATTCCGAAACGATGGTTAGATAAGCATAGTAGCGTAGCTAAATTATTATAAAACTAGGGTAGAAATAGATTCGATAAAACGTTCAACTGTTTTATACAAATCAGGAGTGCGTCTTCTTTGTAAGGACGTTAAAATTGTGATAGCAACCCAGTCGTGTTACAGTAGGAGTGATCGTGAAAATAAGAACAAAAATTTTCACTGTAGAAACGACAGATTTAAAAGTTCATTTTTCCCGCGAACGATAAGGGATTGGAATCGTCAAACAAAATGATAGGAAAAAGCTATTGCAGTAAGATCCCCTTGCTTTTTGGCACAACTCTTATTTTATTTTAACCGTCACTAACAACTCATCTATTACGTGGAGCAATATTTTTATACACATTACACGTACAATTTTTTGCCAAAATCATTTTTATTTTATCATTAAGACACTGAAAAAAGTAACTTTCGTAAAAAGGACTGCTAAATCGTTAGGGATAATGTAATCGAAAACTTAATGTACATACCTGTACACGAAGCGTATAGTAATCACTTAATGATGTCACATTATGCACATGGACAACGATCCAGATTTGCCAGTAAAGTCGACTGACCTGATCGCACTGTTATCGTATTTTGGTTAGTACGTTAAAACGGTGGGAATAGATTTGAAAGTGTATCTTTTACAAAACTAAATATGAATTTACTGTCCATTGCAAGCAACGCCGAAATACTAGGGTAGGCTGAAAAGTAATGCACACATGCTTGTAGACCACAAACGAATACAAATAGCAAGATCGGACAAAAAGTACATTCAAGTACAATTCTTAAGTTTCAAAATCATATATTTATTTTTCAACATAGTCACTGTTAAGGCTAACGAATTTCTCCCAAAGTGTAACAAGTTTTTTTTATTCTGTCACTGAAAAACTCTTCCGACTTCTCTCGAATCCAGGACTTGACAGCTGCCTGCACCTCATCGTTCGAGGTGTGATGATTACCCTTGAGGTATCTCTTGAGTTGAGGAAAAAAATAAAAATTGCAAGGCGCAAGATCGGTGGAATAAGGAGGGTGTGGAATCGTTTCAAATTTCAGGTTTCGCAGAGCATCTCCAGTTGCGCGCGAGGCCTATGGACGAGCGTTGTCATGTAGCAAGATTATTGGCGCCAGGCCGCCTTTAACACGACAAACTCGACGTCGAAGGTGTTTTAGAGTCTGCATATACTGAGAAGAATTTACCACTACCCCTCGTTCCAGAAAATCGGTCACACACGTAAACTCGGTGAGCATCCCAAAAAGTCAAAAGAAGTTTTTTTGCGGATGGTTGTCTTTGAACTTTTTCGCCTGAGGAGAAGGCGGATATCGATTTACAGTAGACCTATCAAAAGTATCGTTACCATAAACAGCCTTTAAACGACGATGAATATCAGTAGGAGTCACTTTTTCAGCAGCTAAAAATTCGATAACAGCACACTGTTTAACTCGCGTTGACATGCCACCAAAACACGTCTCCATACTTCAGCTTCTCAAAATACACTGGATGAATGTAACGATCTCAAACCTGCGCATGCGTGTTGAGTGGAAATGTTACTTCCACATGCCACCAGGAGTACTTCTAAAAGGTCATTGAGTTCGCGCCCTACAAACATGCGTGCATTTGTTTCCAGCCTACCCTCGTAACTCAACGCTGACGTCGGACATGCTGTACACTCGAGCGTTTCCATTTTAAAGAAGATTTGAGAGTTGTCAATTTTCCTTATATGTATGCTTGCTTACAATCCGTTTCAAACTTCAAAATAAAAATTTGAAAGTACGTACTTCGAAATAATAGCAGGAAATTCAAACTAGAGGCATACCTATTGCCGTGAAACTTGTTTTTTACACTCATTTAACGGTCAATAATTTTATTATTGACCGTTATAGTCACTTATATAATTGGAAAAAGTTAAAAATTTAACTTTTTCCAATAATATGAGTGACTTTAATTTTCGCGAAAATAAGTGAAAATAATATAAGTAATATGACTTTGGAAATAACTTTGGAATAAGGACGGATAATTAACCTCTTTTTTTGAATTCTCGGCTGATTTAAATGACTTTGGCATTTTATTACAACAAAACGGAGCAAGTGTTCTCATAATGAAGTGAGCAAGAATCTTTTTAATCATTATAAGTAATTTATTTGTAACTAAATATGCAAAGTTTCAATTCTTGAGCTGCCACCATTGAAGTACTATTGCACAGCGTAAAAGCCGAATTATAACGACATCTATATATCCTCGAGGCGTAATTTGTAACGTCATCTTCATCTCTGACACATATTATGAAAAAAATAAGATCATGACAATTAATTTTCCATAATAATCAACTCGGATTTGTATATATTCAATGAGAACCCCGCGGCACATAAAAATGAATGCAATACATTTTAAAAACACTGCATTATATTACTTAATCGCAATTGGATGATTGCATTTCTATTTTATTCAGGATTAAATCAAACAATACTGAAAATCTCAATTACCAGATCACTCAATACCTATCGGTAATTTTTCGTTTCCTTTGAAAATATGATAACAGATTTAGGTTTTTATAAAATGACCTTAAAAATATCTACGGATTAAACTTTAATTATTGCTTATTATCGTCACTTTTGTTCCAGTTATGCCGTGATCATCATGCGACATTTATTTATAAAAACGCTAGTGATAAATGAACTGTGCAGTTACTAATATATTCTTTTCGAGGAGTAGGGGTTACCTTAAAGTTAATAATATCACCAAACTGCTGGTATACCTCGACCAAAAAGTTAAAATCTTATCTGCACCAACATATTGCAAGAAAAACGTGGAAAAATGGCTTCAAGAGTCTTTAGGAGAAAGAATGAGCAAAATTGAGTTTAAAAAGAAAGAATGATGACGAAAACAGCGATCTTGAGTAAAGAGGTATTAACTCAAAGGTAAGAGCCCTCGACGATCACGTTCAGTAAGGGTGGGTGTTCGCAAACATTTGAGGATACTTACAAAGGAAGATGAGTTGCTGCTCGGATGAGCACAAGGACACCGAAGAAAGCGGAGAGAAGGCCACTTAAAAAAGTCCAAAAAGTCTCATGAGATCTTTAGAAAAAAGAGTATCTCGATTCATCCGTAAAAGACAAAAACACTGGGAAAAATGAAAAACCTGAAATTTAGATGTTATTTCACATATATGTGACCGAGAATGCTATGCTATAAGCCACCTAACTTTCCATGCCGCCCTCTTTTTATACACCACCACAATGCAGCTATTTTTTCAACAGAAAAAATAATTACTCTTGATGGTAAAGGAGAATCTGCACCTCCGTCTGTCAGTAAGAGGCACCGCAAGAATTCGTAGCAGAGGAAATAGAGACTACAGACTTTGTTAGATACATGCTTTTCCAAGCGGTGCGTTCCTAATAAGAGTGAAATATGAATATAAGGTTTCCATTTCAATTGTGTTTGTGTTTAAACTTGGTCCCATGTTGGCAGAACAATTCGTGAATGAAAACAGTAAATACATTTGACTTTGCTTGAGTTTAATTTTTAATATAGGTTGATAGTCCAATGTTCCGATAGACAGTGGGTTATAATAATTCCCTTTATGTCACAAGAAAACTAGCACGTTTACTTCTTCTTCAAAAAGAAGGATATATGTCGCTTGGTCCTTTAGTGTTCAGGGGGATTAACATCTCATTGCCTCCATTAATGAAACATGCATACTTTCTTATCGTAATAATTTTTCAAAATCTCAATAGTGGAAAATGCATACTTGTGATTATTTCTTCAGAATGAAGAAACAAATAATTCCAAACAAAATATATTCGAAGCACTTGTATGAAATATCAAAGGAAATAGTTTCGCCTCCCCTCCATTTCTCGTGCTACCCTGTAATCATGAGCTAATTCAACCATTGTACCCAAGGTTGACTGGACTTGACTCCGTATCCATTTCCCATGAAATTAAAATATGTAAGCGCAGCTAATTTGGTTTAAAGTTTGAATTGTGCAGATTTTGGAAATAACAATATTATTGATCTCATATCCGTTTGAATTTTGTCAAAGTAGGCTTAAATAATCTTATAACGTATGAATTCACAGAAAATAAGTTTATCAGTTAGCTACTTTGTGCTAGATGTCAGAACGCGGCGTTTTTAGCAATCAACAAAAATTAGCAAAAAAAAAACAAAAAATTAAGTACACATGAAATTTTGGCATAGAAACGCATTAAAACGCAGATAGGCATGGCAACCTCTTAAAATGGTTACAATTTTCGAAGAAGTCAACTTCAAAACAGGCTAAAGATTCAAACTTATATGGCAAGGCATGCACTACCAGATTATTTGATATACTTTTATAATTTAATGAAGAACAATACAAGTAAAATGTTTATCTCTATTTGATATTGAATATCTTTAGCAGCACAAACGGACTTGAAGATTTTAAAAAATATAAGGCGATTTCTCGAAAAAGAAATAAGAAAAGCATTTGAAATTTTGGCTTCCACGATTTGACGCATGATTACTTACATTTACGTAACGGTCGTCGACTTAGATTAGTTGATTCCGATTTACATCAGAGGGAATCAAAAAAACAAACACCCTTTCACTCGTTTGAATAGGATTAAGGTTGGCTCAAGAAAAACCAGCCTTTGCCGTGACTTCACGTAAAAGACGTACAGTAAAATGTCTCAATATTTCCAGCAAAACACTCGCACACGAAAATGTACAAAAGAACGCTTGCATGAAATAGACCTCAAAGAAAAGAAGGGGCGTTTCGCATTCAATGTAAAAACAAACGAATTGTGTGCCATATCTCAGATTAAACTTGCGGCTGGGCGTCTTTGTCAGCCCGTATGTGACATATTCTTTTTTTTTTGTCCAGACAAGAACGAGAAAACCAAAATTATGGCGGCAGGGGTATAATAAGGCATGAGGAAGGGAAAAAAATCCGTGTTGAGCGTGAAGCAAGAGGATGATATCTAGAAGAAAGGACGGTATTAAAAGGGAACGGGATAAAAAGGCAACAGGGTATAAAAAGGGTTACGTGCAACAATGAGATGGGAGGAGTGGAAGAGGAGGAAAGAGAGAAATGGGGGAGGTGGATTGGTAGAAGGGACGTAAAAGCCTGTCACTGAAGGCCTTTGTCTCAAGGCGGAAAGGGAGGAGAAAGGCAAGGAAGTATATGCAGGAAGAGAGAGAAAAAAAGTGTTTTAGTTTGAAAAAATGAGAAAAACGACCAACGGAGGCGCCTGAGAGAAAAACCTTTACGCAAAAAAGTAAGTGGTTCTGCAAGCCTACTCAAAATCTGCACACCTGAGGCCTTGAAAGTGTGTTCTTATATATCTTAGCGTTCTTTTTACGACCCTTCCGTGCATGCCGCGGGAGAAATATTTCCCTCCCGAATTCGTACAATTATTTCCATAATTCTATCAAAGAAAAAGGTGACGATTCCCTCGTTGGGCTTTTTTTTACTAACTTTTCTTCTATGCTAGTAATTTGAAAGTTTAGCGATTTTATTTATGTTACGCTAATAGCACTGTAACAAAAAAATTATTTGCTCTGGCGATTTTCAAGTAAAGCGATGATGAATTTACCAACACACTTTTTCTAAATGCATATATTTTGGTCATAACTCCTTTCATAATTAATTTTTTCAGGCGTAACTTTTTGGAATTGTTTCATGATGAATAATTTCAAAATAAAACTTTGTTTTGGCATTATTCATTACTCCTCTTAGCAATGGAAAGAGGTTTGAATGATTTCTAATTCCCAGGACTAAAATTGGTTATGTATAATAAAAATAAGAAATGTCAAAACATGCAAAAAAAATATTGGCGATAGATCAGGGAAATACTGTTGCCGAATTACCCTCCAATATGAACGATTAATAAGACTTACTATATGCAGTACTGTATCATTCCACTAGGCATGTCTACAATCCTGTAATCTGATCGCGGAGACACGCTACGGAGATGGAATGGCTGCGGCTCTGAACCCCTTCATTGTTAGATTACTATCACCATTACTCTCTCTCCTAACTTCCTCTCCTATCGTCCCGTTAAAACTAAACCTTCTCGCCCATCATTCAGGCGTAACAACATTCCTAAGGGCTAATACCAAATTCGGTAGTTAATAATAAAAACTCTGTACATGCATCATGCCTTAAATTTTCCTAAATAAGAGGGATTCTAGAATTTTTCACGATCTCTCGCTGATTCCCCTGGAATTCTGTGAATTCTGACAGAAGCTTGCGAATTTAAGATACCGAATTAAATACAGTTTGAACAAAAAACACCTTCAAAAATTCTTTTAACATTTCAAGCTTTAAAATATTACTTATTTTAACCAAATCGTTCACTGTGCCTACTTTTTAAAATTCAAATCCAGAGTTAACGATATTTCATTGCAGTAAATTTGTGAACCAGCATAAATAACCCAGGCATTTACCTGTTTAACGGTACCTACTCTTCCCTTACATACGAGGTTTCGTAAATTGATTTTCCCTAAGGGATATTACGAAATTTCTATTTCCATTGATACCTTCCATTTAATATCTAAAAGGTGAAGCGCAAATCCTTCCCCCTTTGTCCAGTTTTTCAATGCAATTTAAACAGGAATCTAAAATGTATTCCACCACACCACCTATTTCAAATGCTATAGATTTCAGATTGTGTGCATCCGCCCACTGAGGGGTAATTGACCAGTGCTGGAATTATATACCTATAATTCAAATTTAATGATGATATGGAATTCATCCCTTTATAGAGGGTCACTAATAAACATTTACATTTGTGTCCAATTCTGGTTTAATGGCTACTCATTTAATATACTCATTGATATATAATTTATTTCCATTATGCCTGCACAGATTCATGAATTAAAAGAGCTTCGAGCGATGTGGGAAACATTTTGGATTTTCCAATGGATGAAATCTCTCGTTTTCAAATGTTTGCTTTCCTTTTATTAAAAGCAATATTCAATATCACGCACATTAATCGATTTAAAAAATGTTTCTGTATCACATACCGCATCGCATATGAATAGTATCAAAGATCCAAAGCGCAGCAAATAGCGTTTATACCCAGAAATTTACTGTCACCTTCTATTTTTCACGCTAGCTAAGAGATTTACCGAATCCACACCTGCGTGAAAATTAAAGAATTAGGCCACGTTTGAACGCAACGTAGTCATAAACTTTCCATCCACGGTTACAGAGGAGAGAAGACTGCTTACCATTTAGCATCAATTTTACTTAAAATCCTTTTTAGGTAGTTTCCAGATTTTGATTTACTCCAAGCGTACACAATTCCTTTCTCTCCAAGAGGATGAAGAGTTTTTGGAAGCAATATAATACAGAAGCGACCCGACCTTAAGCAAAATGAGGCAGGGGTCGTGGAGAACGAGGAGAAAGGGATCCACGGAGAAAATATATACAGAGGATTCAACAAAGCTCTTCTATAAACTCTCCGATAAGCGGAGCAGCGAAGGAGACGGGAAGGAACGAAAAATGGAGAGGTTTTGGGGAGGATGTGGAAGCAGGCATACGTACATACACGGGGGAAAATTAAAGTACGCGCACCAAGAAGCGACGAACTTCCTTTTCAAAAAAATATATTAGCCGAAGTTAAAGTTTTCAAATGAATAGAAATGGAGAGCTGATTTTTTTTTGCAGAGTCGAAAACCTGAGGGGATTTTTCCGGGTGAATAATAAACTCGGCACTGTAGATAACCTAAGAGCACATATTTTTTTTGTAAGATGTCCGCCCCAATAAAAAGAAATTGGACAAAACAAACTCGAGCAGAAAGGGTGATGAAAATAGGAAAACTCCGAGGGGAACACTCCTCTACATGAAATAAATAAAATACACTGGGAGAGCACTAAGTGGATGGAAGGAAAAGAATGAGAGAGAAGAGGGAAAAGGATTTGTTCTTTGTTGAGTTACTTAATAAGGTTTGTGGATAGGGATCAAAACGAAATAACGTTGGACTGACAACATTTTGGGTAAAATACTGGAGGGGTCACAGCAACATCGGATCCAGCATCCAGGATCTTGTTTAATATTAGCGAAAAACCAACTTTCTTTCGTCTAGCAAGCAATGATAATCTACTCGGATGAATAAGTGATTTCTCGTCAGCAAGTCCTCACGTTGAACGTGCCTCAATAATTTGGGACCCTAAGAGAGGAGATTTTATTTCTGAGCAAACAAAAGGAATATAAAATACGCATTTTTCGTAAAAAAAACCCTTATTTAAAAACAGAAAGCATTACAAGATAATTGGAAAGCCTGGAATGGGAGCTGCTGCAAGTTCGGAGATTACATGCGTGACTTAGCCTATGAGATAAACAGAAAAGGCTCCAGCTTAATACCGACGTAGAATAAATGTCACCACACATTACAGTGACAAGAGACGCCACGATGAAAAGGTTAGGTATTTTTGGCATGCAAAAATATGCATAGAATGTGGAATCATTTTCTACTACGACAATAAGTTATCGGACCATGGGGAAACGATAACTATTCAAAAGTGATCGAAAATAAAAGTATTACTAGATTGCGTCATGCGAAGACAGTTCCATATAGAGTGATCATAAAATTTTAATTCGCAGCATTTACTGTGCAAAATTTAATACAAAGCTATATTATGTGTTTAATGTGTAATTTATATGTGACAAAAGATTCATTGATTTGGCTCCAGTATCGCTTCAGCGTCTGCATTTGAGCTTGAAATATGTTCAGTTCACCTACGACAACGATGAAGGTAACACGCAATGATGCATTGAATTTGGCTTTCGTCTGAACAATCAGTCATCCGAGGCCTATGTAATGCTAGATTAGTCTTTATCAAAGCTTGTTCGTCCCTATAGCACAACTACAAAATGGTTTTAAATATTCGATGTTTTCAGGCTTAACTTTGTGAAAATCTATTGGTTTTAAATATTTGAAGATACAATCAATTTCAAAAGAAGATAAACCCGGAGCACCAGTCACTACTCTACGGAAGTGAACATGAACAACACTGCCACCACTGTGAGACAATATCTTCGAATAACGTGAAGTCATCCATCACATTTACTGAAATTTTGCATTGATGCCAGCGATACGTTGGTAACAGAAAAACTGCGCATGAAACGTGTTTGCACAAGGTGGGTTCTGTGAAAACGCGATTGTGGCGCAAAATATATGTGAAGTGTGTTTCTCATCCTCTTTATAGTTCAGACTTATCCCATGCGACTCCTTACTGTTCTCCAATGCGAAGAAAGACATTCGTGGAAAGTTTCTCATCATTGTAAGCAAGACATGCGAATTGAACATGTTTCAAACTGCATCAACTGCAATATTATAGCCAAATCAATTAAAGTTATATCACACATGTACACGCTAAATATTTACGAAACAATAAAACAACATTAAAATTTTGCACGATGAACTATACTAATTGAGCCTCATAAACACTCATAAATGAACAGCCCTCGTACATTTAGCGAAAAGCTGAAAAACCCTCAAAATTAATTCTCCCCGAAGGATGAAGAGTTGATCTCACCCCTTCCAGACGCCATTGAGGCGATTGAAAAGATAATATTTAAATTAAATGGTCACCTACTTGGTGTCTTGCGTTTTCAACCGAGAAAGTACTTTTCACAATGTTACTGAGATTGAAAACAGGCTAATGACTCTGGATTAAACCTTAGGCCCCTTCCCTTCATCAAAAGCATACAGATGTAATCTGATGCACCTTTACCTAGCCAGATTAAAGTAAATTAAACTTCAAAGGCAAAGCATCTCCGTCATAAACCTCAACTAAAAAAACGACCACAACAAAACATGATTTACAAAAACTGTGTGATCTTGCGTGAAAGCATGTTTGAATCAATTTACCGCACTAAAAAAGACGAAGTTGGATTATTTACGCCGTGGTATGGCTTAAATTGCATGAGAGCTAAAGGGAATGAAAAATAGAATATAGACTATTAGGATCTTTTTTATTAGGTATAATCTACCGGTTAAGGTAGGTTTTTGGATGGACACAACTATCAAATAAATATTTTGCAACTCCAAACAAAACCCAATCCAGCAACCTACCCTACTTCAGGTCCCTCTTCATCTCTGTGTACTTCTTTCCTCCCTTCATCCCGTCTAACATCCCTATCCTGTTTCTGCCCTTTCCTCGTTTGCCCAACATTCTCCCCTCTGTCTCTTCTTTTACATCCCACTGCCGCTCAATACACCTTTCATCCATTTTTCCTGCCTCCATAGGATTTCTCTCAACAAACCTCTCTCCTCATCCACCATCTCCAGTACTTACTATTACGATAAAGTATGAAATTATAAATGACCTGTAGCTAAATAAATATAAAATAGAATATACAAATTAAATAGAAAATACGTCTAATGCATGAAAAATATAAAAATAAAACAGTATGCTCTAATATAACGTGAATAATTCACCAATGGGGCCGAAAAATATTTTTAAATCTTTGCACTTGATCAATAAATCCTTCAGTTTTCTACAAGGTGCATGTGGTAAAACGTGCAATAGATATACTTATGTAATAGATTGATATACATATAGAGATACACAAGGTATACGACATCGATATAGAGATATACGACAATGTACCAGCTCACAAATCCGTTATTTCGATGGCCAAAATTCATGAATTAAAGTTTGAATTGCTACCTCGTGCACCCCATTTGTCAGATTTAGCCCCCTCGTACTACTTTCTGTGCGCAAACTTGAAATGGTGGCTCGGTGGTCAAGATTTTCCAACCGTGAAGAAGTGATGTCGGCAGTTAATGACTATTTTGAGGAGCAAGACAGTTATTATTATAAATAGGGTATCGAACTTGTTGAACTTCGCTGGGAAAAGTGGATAGAGCTGAAAGGAGATTATGTTGAAAAATTAATACATTTTTTCCAAAAATGTTGTGTTTTCTTTGTTGAGTCGGGTACTTCTAGGACCACCCTCGTATACGTCCGAAAATTCTTCAACAGACTTTTTAAAAAAATTAAATCTCCATTATTATTTTTAGGAAGCAGCATACACACTATTTTTTAAACTTCAGCACACTCTTAATTACTAAGTAAAACCTTGGCTGATTATAACTTCGACGAAGACAAAAGACTTGAAAAAATGACCATTGTAGGTATCGCAATAATTGTATCGCCAAGATATATTGCTTGTACTTATTTCATTGATATATTATTCCTTTTATTATGCGAAATTCGAATATACATATAAACGTCAATTGTACGGTTTTTGCCTTTTTCCATGATTTATGTTATGGTAAATAACGTTTCTTGCACATCTGATTATGAGATTACGTAGTTCTGCAACTAAATGGAGGCATTAAATAGCAGATATTACTCAAATTTTCTAGAAATGTGGGATGCTTCATCAACAGCGTTGGTTGACTAAATGTATGAAGCACGCTTCAATATCAGAATTGAATAAATTTATAATTTACTGTTAAATAAACTGTGATTGGTTCTCGATAAAGGCTAATTTTTATTATATCTCTTCTACTGAAGCAGAGGGTCCCATTACGACATTTATATCCCAAACAGTGTTTTATTCGGCATTACACACAAAAAAAACAAGCAAATAAGTTCACAATTCGTCTTTAAACATGAGCATTCCTTAGGAAGCAGGGTAACTGACGCGTCGTAGGGTGCTCCCTCCGGAAATAACCCTCTGCAATCTTCTTCGCAAGGTCGTATTTATCTTCCAGCCATTCATCTTAGCCAATGTCCGAAGACCCCATATTCCACGAGCACACATGTACAAGGGAAGTACATATTTACAAAAAGGGTATATTTTCTATCACAGGAAAAATTCTTAATTTTGTTTTATTTAAATAAAAATGAGTCTTTACTACAAGTCTAATGTGGCAAAAATTAGGCACATAAGCCATGGCATACGTTTTCTTTTCAACTCGAGATATGAAGCTGAGCCATTAGATCATATGGTCAGATAAGCTTCGTGCTGTGAACACGAGTTTTTTGCGAAATTCATTTTCACAAGTAAGACATGGAAGACATACTATTTTATGATAGAACAAATTTCCCCTATTTTAAATTCCAGAAATAACTACACTTTGACTTATTCCATGCCATTACAGTGTCTTTTAAGTACCTCCACCAGGATAATTTCGATTCCAAAAGTCTGGTGTGTATTAATCCTCTGTCCCATACCCCAGCGTGGTTTCTTGCCGGCTAATAAAAATACTAAAATACCAAAATGACAGCATAACCTACATATCGGTCGCACGCCGCCAAGGTAGAGATGCCGTAACAGTTGAATGCGTGTTTTGCAAAATATGGGATTCCAGGAAATCGGAGCTACTTGGTGTTAAAACTCCCCCAGGTAGGTATTTACACTTGTTGCGTGGTGACTACCGCCTAGCGTTTAGTATTCACTATGAAGTCGACAAATATTACGAAGCTGAATCCATTACCAGAGTTTCTCTAAATATACACCCACCTTGTGAAATTAGACATTTACTCCTTTACTAATCAGTCGCAGAATTCTCTCCTAGAAATGACGAGCCCAAGAGAACGTTATTATATTGGACTTAGTCAACAAATGGCATTTTGATTTGGGGTTGATACTAAGACAGTAATTGTGTTTTACCGAAACAATATTCCGAGAACAGCCGTAAGAGGAGCTAGGAAACCCACAGTGGAAATATAGAGAAAACGTACAGTGAAAGGGTATTAATTTGTTACTACGTTACACTTGTGGTATTAATCGCAGGTCGTGCGATGGAAAAACGTGACCTAGCATGTATTTTATCGCCAAACTTTCTGACTATTATTGTGACTATTAGTTGATTTGTAAACTTCGCTTAGGACTTGGATGATGAACTCGACTCTAAAAGTAAAATCGCACGATTGATATGTGTAGAGCCGACGAACTTGGTCATTGTTCAAGTATACATGCCACCAAGCAGCCACAAGGAGGAAGAAGTCGATAAAATGTACGATGAGTTAGAGGATATAATCGCGTGTGTTCCTGCAGGGAAGCATTTGATAGTGATGGAGGATTGGAATGCGACGGTAGGCGAAGGAAGAGAGGGTGGTGAGGTGGGGGACTATGGGTTAGGCACGAGGTATGAACGCGGGGAGAAAGCGATTGAATTCTGCAGGAGACAGGGATTAGTCATCACCAACACATGGTTTAGACACCACAAAAGGCGTAGGTATACACGGAAAATGCCAGGTGACTCGGAAAGGTATCAGTTAGATTATATTATAGTTAGGTACAGGTTTAGGAAGTGTGATAAATTCGCACAGTTTCCCAGGAGCGGATGCGGACTCTGACCACAATTTAGTTGTTATGAAATGTAACGTCCGTTTCAAAAAGATAAGGCAAGGGCGGCGGGTTAGGAAATGGAATGTAGAAGCATTAAATGGATTAACGAGGAAGGAGTATCAGCAGGCTGTTGAAAAAATGATGGATGACGGTAAACACCTGAGTACTATCGAAGAAAAATGGGAATGTATCAAGAAAAGGATATTGGATGCTGCTAAACACACTATAGGAACCGTTAACGGGAAAAGGATAAGGAAACCATGGGTAATGGATGAGATGATTGCAAAGATGGATGAGAGAAGAAGATGGAAGAATGTAAACACAGAGTTAGGCAAAATGAAGTACAAAGAGTTAAACAATAAATTGAGAAGGGCCACAAATAAAGCAAAAGAAGAATGGTGGAAAACGCAATGCGAGGACATGGAAAATTTACAGAAGAAGGGTGAAATTGGTGCTCTATACAGCAAGGTTAAGTTATTATCGGGTAGTAAGAAGGCAAAATCTGTGCTAACAGTTAAAGATAAGTGGGGTAAGATAATAGTTGAACCAGGAAAAATCCAAGAGAGATGGAAGGAATATATAGAAACACTGTATGGTAAAGAACATAGGCCGACAAGGTTAGACATAGAAAAGGAACATGACGTAGAAGAAGATAGCTTAGGTCCAGGCATACTTGGCGATGAAATAGAAAGGGCATTAAAGGAGATAAAAGCAAATAAGACCAAGGGGGTGGACAACATCCCTGTAGAACTGTTGAAATGTTTAGGAAAATGTGGGAAGAAGACTCTGTATGGACTGATTCGTAGTATCTATGAAGAAGGAATCTGGCCGGAAGATTTTGTGAGATCGGTGTTAGTTCCTATTCCAAAGAAGGCAAAGGCTACGTCATGTGAGGATTACAGAACAATAAGTTTGATATCCCACGCAGCTAAAGTTATTCTCAGGATCATCAACAAAAGGATAGAGAGCAAGGAAAATGATTACTTAGGGGATGATCAGTTTGGGTTTAGGAAAGGAAGAGGTACGCGTGAGGCCATTTCAGTAATGAGATCACTAGTCGAGAGGAATATAGTATAGAATACAATCAGGACGTTTTTGCCTGTTTTGTAGATTTCGAAAAAGCGTTTGATAGAGTGAATTGGGAAAAATTAATGCGTGTATTGCAGAAAATAGGAATGGATTGGAGAGACAGGAGACTGATCCGCAACCTGTACATGTCTCAGACTGCTCAGGTGCGAGTGGGGAACGGAGAGTCCGGATGGGAAGTGTTAGGAAGAGGTGTAAGGCAGGGTTGCCCATTGTCCCCGGTGCTGTTCAACGTATATGTGGAGGAAATGATTAAAGAGGCATGGGAAGAACTGGAGGTAGGAATGAAAGTCGGAGGTGAATTCGTAAAATCGGTTAGGTTTGCTGATGACCAAGCATTAGTTGCTCAGTCAACCAAGGGGTTGCAAGCATTGTTGAGTGAATTGGAGGTTCAGTGCGATAAACATGGGATGAGATTCAATATTAATAAAACAAAGGTTATGCGATTTTCCAGAAAGAAAAATGCTAAGCTAAATATTAAAATAGGCGGGGAAAAAATAGAGCAGGTGGAACAGTTTACGTATCTCGGAAGTGTTTTGGACCAATATGGTCAAAGTCGTAGGGACGTAAGGAGAAGAATTGCGCTAGGCAAGGAGGCTTTCTCAAGGATGAGGGAGTTAATGACGGGGACGTTGAGTAGGGATGTTAAGACAAGACTCGTTAAAACTCTGATATGGAGCGTAGATATGTACGGCGCGGAAACGTAGCCACTCAAGCAGGAGGATAAACGTAGATTGGAGGCTTTTGAAATGTGGGTGTGGAGAAGAATGGAGAAGGTGAAATGGACCGAAAGGAAAACAAATGAGGAAGTACTGGAGATGGTGGATGAGGAGAGGGGTTTGTTGAGAGAAATCCTATGGAGGCAGGAAAAATGGATGAGAGGTGTATTGAGCGTTAGTAGAATGTTGAAGGAGGTAATAGAGGGGAGGATGTTGGGCAAGCGAGGAAAGGGCAGGAATAGGATAGGGATGTTGGACGGGATGAAGGAACGAAAGAGGTACACGAAGATGAAGAGGGACCGGATGTAGATTAGGTTGCTGGATTGGGTTTTGTTTGGATTTGCAAAATCTTTATTTGATAGTTATGTCCATCCAAAAACCTACCTTTACCGGAAGATTACCTAAAAATAATTATTTTATTATTATTAGGTAATCTACCGTTTAAGGTAGGTTTTTGGATGGACACAACTATCAAATAAACATTTTGTGACTCCCCACCTATCAAACTAATCTATATCAGGTCCCTCTTCATCTCGGTGTACTTCTTTCCTCCCTTCATCCCGTCCAACCTCCCTATCCTGTTCCTGCCCTTACCTCGCTTGCCCAACACTCTCCCCTCTATTACCTTCTTCAACATTCCACTACCGCTCAATACCCCTTTCATCCATTTTTCCTGCCTCCATAGGATTTCTCTCAACAAACCCCTCTCCTCACCCACCATCTCCAGTACTTCCTCATTTGTTTTCCTTTCGGTCCATTTCACCTTCTCCATTCTTCTCCACACCCACATTTCAAAAGCCTCCAATCTACGTCTATCCTCCTGCTTCAGTGACCACGTTTCCGCGGCGTACATAGCTACGCTCCATATCAGAGTTCTAAAAAAAAATAATAATAATAGATAAATAAATGCACTTCGCCAAGAATCTATGGGAAAACAACCATGAGAGTGATTTCAACCCAGTACTCTTACACCAGATGGGCAAAGGGATGAGGATGGACAAGTGGAAGGAGCTGGAAATTATAAAGAATTTAAAAACGGGTCATTCGGTGAACGAATTATTGTTTGAATACCTGTCCCCAATCCTGGAAGTATTCCTTTCCTTCACCGAAAGACTAAACAACCCCCCCTCTGTGAACCCACCGACTGACACTTAACACCCCTCTCCTCCTTCCCATTTACGCCGATCGCAAACCGATTTTTTCCCCTCTTTTTCCCCCCTCTCTCACCCACTCCACTCTCCCTCATAGATGCTGTATAAATGGACCGCAGCTGGTTTTATTTTGTACCTGATGATGACGCCTAAGCGTTGAAGCTAGTTGTACGAGAATAAAGAACAGTGGATATATACATTGTGTTCTTAATTTAATGAACATAAAGTTGAGCTTGAAACAATAGAAAGATTACTCAAATTGATCAGCGTCAAGAGCAAACAACAAAGAGGGAAAGGCGAGTGTGCGTCGCCGGATACGCATATTTCGGCCACAAAGTGGTCCTCCTCAGCAAACTGAAGGAAAATATGCAATTGCAACAGAAGGTTGTCAGTGAATCAGGAAATGGACAAACTTTCACCCTTAACTGAAAGGGGGGAAGAAATATTGGGGAAATCTACGACTATAATGCGTGAAAGGGTCCATATTTATGTATGGGGCGATTATTTTCCTTCAGTTCGCTGATGACAGCAGTGGGCGATCCATGATAAGTATAATCGATAAAAATCAAGGTGAACGGCAAAGTTACCCTATATTGTCAAAACATACACGAATGCGTAGTTGGAAC
This sequence comes from Hetaerina titia, assembly GCA_037158775.1. NCBI lineage: Eukaryota > Metazoa > Arthropoda > Insecta > Odonata > Calopterygidae > Hetaerina > Hetaerina titia. The sequence continues at coordinate 64,044,708 of CM073774.1, forward strand.
TTTTAGAGCATTGGCGCCATTTGAAAGAAAATAAACTACACAGCATCGTACGCACGAATATGGAAATACTATCTAATGGAAACATTTATATCACCTCAATCACTTATATAATGAATTAATATAAGTACCTCATCGTTTTCCAGTTCCCCAAACGGCCACTGAAACTGCATTTCCTAAATAGAGAAGGCAAGTTGACGTTCTCAAACAGCAGACGAAGTTCTCAAAACGAAACGCTTCATAATAGCACTGTCATGCAGAATGTAAAACTAGGTATAATCTTCCACTGTGTAAATATCTCAATAAAACACATAAGGTACACTATAGTTATTGGAATGTCACATCTTTGGGGGGTGTAAAACCACAACATGCACAAACACAACTGACTAAATTTACTAAGATGTCCTCTTCAAAACAGAAGAAACTCGAAATCGGCCACATACAACAAAATGTTAACCATAGTTTCGAATATTTTAAACGGAACGCTCTTCGGCGACGCACAAACATATGAAAACACAGATGTAGATTTTTAAAACATAGAAACACAAAGAAAGGGCGTAACATAGGTAGTTTTGATGAAACGTCCGTCGTCGTCAAAATGTTTCAGATGATGACGGACTGGCAGTCGAAACAGCATAAGCGAGTGTTCTTTCTTTGTGTTTCTATGTTTTAAAAATCTATATGTGCTTTAATATATGTATGTATTAACACTGATAAGATTAGTAATGGATCAGAACAATTCCAGAAATCAACATGCCTCTTCTTTTGTACTGTTTATATGACCACTACTCAGCTCAGACTGTAGACGTTCAGCATTGCCAAAGCGTGTGGATCGGGAGGTGTTGTTGCCTACTCGTCACACCACCCACCTGTCGCTTATCCAGCGTTTTCGCTGAGCTACTAAAAACAAAATCAAACCAGCCTTCAAAAATTGTAAGGTCATGTCTACTGTGTTTGGGACCATAAAGGTTTGTAGATTGTCGGGTTCATGCAGCCGGAGACGATTAATACAGCTGTTCATCGTGAAACGTCACGTTTGCAGAGAGCGATTCAAAACAAAAGAAGAGGCGTGCTGACTTATGCAATCGTTCTGATCCTCAAAATGCTGCTAAAGCCTAGCAGCTCCTGGAGGAGCAATTTCAATGGGAAATTTTCAACCACCCACCTTAGTCCCACCCTAGCACCAAGTGACTTCCATCTTTTCCCTGAACTGAAGAAGAGGGTAAGAGGAGAGCGCTACTAATCCAAAGAAGAGCTTCAAGACACACATTTATCAATGGCAACATTTTATTAAGAGGGTGATGTAAAGCTGGTCCACAGGTACGACAAATGTCTCAATCGTCAAGGTGATTATGTCGAAAAGTAATCATAAGTGTACATAACTTTTGGCTATAAAATAATTTTTTGACTGTTTACTTGCCTTTTTATTATGGCCCATTTGAGGTTGAAATAAAACTACCCTCATATAAACCATAAACACAGTAATCAACCCAAAGGTCAGTTTAGTAGGTGATGGTAGAGCTCACCCGTGTACCAAGCCCGACGGCATGTGAATATTCACACATCAGGGTAGGGGGGCCAGTTCCTTTCCATGTGCCAGTTATGGTTTCCCAGGAAGATCTGGTACCCAAAAAATCAACTAGCTTGGGTGGAGCTGCAGGTGCCCAAAGTGCCTTGCCCAGGAATCAAACTCGGGACCCTCTGGTCTGTAGTCCAACGCTCTACCCACTAGACCACCGCGACCCTCATGCATACATACATTTTTACATACATATAAATATATATATACGTGCATATATATGTATACACGCAAAGTTTAAGCTTTCGGCCTTCTCCAGGTTAAGCTTTATACAGACATGAATACATATAGTTCATCTTTTGTGTGTGTTCCTATTCCTTTTTCTTTTATCTAAATGACTATATACATGATATAAAAATATGTATATACACACACACACACACACACACACACACACACATATATATATATATATATATATATATATATATATATATATATATATATATATATATATATATATATATATAAATTATTCGATGGATGACAGAGAGGATATCTAGAAATATTAATAAAGGCCACCATCTTCAAAAAAAAAACAATACCTGTATCTATGAATGTATACACACACACTAACGTAATTAATGCAACCTGGAGTGAAATTAAAAATAATATACACAAACATAATTGATGAAATCATGAGGGAAATTATATATAATAATACAAATAAAAACCATGTGTATTTCATTAGGTACTCATAAAAAAATACAGAAACTTATGAATACTCGGATAAATTTAAATCTTGCACAATATCAGCTGTATCATTCATATAGTCTTCATCATTCTCTTCAAGCTTTATCTTTTTCACAGGTTTGTCCACCTTTTTTTTCTTCAATTTCTTGACCTTTTTGGAATTATCTTCCTCCTTATCATCATCTTTCCTATTAACAGAAAATACAAATGCCATTTTTTTCAAAAGCTTCATATCAAATAATGAGTGTTTCTAAACATAAATCATGCATTCACTGAAATACTCAAAAACCAATTTATATTAAGTGGGAAAAAATAATACAAAGCATCACTTAAATTTAAGGGATATTTCTATGTCAGTAAAACAATATATAACATAATGGTGAGCCTTGTATTAGGGGCATTAGCCTACCTCCTAAGGTTTTCTTGGGCAAGCTAAATATGTAAAAATATGATAGTTGAAGACCTATGTAAAATATCTGTATTCATGAAAAAGTACATAATAAGAAGAATGAGGGTTAAAATATCAATAAACTGTACAATTTACCATGGTGTGAGAGAGGAAGCTCTCCAATCTACTCTGAATCAAAATAATATTACACATGTGCTAGGTGAGACAAAAATGTAGAGGTGTCACCATCCAAAACCTACCTCAAATGATAAGACTACCAATAAGTAATAATTATGACACCATTCTGCAATATCTTCTTTCCAATAGGCACAACAAGAGAATTTTATGCTTTTATCATAAAAAAACCTTTCATCAAATTGCTTGACCAAAGTCAAAATCATTGACTGTTAACAACCAATCAGACAAATTAATTTCATACTCGACTGTTTATTTATAAAAAATAAACAAACACAGTAATCCACCCAAAGGTCGGTTTGATAGGTGATTGTAGAGTTCATTCAGTACTAAGCCCATCCGCAGGTGAAATTTCCACATTGAGGCAGGGGTGCCAGTTCCTTTCCCTGTGCTGGTTATGGTTTCCCAGGAAGATCTGGTACCCGAAAAATCACACGGCTTGGGTAGAGCTGCAGGTGCCCTGAGTGCCTTACCCGGGAATCAAACCCAGGCCTTCCTGTCAGTATTCTAATACTCTACCCCTGGACTGCCACGACGAATTTATTTTTTCTTTTTTCATGTTTCATTTATGCCTATTTATCTTCAAAATATTTGATCATTTTGAAAGTTTGAGCTTCAAAAGTTATACTTTATTTGAACATTCAGTACAAAAGTCATTACCATGCTAAAGCAAAATTTTATTCCTTTCAAAACCATTACCTGAAGGCTTCACTGGAGAGAAATGGAAATTCCTTTCGAAGAGAATAAAGAAATGATCCTCCTGGAGAAAAACACTTTTGCAGACACGACAAAAGGTATCCATACTACCTGCACTAGGCCTGAATTTCCTATAGTGTATTATACGTCCATACACTCCTACACTACAGAGACAAGTAGACTATTAAATAAAAGATCTGGGAAAATCACATAATATACAAACCAAAATTTTACTTCTTCCTCGGACTCATCTGATGAAGGGAAAAGAACAACAGGTCCAGTTGGCTTCTCAATCCCTTTGGTCTTCTTTGCTTTCTTAATGGTAGGGAACTCAAAATCATCACCCTATATCATAAAAACAGGATACATCACATAAATAACAACCATATCCACACTTAAAATTCTTTTTGATTTCTTTTTTTTAATAAATTCCTAATTTAACGCATCAATATCAATACTAAAAATTGAATGATTAAATCAACAGAAAACATATTTTTATGTTGTGGAAAACCAAATACTGCTGTAACTTTAGGAGATAAGTATGACTAATAGGTTCCTAAAGTGAATGCTCAGCTCAAAAAGCAGCAAAGCTTAGAGTCAATTACAATTAAATATGCACTGACTTAAGATGGTAAAGCTGCCAAATTAGAAAAATACACACATAAATTTCAATGCTTATTTGAAACAAAGTTATTCAGGAGCAGCAAATGAAAATTTGATACTGCTAACCAGCATAACAAAGAAAATACTTCCATATTTCAATTGCTCTCAGCCGGACAGCAAAGGCTCAAACTAAAAATACTTCTGTTGACAAAAACTTCAACTCTAGCTTCCAGAATGGGTCATTATTGCCATTTGATGTTCCCAAAAATTCAATTTCCAATCAAATAGGAAGAAAGAAATACAAATCATAAGTAAAGGAATCACATAGCTTGATGGCACTTTAAAACGGAAGAGTCCCATCTACAAACTTGCTAAATGCACAGGAGAAAGAGTTTCCACACCCATCACCAGGGTTTTTCCAATCACTTTCCTTCATTTTACTATCTCCCAATTCTTCTCCTCAAATCAAGTGCCTTGTAAAACAAGGCATAAATAGCAAAATGAACTAAATAATTAATAATCAGGTATAATTACTTCACAGCAAAATAAAAGACACTAGAAGATTTTAAATATCAGTATGAAAAATATGGGTAATATGGCAAATCTCTTTCCTAAATTATCTTATAAAATCAAGCTTCATTCATTAATATGTGTGCCAATTAAAGATGTGTGCCTAAATTTTATTAAAACAATATCACAATGATTTTTCACACATATAGCTACTCTATGCCAGTTATGGGTGCAAAATAAACAACATTGCAAAATCAATAAGAAATATTGCAACACATGTATTTAAGCAAAGGTATACTATGTCACTTTTAGCGAACATTTTTATTAACAAGGAATATTGCTGTTGGCCACACACCTTTTTTAGGGTTAATGTGAGTAATTTGACAGCCCTGCCTTTCATACACTCTCCTCCCTCAGGTATCTCCTTATACACTTAGTTCCCCCTCCCTGACAATATTCTGTGTGCAGGCAAGTGCCACCAACTTTTGCGATGTCTTTTCCATAAGAATTAGTCAAACTTACCGTCGAAAGGTACATATTATTTCCATGAACTTATGTTCATGAATGATAAATGATAATAAACAACAATTAACTTATCCAAAAAAGGTGATGTAATTTCAAAATAAAATCAATTAACTTTTGGCAAGAAAACTTGTCTATGAAATGCACGCAAATTTAACCACATGCTATGCACAGTGGGTCAATAATGAAAGAAAAATTAAGCATGTGGTATGCAAAATTATGTTAGAAGTAGCACAGAGACATACTGTAAGGCATTAGTAAAAGTGCAAAAAATTCCCAGACACATCCAGAAAATTTTCAACTATTAAATAAATGTAAAATATCTACAATTACAATCCCTTAATAACCATCTGAATGTGAATAACTGTCATGAAAATTAATATATATTCCCTTTATCATTTAGAAATTGCCACATGTCATTAAAAAAATCAATCAGCAATGATTATTTAGCTCATTATTATATAATGAATGACCAAAATGTTCTTCTTGAGCACATTAGTTATGTAACACACGAAAATCATGTTAAATAATAATGAACCAGAAATTAATGAAAAAATTATTAAATCAGAAATAGTTCTTGGAATGAGTCATGAAATTAAGAGTACACCTAAACTTGATCATTTTTACACAATAAATGTACAAGCAATGAAATAATTATTGACATTCAAACAAAATAAGTGAAGTGTTCAATGTAAAATTAAATCCTGATTAGAGTGAGAATCAACACAGTTTGAACTACACAACATATGAAAGCACAAGTGCCCACCTTATCAGTTCCAGTCTCCACTTTGGCTTTTTTCTGCTTATTTAATTTATTCCAACTATCCCAGAATTTAGCTAATGGAGTGCCTTTGTTTTTCATATTAGTCTCCCATTCCAAGATGGCATTTAGGTCATGGATTTGGAATGATACTTTTCTCTGATCTTCAATTACTTTAGCATTCTCTTCAACCTTTTCCAACATCTGCTTCATTTTTCTGCAGAAATTTGCCACCTTACAAGTTTTGTTGAATTTCCTTATCTGTAACATTTGTATCAAAATAAATTTGTATTATGAAAATTGGTATAAAACAACAGGATCTTTTAATAGTTTTTAGGATTTACAATATTACACTCATACAAGAAAGTGAATGCCCCATAAAAGGAGTCAAGCCTATTATAATGAAGATCTTAATTCGCATAATTAGAAAAATGGCTTTTTTAACCTGATTTCATCAGTGAAGTTACAGCCCAATATCATCCTATTACAAAATATGAACAATACCCACAGTTTGGTCTACTGTATTTAATTCCTATGGCATACTCATGCATCAATCAACAAATCAAAACAATATTGTGACACTAAACAGTTTTTTAAAACTTCTCATAATGGTTTATCAGAGTTAAAAAAAACCATTATGTGGATAACAATTAAGCAGTAAACACATGGAGGTTTAGTTAAGTTAAAATAAGTCCAGTTTTAAAATGGTCCAGAGCAACTTGGGCTGAAACAATTATCTAAATTGAAGAGAAATTCTAGGCTAACCAGAAAATTATACTTTGATATGACGGCAACTTTCCTAAATTACGATCCTCATATCTATCTAAATCTCTGGTCTTCTTAACAGGTTAAAAAAAATCTTTTCTCAGGAAACTTAAAGATGTTCTTTAATATAGCAACCAACATAATCACAAATGGAGCTCAAAAAAAAGTAGAACCTTATGGTGAAATCTGAGGCATTTTCAGGATAAGAATTCGATTAATTTCTTCATATTTCCCTCTATCATAAATTGCTAGGATATTAAACAATTGTCCAATAAGTTAAAGTAAAGATACAAACCTCAATGCAGAGAGGAATGACCAAATCTGGAAAGCCTATTCGATGAGATTCAGTTGCTAAATACATAAAAATCAGCTCATACACTGAGTCAATCACAGCATCTTTGAAGCCATTTTCTTGCATCTGGCTTTTGGATAACCTCAAAATGCAGTTGAAGTTCATTGGTTTCATAGAAACCTTGGTGTGTTTCTTATTAAAATTAAAATTTAAAACCTGTAAAGATTAAAATGTGAGTCTACACGCACTTAAACAATACACATGTGGCATAAATTGTCATACAAAACATATTTGCAAAGAATTGACTACAGCTAAACAGGGTTCTATGCTGACACAAAAACCAACCATTCTGAAAAGATATTTTTACGACTGAACAATGACAGTATTCACAGAAAACAATGTACTCTTACTACCTCAGAGAAACTTGACATTAACTGAACTGAAGGCATCATCATGCACAGCACAAATGGTCAATTCAATAGCAAATATATGAAAAATATTACATTACAAAAGGAATCGAGCCATGTCATATGTGATGACAACATTAAAAATGAAAATAGAAATAATGCCAAAACATTATTGAAAGATTCAGGAACACTGAGCCTCTTGATACCTTCAAACAAAAAATTTTTGAAATGCTGATGACCACTTTAAATATATCACAAAATTGAAATTATTATGCAATTAATAAAATGCTCAACCAATGTCAGCACACAATTATTAGAAGGAAGCAGAAAGTACATGAAGTTGAAGAATGGTTTCTGGTAATTCCGACTTGAACATGTAACAGATCTTAGTAACTGGATACATCATATATGTTATCTTGTCCAGTATGATTACTCTTAATAACAATAATAATTAAATATCTGCTTTCAGTGTGATCAACTCCAAACTTTGAGTCTGAAAATATGATTTATTTCAAATAATGAGAATGAGGCTAGCTGCCTGGCTAGCCAGATTGCATGAAATCATTCATGCAACCTGGCTTTTTCTATTCCATAATTTGTTAAATATACTGTACACAAATATTCTATGAATTGTCAATTACTTTTACACCACACATACTTTTTCTCAAAGTGATATCATAGATGGCAACACTTTTATAGCCAGTATCTACACTTTAACAATTATTTCATTTCAACAATTTTCTGTAAGCAGTATTTTTTGATGGGTTTTAGTGGGATATATGACGAACTATTTAAGGTAGAGCATTATGTAAGCAATTCCATATGTGAACAACTGGAACACTACCCAACAAGAAAAATCATGCTTGAAACCAGATCAGCTCATAAGAAAATGAATAATTATATCAACCTGTAAACAAGTAAAACATGTGCATAAAACACTTACCTCAAGAAGAAATGGCAAAACAGGAATGAAAACACCAGTTTCACTACTTAACTGAATTAACATTTTAACTATGTGAAACCTCAGTGGATAATACTGAGCTGATGGAATTAATTTTATTGTCCCAATGGCTACCTGCAATAAAAATACGACTTAGCAGAATTATTCACCAATTTCCATTAGGAACACATTCAGTGAAAACTCTTAAGATGAGAATAAAGCATTTGAATTAACTTGGTCTCTTGGATAAAAGATTCCCTTTACTTGAGCACTACTGTACGCTGAATGCATAAAATATACAAATTATTAAAGTAGAAAAAAAGAAATTCAGCTTTACATGATAACATCCAAAAATATAAGGTTTTTTATTCTATGAGCTTTTGACTCTTTACAATTTCTGACTGGTTCATCCAAAAACTATATCATACAGGTATACCTATATGGTACAGGAAGCACATAGCAGATTTCAACATCTGAAGTATTTATCTACTTATGTTTATTTGAAATAGTAAGTCATTATGGAAACACCTTTTCTCCTCATTTTCAATAATCAAGAAAAGAGATAACAATAACTTAAAAATGATGAATCACTCAGATTCTCCTTCACATTGGTTCATCTATTGAGACAACAGTTGCTCAGACATTTCTGCCAGATTCTTCAAAAGAGAGAGCACTAATTTATTAAGCGTAATCACCTTGCAGTAGACAATTTTGTGCTGCTTTAGTCATTCACCTCAGCGTGTACCTAATTGCACCACCTCTAACCTCCCCTCCTCCACTTGATTCCAATCAATTCTCAGTTTCCCTTTTGATAACCCTAATCCTTCACTGCTCTCTTCCTGCATCCTTCCTCCTCCCCCTTTACTACAACTGAGACAACCCTGATACATATGGTATTCATTTATCATCTTAATACTGATTCCAATATAAATTCTTTGGAAGGCAAAAAATGTTTCCTTGCAAGTGTACTGCAGTTCGATCAAGCCTGCTACTTGTGATCCTATTTGCACATACAGATATAAGTAATATTTTATTGCAATTTCATTACAGCCAAAAATTTTCATCATTTCTGAACGCCCTTTATTCTTTGTATGCCTGCATTTACTCCTTTGCATCACCTGATGTCTGGCCTAGCACCTACAGCACACTTCAAAATATAGAGAACAGTACCCTAAAACAATGCTCATCAGTGACTTTTACAAGCTTTTTAATGAAGAAGCACTGGGAAAATTCAGAGTGTTGAATTTGCAGAAACAATTTTGAAATAAAAAATTTCTTGGGAGTCAAATTTTGACATTGTATACATGTAAAGCATTTCCCCATGCAAAATAAGATACAATAGGTTGGAAGTAACTATCAAAATTATTTGTAAAAATTTTAAATACATTTCTCAAGTTAATCAAAAAATATATCCCACCAATAATGCATGCTCTTAACATTAAGATAAAATTAGTGATGAGATTTGAGCCAAAAGTGATGGGCATTGTGATGAACTTAGTTACAGACAATGAATGTTAAATATTCCTACACAATTAAAATTAACTCCCAATGGTTGGGCCCCACTTGAACAAAATCATTTTTGAAAACAAAGAATATAGTATTTCTCACAAATAACCTCCCAAAAATGATAAGGGGCAATGCAAATTTTATTTTGACAAATCAAGATGACATATGATTCAAGAGACAAAATACTTCAGTCCCTAAGTCCAATCAGCAGTCCCTAAGAAAAGAACAACCTGTTTTTTTGCAGCAGGTATCACAGCTACGATTGTAATTCAAGCATATTAGCTATCTTGAGAACCATTTCTCAAGAGGATGCAAGAGGCAGTGGCAAATGGGAAGGTGGAGGACAAAAAGAAGCACGTTATTGACAGATTCAACCCCATAAATTCCATTGGGAACATTAGGTAGAATCAATGTAGGGTACTAAATGAATGTTTCCAAACAGAGCACTATCTGTTAACACAAAATTTCCAGGACACCATCTCTCTTAGGGCTTTTCCAAAAACACTCGGCAGCTGATTACCCTGATTGCAGCTGATTATGGTAAGACAAATGTCATAACAAACAATTGTGAAAAATACAAATAGTAGTAGTAAATAAAATTAACAATTGCTAAAATAGCAGTAATGATATTTCATACATGACGTTAATACTTGCTCAAGGTGTTATTTTAAAAGTTCTCAGCATAGCATTTGTATTCATAGCATTTTGTGCATGCATAACTCACTAATAAATATCATTAAATTCTCCCTTCTAACATCATTTAGCCTAGTTCAATTCAGATTAATATTATTTCAAGTTTATCATTGGCTTTTTTTGAGCTGCATAGCAGCACTTCACAGTCCTCAAGTTAAGGAAATGGCAGATTTAGGATATACTTTTAGGTTAAACGGTTTTCAGGTTGACAAAACCATGTTATAGGCTGGCAAAAGGCTTACAGAAATACAAGGACAGTTGAAAGGTAGAACCATATTTTATGAGTTAATCGCTCCACACTTGGGCAGATGCTGTTGAAGATTCTGAACGTTACAACAACCAACTAGCACAACAATCTCAATCGGAGAAAAAATAAGATCAGACATTCCTGTCAGTCAACGCATTATCATGAACACCTTTAAAATCATGAGCCTTTCACACGGTATAACAAATTCTAACAGAGTGACAGCCAGTCATAGCGCCAGCATATTGCCATAATGCTGGAGAGCACCCTACTCTCTAGTATCATGACAATATGTTGGCTCATTCACTCAGCAGCAGCTTGGAAAGAAGCAACATCCATAGCTGCATATGCTACATAACTTGGCACCTTGTATCTTTTACCTGAGCTTTAAATAAAAACTTATTTGATGGAATGAATATCCATGAAATTACAGCAATGTGTGTTGAATTACAACAGGTTCTGAAAAGAACTTCAGAGTATTCTCAATGAGAGGAGAGGCTGCAATTAAAACTGAGTTGTGTCACCAACTTCCAAGGGGACTACTTCAATGATGATGGCAAGTTATCAGAACATCCAATGAGCCAACAGTCCATTAGGGTAAAAATACAGGAATATTTCCAACAAACCTCATGTCTCAATTTCAATCTTTACATGCTTACTTCAGGATAGAACTCACACCAACAATGGTAAATCAATAACAACAGACAAATTCAAATCATATAGCATAATAAATTATATGATTGAGGTATTCCACCACAATATGAGCATATACCATTAATTTACCTGAACAAGCGGATATAAAAGTGGCCGCAAAGGTGATTTCTCATTGGTTATCGATAGCAATTTGCACCATAAATGTAAAGAGTTTACAAACTGCCAGTTGTACACAGCTTGAAGATTTTCCTAAAAGTAAATAATAAAAGAAATGTTTATTACAAAGTGCATGATAAAATATTTATTAAATATTTTTGTAGGGAGGAAAATATTTGAATAAAACAATATTTAGCCTACCTTTTTGCTGAGAGTTATTGCATTCCGTAAGTGTATGGCCAGCTGACGAATGTACATAAAGACATGAGGATATGCACCAGCTTCATTTAGAGCATACATTTCTGACAAAGACTGCCTCATGAAGTTAATTGCTGGTAGTACATTTGGAGAAACAAACTTGGTGTTTTGAACATAAGCTAGGTACATTATCTGGGCATAGGGAAAAAAATATATATATATATAGTTTTACTTTATAGTACATCCCAAATTTGAGAGAGAATGATTTTTTTAAAAGTACTTAACCATACCTTTAAGGTGGTTTCATATAACTTAGTAGAAGTTTCAGCATTCTGATCCATGGCTTTTGAAGAATTAAGGCGTAACAGGCAGAGAAATGATAATATCCTTACAGTATCATCTTCAGATGTACTCCAGAGTTTAACTAAGTGTTTTACCAATGGTTTCTTTAAATTGGAGAATGGAGACCAAAACATAATCATTTGATGATTATGTTTCAATAAAACACTTAGGATATTCTCAGAAGAAACACTGGACATGAGCTGTAATAAAAGAAGTTTATAACTTCAAAAAACAATAACAACATAAAAACAACCTTTTAACTAAGAGTGTATCCAATGTACTACCTAATAACTAAGCACAAGATTCCTACATGAAAAACCAAGTTTTCAATTTGTTTGCTGACACATTGCTTCTATGTTATTACCCACTTACAGTTGTTTCAAACACTAAATTAATGTGAAAACTATGGTCACACATCTACTAATTTCAAAATAAAATTAACAATTACCTTATTATTAATTTTATTTAGCATAATTTATTTTTCATGCACTTAAGATATTTTAGCATCCATTTATCTAAATCTGGATAACTATGAATGCCCTTTAAAAGTTGCATCTACACTGAACCCTGGTTATACCACAATTTTTCAGGGATCAGGTTGTGATTCACATTATACGACAGTCATACTATAACTAATGCTAATAATTTTCCCATAAATCCCAGATTCTTCAGAAATAATTAATCTGGCATAAAATAAGAGTATAAGAATGTGCATCGGTAGTTTTTTTTTAAGTGTATGAGGATTAACTATCCCTCAATAACATTTTAAAGAAAACTGTGATTTATATTATGCCTATCAGTTATTGTAGTAGAGAAGCACAAGTGCCTTTTATAGTTTTCCAGGACTAATTCTGGCAATTTACAACTAGGATATTCAATTTTACCATGCAAGAAATTAACTTCATCAGTATTTGACTGAAACAATTTAAACCTCATTTTTTGCAGTGAAAGAATGGTAGTGATAGAATGCAAAAACTTGAAAACAATCCTGTTCAGAAAAAGTATGAAAAGGCAAAAGGCGTGGTAGAATGGTGTGCTCAAAATAGGCAGACAAATCAAATGTATTGCATTTTCAAAATTAAATTTCACAGATTAAATAAATCTTCAACTTAAGTCAAAGTATAGCTCTCAGCCAAATGTACCAACTCCTTGTCTAAGTAGAACTCATAGAAAAGGAAATGAGCAAGTTTCAAATTTAAATTATCAGCAAAGGTTCATGCAAAAGAATGAATGATCAAATAAGAAATTTAGAAGGAAATTTAATTAAACAACTCTCTTCAAAAAACCTGTTCCCACTAAAACTATTGAATTTTCACTGTGTGCTTAATTATTGACAAGTCTCTTTATTTGTTTAATCAAGTGTGAATTGAACATAGGTTTTTATAAATCTTTCTTCTTCTTTTATAGACCTTCAGAGACTTTTACTGCAAGATACATAACAAATAGACCTGTAGATCAGCATACTTCGGCTAGTTTCACTACAAACCTAAGTTGATAAATGGGCTATATTTCCCTTCAATTAAGTCATTAAACAATTAAAAATGCTGATTAAATGTAATCGAGTCAAATGGTAATCTTGTAATTACAATTCAAATTTGAATAATCTGTAGGTATTTGATACTGCTCAACCTAAACTATGGCTTTGGATTTCATTAGTGCAGTCCACCTCACATTTCAACACCATTAACTAACAACATGTTATCATCAATGTTTTTACCATACTTACTTTAAGTAAATCAGTAAGGTATCCCTTCAGAGAGCCTTGTATCTTCTTCCACTTTTTGCATTTGCTTGGCTGGAACTGTGTGGCTTCTGGTGAGATTTTCAAAAGGTTCCTCAGTGATGATGGCAGATGAACAACACACAACCTTATTACAGCATTAAAAACTGAAAATTCAAAGAAAATTAATTACACAAACAATAGTAGAATGCTCTTAAACCTCATAAATATAAAACTTGCAATTTCCCTCATTAGTGTATATGCAAATAACAAAAAACTTCTCCACTTTGGAAAAACCATTCACTGACAGGCACTAGGAACTTTATATCCCACACACACAATGTGTAACTTCTTTACTAACAATTTCATAATCAATTACTTATTAACACTAGTCTGTCATGCTAGGGTATGTTTTTGATTCATAAAGAAGTACTAGATATGGTGGGAGAGGTAGGTGGGAGAAATCAAAGGAGGAAAGAAAGATATGTGAAGAGTAGTTTTATTAGTAATGGAATATTGAAAAATTAGAGAATGCTATGCGAGCGAGATAAGGTGAAGAAGAGAATATGCAGGTAGAATTGAATAATGAGAAAAAGTGTGCAGAATTGAAGGAGGGCTATAAAAAGAATAAAAAACCTTGAGATTTTAAGGGAGTTAAAGAACATAGAAAACTATAAGGTAATAGTCTATCCTAACCTAGCCTAACAAAGCCTATAAGTCAAAATAGTTACATTTTAGACTTTTATAAATGGTCATCTGGATATTACTACCTTAAAATATTGTTCCAATACAGTACCGGCATGATGTTTTCAAAAAATAAATTAATAATTTTACCATTAAAACTACTACAGTACATACTCATGTGAATTTCACTAGGAATTTCAGCTAGTGGTTTTTATCATGTTTATGTCATTAGTGTCACGGTTATCAATAGAACATCACAAAAGGATGCATTGGATGCTCATTTCTGTCATAAAATAATGAGGTCCCAGAGTCAGCAGCCAATGCAAATTCAAAGACATTTCAAAATGTCATGGTCCCTTTGAAACACCACTCTGATTACAGCCAGGGCCATTAATAGGGTAGACAAGCAACATATGGGAGGTAAGGGGTCTCTTTTGTAGGAAGGGGCTGACAAATTGACAAAATATAATTTTTATGCAATATTTTTTAGCACTAATGACAATTTCCACAGCAGAAAAACACCTACAGTTGGAAAAAGGGAATGGGAGTGGTTCATTTCTAGCTGCATTGAATAACACTCACCAAAGAAGCACTATTTACTAAATCACAATAGCTGGAGTAAATATCATTCATTGGCTAAAATTGAAACCTATTAAAAAACTACCATTTCCTTATACTCATAATTATTTAAAAATATTGATATTCACATGGTATCCCTCACAAGGAAAAAATCTAATACACTGTCCAAGTTTTGAGTTGACTGCTATAAAAACTGACTATATTTGACAGCATTTTTTCCAAAATTATGATTTTAAAAAATCTCCCACACATTAAATGTGAAGGTTCAAACTTCATTGATTAGCGTTCACACCAAATGTTATTTTTACCCCAGTTGGTCAGTACTACCTATTTTGACTCCATATATTTACATTACTATATTTCCGTATATAGAGTACTTAATGGAAGAATGTTAGTTAGAACTGTCATAATTAAGCTCTTCACTATTTTGTGATGAGGATATCTATCATGTTACTAGCTTCTGCATTGTAGCAAGGTGTGAGGAAGAAATTGAATGAACTACGTTGTACTTTAACACAACTGATCATAATAAAACAGCATGAACCCTTCTTATTTAGTGGAATGATTTGTTTTTGAAAAATTACTTCAATAAATTACCCAATCTTTCGCGCAGACTGTTAAAACTTTTCTTCTTGAGTCTGCCATTCAAAAAAGAAGGTGCACCTTATATGCTGTCAAAATGGTAAATTAAATTATGAAAATGGAAACAAATAAAATTTTATTTACTATCCCTCAACGAACTGATGACACTTTTGGGGGGGAGGGGGGAAAATAAAAAGGCAATTCTTTTTTCAATGAAGAAATACATGATGCCAGAAACAGAGTCAAATATTACCTGAACTTCCTGAAACCTTGTATTCAGAAGAATCACCATCATCTTCACTATCAACCCTTTGGACAGCAGCATGAAATGCCTTCATCACTTCTGCTACTGTATTTATTGATCTGCATAAATAAATATAAAAATCAATGTTTTCATACCACTTCAATGATTTCACATTAACAAAGTCTTTTGAAGAATCCAATGAGTTACATTTTTTATTTCAGTCTTCCAGCAAGCACCACTTCAGAAATATAATTGCTATTTCAACACTCAAAAAACCACTCAATAACGGGTAAGTTTAGAGGCAAGTTTATCTGATACTCTCATATGTTGCCAGAAACTACTGGGAACCAGAAGTTCTAAAAAATATTTTTTATCATTGGTTTTAACTCGAGGTATCAATCGTATTCAAAGCAAGATACTCCAAAATGTACATCATGACACACCAAGGTTCTTAAAGACTGCCAACACGATTTTTGCCTAATGTTTTGCCATCAGGAGCCCTTTTGTGTTAGTGCATATTATATGTCAGCCAATGTAAAACCCTTTGTGCCGTTTTTGGCAGCTTTGTTAAATAAATAAATAAATACGACCATCCTACTGAACTTACTTGTCTTCGAGGAGGCTATTTTGCCATTCTTCGACCGTCTGTAGTGTAAGCACTTTATTAGACCGGTGTACTGTCACAGCACCTTCCTCTTCTTCAAAATCACTTTCATCGCTTGCGCCCTGGAAGAAATTCATTAGCATTAATACCTATCAGAATCAATCAATTCCATTATAAGAAGCGTTACACCAACCTCTAATTCTTTCGGTGGCACATGGATAGCTTCTGTTTCACTTTCAACCTGAGAAGCATCTGATTCGCTGTCTGAAACATCAAACTGGAGAAGTTTTTTGTCATTTTCCTGGAGAAATTGATAAAACTCTGGATCTGATTTCTTAAGCTTTTGTAGTGACTTTTTATGTTTCTTATCTTCTACAAATTTTCCACTTTTAATGGGAGCAGATTTCTCATCACTTTCTTCGTCTGTAATTTCCTTATCGCTCCCTTCATCGTCCAACTCACACTCTTCACTATCTCCATCCTCTTCGAAATCTTCTACCGTATCACTGGATTCCGAATCATCACCTAATTCTAAATTCAAATGTTATTAACGTCAATTAGGAGATCCAACAATCAAAGGTTAATTCAATTGATGTTTCCTTAAATTTACCTTCTCCAGACAGATCTTCATCATCACTTTCGATTTCATCACGGACTTCCTTTTTGCTAGTTACTTTAATTTTTGGTTTAGACTTAAAAGAATTTGATTTGCCTTTAGCGACATAAGATTTTGTCTTCATTTTCAATCAACCTTCGATCATTAATGAAGTAAGGCCAACGCACGTGTCCCAGAGCGTATTCGTAAAACAAAACATAATCGAAAATACAAACGTAACAGTATGGGAGTAGTATACGTGAGCTGTTTTGCAGCACTTTCAAATGTCATTCATTATGGGCATAGAAGGCAAAAAGAAAAATAAATACAAATATAATCATTATTTTATGAAATTTATTAATTTCCTAATCCTTATGGAATTTAAATTGCATTCATTTCACATTTTTTCCCTATTCCAGGCAATAATTTCACTAAGCGTTCATTTATTGGAGTGTTGTCATACAATTTTACACCACAATGAAGTTATTCCCAAATTTAGTCCCATGGTTTTACCCGGGCAATAAAATGCTCTCCTATTTCTCAACTTTGTTAATCAAATATTTTACCTTTTATCTTAAAACTTCATGGATTCCAACAATGCTGTTTTTAATGCGCAACAATAAATGAAATCTATTAGATTTTATTAATTTCACTATCGTTGTAGCAAATAATGTATTAAGACTGCATATTAATAATTAATTGGATAATTTGATGTCAAAATATATTATATTTGTTAAAATAAAAGTAAAGTATGCATGCGGAAAATTTAGTTAAATAACCTTTTCGTAAACAAACGAGGACCATTGTCTGAAGAATAGGAAGACTTCGTTACTTAAGTTAACTGAAACAAAAATATTTCAGTCATTTTCATTATTTCATTTATGATTATACTGATGTGATATTTGTGATTGCATTCTTTCACAATTATCATGAAAGTCAAACAAAATATTATTATTATTTGCTGTTATATTTGTGGCATAAATGGTCATTTTTATAAAGAGAGCAGCAGGGAGTGGAACAGTAAATACAAAAAACCTGAAGGTAAGGATATAATTTAAAGCATATAACTTAAATTTTGCATCCACTTAATTTCAATCATCAAAATCATAATTGCATGAAAATATCAATTTTATCTTTAGGTAAACTAACTTTTAATTAATTTAGATTGACTTTCTTTTATGATGGGGCTCTTAAAATAGTAAATAATCTTGTATCTACTTGGTAATTTAAAAAATAGTTGTAGCAAATTTTCATTCAAGCTGAAGACAAATATTAATCACGAGTGTTCGATAACAGGTACTCCATTAATATATATATATATTTTTAGTCGAACACTTAACCAACACGCATAGCTGTATATCCTATTTTTTTCCCTTTGGGACATTTACTTCTCGAGAAATTATCTTGCATATTCGGCACTTTTAACCTTTCTTTTGTTATTCAGTAGCCGTTTACTCTGGTTTTGTGCAATTAACGATTAACATGGAATAATTATTTCAATCTCTTCTAACTTTTACAATAGTCAATGACTATTGTAAAAGTTGGAAGTCAATTTCTTCTAGTGATTAAATATATTGAGAAAATGTATAAGGAGTATAATTTCTTTAACTGAAATATAAAAAAGCATTGGGAAAAGTGAAGTAACTTCTAATTGTATGAAAGTATTAACTAGATAATTGGCATATTCCTGTAGGGAAGAACCCTTACTTAAGTATAGAGAAAATTTTACTGAAATGGATCTACTGAAACTTTATGCAAGGTCATCATGTTCTTACCGAGAAATTTCAAAAAAGAAAAATTAATAATAACATTCTCCATGTCTAGTGGTAAATCAAATCCAAACCCTCTGGTCAGTAGCTCCACACTCAATCCAATGGACTACTGCATTCCCTAATAAAAAGGATATATCTCACTGAAAAACATTTTGGTGCATTACAGGGTTTTTATCATCAAGTACCAACCCAGAATCATTTATATTAGATATTTAATTTTACAAGGATTGCTTTATGGTACACTAGTTAACATAAACAATTCATTTTATGAAAGGCAGGTACACCCGCGATATCAAAGAATATGAAATAGTGATCCCTCAAAAGGTGAATGAAGATAGTTCCTTTTTATCATATATTTTACCTCATTACCATGAAAAAGTGCATAGCAAGCAATCAACTACAAAGCAAAATAGTCATTCAGCTAGGAAAAGGAGTGACAAAGAACACAAAGTCCACTACAAAGTTAGAATAGGCAGCAAAGAAAACCATCTGGAACTTTTACCAAACTGGAACTTCATATCACCAAATTTGATCCTGGAAGTTCGAGGAAGAAGAGAGAGTGGCAATACAAGCAAAGTAAAAATACGACAAATTGGAGCTGAACATAACTGCCATTATAATGGCTTGGTGAGAGGACAACAAAACTCATTTGCTGCACTTTCGCTGTGTGATGGTCTGGTAAGTAGATTTACACTTATGTAAGAGAATTCAATGGTTTAATACATTCATCCTTATTTTGAACCTCTCTTGTGTAATGGAATTCGCTTCATTTTTTTGTTTTGCCATGGTGAAGAGATACACACACACATGTATTATAATTTCACTATTGAGAAGCACAATTCAAAGTATTCAATTAAAGAATGCAGTATGGGGAAGTTTGTTATAGAATTTTAAGGCAAGGTTATCTGACAGCCTGAAATTGTTCAACAATCTGTATTGTGTAACGTCTACCATATTTCTTGACTTTGTATTGTGGCTGTGTGAATTGCTTCTTAATACATAGTTACTTACATTATCTTGTACATGGATCAAGCACTGGTAAATGTATATGTTAAAGACTGTCATCAGTCTTAGCCTAACATATAGTAGACGGCAGTGATCATGATGGCCAGAGCTGGCTATAATCCTAATGCTTTCTTTTGTAACATAAGCAGAGCTTTTTTGTCACTTGCATATCCCCTAAGCCTTAGGCCATAATTTTGGTGAATTTGGAAAAAGGCAGAGTCGGCAAGTCTTGTTCATCAGGGACACAGCTTTTATGTCTCCTGATTAGGAAAAGATTCTTGGAAAGTTTGTTTTGAAGTTACATGACTCTTCCAGGAAAGATTAGTGTCAATAAGCAACCCTAGGATCTTGACAGAGCTTTGAGGTTTACTAGCACTTCTAAGGTTACATATAAGATATTGTGTATGAGGCGAACGGTAACTACGGCCGTGTGAAATAATGGGAAGACTTGACCCCAGCCCTACTCTTATATCTTATCTTATATCGTATAAGAGTACAGCTGGGGTCAACTCTTCCCATTATAAGATATTGTGTTTTTTCGCAATTACAAAATAGTTTACTAGCTGAGAATCAGTCACTAGCTTGCTGTTACACATCTTTCAGTTCTTAATGTGTCTCTTCAGGATTTTTACATTAATTTTTTAAAGTATATATATATATATACACTTTTTTGGAAAACCCACAAACGTGTAATGTAAATTCACTGATAGTCATAACAAACACAGAAACCAAAACACACAAAAGAGGGACTCACTGGTTCTCGAATTTTCGGTGGTCCAACCACCTTTCTCAAGAGGAATTAGGAACAGAACTCAGAACTGAGAACTGAGTTCTGTTCCTAATTCCTCTTGAGAAAGGTGGTTGGACTACCGAAAATTCGAGAACCAGTGAGTCCCTCTTTTGTGTGTTTTGGTTTCTGTGTTTGTTATGACTATCAGTGAATTTATATATATATATGACATCATGCATTTTAGTTCAGAGCCCTAGATACCATTGCATTGCAGTTTTTTAATGAGGATTTGATGGTCTACACAATCAAATGCTGAGGAGAGGTCAAACAATGATAGAAATAAGCACAATCTATCTTCAAAAGCACATATTATATGTTTTAATACATATTCAACAGCTTGCTCTGTAGAATTTCTGATGATCATGTAAGTGCAGCACAGCGCCCATTGGACTTTGTGAATCTCTTAGCACCTTATGTTATTTGTGAGCTTAGTGCCAATGCGCACCAGGTTTTTTTTAGCCTTTCCTTTTTAGCAAATGATTTTTACACTCTGAAATTGTTGCAATGAAATGCATGTTAGAAGATGACTCCATTAAAAGTTGCTGTTGCGACTTCTCCCACAGTTTCTTGAATCTATGACTTATATGCACTGACAATTACCATTTCCAGGGCCCATACTCAATATGGCCTTATGGCATAACTGTAGAGGTTCCTTTTCAAGAACTTTCAATTCCTGTTTTCAGACTGTCCTAATATATGTAGTAACATCAGCATTCAAAGGAAATTTGTCAAATTTTTGCTAGACCAGATGGTATGAAATTTAAAAAAAGTTATTTTTAATGTGTAGTTTTTTGTTCCAATTATTTGTTATATTGTTAGTGGCTTAATTGTGTATTCCAGATATGTAAACAGCTTTTAAAATAATATTTTCCATCTTGATTATTACACACATAAATAGGTTGGATACATAAAAACAAATAAGAATAGCTACTTTATTGAGCCATTGAAAGGTGAAGAACCTGCGGCCAATGGGGAGCATTTACATGTCATTTTTAAAAGGAAAACAGGTCATCCAGGCTCTGAGACAGGCACATGTGGGACATCAGGTATGCTACCTTTGTTTGTTGGTCTTGTTCTCATTTTTAAAAGCAGATAAGGCCAATGAATGTGTGGCTGTGTGAGAGTGGAACCACCCACATTTGAGTAATTGCTCTTCCTGTCTGAAGTTAATATTGCATTAGACATAGCTGCTGATCAACTTAGTTTAACCCATTTATACCCATTAGAATATTTCAGATGAATTGATTTTTTAAATACGAGATATATAGAGAGATATAAGTTAGTTCACCTGGCTGAGTATGAGATACAAAAGAGTGAATAAGTAGAGGGGAGGGGAATAATTGAACAAAACCATATTTAGTGTATTTTGTAATTACCTACATGCATATAAGCATGTAGTAATGTGTTCATCACTTAAGTAGAGGAGCGTGATCAGACTCCAGATTACCTCATTAGTCTATCATTCTCCCCTCTATCACTGTCTTCAGCATTCCATTACCAATAAAAATACCACATTGAAAATTTTTCCAACAGAATTAAGATTTTTAGTAGTTGTAGTAGTAATGTATGGCATGGAAACATGGTCAATGAAGCGGGAGAAATTATAAGGAAAAATAGATGAAGGGCGTATTGACCAGCAATGGAATGTTGAAAACTGTGATAAAGGGGAGAATGTTGGACAAATGAGGAAAGGGCAGGAATAGCATAGGGTTGTTGGACGGAATGACGAGAGGAAGGAAGTATACGGAAAAGGAGAGGGACTTGTAGAGTATAGAAATATGATGTATATATTTCTTACTGCTCACCATTTCCTCCTCACAAACATATTTTAGAAAGCATGGATGGTAGTGGACAGCTCTGCTTAATACTGCCCATACTGACTTTATCTAATACCCATGCCTGAATAATCTGAGACATTTATGTATGGACCTAGCTAATGACATTGACATCATATTTCCCTTTCTTTGTCTAAACTTGCTGGCCTAATATCTGTAGCTCCTCTATGCATTATTTCCTTCTCTCTTGGATCTTTCTGGTTCAATTAATACTTTTTTCTTCATACCCAGGTTAGTATGCAAGAATTGTTTTTTCTTACATGTCCACATGTCTTTCACCTTTCTATATAGTGCACCTCTGTAAACTCTCAATTTCCTTTTACTGCTTCATCCATCATGTTTCTTTTGCTGTTTTCTATGTTTACCTTCTTCCATTTCCTTCTATTGTCTTTGTTCTTAAGCATCTCTTCTGCAATCCAAAGCTTCCTCAACCTTTTCCTATTAACCTTTCCTATTGCTTTGTTGGAGTTTTAATTTTTCTCTTTTGATATATGTTAAGTGGGAATGCATGAGCAGAAATATCTCATCTCCTGTGATGCAGAAATATTTACCATTACTTCTCATTTATGAATACATAAGTCATTTCTAAAAAGATCAGCAGTTTGAGAAACCTATCTTTTTGAGAGCCTATTCTATATTTTACATTGAGACTATACTATATTTATTATAGAGTTTGATTCCTTTTTATAGTTCTTAAATAAATAATATTATTATTTATTATTACTAGCTGTATTATTATTAGGTAATCTACCGGTTAAGGTAGGTTTTTGGATGGACACAACTATCAAATAAACATTTTGTGACTCCCCACCTAGCAAGCTAATCTATATCAGGTCCCTCTTCATCTCGGTGTACTTCTTTCCTCCCTTCATCCCGTCCAACATCCCTATCCTGTTCCTACCCTTACCTCGCTTGCCCAACATTCTCCCCTCTATTACCCTCTTCAACATTCCACTACTGCTCAATACGCCTTTCATCCATTTTTCCTGCCTCCATAGGATTTCTCTCAACAAACCCCTCTCCTCCCCCACCATTTCTAGTACTTCCTCATTTGTTTTCCTTTCGGTCCATTTCACCTTCTCCATTCTTCTCCACACCCACATTTCAAAAGCCTCCAATCTACATCTATCCTCCTGCTTCAAGGACCATGTTTCCGCACCATACATAGCTACGCTCCATATCAGAGTTTTTACGAGTCTTGTCTTAACATCTCTACTCAACGTCCCCGTCATCAACTCCCTCCTCCTTGAGAAAGCCTCCTTGCCTAGCGCAATTCTTCTCCTTACGTCCCTACTACTCTGACCGTATTGGTCCAAAACACTTCCGAGATATGTAAACTGTTCTACCTGCTCTATTTTTTCCCTGCCTATTTTAATATTTAGCTTAGCCTTTTTCTTTCTGGAAAATCGCATAACCTTTGTTTTATTAATATTTATTCTCATCCCATATTTATCGCACTGAACCTCCAATTCACTCAACAATGCTTGCAACCCCTTGGCTGAATGAGCAACTAATGCTTGGTCATCAGCAAACCTAACCAATTTTACGAATTCCCCCCCGACTTTCATTCCTACCTCCAGTTCTTCCCATGCCTCTTTAATCATTTCCTCCACATATACGTTGAACACTACCGGTGACAATGGGCAACCCTGCCTTACACCTCTTCCTAACACTGCCCATCTGGACTCTCCGTTCCCCACTCGCACCTGAGCAGTCTGAGACATGTACAGGTTGCGGATCAGTCTCCTGTCCCTCCAATCCATTCCTATTTTCTGCAATACACGCATTAATTTTTCCCAATTCACTCTATCAAACGCTTTTTCAAAATCTACAAAACAGGCAAAAACGTCCTGATTGTATTCTATATTCCTCTTGACTAGTGATCTCATTACTGCAATGGCATCACGCGTACCTCTTCCTTTCCTGAACCCAAACTGATCATCCCCTAAGTAATCATTTGCCTTACTCTCTATCCTTTTGTTGATGATCCTGAGAATAACTTTAGCTGCGTGGGATATCAAACTTATTGTTCTGTAATCCTCACATGACGAAGCCTTTGCCTTTTTTCGAATAGGAACTAACACCGATCTCACAAAATCTTCCGGCCAGATTCCTTCCTCATAGATACTACGAATCAGTCCATATATGGCCTTCTTCCCACCTATCCCTAACCATTTCAACATTTCTACAGGAATATTGTCCACCCCCACAGCCTTATTTGCTTTCATCTCCTTTAATGCCCTTTCTATTTCATCGTCGAGTATGCCTGGACCTAAGCTATCTTCTTCTACGTCATGTTCCTTTTCTATGTCTAACCTTGTCGGCCTAAGTTCTTTACCATACAGTGTTTCTATATATTCCTTCCATCTCTCTTGGATTTTTCCTGGTTCAACTATTATCTTACCCCATTTATCTTTAACTGTTAGCACAGATCTTGCCTTCTTACTTCCCGATAATAACTTAACCTTGCTGTATAGAGCACCAATTTCACCCTTCTTCTGTAAACTTTCCATATCCTCGCATTGCGTTTTCCACCATTCTTCTTTTGCTTTATTTGTGGCCCTTCTCAATTTATTGTTTAACTCTTTGTACTTCATTTTGCCTAACTCTGTGTTTACATTTTTCCATCTTCTTCTCCCATCCATCTTTGCAATCATCTCATCCGTTACCCATGGTTTCCTTATCCTTTTCCCGTTAACGGTTCCTATAGTGCCTTTAGCGGCTTCCAATATCCCTTTCTTGATACATTCCCATTTTTCTTCGATCGTACTCAGTTCTTTACCGTCATCCATCATTTTCTCTACAGCCTGCTGATACTCCTTCCTCGTTAATCCATTTACTGCTTCTAAATTCCATTTCCTAACCCGCCGCCCTTGCCTTATCTTCTTGAAACGAACATTACATTTCATAATAACTAAATTGTGGTCAGAGTCCACATCCGCTCCTGGGAAACTGTGCGAATTTATCACACTGTTCCTAAACCTGTGCCTAACCATAATATAATCTAACTGATACCTTTCTGAGTCACCTGGCATTTTCCATGTATACCTACGCCTTTTGTGGTGTCTAAACCATGTGTTAGTGATGACTAACCCCTGTCTCCTGCAGAATTCAATTGCTTTCTCCCCGCGTTCATTCCTCGTGCCTAACCCATAGTCCCCCACCTCACCACCATCTCTTCCTTCACCTACCGTCACATTCCAATCCCCCATCACTATCAAATGTTTCCCTGCAGGAACACTCGCGATGATATCCTCTAACTCATCATACATCCTATCGACTTCTTCCTCCTTGTGGTTGCTCGGTGGCATGTATACCTGAACAATGACCAAGTTCGTCGGCTCTGCTTTAATCTCTACGAGTAAAACTCTATCAGTTGCTTGCTCTATGTTGACTACGCTTCTTCCTACCCCTTTATTTAAAATTACGGCAACCCCTCGTTGGCTCTCGTCCCCGCCGCTGTAAATCACTCTATAATTGTCACTCCAGTAATCCCTGCTATCCTTCCATCTCACCTCGCAGAGGCCTAAAACATCTATATTACCTCTACTAGCTGTATATATACCTTTTTCCTCTACTAATAATTTGTATGCCATTCAATCATGCTGGAGGTACCTTTGTTGAGTAAAAATTGAAATTCTAAGAGAGCTTTGTTCATCAACATTTTGTTAAAGAATTACATACTCTTTTTCATCAAACATATCCAAGAAGGATGCATATTATGTATCGCAAATATATTTTAAATGTATTTTATAGCTATGGACAATGCATATATCTATCATTTTGTTTATACTGTTCAGCCAGCCGTTATAGTACAAGGCTTGGATTATTTCCTTAATATAACAAGTAAACTACCAGCAAATGATTCAAACTTTTTAATGGGTTTGATCTAGCATTCAACCAAAAAGTCTTCAGGGCATCCCATTCCGGTAATGATATAATTTTCGGATCCTATACATCCTTTCATTCAAATCTCACATGGAATGGGCAGAGTCCATACCAACTCATACATAAATGGTCTGAGAGTAAATATGTAATATATCAAAAATGTATTTATTTCTCAGTGTTCTTTGTCCTTCATTGGTGTTTTTTCATTATCTGGGCAGCTGTGCACCCCAATTTGTTCTATTCAATAATCTGGGTTTTCTGAGATGAATGCTATTAGACCCTCTCAAAAACTCATCATATAATGATGACCACCAAAGCCAATATTTCCAAGGCATAACTCTGGTCCGAGGACAAATGACATGTTTTTTCTACTACATATGTAATCAATGACTTTACAGTTAAGCAAGTTTGCTCTTCCAGATGACTGGGAGGGAGCTTGGAAAGAGAGACTGACACGAGAGGCTCTGCATCACATGGGGAGTCGACACTCCTCAGGCACTTATAAAAGATCTACAAGTGGCCACAATTTCATAGAAACATTAGTGGTGGCTGATAAGAAGTTTATAGAATATCACAAAGGATCAAATATTGAAAGATATATTTTGACAGTAATGAACATGGTATGTGCTAACTAATCATGATGTCTTAATGTACAGATAACTCTAATTACTTTTAGCAAAAAGACTGACTTTTAGTTATTCTCTCCATAGGCCTCTGGCTTCTATCATGATACTTCGATAGGAAACCAAATTGATGTCATTATTGTTAGGATAATGCTCATGGAGACTGAAAAGGAGGAGGTGATTCATTACTATTATTCTAATTTGTATTAATAATAGTAATTATTATTATTTTTTATACACTTCATTATGTGAGAAATCTAGTGAATTTAGATTATTTTTGCTAGATAATCTACCTGTTAAGTTAGGTTTAGAATGGGCACAACTACCAAATAAATATTTTGTTTATCCTAACAAAACACAACCCAACATCCTACTCTATGACAAGCTTCTGCTCTACTTCATCTCTGTATACTTCCTTTTTGCTTTCATCCCATCCAATATCCCTATCCTATTCC
The DNA here is from genome assembly GCA_037158775.1 of Hetaerina titia. Lineage (NCBI taxonomy): Eukaryota > Metazoa > Arthropoda > Insecta > Odonata > Calopterygidae > Hetaerina > Hetaerina titia. The sequence continues at coordinate 64,072,224 of CM073774.1, forward strand.
TGCCCTTTCCTCATTTACCTAACATTCTCCCTTCTATCACAGTATTCAAGATCCCACTGCTGATCAATATGCTTTTCATCCATTTTTCCTGCCTCCTTATGATTTCTCCTAATAATCCCTTCTCCTCGCCCACCATGCCTAGCACTTCCTCATTTGTTTTCCTTTTGGGGGATAAATGGGGGAAGGTATATTCAATACCATAGCAGCAAGCAGTAATACAATGGCAGAAAAAATAATATAAAAGTACAATCAGGATGTATGTTTCTTTCCTAGATTCCAAGAAAGTATTTGATGTTGTCAATTGCCTAGACTTAATAAATCTACAGGTCCAAGGTGGAATGCTAAATGTACACCAGAGGTAGCAAGAAATGGGTGTGGGGTAGCTTCTCTTTGGGACACCTGAACTTTGAAGACTATTACATTTTTTGCTCTTCGTGGCTCTCCTCCAGCTTCTGTTAGAATTCTTAGACTTTCCTGATTCAATTTGCTCTTGAGTGTACATTGCCTCAGTATCTTATCTATGAATGGGGAGAGAGACAATACACTGGGACACTGTTGGCCTACTGAAATGGATAAATATTTATTTTTCATAGGTAACAGTAATGAGAGTGAATTCAAACTCTCCACCAAACACTGCAGGATTTTTTGTAAACTGCAAAATGTTTAACAATCTTTCCTAGTGGAGAAACAGAAATGATATACAATTGGCCAGAATTTTAATAGGTGAAAATAATTGCGCTGATTTTTATTTTAAATAATGCCTTAAGAAATTTGTGTATGATATTTGATTATTTAATTGTTCTCAGATTTATGTGCAGAAAAAATACAAAAAATAACTTTAATTGAAAAAGGGGAAAAATATTTTGTGTCAAAAGTAGTTTGTTGTGTAATCACCTCCTGCTGCACACTCAAGTATTAACTTGCATAGCATGATATAGAAGAAACAGAAATGAAATTAGTCCTGGTCTATAGTTATAAAACTGGAGAAAGTTACTCCAGATGGATAAAACTGAAAAAAATAGGGGGGTAGGGAAAAGCTGTGCAGAGTGAAACACAAGAACCATCTGAGGTGGTACAGACTCTAGATATGTCAATGTAGATAGATATTAGATGTTTTTTGGGTCATGTCTGTGTTTTAAGAAGGTAGTTAAAAAAATTCAAACAAACAATAGTTTCACTCTATATAATTTGGACTGATGATACCTCAGAAACAACAACCTTGCCACTAAAGACCCCATGGTAACATACATTGTAGAACTATTCTATGTCATCATCTTCACAATTTTTTAAAATTCAGTCAAGTCCAGAGAATGGATTCCATGGAACACACTATGAGTTCCTGATAAGTGTTAAGCCTTTTGTTGCACTGTGTGCACTTTGAGATTATGGGTTTAGGTTGATTTTTCAGATGTATAATTGTCAAAAAGCTGCTTTTGGGCTTCGCTTAAATACCTCCCCTAAAATTTCGATTCAACTGTAACAAATGGATATTAGCAATGTGTTGTTTTATGATAATGATAAAAAAGACAAGGTAGTCTACCAACATATCAGTAGATCGTGGATGGCACCTAAATACTATTTATGTACTTTTCAAGGACTTCTTCTTTTTTTACCCTTCATTATTTCTTTCTTCATTGCATCATAAGTTCTGCCTTTCATTATGTTATCTAAAAAAACCAACTATCTTTCTGTCTCTATCTCATTTACCTAGTATCTTTCTCCCTTTATCCCATTCCTTCTATCACCTTCTTTAACATGCCACTATATTTCTATATTGAAGACACAGATATTTGTATTTTAAAAATGAAAACAAAATATCCTTCAGCCCACAGATATACCAACATATAAGATTGTGTTGACTAAAAAAAACAGCAAAGCTCAAACCTTTCTGAGGTATTTTATCATTACATTTCTGAAGATAATTATATTTTTCTTGGCACAAATGTCCTCAGCTGTTGGTCACCTACCCTAAATACTACTTGTATTTTTCTTCTGTTTTCAGATGGATTTAAACATTTCAAAAGATTCAGAGAACACATTAAAGAGCTTTTGCAAATGGCAACAGGGAATGAATCCAAAAATAAGTCATCCAAACCACCATGATATAGCAGTATTGTTAACAAGGTATAATTGTGAATTTAATTTTTGGAACCCAGCATGTATAATATAATTAGATTGTCTTTTCATCAACATTGTTTACTTTTAAAATTGTGAGCAATGTAATTGTAATTGTAATTTATTCATTCACCATAAGCATAGAATTATGCATGGCTTTGTCAAAACATGTTTTACACTTCATTTCAGTAAAAAAAAAACATTATGCAAAATCAAAACAATATGCAAGTACAAATACATAAAATTTACAACTTTTTGGAATTAACACATTTCAGTTATACATTTGAAATGGTATGCATTAGAAAATCATCTACACTATAAAATAATTTACATGAAAGTAGTTTTTTCACGGCACACTTAAATTTAAAGGAACTTTTGATATTTTTAATATAAGCAGGCAATTTATTGTACATAAGTATTCCCTGATGATCTATCCCTTTAATCGTTTTATTTACTCTGTGCTGACTTACATGGAATGCATTTTGGCTTCTCGTATTATGACTATGAAGGTCACAGTTTTTAATAAACATGTTCTGATTTTTGTTAATAAGAGACACTGTTTCAAGAATGTATAGACAAGGAAGAGGTAAGATTTCTAGTTTTTCAAAAATAGGTTTACTGGGAGCTCTATTATTAGAATTAGTTATTATGCGAATAATCTTTTTTTGCATTTTAAATAATTTTGGAAGGAAGATAGAGGAGCCCCAAAAGGGCATACCATAATGTAGAAGTGACTGCACATAGCCAAAATATATAGTCCTCAATGCCTGAATGCAAATGATTTCCCTGAGTACACGGAATGCATAACAGATTTGTGCCAGTTTTTGAGATAAATTATTAATATGTTCCTCCCATGAAAGATTAGAGTCAATCCAAATACCTAAAAACTTTGTTACCTTAGCACAATTATGCTATCTATACATTTATGTATATTATTATGAGAGGAAATTTTGGCCAGAGGAAAAATGTTGTAGTATATACACAATTACTAAATATGTAGCAAGAAAAAATAAAGGATTTTTTTATATAATGAGAAAGAAAAACCTAAAAATAGGTTTTGAAATCATTAGACCAATTGTATTTGAATTAAATGTGTATCTAATTAAGTAATGACATAATTATTTGAAATTAGGGCTCAAATATATAAGGTTTGCTGTTTAAAAGTGTTTAAACTCAAATCTGACTCGATATTGCAAAACTTTTCATTAAAACTGATGTTCAATTCTCTTGACAGACATGATCTATGTGCTGAAGGGAATGATGAAGGAGCCTGTGGCCTCTTAGGCCTGGCATATGTAGCAAGTGTCTGTTTACCTGAGAAATCTTGCTGCATCAATGAAGACAATGGATTAGTTTTGGGAATCACAGTAACTCATGAAATCGGTCATTTGTGAGCATTATAGCTATTTACATATGTATATGATTAATGGTCAATATCAGAAAATATAAGGAAGTACTGTATAAAATTGATTTTCAATAGAAACAGCTTTAGTCATCTCACATAAAATGTAATATATGAATATAATATAAGAAAAACACAAAAAATTCACAAATTATACATTACTCAGTTGGAGTTCAAGCCAACATCAAAAGCCTTTGGGATAGCTGATGGGTACCTAGATGCAGAATAATATACTCATCATGACTTATCCTGAAGACTTTTTCTCGCTAAGCAAATTTAGCCAATTAAGCATATCATGAATTAGGCCAAATATGATGTTTGTAAATTTTGAAAATGTTTTAATATTTTTTTCAATGCATTCATATTCAGTGCTAAAATTATTATTCAGAATTCTCTTGTCGAAGGTAGTTTTGGAATAGATACAGTCTGAATATCTTTGCATTTCTAAGCCTGACCCTTAAAACCATCTATGTGTCTTTTATTACACATCAAATTAAAATAAAGCCTCAATTCCAGACACATACTACACACTTCCCTTAGTCCTCTCCACCATGCTCATTCATTTGCTTATCAAAACTTATCCTACCTTGACTACAAAATGCTCTCCCCTTTTATCAGTCTTTAGCATTAATTTAAAATGTTCACTAATATTTGTTAATATCCTTCTCTCTGTCCCTCCATCATCAAAATCATACTCATAAAAGCTCCTTTACTACATGTCTTTCTTCTTTTATCTTTGCTACTCTGGCCATTTTAGTCCAAACATTACAATAAAAGGTAAATTTTTCTACCTGGTCTAGTTTTCTCCCACCTACCTCAATTTTTAACGTAACTTTCATCCTTTTAACCTTTGTTTTGTTTACATTGATTCTTATTCCATGACTATGACAATGACTTTTTAACATACTCAGCAATGCTTGCAACCCTCAGGCTGACTGGGAAACTAAAGCTCATTCCCTTAGTTTTGTTTAAGTTGATTACCATCCAATACCAGTCATATTTCTAAAGTGCTCAGCAATGATGATACTAATACATATGTAATAGTCTAACTGATGTATCTGTGAATCTCAGGATATTTTCTCATATATTGATGTCTATTATGGGGTTTAAACCGAGTGTTCATTAAAATTAAACCATTTCACCTGCAGAACTTTTCCACTTTTCCCAATGGTCATTACTTGTTCCTAAAGCTTTAGTCCACTACCTCACTATCATCCTTCCCTTTGCCCACTGTTGTGTCTCAATCCCCTATCACTATCAAATGTTTCCTCCCAGGGACATTTGCAACTATTTCCTCTAATTGATCATATATCCTGTCTATTTCTTCCTCCCTAAAGTTACTCTTGGCATGTAGACCTGAATAATGACTAATTTCAGTATTTCAGTTTTTTACTCTACTAATAATATTATATTTTTTGCCTGCTCTATGTTTACTAGGCTTCTTCCTACCTTTTTATCCAATACTACTGCCATCTCTAGTTTCCTCTCCACCCCTCCACTTAGCACCCCTGCATTAGCTGCTAAACCCTCCAGTAATCCTCACCTTCCTTCCATCTCACCTCACACAACCCTAAAATATCTATTTTCTCTCCTCATCTTCTGATTTATATTTACTAATTTCCTGTCCTCAACATTTTCCTGGTATTCCAAACCTCCTACCCCCCCCCCTGCTACTGGGCAAAACATATGGTCCAGTTGACTGAGTTCTTCTGTTGCCAGGACTCATTTTCATAATTTTTTCCATTATTGTTCATGAGATAAATTATTAAGGAGGTTTTCCCCTAACCCTCCTCAATAGTTTTTATTGTGACACCATCTTTCAATTGCTCATCTAACTGGAATCGGACATCATTTCAATGACCACGCTAAGGAAGAGACACTGTGTAGACTGTCTATTGTTTTGATCCTATCCTTTAAGCTTTCTGGTATGTGTCATGGGTGACTACCAGGAGCAAGTATCATTGCTCCTACCAGTGCGGCCCTTGTGGTTACCATAACTCAGAAGCCCTTCCACAATGAGAAGGCTGCAGTTCACAGGAAGGGAGAACTATAATGTATCCTATAAATAAGGATAAAAGGAAGCAGCAGAAATCATTTTCACAATCACTGTTCAATATTTCATCAGATGAAAGTTCAACCCGTTCATATTTTTCAGCCCAATTTCCAGGTTTTTTAATGATTTTCCCATTTAAGAATACAATTATTACTGGGAGAGAGAAGAACTGGTTTAGAATGTCATTTGTTGTTTTGATAAAATTTACCAGTTCATTTGATGAAATGTACTCCTTAAACCCACATTTTTAGCAAGATGACACACACTCTATTTACATATTCACTGTTTTTAAGGTGCATAAAAACTTGTATTTCTTTTTAATTTCAACAAATATTTCATTTCTAATTTAAGCACACCTGAGAGCTCCATTGCATCACCTCAAGTATAGTCAAATATCTTCAAATTTTTAAGAGAAACCCAAAAACTCACATCACTGACCTAAAACAAAGAGGTTGGGTATTTACAGGTGTATGGTACATATGGCAGAGCTGAATAGGATAGCCGATGATACTTGTGAATAGCCTACATGTTGTTGTCTCCCTTGCTCACTCTACAACACCCACTCAAATAGCAGCAAAACTCTTATCTCCCATCTTTTTGTGATGCAGACAAACAGCAAGGTGTAGGACAGTGAATTAAATAGGCACTTGGATAAGATAAAAAGTGACAAATATACATGTTCATACTCAAATTTTACTGCTAAGATAAGAATAAAATTATATTTAAGGTGAAAAACTCTACACATCAACCTGAATGTTGGTTTGACAGTTAATAGTCACTTCTAGTATGCCAAAATTGAATGTTCAGATTAGGAAGGTCAGCTACTTTCCATGCAGAACCTGCTATACCAGAAATCTATAAAATCAAGCAAACTTTTTAGCCACATCCCACAATAAAAAATTATAAGTGAATCTTTGATGATGGATAAATTGCATAACATTCTTCATTCATACATAATGTCGAATGTGCTTAAAAACTAGTAATCCATTTATGAAAACTGATATAATGCTGCCTTCTAATTATAGCTCTCAAAAAATTGAAATAAATTATATAGAAATTGACTAAGTTTCAATTCATTATTGCAGGATGGGCTGCTCACATGATGATCCTGCAGTATCTGGTTGCAGTCCTCAGTCAGGGAAAGGTTTCTCCCATGTTATGTCACCTTATGTAGGTATGTCAGTGGATAAGTGGTCAAAATGCAGTCGAAAATATGTGACCGAATTATTTGAGTAAGTTTTCATTTTCAGAGAGTAATTCTATACTTTTTTTTGGATTGTTCAAAATATTTCCAGTTGAATAAAGTTGAATTATGTATTTCCAGTAACAATTTAGGAAACTGCCTGGAGAATGAGCCAGAAGACCACAAATTTGAACTGGATGAAGATATGCCACCTGGTGCTGTCTACGATGCTGATTTTCAGTGTTCCTTGACACATGGCCCAAATACCAAATCTTGCATTGTTGATTCAGTAATGTGTTTATTTTCTTTTATGCTCTTTTACTCGAAATACAAATTTCTCTTCTAGCAACTATCAAAGGCAATGGACACTGCCTCTAGTACATTTAAATGTGGTGGACATTTCTTTTCATGTTCAACATGATATTGCTCTATAATTAGTAAATCATCTATAAATGATATAAAGTTTGGGCCTAAAATTGAATAATATTGAATGTGTAGCAGATAAAATCCTAACACCTACCACATATAAATTAAAGTAGTAAAATAATTGTAGTTAATAGAGGCATAAATAATGGCATACATGTATAGATGGACAGAAAAGAGTGGAGTGGCTACTGAAATACATAACTTCAAAATGCTTAGCCTTTTCAGGAGGATAATTCAACTCCTCTATTCTGATTTGTATCTACAGACTTCTGATTTTATTTGCTCAAATGTGATAGTAATAAGAAATGAATATATTTGGCTGCATAGATACCAGAAGATGTCCCTGGTATGAAGGCAACCTGCAGTGTACCACAGACTAACCATCCATAGTATATTCTGCATGGCCCTTGGCGGTGGATTTAAAGTTCTGCCATTTTCTAAATGAGAAGTGGCATTACCAATAAGAACAGTTTGGTATCCCATTGTCCATTGGCCCTTCTCATAAAATCATCATAGTCCAAGCTTTTGAAATATTTATTGCAATATTCTATTCTTTTCCACATCTAAACTTCATTCTTGATGGATACAATGGTGGAACAGTCTGTCAACAGTTAAGAAGTAAATCCAAAGCCAATAAGGCTCTTTTTCAGGACCATCTGATATGAGGATAAGGTCTACTGTATCATCACTGAGGAAAGTCAGCTATTGATTGTATTATTAGTATGTGAGGTTTTTTCCATAAAAAAACAAACACCTATGGATATTCTTCTCTAACATTGAATTTGTAGCCAATAACTCTTACTTCATTAGATTAGTCTGTTTTATGAGTGTTCTCTAGTTACCAAAAGAACCCTTCAAATGAACCAGCAGTATGATAGTTCATATGAACTTCTCTTGAAAATTTTTTTTAGCTACCTCCTCTGTATGTTTATTCTTGACTGACTGGGTATTTAGTTCAACTTTACATCCAGTTATTTTATGATGTAGGAGAAATAAGCCAACCATTGTTATGAGCAAGTAAAAATCTTTTCTATAATTGGAATAAATGGCTGGAATGTTTTGCCAATAGACCCTTAGGTGCAAATGGACAGAATTCATGAGGTACATCCAACTATAAATCCATTTAATCTACATCTGGTGGTGAGTGAATTTAAACATTTCATGTGAAGCCTAAAATATTATTAAGTGAACCTTATTTAAATAGCAGCACTGCAAGCTAATTGATCATAATAACTTAATTCAGGTGCTGTCTCTCAGTAAATTCACAATACAGGAATATGTGTTAATATATATGATTAATATGAATCAATATGTACTTTGACTCCACAGAGAGAATTTTGTGCAGCATTGTTTTGCAATATAAATGGTACATGTTACAGCTTTGGTGAGCCACCAGCTGACGGAACATCTTGTGGTGCTAAAAAGGTACTACATACAGTTTTTTATTCTCCACTACTTTATGTTTCAATATTTACCCAATAAAACCAGAATTATCAACGTGAAACCCAATTTAGTAAGTACAGGTAAAGCTCACCTAGTCCTAAACCCAATGGATGTGAAATTCTCATATCAGAATATGGGGGTTGATTCTTTTCCCTGTGCCTACTATGGTTTCTCAGGAAGATCTGGTGCTCAAAAATTCACAGAGCTTGTGTAAAGCTGAGGATGCCCAGAGGCCTCCCTGGGAATTGAACCCTTCAGACTCTCCAGTCAGCAGTTCAACACCATCATCTGGACTCCCATGTCCCAAACATAGAGCCAAGAAATTTAAATTAAATTATCATGATTGATGAGCTCAATACCAGATCTTTTCAAAGTTTAATTGTCCAATCATATGTATTACAGACATTAAGAGTTTACCATTTCTTTTAATTAGTTCAACTATGTCACTTTTATTACTTGAAACATGGAAATATCTAATTGAAATCATGTGATTCAGGTACAGGAGACATTTATGTTGGCTGTAATAATTCTGCTTCGTGGATATTCAACTATATTAGAATAAAATTAAAAATTTAAGTCCACGATATTGAGTGGTAATACCTAATGTGTAAAATATAAACATATCTCAATGTAATAAAATGTATAAAATATTACTTCAGACAAAATCTCATTGTTTTGAAGAGGTAAACGTTTGGAATTCTAGTAAAAATGCAGTGAATTGAAGCCATTGGAAAGAATCACACTCCTTATGAAAATACATGCCCAAAATTCTTGGCAAAAACATATGCATCAAAGTGTACAGAGGAGTGAAAGGTAGTGCTTCCAGAGAAACAATGCGAGCTGAAAGAGATTGGAATCAGGGAAATTTAGACATAATGCAAGAGGAAAAGAGGACCAGTGTGTGATGTATGCAGGAGGCTTACTGTGTTTCTTAATGCCCAAAGTCAAAGTACATTACCCCAGAATGACAACCCATTATCATAGGGTGTCCTCCAGAATTATGAAAATTCTGCATAGTAATAATATGTGGAATGTTTCCCAACCCAGGCAGCAGCTATTCACCTTACAATGAGCAAGATGGCCAGCCTAATTTCTGTAATTTAATTTTTCCATTTGCCTCATTTCTCCATAGTCCATGTCAATATTCCTAAGCATGATATATGCCTAAATACCCTTGAAACCCCAATGTAGCATTTATAAACATGTGTTAGGGCACTCTTGCATGAACGCAATAATTTTGTGGCCTGCTCTATTTTGCAAAATCCTATAAAATTTTCCCTTACATTTTGGAAGGTAGAGGACCAGCTAGATATTAAAGGCACATCAGTGAAAGTGCATTTATAAAGGAAGATACTATGCATACTTCTCACTTGAGGTTGATTACCATAGTATGCATGGGTATATGAATAATATAAGGCAAATGTACTAGTGACAACAATTTCAGGATAGAAACATCGCAAAAGAATATATTTAAAAAGCATGCAGATACAGGGAGTCCCACCACTAATATTTGAATAAAGTGCTGCAACACATTGTTGCTCAATCTACATGGATGCATAGATAATCATTCTGTGACAGGCCTCATTGAAGGAGTGTTTACTTTATCTGTGTTAAGGATCAAATAGAGTTAAATGGCAAAATAGATGGCATGGAAGCCATTAAGGACCATTTAAAAGAAATCATAACCACAGTAATCAACCCAGAGGTCAGTTAGGTAGGTGATGGTAGAGTTCACTCAGTGCTAAACCCGATGAGGTGTGAAATTCACACATCAGGGTAGGGGCCAATTTCTTTCCCTGTGCCAGTTATGATTTCTCAGGAAAATCCTATCTCATCAAAATCAGATAGCTAGAGAGGAGCTGAGCCCAGGCAAGCCTCTATGAGCCCAGAGAGAATTGCCCGAGAATTGAACCCAAGCCCTCCAGTCAGTAGTCCAATGCTCTACCGCTGGCCTACCACGACCCCCCTAAGGACCATTTGTAAGAGTGAAAATATCTACCCCTAATTTTTAATATTGAAAATCATAAAAATTACCATACACTTGAATGGTTTCATGCTTCTCCAAAGTGGTGCTATCAGAAAAAGTGTGTGGAAGTGGGATCCAGGCCAGATGCCATAAATGGAGGTTGGGGAGCTTGGAGCCCAGAAGGTGAATGCTCACGGACATGTGGAGGTGGGGTTGCCATGTCTGAGAGAGAATGCGACAACCCAAGACCAAATCGCAAAGGAAGATATTGTATTGGACAAAGAAAACGCTATGCTATCTGTAACACAAATGTGAGTCATTTATGGTAAAATTATTAATATTATAGAATAATCAACATACAACTTATTTAAAGTTGGTGATTGAATAGTTAATAATTTAATTTTCCCCTACATTGGATTTAATGCTATTATACAAAGTTAAGCCTGAAATGATATCTTACTTAAAACATTTGAGAACAGTATAGGTGTTAACTTCAGTGATAAATCATGTACTTCTTAACTGTAATTATAAATCATACCGTACAAGGCCAACCCAATGCTTAATAAGGTGTGATTTTGCTGTATGGTCATTGTAATTGCATTTTATCAATCTAAGGGTTCTAAGGATTGCAGAGAATGACACAACAGTTACTTCAAAAGAGACATTCATTGATGTTCACCAAAATGCAGGAATTTTATTGAGTCAAAATCATTTCCCTTGACTCTGGGGTTAAACCTAAACACTTCATTGCCTGGTCAATGGCTTTGACCATTTATGCTAAGAAGTTATTCTCTTAAAGTGTGAATGTGTAGGGTTTTTAATCTCAGGAATCTAAGGATTGTTTTTAGCAGCTCTCTGAGCCATCCTATTACAAGCCAATCTTTTCATTCTCTCTGAGTTTCTAGCACTGACTTCTTTCATCACCTCATCATAATTATCGCTTGTTCTTCTTCACTTATCCTTGTTTTCCTTAAACTAGAAATGTCAGTAAACTGTCGTGCCTCATGATGCGTCCCATTAATTTCTAGCTTATTTTTCTAAGTATATTTCAGAGGTTTCTCTCTTCACCCACTCTCCAAAATACTTCTCCATTTGTTACTCTGCTCATTTCTTCCCATCATTCTTCTGATTGCTCTAAGTCATTGAATGTATCTACTGGGTGTGCAGATGGTGGAGTGACCTATAGATATAAAGGTTAGCTGTGAAATTAGCAGGTGTACTCGATGAATAAGCTGTTGTGGATAGTAAGTGCTGGTACTCATGGGATGTATGGGTTCTTCCTTTTGTAGTATGGTTCACAAATTCTATGAAATACTGCAATTTTGCTTTGACATGGAAAGTGGCTGCAAACAAATTAATGGCGGCAAGTTGCAAATAGAGTAGCAGCCCTCCTTAATTTGAGTGAAGGTAGAGACCACAGCTTCAATAGGGCAAAATTCATTTCACTGCAGGTTATTTCACTGCGGGCAATTATTACTTTCACAACTGCAGCATTGTAGTGTGAAGACAATGGGAGACCACCACATTACTGTTCTTAGGAGCAGCAGCTCACCAATACTTTTTTATTTCTCCCAAGGACTGGGCCATGTATTTACAGTGCAGAAATTATAGTGAAGTCAAAAATGGTCTTGTCACACTTAAGAATTATGGCCTTGTATTTGAATATATGATTCCAACTAATATGGGCTAGGCCCATCGCATAGGCACGCAAGCCCTATCCACACCCAGGTTTAGTCTAGAAAATTTTGACTTCTACTAAGCTGCTTCTTATAAGCTAGTTAAGTCTAATCATGCTTTGAAGATGATCGGTCTAGATACTGCTCTGTTTGTTTAACGTTTTGAAAACAATTGCTACAACCATGAATAACTTCTTGCTGAACATTATTTCATATTAGAATTAGATACTAATTGAATACTAGATCAATGGCACGGTCACAAATGACTATTGCAGAGATGTCCACCAAATAAGCCAACCTTCCGTGAACTCCAATGTTCTGAAAAGAACCCAATTGAATACAATGGCAAGCTCCACACCTGGAAACCATATTTTATAGAAGGTTGTAAGTTGAAGCATGAGTAGTTTTTCCTGCATTTTTAATCTGTGAACCATATACTTCATGAATAACAAATCAAAAGTAACCACTTGGTAATGGTTATTTAAATTATTAGAAAATCCATGCACATTAATATGCTTGCATGAAGAGAATTTATTCATGAAAATGGGACATGCTGTGAAAGATGGGACACCTTGTAAACCAGGGACGCGTGATATGTGCATAGGAGGTGTTTGCAGGGTAAGTAATCCATCTTTAAATAAAAAATATATCATACCCAATTATATACTTATCCTAACCTGTGATTAACCCTGATTTCATAATCCTCAGCTTAAGAATATCTTTTATTAAAGAAATTTTTGCATGACAACTATTAATGAGCCATAATAATTTTTATAATGCCTCAGAAATTAAAGATGATTATTATCATTGTCAGGCACAACTTTATTCAATATAAAATCACAAGCCAAACAAATAAGTCCCATAGTTTGGGATATCTTGCACTCATGTTGAACTGGTATAACCAGTAAAATTATTATTTAAAAAAACATTTAATGAAACTTCATTGCTGAAAAACTTTTGCATTTTGCACATTTGCTGATTTGAGCATGATCTGCTAGCAAACGTAACTACATCCCTTCCTTATGGCCAACTTTGATACAGTGTAAGGACTTATGCCTTCTGATGGCCCCTAGAGCTAAGTGGGTAAAAGCAATATTGATTGCTCCTGGTAGAGTCATTCATGATAGATCAAATAGTAAGAGTCAGACACAAGGTATTCCATGCAGCATTTGTTACTCAGTAAGGAGGTTGCGAAGGCATCCAACCACAGTGGGGAGATCATTTGAGTGGCGGTGCCACATTAAAAACACTATTGAGGAAGGCAATGGGAAACCACCTGAATAAATTAACACATACATTGATGAACATAGATTTGAGTTTGAGTCCTGGCAACTATGGGACTTGGCCCACTGCTGGGCCATGTTTCATGCCTGGCAGGAGGAGAGTTGGGGTTTCCATGGTCATCATCTCTTGAAATTCTCACAAACTAAAAGCACATAAAACAGGAGTGGACTGAAATAATTAAAATAGGAACTTAGAATGCTAGGACAATGTTGAAGTCAGGGAAATTAGAAAATATAAATTGGAAGATGGAGAGAGAACATATCAAGGAGATGATATTTTAGGGCTTAGTGAGGTGAAATGGAAGGATTGCAGCTTTTACTGGATGATTAGTTATAGAGTAATTTACGAGGGAGACATTGGAGGGAGGAAAAAAGAATAAAGACATGGACCCCAATGCCCCCCCCTCTTGCTTTTATTTTTACTCATTTAATTTTCTCTCAACCCCCTCTTCCTCCTTCTATCCTATCCCATTTCCCCTCCTTCTCTACTTTCCTGTGATCAGTTGTGTAGCCATGTCACAGTCACAGCTACCCTGATAAAGATAGCTTTACCATTGAAGTAGCATTGCAACTTCCTTTTTCTCTATCTTCTTGGTCCTTTTCCTTGGACACCATTTATCCCTCAACATTCCTATTCCCTCATCTTCCTTTATATCACATCCCTACCCAGGTGCCTACCCATTATCCTGTGAAGCTGAAATATAAGTGTGTGTTAACAACATCATGTTGGTTTTGCATGCATCTTCAATGAATTTTACAAGCGAGTAATCAAGCTATTCCCTTTTTCCCCTCATACCACTCCTCTCCCCTCACTTCACCATTAATGGCAATTGATAACCCGCCTATTTAATCTTAGTCCCATTCAGTCATAATAAGTATGTCACTTGCTAGAGAGCTACAAAATTATCACAGGGTCTATCCTACTTTTTGAATGATTAAATGTTTAACATATTTCTGTAGGGATAGAAAAGTTGTAACTTATGCTTACTTTTCATGCAATGAATTTAGGGTCTTCATATGTTGACCCAAAACTATTCACACAAGGAATGAAACATTAATTTTTTAATGGGTATACAAAATATTACAGTGAATGCTTGTAATGTATGGAAAATAAAATATTTCATTGTAACTTGAAACTTTCAATCTAATTTCTTTGAACAATTTTTATACAGAAAGTAGGATGTGATTGGGGACTTGATTCAGATGCAATAGAGGATGCATGTGGAGTGTGCAATGGCGATGGAACACATTGCAAATTGGTGGAGGGAACATTTACGCAACTTAAAGGAAATGGTATGTCACATGCAAAACAAATATCCTTTTTAAAGCTTTTATAAAATCAAATCCTAAAACCAAAGAGGAAATACCTACCTACTTAAGTTTGCGCAGACAATTGACACTACCCTTCTATAGTAAAGAATGCTTTGAGTTGAGCTAAAGTTAAATATCTAGTATTCTGGATTGAAAATCACATATAAATGATTTCAAAAATCATAACCTGAATTCATTTTTTCAAAGATAATTGCAAATATTCATTTTGAGATTACTTCTTTAGTTGTCATATATTATAGTATAAAAATATTGATTGTAAGATGGAATCTATTATTAATTACAACTGCTCTTCTAGGATATGTAGAAATATCAACGATACCAATGCACAGTAGAAACATTGAAATTGAAGAACTAGAAGAAACAGAGAATACACTGGCTATTGGTGCAGACGATCATAAAACCTTTTATCTAAATGGAAATTAGTAAGAAAATGAAATTTAACAAATTTATTTGACCAAGAATTTGGACTAATTGAATTTGATTTATTTATTCTAGCCAAGAAGAAAGTGATGGTGAATATAGTTTTGGTAGAGATACAATTGGAATATATAGTCACCCAGAACCTCAAAAGGATAAGCTTGTTATCCGAGGACCAACCATGGAAGATTTAATTTTATATGTACGTTGTCAAAATAATTTGGACCTATTGCCTCATTAATTTTCACTCATCACATGAAAAATTACTGCTTACCTGCTTAAAGTAATGATTACATGTATGGATATAAAGACACATTAGCTAGCATTAATTCGCCTTTTCTACCTTTGCAATTAGGATTTTCCAATTTATTGGGATTGGATGTCAAAAAAGAATAATTTATTATTAAAGATAACATTCAAACTACAGAAAAAATAAGAGGATGCCATGAGATACAAAGAGATTCATCCTCTCACCTAGCACTACATTTACCTACTGACTTTGAAGTTCATTAAATATCCATATGATAGTACATATATGAATAGTGGAAACCATTAAATTTAATTTATACTGTGTGCTTGGTGGGTAGCTTTTAATAGTGTGTTTTTCTTATTCTCATTTCAGAATGTTTTCTACGGACATGAAAATCCTGGAATACATTACCAATATTATGTGCCAATTGGAGGTACTGGGCGTATACCTAGTTATCACTGGGAGTTTGTGAATTGGGAACCTTGCTCTGTCGTGTGTGGAGGAGGAACAAGAGTAAGATAATGAATTTTATAGGATACGTTAAAATGGTCTTGATAAATTTTAGATTCAGCTAATATTGTAATTACTTTCCAAGTTTTGTAATTGAAATGGAGCCGGCATCTTACAGTTGTAGGCCTTGAAGAAGAGACTTTGTAGACCAATTGACAGAAAACTATCAAAATGAGACTGGTATTCAGAATAAACACTACATTATAGACTGATATTCGTTGGAAAATAGGGGAGTTAAAAAATAATATTTTTTACAATACATAGCTTGTATAAAAGTATTGGGAAAATTTTCAGAAATATAATTTATTTCAGAAATCACTAAAATGCCTCAAAATTCTTCGAAGTATATCCCTTGAGCATCGACACACTTTGACCAGCAGTTTTTCATGACTCGAAAACTCCCCAGTAGGTAGATTCAGGAAGTCCTAAAGGGTACACCTGCAAGCTTTCTTGATGGCACTGAGTCCCATGGTGGTATCTTTTGAGGGAGGATTTCACATTTGGGAATATGAAATAGTCTGCAGGTGCCAAATTGGGGGGACTTAAGGGGATTGAGAAATCATCGTAATGCTATTGAAGGTCTTTGCAATAGACAATCGATTCAGCTTTTGGCCATCCATCAAGACCTTCGGGACGAGTTTAGTACAGAACTATTGATCACCAAATTTACATTGATAATGGTGTGCACTGTATCATGCACACACTTAACTGATGATCTAAATTCAGTACTTCACGCACAGGTCAGTCAAAAACTGTTACTGATACTTTATATACAAACCTAGTTGTTAACTAGCATGCTTTTATTTGAAGACCTGTGCATAAATTCTAAGAGGAGGAATTAGTGTAAGGTGGGCTAGAAATAAAATGAGCCCCATAAGAACTACTTACCATACAAGAGTCCTATCAACTTTAAAGTTTCTCTTCCTCCAGTTTTGTATCTCAACATTTTCAATTACCTTCCTGATTGTTTGTCATTGTTTTTGATACTCTCCATTTTCAAAATTTATCTTCTTTTGTACTAATTTCTACTACTTTTTCCCCTGATTTCTTCAAAATATGCTGGATGTTTATATGCACTCTGTGCCAAAGGCTTCTTCTTAATAGGCACAAGTTGAGGACAGTTACTGAAAAATGCCGAAGAAACTTTTGTAGTAATATTTAATGACCCCTCAAG
The DNA here is from genome assembly GCA_037158775.1 of Hetaerina titia. Classification (NCBI taxonomy): domain Eukaryota; kingdom Metazoa; phylum Arthropoda; class Insecta; order Odonata; family Calopterygidae; genus Hetaerina; species Hetaerina titia. The sequence goes on from CM073774.1 coordinate 64,089,454, forward strand.
TTAGGATATCAAATTTCTGATATAATACATCTAAAAACTTGACAGCACTGACTATTATCTACATTCCCATAAGATAATAAGAAAGCTGGCTTAATTAGTTTGGCAATATGAAAATAACTTCTGGCAGTGAATTTAGAGAAATAATGACATCAATATGCTGGTCTTAATGTGTCTCCAGCTGTAGGTTCACTTGTTTTTATCCAGAAAAATATCTTCATAAAGTTTAATTGGGAATATTTGATTTAGAATAATGGTGTCAAAATGTCCATTTGTGAATAATAATCTTTAATCATCAAAGAGCAGCACTTTCCACTATAGTTGTTGTCATAAGAAATACATTCATTACTGTGGTGAAGAGAATATTTTGATTTTACTCTTGAGAGGTCCAGTTCAAAATATTCACTTACAAGGGGTCTGAAATGAACCAATCCTCAATGACATTTCGTAACCTATTATAGCTGGTAAATCAGTATGGGGAAGTTTGTAATAGAATTTTAAGGCAAGGTTAGGTGTGCGAGGCTTAATTCCTAGAAACATGGAAGCTTTTGAGACGATCTTGGCGGACTTCTTTGACAAATTCTAAGTAGTAATAAAATAAAAGTGTGGCACCATTAGGTTACGTCTACATTTATTTTCCAATAAAATCATCGAATATGTGGGAGTTGGATTGCTCCCTTACCTCAGACCATTCATAAAACAGGATTCAACCTCCCAAAACACCAGTTAATGCCACTAAATATGATAATTTATATAATCCATGCAATCATTCTATGAAACACTTGCATATAACCTTAACTTGGAATTGTACCATAGCTTAAATTTAATATTTAGTTAACTTGTCAAGGGGGGCCTATAAAGCATACACTATTCATTATTAAAATATTTTATTTGAACATGGAAATATATATGTATTACAAGAATTAAACTATTTTAATCTTTTAAACTGCAGACTTCAATTACTCCCCTTCAGTGATACCATACATTGTGACAAAACAAATATAAACTGTATCTTCTTCAGCGCAGCTTCATTCTGAAAAACGAAAACATATTAACCAAGCAAGCCATCAGGAAAATAAAATGATGAAAAGGGTTACTTTGAAGTCTAGATTATGCAAAATATACTCTTGGTGACTTATCTAAAAACGATTACAAAAGACTCAGTCTGGGCCCAGAATTTGCTCCACAGTAATGTCTTCACTTATTGACACTGCAAAACCTCAACTTGCATCCTAAATTGGAAGCAAAATGTTGCACTTAATGGTAGAAGTACAAAGGGAACAAACAGCATATGAAGACTGTATTTATGCCTTCATGGTCTACGAGGGATTATTATATTAATTAAGGGAGCATCACTCTTCATTAAATTTTTCTTGTAGAATGTAAACTCTACACTTCAGAAACTCACTTGGCAGAGAATCTTTATCTCAGATCCAAGATGTTTCACTTATTAATGCTATTTAATAATTATAATACAAATTGCTTTCAATAGTTCGTATGGCCTTTTATATCCTGACAGATTTCAGCAGCTAAATGCATCGAAGAGGAATCGGGTGATAGTCAGTGACACATTCTGTACTCTTCTTCCAAAGCCTGAGACTAAAATGGAGGAGTGTAATACAAATCCATGCCCTACCAGGTACATTTACTTTAATGAAATACTCTTGACCTCCACAATAGCTATGTATATACATGCATATAAAAATACAGGTCTCACATTTTTTATGCAGCACACTGATGGAAATCATTCTGTGCATGTTAAATTTAGACATTGGCAACTATGATTGAAAGGTGATACTAATGCCCACAACAATAACAAATGCCTAGAATTAAAAAAAAACTAGGCATTTCTTGGTTCCTATAATTCTGTGAAAATATATATGGGAATGATCATACTTGTTGGAACTTGGCTCACACCCCTCAATTGCTAATCCAGAGGCTACAGGTTTGATTCCCACCCATGTGGGTTTTTCTTAACCTAGGCCTTAGGTGTTTGTGATTGTCATTGCTAATTTCATGCTGTATTCATTGAAAACTAATTCAATGCAAAAGTCAATACCCACAGCCTCTGGATTTTTGACAATTGAGTAAAATCTAGTGTAGAAGTGAGGGGTGGCTTGAACCATGCACTAAAATTTCACTGGGAAAGAAGTGGACATTAAGTAAGTCTAACAAAACTTAGGAAGGAATTCCCAAAAAAGCAAAAGAGACAATATGAACAAGAGGTAGTCCCTAAACAATTAATTATATCCACAAATCTGTTAAGAATTTCTTAAGATGTGATGCAGAGAATCTCCTGCACTTAATCCAGAGCAATAAATAAATCACCTTAAGTCTACCTCTCTCTTGAAGAAGTTTAATTTAAAACAGCATTCACTTTAATTAGATTCTAAAAAAAAGCACGCGTTGATTTCTTCTTCAATGTTAGTCACTCATTAAACATGGTTTGATTGTGTAACTATAAAAAATACACAATCAAATTGCAAAAATAAAAGAATACGAACAACTCCATCACACAATCAATAAAAATTGAGAAACTCAATTACTAATACTAATTTGACTATTGATTATTACTATTGAAAAACTAAAGAACTACATTTTGGAGAAATTGAGAATCGCATTTGGGAACACAGTGCAAAGGGAGTTTTAAGCTCATTACATGGAATGCCAGAGATTAACAGCTACAACACTCTAAACCTTATGGTCTATTGAAAAATAGATGCATTTGAAAATTTCTCCTCCTAATAAAACAACAAAAATACCCTGAACCTGAAAGTTGAGGGCAGAGTGCACCTCATAGTAATATACACACAACAGCATGCAAAATCCATCCATCAGGATAATGTGACCAGATTAAATGCTTGGTTTTGATTCATCAGAAATATATTTTTGGAAAATCGCAAAATCAAATATAGAGAACCATTTGAAATAAAAATATTTTACTCTTATACTTACTTTCATTATAATTGACAAAAATAATGAGTGTTTTCCCTTGCAAGTTTAGAAAGTTGCCTAATGCTTCTAGCCATGCCCAAAAATCAGGCAGCTTGCGTGAAACTGAGGGTGCCTAGAGGCACCACCCATAATCTAACACAGGCAATAGCCCATCACTACCCACTGGATTACCACAACACCCTATTTAACATACAAAATCTTAATAATAAACATAAGCCATGTTCCCATAGTGTAAAATTACTATTTTTATGAGCTTTCACGAAATATCATACGTAATTATGAACAGAGCCAACCAGAGGCTGGTACCTACAACTGGAAAACTATGAACTTCTACGTTGGTGATAACCCTAGGTAGTCAAGTCCTTGGGTAGTAATTCTAAATGCCATAAATTAGAGCAAAAATCCTAGATGTTTCTTTAGAGTCAAACCAACCACCGTTCATCAGTTTTCCTTCAGTGCACTCCATGAAATTAAATGTTTACTCAACATGAAAATGGCAATGATAAAATGCTGATATGGTCTGTGAATGCTTATTGGCTCATAAATGACTGAAGACCTAAATGTTGTGTTCTGAACTATATTTAAGCCAATTACTGTCCATACTTGGTAAATGTTGACATTTACATAATTTATATCACTTAATGGTCACAAGGTTGTTAGAGAGTGATCCATGTTTAACAAAAAAAGAATATATTTAAAGTTGCAAAATTTAACTAAAGAATCATTAGGACACGTCAAATTCCGAAAAAATCCTATTAAATGACTACATTGTACGTTAAAACATCGAAAGGAACTATTTGCATTGTTAGTAATACTATTAAAGGGCTTTATGCTAAAATATATTTTTATTGTAAACAATATTTTTATACTGAATTCTCTTTATGAAATAAGATGTCACAACTATTAAACAAAATAGCAATCTTTAAAGAACAAGAAAAAGTACCACAGTAGTACAATGTACCACATTCATACCATACCACACTGTTTTATTGAAGTACACATCTTCAAGTCGCACTTTTATGCACACTAAAATCAAATGCACAAAATAAAGCAGCATATTGCCGGCTGTCAACAGTGTCACTTACATACTTGCTCAACAAATGTTTCATAAAAAACTTCTATACCTCTCAATAAGTAATACGGACGGCAAAAAGACTTCACCCAAAACGTTTACACTTAATTATTCCAAGTATATTTAAGCATGCTAAAAGCTCCTTCGATATTACAGAAAGAAGTTACCATCACGTTTCGCTCGATGACCAAATGCACATTTTTCATGATTCAGGTGGAGTACAGGATCTTGGAGCAAATGCACAGGTTGCGACGGTAAAAAAGGTTTTCAGAGCCGAGAAGTGCAGTGCATGACAGTAAAAGGCAATGGAGAAGAAGAAGAAATAGCAGACAGTCGTCAGTGCACAGGAAAGCCGCCAAATGACAAGCAGACATGCACAGGTGACGAACCATGCCAAGAGCTCAGAGATAAGAAAAACTCAAAGTCAGACCACCACGTTGGAGAAATTGCCAATGACCCCATTCCAAAAGAACAAATTACACTGATTAAAATTCCAATAATTCACAGCCGTCAAGATCTGAAACTGTCAGACGAGGCTTACGAGGAATTAGGGGATCAATTACCAGATGAAATTGACAAAAAGAAAGCGAAGGTTTTTAAAGGAAAGGATGCAATTAACGAAGGAGGAAGAATTCAGGAATCAAAATAGTAATATGGCACTGATCGAAGGATATATTTGCAATAAATTTTCATTAAAGGCATGACTAAATAAAATAATTTTAATAATTTCACGCTTTTTATTTCGCACTGTAAAAAATTATTTATAACAGCAAGCTTTACGTACAGCGCATTATTACAATGCAATCACTCGGGAAAGAAAATTAAGCATGGGGTTGTAGTAATTAGAACTTCATCACGGAAAATGAACGAGGAATGAACCAAGTATTGATTTGATACATTATTTGTCACAAAACCTTGGGCACGAATAAACTGAAAAATTGTGGAAAATTTCCAAAACTGTCAAGCAACTCCCATTCTATAAATATTTTTCACCATTTTAAAAGTCATTCGCCGATTTTCTTAAGTTCCAGTTTTCACAAGTTGCACATCATCGTTTGCCAGATTTTTTTATGCCGCCACTAACTAATGGCCCTTTTTGAGCTGCCTTTGCTTTTGCTGCTTCGAGGGCTTTCTGTTGCTCTTTCATCTTCTGCTTCATGGCCACATCTTCTTCATCAAGATCATCTTTGGCTTTCTTAGGCTGCTTCAAAGGTTTCTTCTTGCCTCCCTCTCGTCCTGACATCTGAAAAAACAAGTTAATACTGAATTAGATTAAAATTTACTGCTAGAAGTCTCATCATCCACAGTATAATTAACATTTGGCTCATGGAGGAGAGCTTCCAATTAACAAAAGCAGCCAGAAAATTTATATGCAAGGTAATGATAAGTTTTCGGAATATAAATGATTAGGGTGCATGGAATAACAAGCCTACAGCCTGTTTCACAAGAATATTATTATATGTTGCCACTACGGTGTACAAGAGGAATACTTGGAATTTTTAAAAATGTTAACATGCATTGCTCACTTTAAGTGGTTGAACACAATGAGGTGTGTAACAAACAACAGCAAAATTGAACTCGTCAGAACCTTTTACCTCGTTCCGTCACCTTAACCAGACTCGGTAACCTGCCACCTATTGTTAAATTTTGGAAACTTGAAAACATATGCAAAGCGAAATCATAATGTCATTCCAGAGGAGCAGCCGGTAAAACAACGACATGCGTTACTTCAGCAAAGGTAACATGGGGCCGAATTTAAATTTGATTGTTGCTGTATGTGAAAATATGGGAATTGGATACAAAGGAGAATTACCATGGAAGCTTAAGTGAGTAATCAAACGCTTAAAGATTAGTTTTATAAACGGTGGTGACAAGTATTATACCAATATTTTTGCAAACTAAATTTCAATACTACTTTGTTGTATTTTTGGAATATTTTGCGTTATTAAATTGAAGCAATTTACATTTGTTCATTTATTTCGTTATAATTGGCTTTTCAAGCGTCAATTTCGTATTATATAATGTCACCCAGTAAACGTAACTATCCCCAACAAATTTCTGTAGAAATATATTCCTATGTTATCATTGACAAGTCGCTCAAAGGAAATGTTTTTGTTTTTACACAAAAGTTATATAATTTACATTGCGAATAATAAAATATGAAACAAGTCGCACCCTCTGATTAACAACATTCGCGTATTCAATTACTTTCTTTACCCTCGGTTATATGATTCGCTATATTTTTTTAATCTGATTGTTAGAGAGTGGAGACACTCGTGGATTTCCTGAATACGGGATTTTCCACTCAATTTTGGATCTCAATAATGCAGTCGGTGCCTCAGTCGTAGGTAGGGTTTTTTTTCGGAATAAACAATCAAGGCATTCAAGTGTAGGTAGGTTGTGCTACGTACCAGGAAATCTCCAAAGTTGACACCATTTGCCGGCAGGGCGTCCAAAAATGATCGAATTAAAAGAATATTGTGCGTATAACTACCAAAAGAATGTGAACATTTCACCGCCAAACTATTTTCTAGCCTTTTTGTAACTAGTAAATTTAGGGGAAGAAAAATTAGTAGCAGTAGTTTCATATTGGTATTCCAAAAATTATCAAAATCAAAGCACATTGTTCATACAACCACAAAAAGAATCCGGTAACTTCACCACAAAACCATTTTCTAGCCTTTTTGTAACAAGTAAATGTACGGAGAAGTTTGTAGCAGTGGTAACATTTGTGTTTCACTTTGTAAAACAGCATTTATATTACGCCACCTCGTATTCAAGTGAATGTATTTTGGAAATATTTCATTATTTCCATTTAGCCTAAGCGTTTGACAGCCCAAAGATAAAAGATTGAAGTAGTACTAAATAAGGTTGTGGCGTATAACATAACGCCATTTGTTTGGGTAAATATACTAGTTACTATATGCATCGCCAAATTTAACCTGCAGTGTTTCAGTACTTTGAAAAAATGTAAGGTATTAAAACTAAGGTACTATGTTTTTTGGCATTACTAAATGAGACTTCTCATATTTTAGCTCATTGTCTACACAATTCAAAGGTTGAATGTAAAGCTACATAATTTATTATTTAGTATTCAAAGTTTTAGTGTAATGCTGCTACAAATTTTGAGGGAGCCATGAAGAAAGGAAGAAAATAATATTTTCAGCAAATTAGAATGTAAAACTTATTGATCAATAATAGTAATTAGCCTCCCAGTACATTTTAACCTAAAAGTCATACAGACTGCATCTGATAGTATCACTAATGATTGAAGTGTGATATGCATCTGATGTGTTTTATAAAAATTTACCAATCATGTCAAAACAAGTTGGCATAATTTATTTTGGGCTATGGAAAGATTTGTTTTGATGCATTAACCATCCTTGAAGGCCTATACAGCATGTATAAGTCATGTCAAATCAACTATTTTTTTCCAAAATGAAATCTCTTTTTACATATCCCTTATTGAGGACAAAAACTCAGTAAACTTTTAGCCTTCTCCGTGCAGTGGTTCCTGGAGTACAGGCTTTTGATTTAGAGTAAAACCACCTAGCCTCTAAGAAAAGTAGCTGCTGCACATTATGTATTTCATTCTTTACTGAACTTTATTAAACTTGCTACAAAACTGTCTTTCTTTTTTCTTGGCGTGAATAATGACCACATCTGCAAATGATTATGTGCAAATAATGCAGAAATGCCACAGGTTAAGTTGACAGCATACTCTGAAGAAGGCAGTGGTGGTCTAAACCTACAATATTATTTTTAATGCTTCTTTGTGTATGGACATTAATTACAGGAAAAAGGAATGAGCCCTGCTGTCCTTTCTGGTAAAATAATAAGCTAATTCCCATTAAAATATAGACAGGTGAAATAATTGCAAATGTACCCAGAAACTAATTCTTGATAATGATAGGAGATTGGAATGCAGAAATAGTTAAAAGAATAGACAGGAGTGTGGTAGGAGAATATGGTTTAGAAGAGGGAATGTCTGCTGGTAGAAAAATGAAGTTTTGTAGGGGAAATAATTAAAAATATAAGTGACACTTATATTTAACAGTACATATGGAGAATGCCAGAAGATATTAGTTAGATTTTATTATGGCTAGGTATAGATTAAGAAATATTGTGATTAAATTCAAACAATTTCCTTAAAGCAGATTTGGATTCAAATCAGAGTTTACTGTTCATGGAGTGCAACATTTAATTTAAGAGAATGAGGAAGGGAAAGGGAGTATAAGAAAATGGAAGGTAAAAGATTAACCTGTGGTGAACAAAGAAATACTAGGAGGTAGTTGATACATTACTCTACAAGGATTAGGGGATGGATACAGTGAAAGGAAGTGGGACTATCTCAAATAAGGAATAAAGGAAGCTGCAGATGAAAAAATAGAAACAGGAAATATAAAAAGGGTTAGGAATCCGTAGATTACCGAAGATTCAGAAGATAGATAGAAGAACAAAATGTAAGAAAAAGAACAGAATTGGGAAGAAGAAAGTAAAAAGAATTAAACATTAACTGAGGCAAGACACTTATTGGGAAAAGAAAACATGGTGTAAAATGCAGTGTGAGGGTATTGGGGTCGACAGAGAAAATATAAAATGGGTATACTATGCAGCATGGTGAAGGAACTGTCAGTATGTAAGAAAGAAACGTTTATATTACTAACAAGATGGAAATAATAAATAGAGGAACCATTGTGGTAAAGATCATAGGCCAGTGAGTTTGAATATAGGAAGAGCATTTGATACAGATAAGGATAGCTTAGGTACCAGAAATACTTGATTGTGAGATAGAAATGAAATTTCAGGAAATAAATTGAACAAGGCTGTGGAATAGTTAACATCCTTTTAGAAATTTTCAAGAATTTAGGAAAAAGAGGAAGGGAGAGTTTTTATGGGGGCTCTGCTCTGTCCTAATTACAAGTTTTGAGGTGGTGAAAGGCCTTTAAGGAGGGCCGGGAAGAGGCTCATGACAAACAAAGCTCTGGGCGACCGTCAACCAGCAAAACTGACAACAATGTGGACTCTGACTGCTGATTGAATATCAAGATGGTTGCCATTGAACTGAACTTGTTGTCTAATGTTGTGTTTCGCATTGTTACTGAAGATTTAGTGATGAGGAAAGTGTGCGCAAAGCTCATGCCCAAGGTGTTAAACAACGCACTACAAGTCCATGAGTTCCTGGCCAAACACCAGGTGCCAGCGGTGTCTTATCCACCCTATAGTCCTGACATCACCCCAGCAGACTTCTTTTTGTTCCCTTGGATTAAGGCAAGCCTGAAAGGAACCCATTTAATCCATAGAAGAGATCTAATCAGTCGTGATGAAGACCTTAGGAGAGGTCCCCAAAGACGCCTTCCAGGGCACATACCGGTCATGGCAGAGTCACTGGAAAAAATGTGTAGAGGCCCAAGGACAATACTTTGAAGAACTTAAAGTGTTTGTGCAAATCTGTTCAATAATTTTTTTAAAAATAATTGTATTACTTTTGGAACACACCCTGTAGCCATAAGAAATTGAAAATAATAAAATTCTCAAGAAATAAGAAAGCTAATACATTAAAGTTAGATAATATAAACTAGAACAGTTCACATATTTAGGATATGCTTAGGAGGAGGATGGGGAGAGTAGGAGGGATGTCAAAAGAAGAATTGAATTAGGTTAAGAAACATTTATAAAGTTGGAAGTGGAGGTGGATGTTAATTACAGGCAGTTTAAGTAAAGGTGTGAAGAAATGAGGTGATAACTTTCGCATGGGTTTGTTTGGCTTTGAAACTTAGCCTTAAGGCGAGAGGATTAGATCAGTCAAGATTAGAGATTTTTTGAGATTTGGATGAGGAGAAGGATGGAGACAACAAAATGAAAACCAGTCCTAAAGTTCTAGGCCTGGGATGGAAAGAGATGTTGGGAGAAATTTGGTTGAAAAAGACTTGAGAGGTGGATGCAGGAGAATTGGATGAAATTTTAAGTAGAGAATATATTATTTTTTTAACTTTAGCAATTCCCATTAGTTTAGTGGAGGTGGCCAATGAAACATGTTTTGTTGTTTAATTATAAAAACATGATAGAAAGACAGCAAAGAAATTTTGTTCCTCTTTATGTAATTCCCATATATTCTTATGAATTTTTTAAATTCTCATATCCAAGATGCAGGTCTTTAGCATTGTCGCAAAGATGTTTAATGAAAAGTGGCTGGCATAAACTTTCAAATACAGATAAAATGCATATTATTTCTGATTTCCAATGTTTCTATATAATAATAATCATGGGCTGATATGTTGACATTAAGAAGCATGCACAAACATTAATGTATAGCAGAGTTTGTCATGCTGAATGCCTCATTTCTCTCAATATTTTATCATATATGTACACATCATACATTATTATTATTGTACAGGAATTATTGTATTCTTTAATCTACCTAGAAAAATTATCATGCCAGCCAGTGTTTATGCCAGTATTTTTTCACTTTATACTACCCCTGGTTCAAAATTATGTGTTCACATAAAGGGTATTATGTTATCAGAACTATGGGTTAATTTGAAATAAAGGTGAACTATATAGGTTAGTAAGATATATAATTATCTGAAAGAAGGTATTAATTTTACTTTTGAGGACAACTATCTTGTCAGTCTTTTCTCCAAAATGAAGGTGGTGGATCATTCAGATTTCCATTGTTTAACAGCAAAAAAGAATATATTTACTGCACTTAATCATTTTTTTGTATAGTCATTAAGGTTATTATTCCTTTTGAAATTCCAAATAATTACTCTGCTGTCCTGTTGACGCTTGTCATGATTCATTCGGTTAAAGTTCTATTGCAACCATTCAGTTTACTGATAGTATAACATGATTAATGTAACTGTTTGCACTAGAAATATATCCTCATCTGTCATTGGCAATTTTGTGTTTCTAAAAATCATAAGCTGGTCACAAAAATTCACACATAAATTAAATGAGTCTAATGTCATAGTTAAATGTGAATACTTAATATTTTAATTCAAATGGAAAGTGACCATTTATTCTGTGAGGGCAATGGCCTTTCTTTGTCTATTAAAATTCACCTCAATCTTTGGTTATTTCATCATTAATGGCTTTTCACAGCTGTTAAAACTAATGTAAATTGGAAATTACAGATCTGAAATGGCTTACTTTTCCAAGATGACAAAAGGAACCAAGGATCCCAGTAAAAAGAATGCTGTGATTATGGGACGGAAAACTTGGGAGTCCATTCCAAAGAAATTCAAACCTCTTCCTGACCGTATTAATGTTGTTCTCTCCACCAATAACATGTAAGCTTATGGAGATGCTTTGAAAAATTTTAGCGTTCACATTGAAGTAATGGATTTTTAAAAGTTTTTAATTCTTTGCTCATTTTTTTCATAAACTTTTAGTGAAGTTGAAGAAGGGGTGCTCTTGTGTTCGTCTCTTGAGGGAGCTGTTGCCCAACTGCGACAGCCTCCCTTTAATTCTGTGATTGAAACAGTCTGGGTAATTGGTGGAAGCTCTCTTTATAAGGTGAGCTCTAAATTTCAATGATTGATGTAACTGATTGAGTATGGTCCATTATCAATAATGAGAGAAGCCCAAATACTGAAAGCTAAGCCAAGCTTCTTATGCCAGAAAGAAAAATACAGTTATATTAATTCATATTTAGTGGAATTCACATAGCTGTATTTTTCTTTCCAAAATGGATAAGTTCCACAAAGTGAAGCCTGAAACTATGAAGTTTCCCGTTACGTGTAATTTTGTGTCGGTTTTGAGTGTATGTATTTATTATGATGGGATTCCTGGAGTGAAATAAAACTCTCCTTAAATCTTGTTGTAAGGCTATAGATATACATTTCACCCTAGCACACATGATGTTATAAATTGTTATGGCCATGTGATTTCCATTTATCATATGGCTTATTATCATTCACATCATTAGTGTCATGTAAGGGTATTAATAAATGCCACTGGTTGAATTCAGCTTTATATACCATTACAGGCCAGCATGGATTTACCTGAATGCCACAGGCTTTACCTGACTCACATAAAGGCCATGTTTGAATGTGACACGTTCTTTCCTACCATCAGTCCATCATTTAAGGTTGTGAGGTAAGTACAAGTTCATATTGTGTCAATATTGTATAGAAGTTCTATAGAAGTACATTTTTGTTGTTGTATATTGAGTAGTAGTTATATATGTAGATGGATGGTAGGCTTGGAGTAAACAGATACTATGAAGGATTAGTAAAATGCACTGTATTAATTATTTTCATTTGCAACTTTGGTTTAACTTAAGTTTGATGGGTCATGGTCAGGGGTTAAAATACCATCCTCACCTTCACATATAAAACCTGAGGGTGATTTTTTTCAGCCATAGTTTTGGAAAATAGTACATTGTGTTGCCATGAAATGTGGTTCATGCTGTAGATTTGTTCTGTTTGTTTCATTATGCAGAAGTTCACAAGGAGAAGAAGGAGTTAGAGGGGACTTTAGTCCCTTGTCGCTTTGATGATACTGATGATGTTTTATCAGGAGCATCATCTGTGGAAAAATGCTATTGTGTCTGTGTTTAAATATAAACACATGAATGAACTTAGTGCTACTCATAGGTTCCTGATGGATCCAAACTGATTTTTTACACCACTCTTGTGTCTTCTGTGACATAGTGTTTAGTTTTGAAAATGCATATATGTACAGGGTTCGTCCGGAAAATAAGTGTACTGAGCTCAGGAAAAAAAAATTTATTACACTTTTACATATCTTAAGCTAATATTCCTCAAAATAGGACCCTTGTAGGTCGATACACTTGTTCCAGCGGTGCTCCCATTCCTGGAATGCTCCCGCGAAGGCATCATCGGGAACCTCTCGAAGACACGTTGTCTCGGCCTCTTTGACGGCGTCCAAAGTCCCGTATCGGGTTCCTTTCAAACTCCTCTTTATCTTCGGGAACAGAAAGAAGTCCGGTGGTGCCAAGTCCGGGCTGTAGGGCGGGTGCGGCAGCATTGCCACGCCGTGCTTGGCCAAGAAGTCCGACTTGACAAGTGCGGTGTGAGACGACGCATTGTCGTGATGCAGCCGCCAGATGTTTTTGATCACTGGCTGGATGTGGGCGACTCGTTTTCGAAGCCTGTCAAGCACTTGGACGTAAAATGCAGCATTTACAGTTTGTCGTTCAGGTACAAATTCGTAGTGAACGACTCCCCTTTTGTCAAAAAATGGGAAAAAATCAGTACACTTATTTTCCGGACGAACCCTGTATACATGTTGCACAGGGTAGAAACTGACTGAAAAACATCCCTTTGAGTTGATTACTGTAGATGGATGGAAGGGTACTAGTTATATTTACCGGCAATTTGTTGATTGAAAAGTCTGTTAGGTATGGTTAGTATTTTTTTTCAGAAAGGAAGGTAATTTTAAGTATATTCTCTCCATTGCATGGATGTATCATGTGGTTCAGTTGTCAATCCTTATCGCATGTGCTTTCTGTTTGCATGTCTTATGCCAAATTTCTCTCATATAATTTTGTTCTGCTTCATTGCAGTGATCCAAATGTTCCTCAAGAGGTTCAAGAAGAAAATGGAATTAAATATGAATACAAGGTATATGAGAAAGAAACATTCCAAAATTGATTTCTTGTGAATGTTTCACATTGCTGTATTTGAAAGCACATTTTACTGTGTTATGTGAAAACGGGAAACATGGAGAAGTACCTACATATTATTAGAAAGGATTTTATTTTGAATCTCAGATGTAGTATGCATATATTTTGTAAAATTTCTAAGAAATGACTAAATAATTTTTAAGACACATGTTGTAAATATTTTTTCTATTGATTTTAGCTACATTATTGATTGAATAAGATCATTTTCACTAGAGTACTTAAATTTGTTCTTAAGTTTGTGGAAATGATAAAATATATTGTAATTTAAGTAACGGTGGGACCTGTCTAAGGCAAACCTCTCAAGTTTTCTTGAAATAAGTGATCTGTAAGGCCATCGATCCCCTATGTGTGGCTGAGATAACATAGCAGTAGGGTTGAGTACTTGAGTTGGATGTTAAGTATTAACATGTATGGGTGCTCTTGTGTATGAAAGACCATGAAGTTGTCTATTGAATGCTCATAATTAAAGCATTGCACAAATCCTGGTTAAGGTATGGGTAATAAGTTTCTGAAGTGCATTAACTACAAATTGAGAACATATGGTTATCTCATTCAGGCACATTCCATGTGAAGGGATGCAATTTGGCCTTGTTGTATTCGCTGTAATAGGTGATTGTTAAATGGAGGGTCAGTTGCTATTGTGTTTTACTGGACCTTGTTATTTGGTGTGTAAAATAAGTATTTGTTTTTTGAGGTGATGACCTAACAGAGGTGGTTATTATGACAGGTTCCATTGTGTAATACTAAATTTAGTTGGATTAAAATCTGTCTAAATGATAAAATTTAGTTTTAAGTTCACACCCTATAACATAGATATTTTAAGATCAAAAAATTTCTGTCTTTCAAATATATAATGTTAAGATACTAGAACAGGTCAGGATGGATCTGGAATTATTCCTTTTCCTTAGGCTATGACGTGCCTATTTCATAAGGTGCCATTTAAAAAATTGCACATTCAGACATAATTACTTAACATTTGCCATTAAAGTTTTAAACATAACTCTTACTTGTGATAATGCTGACCCTTCTGATTTTTTTCTTTCTGTTAGTTCAAAATTGTAGCACCCAAAACAGCTGAATTCTCACTCAGTGTCAATAAATAAAAAAATTACCTCCCTCATTATTATTTTTTTGGCAACATTGAATTCCCTAATATGTAATATTATGGGTATACAAATTATACTGATTGAATTCCATTTAGGATTGCCATACAATCTTACTTCTGTATACATTTTCATTTTCTGAGTTTAAATCACGACTCACAAACAATTTTAAAAATTCTTCAAATTGTCTCCTATTTTGTCAATTTGAAATCAAATTATTAACATTTTTTGCAATGCTATTTATGCACTTATTACTATCAGAATAGTGGCAGCCATTCTCCAAGTACAACCAACAATAACCACATAGGTTACCTAGTCCGCATTATTCTCTTTCGGCCAGTTTTTATATTTCTTTTTTATGTAAAATAATATATTAATTCCAAAATTATTTTTTGTTTTTTTTGTTCAAATGGTTGTAGTTTAAATTGGCAAATGATATGTTGGCTAGGTATGGTATATTTTGTTTATTGTTTAAGGACATTTCCAATTTTTGTGGACTTGTCATTATTTGTCATTGTTCCAGCAGATAAAGAAAACCTATCCTATTTCACAGAATCTAGTCATATTTCTCAAATAACTTATTTAATGAGCTTCCATACATATCTTCCCCAAAGTACTATGGTGGGAAAATGTAATCTATGAAATATTATGAAATCATTATTAATCATTGAAATGTTTCATGATTTGAATCCTTCGTGTCCAGCTATGGACCTAAGCTATTCAGATCACTTTTTTGCACTTCCTAAAAGGTATCATAATTTATAAAAGGTGCTGGGAGTTGACTGTGACATTTTGGTATTCACAGGGATAAAATTAAAGCTGTTTGTAGCTTATAAAAATTGATCATGGGCATTTTAGGATCTGTAGACTTCTCATTCTTTAGTAAATGTGAATGGTGCAGTTGTGGATATCACAAGGGTGATAAATCTCAGCCACCAGGTTGATTAATATGAATGAGAATAGAGCTTACCTTATGCTAACTCTTACAGTGTGTGAATTTCACGTGTGAAAGTTCCTTTCCATGTACCACTTGGAGTTTTAGAAAGACCTAACACCTGAAACATCTCACAGCTTGTGTATATTGAGTTGGCCAGTGTCATAACCTGAACACGAGCTTAGTCTACCTGCAATACAAAAATGCTTTATGGCGAGACTATCACCACCAATGTTAAAGAAAGCATGCCAAAATTGAAGCTTTTGATTTCATATTTTTGTAATTATACTAGTGTTTATTGGAAAGGTTATTTGGGAATGAATTCATCATAATTTCAAGTTTAAAAATCTCATTGTTACTTTGAATATTAGTGCATTGACAGACTTAAGTCAAAATAAAACTTTCTTGTTATCTAAGTTAAAGAAAAAATTTGAAGTTCAAACTAAATTCATTCTGAAGGCAGTATGCTTAAGAAATACTCTTTTCACAAACCATGAACTATTATTAGCTGTATTTCAAATGAATAAATTTGGATGGAAACAGTGTATTTGGGCTGCATTAAGTGTTAGAACTTTGAAGATGAAATTAATAGTAATTACTTGTATTGTGGGCATCAAATGGATCCTTCGATATAGGGCATTATCTTTCAGTTCAATTTTGTTGCTCTCATTGTGGTAATGATTGTCTGACTAACTTTCAGGTAAATGGGATTGGTAGTACTTTAAATTTAAATTAATAGTTGAGACGTTATTGCTGTCATGTATTTTTGTAGGAGAAAGGGAGTCCTGGAATCTAATTTTTGGCATTAATTTCACTAATTTTGTATATATGGCCTGATGGCAAAGTGAGTTGGCCAAGGAACAATTAATTGCACCTATTATATTGATGTAAATTCATGTAGTCTAAATTTTACTAATTTTAATCTAGTATTAAAATTTCCATTTTGAAGACTTTCAGCCTAAGCTTCAATGAATTATGGCGCCATTCATTTTCATCACTTATTCTTCATTGTTAAAGCGTACACAAGCAAACAATTTGCACTCTTATTGATTAAGAATGTTCAATACTGGATTTAAATTAATGCTAAACAACTATTGCACCTCTAGTTATGACAATTAACAATTACACTGTCTAAGGTAATATATGATCATTAACCTAATATATGATGAATAATAATATGAATTATTTCAGTGAGTCTAATAACTGGCAAAATTTTATGTTAAACTTACCCAAAACAGTAACGTTGTTCACTTAAATTTTAAGTTGAAGTATGTTTATGGCATTGTTTATTTATGTCATAAATTTCTTTGCTCACTTACTATCCTCTCAGCCAAAGATTATATCCATCACAAACAGCCTAACATATGTAATAGAAGATTCCAATTGCTAAAGAAAATTAATGTTGTAACTTGTGAAGGAATCAAGTTGTTTTCACTTTTTACATGCTAGGTTCCTTTAAATCTCAATTTTTGAATTATTTCCATTTTTTTCCTTTTGTAGTTCAGTGTATAGTTACATATTCCAGAGGATTATCAAACGCCTTACATATTTTTTCATAATGATTTTACGACTATTTTAGTTTTGGCCAACTTTTATATTTCAGTACATTATTTGTACGTATTAGTGTTGGAAAAGTTTTGCCACTTAGAGTGATTCTGGGAACCCAACTTTGAATGCAAGAAATACTATGACTCATGCTTGAAGGTCATATGTTGGAATTAAGAAATGGTAAAGATCACTTTGGGAGGACTATGCACAATGTCATGTTAAATCCATACTTTTAGGGTTGTTGTGTCAGTTTATTTTCTCATCCAAACTACGGTTTCTCAGACAGACCTGAGAAGCCATAGGCTGCACACTTTATTTCATAGCCTGTATTTTGCTGAGGATGGCACCAGTTGGGTTTAAACACATGACATTTCAGACATCGGCAACACTAAATGTGGGAACCCATATCCAAATCCAGTTTGATTATAATCTTTCCCATTATTCCCCATTAGTACATTCACTCCCTGCCACAGACCTTTGGGTTGCTTGTAGGGTGGGTATAAATGTAGGAGCAGGTAGGGTTGAGGTGCATGTTCCAGGGCACTGGAAAGAACAACCTTAATTACAGCCCAAGTGGTGAAAATTTTCTGTGGTAATGATGGTTATGAAAGTGATTTTTATATCTGCTGCAGAATTTAATTTATTCTTGCACATTTACTAGTGTGGGCTGTCAGAGGCCTGTCATAAAGGTGTCTGGGTAATTACTGGTGAAATAGCCAAGTGCAAAAAATGAATGGGTGAAAGCTTAAGTAATGCCTTGAGGTGTTATTTAAATGGCTGATTGCCAAAACAGGCCATATGCCAATTTTGCTTTCTGTTTAAAACAGATATTTTGGAAGAAAAAAAAGCATCAGTTTAATGAAACAAAGTTCTGTAATAAAATGAAATATTTATTGCAAAAGCTAAACGTTAGGTAAATGCAGAAAATGAAATTCTGTGCAAATTAGAAATGATCTACTCTGCTTCTCAGACCTCTGTCTAAACCATCTCTGGAAGCACATATCTGGCTTTAAAGTACTGGTCTTGTTTAAGATAAGGTGATACTGGTTATGGACATTATCAAAGTATTGTATCCAAATTTAACCTTATTTCAGTGTTAACATATATACTGATATCACACACCTTTCTGCAGCTATTATTTTGTCACTACTATCTCTTTTTTATGCCAGGTTTCCACATTTTTACTACACATGCACTACTTTTTATGAGGTGCCATTGCACCAAAAAGTAATTGCAATTGCCAGTGACATTTTGATACATCCCTTTCAGTCAACTAATTGGTCACAAATAATTAAATTTTGGCCAATGGTGGCATCACAATAATCTGTATTAGGGTAATGGTCCATTGGTGTTAGTGGATTTCCCCTGTTATATGGGCACAGTGGATTTTTTATGCATTTAAACTCACTCTTCATGCCAGTTGAAGTTTACCAATTTATGGTTGTACACAGCATTTAATTCTTCTGGGGTTCAGTCAATATAAATAATTAGATATGCCATTTCTGGCATTTGTTACAATTATACTCAAATAATAGTAATTATAATTTAATAATATCTGAAAGGAATAAAGATTACATTTGACAATTTTGATATCAATTCAGTATATAGTGCTTATAATCCAAACCAGTCTAAACCTAGGTTTTAAAAATCTTTCTCTATCTTTTCTAGTCACTTCAATCAAAGAATTGATTCCATGTCATCAGGCAAAGTAATTAGTCCATGGAGATTTGTCTTTCACTTTTAAGTGTTTATCACATTGCCCATGACTTGAAAGTCACGAAGTCTGAATGGAACTACATGGTCCTCATCAAATTCTGATCTCTTCCAAGTTTCTTCTCAAGAAACAAGTGCCCAGTGAGTGCTCCTGGTAACATTTGTTCAGCCTAATTAACCACTGTCCTCCTTGCCCATTTAATGATGCAAGTTGAAAGAATCAAAACTACTTGCACTCAAAAAAAATGCTGCATCATGAAAAAAACTACCTTCGTAGGTGTTTCACATTTATTCAATTCATAGTCACTCATCCTGGTTCGGTGACACCTGATTCACATGATCATACTCAGTGCCTTTTGGCGCTTCCATCATGTTGTTGTTGACCAAAGCCATGTGTTGGCGCACATCATCCAGAGCCTTTGCCAATCCCACCTTAACCACGTTGAACTCAGTTGACACCAGGGAAAGACGCCCAATCAAGAAGTTCAAGTTTCCTTCAACTTCACCCACTCTTTCACCAATCTCACCAACTCTACCCTCTACGCTACCCATGGACTTCAGACTTCCATTCACGTAGTTTTCTGTCTGGACCTGTTAATATTGAATAAAATAATCAGGTATGATGTCTTTGCTTTTACTTGAAACCTAGTCAAATGATATATTTAATGTATAGACTGAGGAAGACCACAGATTTTTGATTTGCCTGTTACTTGATAGTTTCTTACATTAACGTGTACTTTTGTTGAAGCTATCAATATGTTCTTAATGTCAATCAGGTTTTTCTGTCAGAAAGATAAACAATATGTCTACAAAAATATTGATGTTTAATGTTTATGTGTATGGTATGGATTTAAATACACGTATTTTCATGTTCACTGCAGATATATTTAGTGTTATCACTAAAAAAATGTTTATTTTACAAAAAATGGTGTAGTGGCTGTGTAAATGTGAAAATATCCTTACAACTATGTAGCAGTATTCACTGAGTGGCAAAGTTGTATTATTTTGAAATTTGTATTTATTTGAGTTTTATAATTATCATCATTGGAGTAAAACCTCGTCATTTCGATCTTGCTTTATTCAAAATATCACTTTCAAAGATAAGGATGGCTCCTTCCCAAAGCATAGGATCTCATTATTTTTAGTACAGATAATGCATTGAAATACATATACAATGTTATTCAAAGTCATGACTCATCCTTTGGCTTGGGAAAAAATCTTTTATTAAAACAGTTTCACTGAAACTTTGCACACCAAAGTATTTTTAAAGTTACATGCTTAGGCAATCATGAAGGTAGGCTCTCTTATTTCTTGTAAAAAGAAACCACTGTCCTCAAGCATGCGACCAAGCTTATAGAGGTAGGTGGATGATGAAGGAAGTATTGGTCTCCTCTTAGAGGAAGTGCCGGTCATAGTTGACCATATATTGAGTAGAATAAATGACAAAAAGTGTTTAAGACATAAAATGCTTTCTCAAAGCCCTTTTGGGACAACCAAAGTGCTTCCAAGTGTACTTCACACTTTCAGATTTCACTTGGTGGAATTGTTTGATGTCCATATTAAAAGAGTTTGTAATTGCCCCACATATTTCAATAATGAACTTAGGGCAACAACGAATATTGCCACCAGCAATGGGTACAAGTTAAACCTAATTGGAAAAATACTTCAGAAAAAGTGAAAAGCAATGGCCATAAGTAGAATTACTGCCTCTCAGTCCTCAACATCTAAAAGACTTCATGTGGTGTTCAATCCCATTCCTAGGAGATATTTCTTATAAAATTTCATATCACCTTCCTAATTCTGTCAAAGCAGCCTTCTACCCACCCCGTACTCTCTCCAAATCATAACTAATGGTAAAGACAAACAGGATACACTTTTGAAATCAAGCATATATAAACTAAAATGAGACCTCTTATGTTGGTCAAACTGGAAGAAATTTCAAGACATGAACCAAAGAACATGCCAGGTGCCACAAAAATCAAAACTCCAGTTCCTTCTTAGCAAAACACCTTATAGATCTCCTTTCCAAGAAATGACCTTAAGGGAAAACATTCCAAATGTTCAATGCTCCCATTTGCTCCTACCCCTCCTATGCCTCTGTTCCCCCTTGTTGTCATATCATAACCACCTCCTTTCTCTTACCTTACCCAACAAACCCTGACCTTTACCTTCAACTTTCCATCCTCTCTCTCTCCTCTCCTCTGTCATAAGGGTACATATTCAATTACTACATCTGAATGAAATTTGTACCTAATAATGCCGCGAATTGTTGGAATGCATTGTTCCTTCAAATAAAGTCTGTGGAAAATTACAAACTCCTTCAATATGGCTTTCAAGTGTGTTCAGGGAACACAAAGTTAGGCCTCTGCTGGAATTGAAGCAGAATTTAGGCATCTGTGGAAGTGTTTCAGTGGGTACTGCTCTGTGAGGCCACTTATGAGTTGGTTGTGTACACTGGAAGCAAATTTGTGGAGTCAGTTTCTAGCAAAAATTATATTTTTATAGTCACAATGCCAGTATGTGGCTCGTTTTATTTGTGAAGACATTATTGTCAATTGCAAATTTAGTGATAAATTGAAGTTAGAAATCCTCAGATTTATCTTGTGATTCATCTTCTGTTGAGGAAGAGTATTTCCCTCCTTATTTTTTCTCATGTTTCCCAGAACTCAGCTAAATTATATATTTGGAATATTTATGAAGTGACTCAGTTATAAAGAGCCTTTGAAAATGTCTTGGAGATGCAGTAGGAGGAGGTGTGGGTTTGACATAGTTTAAGTAACATGAATCCTTCATAATTAGCTAGGTTTGTCTATGCTCGCCCTCTTGTCTCAATGACCAGGTTTCTGTCCCATGGTTTGTACTCAACATTAAATTCTGCCGTAATCTTTTCTTTGCCTTTACTTAGTGTCATTGATTTACTTCTGCTTAAAATACTTCTTTTTCATGTAAAAATAGCAATTCTCCTGGGAAATGCTACTTCCAATATAATAACGCATATTTCCTTTAAAGTAATACAGTCACAAATGATATACCTAAGTGAACAAAGGTGAAATGAAATCTAAAATGATATAATATGAAAATAATTTAAAATTAATAATATTTTATATTTTTATAATTTTGTTTTTACTTTGTAATTTACACAGGTCTTTTACAAATTTTATTTGATGTTTTTTCTACCTTGTATTGGTGTACATGATTTTGTTTTTCTATTAATTGGATTTGGGTTTTTTTTTATTTTTATTGGCTGAAATTATTTTGAGGTTGGGGAGAGAGATATTTGAATCCCAAATGTGATACAATGACAAGAATTGTCCTTCAAATAAGGTGATTTGAATTAAATAAGTAATTTTAATTTAGAAAAAAGAATACTTGATTCTTTATTTAATATGCATGTAAACTGCATACAATTTATGAGGTTATAATATTTATAATAGAATAACAGTATTCCACATATAAATATTCCATAATTCTGTAAAGTTTTACTATTTTCTCTCTAAGTAATGTACATGCATATCTTTGGTATTTTATATGATGAGCCATGGACATCCCACATGCACATGCCCTTACTAAATGAATAAATCATTTAATTTTCAATAGAATCTAAGTGATGTATCACTTGCTTAAATGAGATAAATTTTGGTAAAATGCACGGAATATTCAGGTTTAACATTGCCTCTCCTGGAAGTTAGTAAATGACAGAGGGAAAAAATGTAAATAGCACTTGATGAAAAAGGTAACAATATATTGTTAGTTACATTAATCTCGGTATTCAACTGACTCTGAGAAAATAATGAAAACACTGAAGTGAGAAGTAATATTTTCAAATAAATTATTGGCAACCATTTAGTTGCTGTGCATTGCCAACTTTGTCACAAGATGCTGCAAAGCACCATATCATGTCCATTGATTACCCATAAGCTGAAAAGAATGACATCAAGGTTTTTCAATGCTTTGCAGAGCAATTCTTTTAGCGAACTCCTTGCTTACCGGCAAGTGATTTTTAAGTTGCTTTCTCCTAGTTCTCTACTGAAAGAATGGAGTGGTGGGAGGAATGAGTGCGGCTATGACTTTCATTCAAAGCTCGGTGCCTATTCTTATCTTGTGTCTGTCAGTGTTTAGTGAAACTCGGTGTCATTTTACCAATACTTGGGGTAATGTGTTGCATGTATTCAAGAAATAAAAATATTATATGTGATTTTAGTACACATACTTCTAGTGGTTGCATTTTGAGTTTTAAGATATTATAAAGACTGAGATAATTTTTTAATATCAACTAATTCCATATAAATCAATATCAATTCAATAAAACTTCCAATACTTAGGTGGGACCCCATCCAATTAAAAGTTTGCAGCAAATAACATGCAGATGTTGAAGTTATGACTCAAGCATATAAGTAACTAGCTTAGTATGGTAGTGATGAAGAAATCATCGTTTTATGAACTTAAATTCATTAATTATAATGTTAAAAAATAATTCTTGTTTACTTTTATTGGTGTAATACTAATTATTATACTTACTATTATTTACTTATTAGTGTAGTATTTTTTCATGATAAACTTTTCCTTTTCAGTCATTGCAATCGTAATACAGTTTGCTATTGTTATAATTTATGGAAAAAATTTATTGGCCAAGTACAGAACTGCTAAAAATTTTTTGTGTTCATTTATTTAAAATCTGGATATTTTGAAGTTTAGTTTTTTGGTCCAATAGATTTTGAAATAACGAGGTTTTACTGTAATAATGAGTGCTTACTGTGTACATTTCATTACATATAAAACTTTATATACATTGCATATAACTCATTATATGAAACGAAAGCTGATTAACAGTTAATCTGCCCAAACTTTGTAGTTCAAAGGTTTATTGTTGAACTTCTTGTTAAAAGACTTAGCTAAGGATGGATGTAGAAATGTGTGTTCTGTTAACATTTAAATATGAGGTTGGAAAATGTTGATGCAATCTGAGAAAATAATACAATATTTTACTGCAGCAAAGGAAATATTGGGAGTGTACCCTCCAATTAACAGTGACCCATTAGACAATTTTACCATCTCTCCATATTCTAAAAATATTTTAGGTATTCACTTTACATGCTGGATTCCTTAAAAGTTCAATTTGAATAATTAATATGTTATAAATTTCCTTATCCACTTTAAAGCACCTCATATATTGCATTCTACACATGGAGCACTTCAGGTTCCCTCATTCACCAAAAGTATATAACACTGAGACACTTGTAGTGAGATGTTAAATAATTTATATTATATATTTTGAATTGTATTTAGTATGCTATAAAAATGTCTTTTAGGCCCTATTTTTTGCAATAAATTGTTTTATCCAGACCTTGATATCCATTTATTTACTCTCCTAACTAATATCAAAAGAATATACATTTATATAATGCAAACATCAATATTCTTGTGACAAAATATCAATGTATGTATGTTATCATTAGGTAATCCACCGGTTAAGGTAGGTTTTTGGATGGACACAACTATCAAATAAACATTTTGTAACTCCAAACAAAACCCCAATCCAGCAACCTACTCTACATCAGGTCCCTCTTCATCTCTGTGTACTTCTTTCCTCCCTTCATCCCGTCCAACATCCCTATCCTGTTCCTGCCCTTTCCTCGTTTGCCCAACATCCTCCCCTCTATTACATTCTTCAACATTCCACTAACGCTCAATATGCCTTTCATCCATTTTTCCTGCCTCCATAGGATTTCTCTCAACAAACCCCTCTCCTCCCCCACCATTTCTAGTACTTCCTCATTTGTTTTCCTTTCGGTCCATTTCACCCTCTCCATTCTTCTCCACACCCACAGTTCAAAAGCCTCCAATCTAAGTCTATCCTCCTGCTTCAGTGACCACGTTTCCGCACCGTACATAGCTATGCTCCATATCAAAGTTTTTACAAGTCTTTTCTTAATCTCCCTACTCAACATTCTCGTCATCAACTCCCTCCTTGAGAAAGCTACCTTGCCTAGAGCAATTCTTCTCCTTACATCCCTACTACTTTGACCGTATTGGTCCAAAACACTTCCGAGATATGTGAACTGTTCTACCTGCTCTATTTTTTTCCCTCCTATTTTAATGTTTAGCTTAGCCTTTCTCTTTCTGGAAAATCGCATAACCTTTGTTTTATTAATATTGATTCTCATCCCATATTTATCGCACTGAACCTCCAATTCACTCAGCAATGCTTGCAACCCCTTCGCTGACTGAGCAACTAATGCTTGATCATCAGCAAATCTAACCGATTTTACGAATTCCCCTCCGACTTTCATTCCTACCTCCAGTTCTTCCCAAGCCTCTTTAATCATTTCTTCCATTTTATACGTTGAACAGCACCGGTGACAGTGGGCAACCCTGCCTTACACCTCTTCCTAACACTGCCCATCTGGACTCCCCATTCCCCACTCGCACCTGAGCAGTCTGAGACGCCATATATATGTATGTATATATTTTTTTTTTTAGGTAATCTACCGGTTAAGGTAGGTTTTTGGATGGACCCAACTATCAAATAAACATTTTGTGACTCCCCACCTAGCAAACTAATCTATATCAGGTCCCTCTTCATCTCGGTGTACTTCTTTCCTCCCTTCATCTCGTCTAACATCCCTATCCTGTTCCTACCCTTACCTCGCTTGCCCAACATTCTTCCCTCTATTACCCTCTTCAACATTCCACTACCGCTCAATACGCCCTTCATCCATTTTTCCTGCCTCCATAGGATTTCTCTCAACAAACCCCTCTCCTCCCCCACCATTTCTAGTACTTCCTCATTTGTTTTCCTTTCGGTCCATTTCACCTTTTCCATTCTTCTCCACACCCACATTTCAAAAGCCTCCAATCTACGTCTATCCTCCTGCTTCAGCGACCACGTTTCCGCGCCGTACATAGCTACGCTCCATATCAGAGTTTTTACGAGTCTTGTCTTAACATCCCTACTCAACGTCCCCGTCATCAACTCCCTCCTCCTTGAGAAAGCCTCCTTGCCTAGCGCAATTCTTCTCCTTACGTCCCTACCACTTTGACCGTGTTGGTCCAAAACACTTCCGAGATATGTAAACTGTTCTATCTGCTCTATTTTTTCCCCTCCTATTTTAATATTTAGCTTAACCTTTTTCTTTCTGGAAAATCGCATAACCTTTGTTTTATTAATATTTATTCTCATCCCATATTTATCGCACTGAACCTCCAATTCACTCAACAATGCTTGCAACCCCTTGGCTGACTGAGCAACTAATGCTTGGTCATCAGCAAACCTAACCGATTTTACGAATTCCCCTCCGACTTTCATTCCTACCTCCAGTTCTTCCCATGCCTCTTTAATCATTTCCTCTACATATACGTTGAACAGTACCGGTGACAATGGGCAACCCTGCCTTACACCTCTTCCTAACACTGCCCATCCGGACTCTCCGTTCCCCACTCGCACCTGAGCAGTCTGAGACATGTACAGGTTGCGGATCAGTCTCCTGTCCCTCCAATCCATTCCTATTTTCTGCAATACACGCATTAATTTTTCCCAATTCACTCTATCAAACGCTTTTTCGAAATCTACAAAACAGGCAAAAACGTCCTGATTGTATTCTATATTCCTCTCGACTAGTGATCTCATTACTGCAATGGCATCACGCGTACCTCTTCCTTTCCTGAACCCAAACTGATCATCCCCTAAGTAATCATTTGCCTTACTCTCTATCCTTTTGTGGATGATCCTGAGAATAACTTTAGCTGCGTGGGATATCAAACTTATTGTTCTGTAATCCTCACATGACGAAGCCTTTGCCTTTTTTGGAATAGGAACTAACACCGATCTCACAAAATCTTCCGGCCAGATTCCTTCCTCATAGATACTACGAATCAGTCCATATATGGCCTTCTTCCCACCTTTCCCTAACCATTTCAACATTTCTACAGGAATATTGTCCACCCCCACAGCCTTATTTGCTTTCATCTCCTTTAATGCCCTTTCTATTTCATCGTCGAGTATGCCTAGACCTAAGCTATCTTCTTCTACGTCATGTGCCTTTTCTATGTCTAACCTTGTCGGCCTAAGTTCTTTACCATACAGTGTTTCTATATATTCCTTCTATCTCTCTTGGATTTTTCCTGGTTCAACTATTATCTTACCCCATTTATCTTTAACTGTTAGCACACATCTTGCCTTCTTACTTGCCGATAATAACTTAACCTTGCTGTATAGAGCACCAATTTCACCCTTCTTCTGTAAACTTTCCATATCCTCGCATTGCGTTTTCCACCATTCTTCTTTTGCTTTATTTGTGGCCCTTCTCAATTTATTGTTTAACTCTTTGTACTTCATTTTGCCTAACTCTGTGTTTACATTTTTCCATCTTCTTCTCTCATCCATCTTTGCAATCATCTCCTCCGTTACCCATGGTTTCCTTATCCTTTTCCCATTAACGGTTCCTATAGTGTCTTTAGCGGCTTCCAATATCCCTTTCTTGATACATTCCCATTTTTCTTCGATAGTACTCAGTTCTTTACCGTCATCCATCATTTTCTCTATAGCCTCCTGATACTCCTTCCTCGTTAATTCATTTACTGCTTCTAAATTCCATTTTTTAGCCCGCCGCCCTTGCCTTATCTTCTTGAAACGAACATTACATTTCATAACAACTAAATTGTGGTCAGAGTCCGCATCCGCTCCTGGGAAACTGTGCGAATTTATCACACTGTTCCTAAACCTGTGCCTAACCATAATATAATCTAACTGATACCTTTCTGAGTCACCTGGCATTTTCCATGTATACCTACGCCTTTTGTGGTGTCTAAACCATGTGTTAGTGATGACTAACCCCTGTCTCCTGCAGAATTCAATTGCTTTTTCCCCGCGTTCATTCCTCGTGCCTAACCCATAGTCCCCCACCTCACCATCATCTCTTCCTTCGCCTACCGTCGCATTCCAATCCCCCATCACTATCAAATGTTTCCCTGCAGGAACACTCGCGATGATATCCTCTAACTCATCATACATCCTATCGACTTCTTCCTCCTTGTGGTTGCTCGGTGGCATGTATACCTGAATAATGACCAAGTTCGTCGGCTCTGCTTTAATCTCTACGAGTAAAATTCTATCTGTCGCTTGCTCTATGTTGACTACGCTTCTTCCTACCCCTTTATTTAAAATTACGGCAACCCCTCGTTGGCTCTCGTCCCCGCCGCTGTATATTACTCTATAATTGTCACTCCAGTAATCCCCGCTATCCTTCCATCTCACCTCGCAGAGGCCTAAAACATCTATGTTACCTCTTTCCATCTCTCGCTTAATATTTTCTAATTTCCCTCTCCTCAACATTGTCCTGACGTTCCAGGTTCCTATTCTAACTACTTTCGTCTTCTTCTGCATCTTCTGTCCTGCTGCTGTTATTTCTCCCCCGCAAGGATTTCGTGGGATGACGACCGCGGAAGCCTTGCCTCCCCCGCTGCCGGGCACGACACACGGCCCCTTGGGCCGAGTCCCGCAGTTGCCAGGACTCAATTTCTGTTTTGCGTCCATCATATTTTCTTGGGAATGATAATTGAGGTGGTTTCCCGTTGCCTTCCTCAATAGTGTTTTTAACGTGACACCATCACTTAATGGCCGCCCCACTGGGGTCAGACGCCATTGCAGCTGCCTCACTGAGGAACAGACGCTGCGTGGACTACCTTTCGTCTGGCTCCTAACCTTCGACCTATCTGGCATGGGTGACCCTTCCAGGAGTAATTATTATTACTCCCGCCAGCACAGCTCTAGGGGTCATTGGAACACACAAGCCCTTCCACCACGACAAGGTTGTAGTCCATGGGAGGGGTATGTATATATATATATATGTATATATATATATATATATATATATGTATGTATGTATATATATATATATATATATATATATATATATATATATATATATATATATATATATATATATATATATATATTCAAACTTGAAAATCCCGCCATACGGCGTACAAATGTTCATTCAAACAGAAATAGGTATAAGGAAAGGGGATAGGAAAACACATAATAGGCGAAGACAGGACATGTGGGGAAGGCGGTTTTTGAGCAGATCACGAAAGTAAAAATATTTCCCTATTCGGGATTTGGTCCGTGGTCCAAATCCCGGATAGGGAAATATCTCATATTTAGAAGATAAAATATATAGTTCATTTGCTATTTAAGTAATATTTTTGAATGCATGCTTTTTGTCTCTATTTTTATTGCTCTCTTGTTGCAATTCGTTCTTCAATCAGAACGTGTTCTTTCATCGAGTACTAGTGTTTCTTTTCCCTATTGGTACAGATATTTAATCTTGATGATTCTATGTTTCCCATTAAAAAGAGATAAAGCAAGCATACATTCTTCACCATCAAAAAGGAAGTAGGGTTCATTAAATTCAGTTTTCAAGCATTCTCACCTGAAGTTTGTCGAGCATTCCTACGGATTGGGTGAGCTGCTGATACATAATCCCAATTTGTCTCCATACTTGGCTTATTTCACTTTCCACCTTTTGGGAAAGGGTTTCCATCGCTCCTGTTTGATTAACCAGAACTGAAGCAGCCAAATTGTCCAGTCGAGAGGATATTGTGCTTTCAATTGACGATGAGGTAGATTTGATCTCTTCCCCGAGTTCATCTGCAATTCATTGGAACATTTTTCATTTAATGAGCATAGGATGTTCTTTTTAGAAATGCTTCAATTGTTGAAAAAAATTTATTTCATGCATGGAAGTAAAAAGAAGGAAAATGATTCATGATACTGGATTTTATCAAATAATTCTCATGAGTAGCTAATAATGGTATTGGTATTAGCATAAGACTTTTTTTTTAAGGTGAAAGGATTAAAGAAATTACTGCTGATATCATTTATAACCCAAAAAATACAATCTACAAAACTTAAATCCACTCATCACAACACTATTCTATGCTGATTGTATTGATGTGATTGATGCTTGTTACCAACTACTGTGATAACACCATTATTCTAACTTCAAATAGGCAATACCAACACTAATTATCTTTTCCTTAGTTTAGTGCTCTCAAAACATAATTGTTGTGACCACATTTCTTATTAGCAGAAATTATAGTTTTCTCTCAATAAAATAGTTAAAATATAAGTTATATTCCCAGGAAAAAAATTTAGAGAGATTTTACAGGAAATTCTGTTTCATGATACAGAGAGACTGATTTGGATACAGGGATTTCTGTAGCAATGGTTTTAGTTGTGCATTGAATGATTTATAGCTCTGTATAATTTGTTAATGGTCTGTATATCATGAAACAAAGTTGTGCATTATTGGTGCGTAATCTCTATCTCATGATATAAACCTGTGTATCTTTGTTGTGCCATGAGTGCCTCATGAAATCATTGATACAAAGAGGCAGTCTTGAAGTTCAAAATGATACATTCAGCCAAATACAGTTGTTAGCACAAAGGTCACTTTTGTTTATAAAGGTTGGAAGTCACATAAAACAGACCCAACTGTGTAAAATTCATCAAGAGTACGGGGACATTTCTTTCTCTGTCCCTCTTGTGATTTTTCAGGAAGATCTAATGCCCAACAAATCCCAGAGCTCAGGGAAGGTTGAGAGTGCCCAGAGGCATTCATGCATATTGAACCCAGGCCCTCTAATCAGTAGGTGATCACTTTACCCACTGGACTACCATGTCCCTCAAGATGATACAAAGGATCTGATTTGAATAAAGTTATATTTTGCTGAATGTTCAAAAAAAGATATTAATAACTGGCATGAATAATTAATTTTAATTAATAACTGAAATATTAAAGGATCAGCTGTTCAACAAACAGGCCTGCTACAGAATCATTGGCCTTATATTCTGAAAAAACATTAATGGTGCCAATATTAAGGCTGGCTCAATAAATAAAATTATGTGTGCCGAAAAAAAAACAAAAATCTATCATGTGATAAAAAATTATATCTGATGTTCCAAGGTTTTCTTAATGTCTGTATCATGCCACAGAAAACCCTGTAGCATAATATACACAGCCCCATATCATGATGTAGAATTCTCTGCATCATAAGAGACAAAATCCACCTGAGTTTTTTTTGTATATTTAGTTATTTGAATCTTTTCTGTGACATTTTTCTCCTGGATTACCTGTTAATATTTAATTCTACATGCTGATGTTATAGTTACTCCCTATTTTTTGATGGTACTTACTGATTACACGCAAATTGCCATGGTCAACTCTCCTTCTAACATCCATGACTCCATCTGCAGCTTGTAACATCACATTTTCTATGTCAGTTAGTATCTTGAGAAGAGGTGTTGGCGACAGGATTTCCATTGCATCATCCATTTTCTTTAAGACTGCATCACGAACCCCACTTGCTTCTAATTTAATTCGATTGGATACATGCCGTACCTCCATCTGAAGTTCAGTTTTACTTGCTTCTGTTAGCTCTGAAAGTGCCCCGAGCCTCTCTTTTAGTGACATCAAATTCTCATTGACTTGGCAACCATCACTATCATTTCCTTTGGCTTCATATTCCTGGGAAGCCTGCTCAATGGCTGATAGTGTTGTATTTTGAACTTCATTTAATTTCTGAACCAATAAATCTGCTTGTGCAGTGTTTACTGTCTTAATCTCCTCCTGAATTTGTTCTAATGTCACCATGGTCCTATTAATGGCTTGGATGGCTTCCTGGCGTGCTTCCAATGATTGTGTATTAATTGAATCTAAGCTGTTGGACACTAAAGTCATTAAGTCCTTAATTTCTTCTGATTTATCTGGATGATTTCCAGTGCTGCCCCCATCTGAAAGAGAGTTTGAAAGTAATTTATTAAATTATATGTTAAATTAGCTAAATCATACGGAAGGGGGGAAATAATATGTGATAGGAATTTTTAATGCTCAATAAATAGGAAAAGAGAACTTGTATGGTAATCAGTATCCATGTAATGATGAGGTAAAGTCAGAGAATGGGGTTAAAAAATTATGTGTTGGGCAGGTCTAAAGATCAAAAACTTCTGAAACTGTGGTAAAATTACATTTGGCAATCATGAGAAGTACTTTTCAGGACCATGTGTATTTTATGGAGGAACATATGAGTATTGGTATCAAGTTAGAATCAATTTCCTTCATTATGCATGTTGAAATGGCATTTTGAATGGAATATCAAAATAAGAAGGGGAATGAATGAAAATGAATTAGAAACCTATTGTTTTGCAAAAGGATTCTGTTATCTCATTGTGAGCAAAGAATAATATAGTTGAATCCATACTAGTTTGCCTTATAAATAAGGCAGTATAATTGTATACATATATTTGAGAGTAGGTAAATCAAAAGATTTCTTGCTTTTCCTGGTCAATGAAAATCAACATTTCATTTATAGTTGAATAATAAAATAAAGTGACTCTTTCTGGATTAATAATTCAACATGTGGATAGCTAGAGTTGTATAATTGTGCTCCATATAGGTTATTGTTTACCAAGAACACTTGCAGTGAATTCATATGTTACATTGAATTGGTTTTCTATGCATACTTATGTAATAATAATAATACTTTATTCATTTTGAAAAATAGTACAACCATATTAAATGTCTTCAATATTAATATTACTTAATATTTAAACATTAGTTCTTAAATGTAAAGAAGATTGTCACAAAATAATTCATCCAATGAGAAAAGTGGATGACCAAGTAACCAGGTATATAACCTATTCTTGAAACTCTGGATACAGTTTGATTTCAACTGAGTAGGCAGATAGTTATACAGCCGTAGCTTCATATTATGAAATGTGTTGTAAGTTGATGACAATCTACAGTAAATAGTATTTAGAATTGATTTACCTATTGTGGAGTGGTTTTGGATATTAGATCTTAATTGGTAAGTTTCTAGATTAACTTTCACATGAATCAGAGCTTTAACGATATATAAACTAAATACAGTCATGATTCCATACCTAACAAAAAAAGGTTTGCAGGAATCATGTGGTGGTATATTAGCAAGGGAGTGAATAGCTCTCTTTTGTAGTAGCAAAATTTGTTTAACATGTGGGGAATGACCCCATAATTCAACACCATAATTCAAATGACATTGAAAGAAGGCATGGTAGAGTGTTAAACGATACTCATTTGAAATGAGAAAGTTGAGCTTTCTTAACATATAAACAGCTTTACTCAGTTTATTACAGATCTGAGTCTCCCAGTTAAGTTTTGTATCAATATTAATTCCTAGTATTTTAACAGTTTCAATATCAGTTATTTTTTATTTAAGACTGCATACAATATGCTAAGTTTTGTTAGTATTTAAATGTATATGATTAATATCTAACCATTCCTTAGCCTGTGTTTGGGTAGTGCTAGATGGTACCTTTGCATCTTCTAGACGTTGACATATTTGCACAAAAATAGTGTATAAATAATAGTCATAATAAAAAAATAGTCATCAGCATACAAAACAGATATAGGTTTCATATTACAGGGCAAATCATTAATCATGATGATGAAAAGTACTGGGCCAAGCAAAGAGCCCTGTGGTACACGACACTTTACTTTAAGAGTTGCAGATTGACAGCCATCAAGTTCAACGAATTGGTGGCAATTCAAAAGTGTCACTTATTTTTATTTCAAATAATTTATATTTATTTTTGTGAATTAAAAAAAATGTTAGTTTTCCTGTCTTTGATTTGTCCTAGAATTTTAACAGATTAAGAATTAATTCAGGATAAAAAGTAAACCAGAACTTTTTCTCAAACTACTTCATGCTCAAAGGTTAGCGAAATATGAAATCATAAAGAGGCTGAGGCAGAGCAGGATGAAAATAAGCTTGGTGAATATTAAATGCATGACCACCTGAGATTTTACTTACCTAATTAAGTGGTGTTAGTAAATTTTGTCGTCAAAGAACCAAAATTGTTGCTTGTATTAAAATTTGCATGATATAGATTAAAAAGCTACCATGAAGTATGAAACTAGGTTGTGTACCTATTTAATAGGTAGTTCATATTTTATCCTTGCTGGTAGGAGGCCTCTGAAGACCTCTGGTTTGATTATATGAGAATAATCTATTGTTGTTTCAAAAGAAAATGAATCTAATTACAACCTTATCTAAAGTCAGGTTCCATGAAAATTGTAAAAAAGCCCAATGAACTGCTTCTTATATTTAGAGTGGCTATGTGATTACATTATTTTTTATTAGGTAATTTTATCATATATTTTAGCTGAGATACACTTGATTCATTTTGATAAATGGTAAAACCATTATAATGCAACAATTTCAGAGAGTAAAAATCATTCGCCTTGATCGATATCCGGCCAAGTGCTTTAGCCAATTAATCCGGGTTCCGGGTTCGAATCCTGGTCAAGGGGAATGATTTTTACTCTCTGAAATTGTTGCATTATAATGCACACATAGCGGATGACTCCGTTAAAGTTACTATTGCGGCATCTCCCACAGTTTCTTGAAATTTGGTAAAACCATATTAAATTCTACAAAGATAAATAGTATACTTAATGTAATATTATACATACAAATATATATGTGTGTGTTGTCAGATGACGATAGTCATGCTGTCATAAAACTACTTATATATATATATAATCTTGAAAATGACGCTCTCCGGCGACGCACAAACACACAAACACTAAGATAATAGATATTACACAAACAGAAACATAAAAGAAGGACACTTACAGTAGATATTTACGTTTCGACGGCACGGCCGACGTCATCAGATGACGACGATGATTCTGATGACGACGGTGATTCTGATGACGACGGCCGTGCTGTCGAAACGTAAATATCTACTGTAAGTGTCCTTCTTTTATGTTTCTGTGTGTGTAATATCTATTATCTTAGTGTTTGTGTGTTTATATATATATATATATATATATATATATATATATATATATATATATATATATATATATATATATATATATATATATATATATATATATATATATACATGATTTCTTCGAAGTAACACGGAAGTGTTGAATAAAAAACTTAGACAGTAACACACAGCACGAGAACACATAAAAAGAACACTCACAATATTATCTTGATAATTTCGACGGACTTGAGCTCCGTCTTCTTCGGAAGATAAGATATGACTGAGTCATATCTTATCTTCCGAAGAAGACGGAGCTCAAGTCTGTCGAAATTATCAAGATAATATTGTGAGTGTTCTTTTTATGTGTTCTCGTGCTGTGTGTTACTATATATATATACACATATATATATACACACACACACACATATATATATATATATATATATAGAGAGAGAGAGAGAGGTGAGAACTCATGAATCCGCATACATCCTATATTTCCGATCCTTTATAATTCCCACCCTTAACCGCCATCTTTAATTTCCTTCCCAACAGTCCTTAAACCTTCCGCCCCCCCTCCCCTCCCCAGGCACTCTTTCCTCAAAACCTCTCAGTCTGACCTGAAGAAGGCCTTGGAGTAGGCCGAAAGCTCAAATCATCTACAGTGTGAGTGTCCTTTTACATGTTATCTGTTTTATTCTGTGTTCTATTGTGCCGTCCAAAAGTTATATTGCTCTCGTGAGTACTTCCGCATCATCGATATATATATATATATATATAATATATTTTTATAAATATGTGTGCGTGTGAGCTTACACAAAATAAATCCTGAAATAAAATGATTAAGAAATAAAAATTTCATCACATAAAAAATAAGAGGGTTTGCAAGTAACCAAGAAAATATCCTATTCTAGTAGGTAAGATATTGTTAACAGGTTTAAATTACATAATTTATTTGTTTTTAAAAATTAATTTCCAGGAAAAGTCAATTGCTATTATATCAAAAGGTCCATCTAATTTATTTGATATGGATATAAAATTCAATATGCTTGGCCTTTTCCCTAAGCATGATGAAGAAAAAAACAAATTATTCAGAAAAAGTAGCATGTCAAAAGAATTCAAGGGGCTAAGTGTATATTTAGTTTGATAGGTAGTGCAAATTTGATTTCCTACTTACTTTTCTTGTTATTGTTGTCAGTGTTTATCAAGTATTCCAGAACATCAGCAGATTTATCAAGATTCAAACTTAAGCCCTCTTCAAATTTATTCATATTCTCATTGAATTTTTTTGTCTCAGTTTGTACTATTTCTTCAACTGATCCCATTTTCTGCTGCAGGAACTCAATTTTTGGTTCCAGTAGTTTAACACAAGCAGTTTCAGTTGGTGCTCCATCGCCTTGGCTCTTGGAATTTGCCTGCAAGAGAGCTTCAATGCTGCTGAGGCGTGTTTCAAGCATTGATCCCAATGATTCAATGTTTAGTGTAGCCTTCTGAAGTTGAATTCTTTCTCTTTCTTCAACCTGGAAGAGTAGGAAGGAGGTTTTAACTTTCAGGAAGAGTACTATTAATAATACATATTAAATCCTGATTTTGTATTTTCTAAATGTGGGTCCTTAATGCTCTATCCTAATTTAAAGCATATATTAAAAATACCCTAATATATAATATAATATCAGCTCATGAATCATATCTCATCAAAGCTCATGGATCTATAATTATGCCCTTATAGATCCATGAGCTTTTTATTTCCTCATATGAAATGGTATTAAAGATGCAAGCAAAAACTGTTCTCAATAAAATATGAGGCCATATTTGTTATTTTCTT
The DNA here is from genome assembly GCA_037158775.1 of Hetaerina titia. Taxonomy (NCBI): domain Eukaryota; kingdom Metazoa; phylum Arthropoda; class Insecta; order Odonata; family Calopterygidae; genus Hetaerina; species Hetaerina titia. The sequence continues at coordinate 64,126,067 of CM073774.1, forward strand.
TCAAAAGAATTTTTAAGTGTTACAGAATAATTATTATGACTTAATTAATTTATGCTTTTAAATAATTTCATTTTGATAAAGTTTTTGGACCCATATTATGCAAATAACTAATGCGAGCAGTTAATGGTCAAATTTGAGCTCTCCCTTCCCTGATAGGAAACCATAACATGTAGCGATTAGGATATTTTTTGGCTCTGTATTAATTTGAAAATGACATTGGATCATGAAAAGCAACTAATTTTGAAGTATTTAAGTAATGATAGTGACCAATTTTTGCACTGCTTTGGTTTCAACTGTAATAACTAGATGAAAAGGTAGCACAACCTGGATCAAAAAGCGTTCAAGCTCCCTGTGTCTCTCCTCAGAAGATCTTTGTAGTAAAGCAACACGCTTATCAACAGCTGAGAGGGCTCTTCGAAGGGTGTCACCTAGTTGTCTCTCTCTGCCTTCATGTCTCTCCAACTTATCTCCGTAGTTACTCATAGTTGCACCAATGAGTCTGAGTGCATCATGTATATCATGTGGACTAGGTTAAAGGAAAGTTTGAAAAAGCACAAAGAAAATGACTGACCTTTAAAAGTACATACATTATTTAGCATAAAGAACAGTGAGAATCTTTGTGAATGAAATTGAATATTTTTAAAAATTCATTTATCTGATCATAGTGAAACCCTATTTATTAAAATTGTGAAACAACAGTTAAAATATACTATTAGCTCAATGAAAGTGAAATTTTGATAGAATATTCATATTGCCTTCTATAAGTTGTATAGGCTAGCCAGATTAGTCAGCAGGGTAACATGCTTGCCTGCTGACTTAAAGGTCGCAGGTTCAAGTACCCCTCTTTGACATGGATCTTGTGACAAATCTATTGGTTTAGCCCCTGGGAAACTTATTGGCAAGCCAAATTCTTAGTGGGATCTCTAGGGGTGCAGACACCACCAGGGGCATCCAAAGAGCAATACAAATAAAAATTAATGTATGGAAAAAATTCCAGTTAGGAAACTTTAAATGAATTTTGAAATATCAAAAGACTTGAAAGCAAAAGGTGAACTCTGAACCCACTGATGAGTATCAAGCATATACTGAAGAATTTATTTGTTCAAAACTTACAAAATCATTCTATTAAATTTTCAAAAACACTCACTTCTGGCACTCTTTTGCACATACTTTTCATGCTCAAATTTTGTGTTTTGTTTTTACCATGGCAGGGAGGATAATATCTTACCGGTAATCGCTGATTGCTGAACTGTGAACTGTTTGCATAAGCAAAGAGCACATGAAAACACTAACAAGACAGCTGGTAACATCAAGCCTTCGCCTGCATCTCTCCATTTTTGTTTTATGGGATTGCCTAGAATAGAAGTTTAAATGTTGAAATATGGGCTGATTATCAGATGCTGCTTATTAGTGTGAGGAAAGATGGGGGCAAAGTGAAGTAGTTGCACCCCTGGCCCTGTAAAGTCTGACCCCATGTATGTGTATCACTGAGAACTACTGACTTGTGAGTATTACCTAGTTAAGGCAGGTAGGAGGTAGATATATTGGTTTAGTCAATATGTGGAGAATAACTATAATATATTTTTAACCTTGACATTTTACAGGAAACACAGGATTTAGGTGAGGCATTTAAATACTGGAAAACATAAAAAGGATATTTTCTTTTCAAATCACTAGGTAAAAATCTCTTCATCTCCTATCCTACAATCCACCAAACTCATTCACTCATATTCTTTTCCAATATCATCAACATTAGCCACACACCCTCCCTCCTCTCAATTACTGTCTGATCCTATCCATAGCCCCTCTCTCTAGGTTCTACTAATCTTCCCCTGATCAGTCCTTCTATCTTGAAAATGACTACTGATATATGATTTTATCTGACACAAAATAACAATTTATAATGACCTCTCTGAGGCATTACAAAATATAGTACTTTTTACTATCCTATGTAGTTTTGTATACTAGTACATATTTGAAAATATTAACACAAATCCAATTTTAATCATTTTAAAATAATTCAGAATAAGATGTTCTAGCGATAGCCAAATATTATTAACAAGGAGTCACATTTTGATTTATAGGTTAGTTTGCAGGTAATATTTTTATTAATTTATAATCATGTACACATTTATTTTTTAGCAATGAAATATATTTTAACGTTTACTAATGAATTTACCAAATCCTTTTTTCAACAAATGCTCAGCGACAAGAATATTGCTTTTTTCTTAAGTTATCTGTTTGGCAACATTGTAAAACATCTGTTTATGAAAATAAGTGTATGCAAAGAAATTCCTATCATAGCCATCAAAAGAACTTTTAGTCATTTGTAGCAATTTGCATAGAATCATGCATCAAATTCACATGATGTAACTCATGGTGTTTTTATTATATTTTGAGCCTAAGTCAACGGAGTAATATTAACCTCCTTAGTTTGTTTGTCCAATTTTTGTTGAAATTTCCAAAAAGTACTTTTTTTGTTTGATAAAGATCATAATTTCTAATATTGTTGTTCATCTAAGTCCATTTACAGTTTAAGATGGGAGGCGGAAGATGAAAAGTAATAGCATTCCTATCATTTTCCATACATCAGGGATGTGGATACCATTTCCACTTCGTTTATCAGATTGGCATTTCATGGTTATTACAAACATGGAAAACAATGCGTCTGCGTGGAGGTTTTTCGAAATGTGTCTCTGGTGGAACATAACAACAAGGCCAGTAGCTTGATAAATATGTATGGATGCTGGGAAGCAAGGTATTACCAGAATCATTCATTTCATTGAATGCATGGAGTAAGTAGTTATTGTAATGCTGGTAAGGTAATTTTAGTCAGGATCAATTGCCTTCTGAAACATAATTTTTTTAATACGGAGGCACATCATTTCTATACTATAAATTTAATGGGTTTTCATTTATGGAGGAAATAATTTAGCTAAGCTGGCTTCTAAGTATATACACTCCTAAGCAGTTGTTTTAGGCCTGTTACAGCCACAACACTTTGAAATTTATTCCGTGGTGGTGTGTAGCACGGATAACTTATTCTGTTTCAACAAATTTTAGTGGAGTACTTTGGACGAAAAATGATGACAGAATGACTCCAGCTAGTCTGGTTAAGATTTCGCCTAATTTCCTCGTAAAAGATTGCGTTTATCTATGCATTGATTGATGTTTATATTTTTTAGATTATTGAATAAAATAATGGGCTGCGAAGAATGGACTGAAAAGGGAAATTTTGAATTACTTGGTAGCATCTAGTAGTTGTTATAACTCCATCATTCCGATCTTAGAGCAATACAAAATGCGAATAAAATGAACAGAGGGGGGATGTTAATTGTGCGAACATTAAAATTACAACTCTTCAGAATAACATATACATTCTACCATCTTATACCCCATAGTGGGTCATGGTAGGCCAAGGATAGAGCGTTAGAATACTCACCAGAGGGCCCGGGATCAATTCCCGGGTAATGCCTCTCTGGGCACCATCAGCTAAACCCAAACTGTGTGATTTTTGGGTACCAGATCTTCCTGGAAAACCATAACCGGCACAGGGAAAAGAACTTCGGGTTGATTATTGTGTTTATGTTTTTTTAATCTTCCATATTCAACGTAATGGGCTACCTATCCTTAGCGTAAACTTATTCCACTCCCAACTTTCAATTAGTTTAACTAATTTGGATTATAAATAAATAGATGACAGTTGAATTATCTAGAGTTCTTTTTGAAATTGATTTTTTAAATATATATTTCTATTAGTCTTGATTTCCCTCTGTAAGGTTTCGCTTATTTTACGTAAATACAAAAGTAATTTGAAAAGTTTTTGTGATAAAAGTGAAACTTTTTTATTGTTCAATGTAGTCTCTCTCTTCACTAATGCACTTGAACCAGCGATTTTCCAATGTCTCCGTCCCATCTCGAAAATTAGATTCCTTCAGGCGTGCAAAATACCCGCCTACTTCGGCAGTTAGTTCATTTTTTGACAAGAATCTCGGTGCACCAAGGAAAATCTTGAGCTTGGGGAAAATATGGGAATCTGATGGAGCCAAATCAGGCGAAAAAGGCCGGTGTGGCAACAATTTGTATCTTAGTTCATATATTCTTATAATGACAACAACACTTATGTGTGGGCGTGCATTGTCCTGATGAAAGATGACTTTCTTCCTTGCCAAACCTAGCCTTTTGTTGTGTATCATTTGCCATATTACAGATATGGTCGCTTCCAGAATAAGTCAAATAATGCGTATTTTTTGCATAAAGACTGTTTTTCAAACGCCGTATTATTTAATGTCCCTTTTCCCGATATTGTGAATTTCACACGTCGTATGAAAGGTAAGATAATACCTAAGCCCTTTAGATCAAATTAACCTTCTGGGCGACGACAATTGTTTGTTGTGACGAAGTTGTTAATTATCATTTCACAGAAATGTTTTCGTTTTGCACTGCTAATTAATGAAATTCAAAGGCTGGCTTAGGGAAATTTAATTGTATGTATTCTTTTATTTCGGGCAGCGAGATGACCAAGCTGATCGAGTGAAGGTTTTGTTATTGTCTTATATTGACTTATATTATAATCTAGATTTTGTTACTTGACTTATATTATAATCTAGATTTGTTTATTGAGACCTTCGTTCAAATTGCATTCTAATATTTCGATGTATTTCTAAATCGTCGTCAGGGCATTGGTATTATCGCACAATAGTGACACTAATTCATCTTATTTTTTTCCTTTTCCGTTAAAAAGATAATAAACCCTCAACCATGTCGTATTTTTCAGGGGAAAATCTGTCAAATAGTCTAGAAACGGCAATTTTGACAATAAAAGAAATTATTTGGTGCTAATTATAGCCAATGTAGAGCTAAAGGGGAAGAAACTTTAGGCCAACTTTACGAAGCACTATTCAGTGCTCGATTGTCCTTTGGAAAGCACAGATTTGGAAAAATACTGGCTTACATTGTAATTATCTCGTGCCATTTTTAAATGCCAGTGTTTCCCCAGAAGAAAAAGTACCAACGTGATCATTGGAAAAACACGGAACAGCGTAATTTTTAATGTTCGTTTATATTCATTCTTCAATCGGCATTATTGAGTTCATTTTTTATTGAAATTAATAACTTGATAACAAAAAGCAAAAACGCTCCTACCCTTTTGGTTGCTCACGTGCGTCACTTGTTGCTCATCCCCGACACTCATCTGAATGCGTGCGTCCTCGAAGGTGGCCGTTTATCCCCGAGAAATAAGAACTCATAGATATATGACATAATTGCAGTGGGTCGCATCCCGGAAGCATTCATGCGTTCGTTATGACTTCCTGAGATCAGAGAGGGGTGAAGATCAAAGACATCCTCGGAGTCTTTTAGTTGAAGTAAGATAAGGGCCGACGTTTATGAGTTTGTGCAGGATTTAAAAATGAGATCTCCGTTTCACTAGAATTGCTCGCGACGTTCATCCAAGGAGGGCACCGAGAAAGCATATTTATGCTAATATAACAAATGTATATAACGTACTAACATATGTATTAACATGCAAACATGTATATTAATTAACATATGGATGATAATTTCCTGAGCTCCCATCAAACCGAGTTCGTGCCCCACCCGGGAAAGAACAGGACATAAAAATACACGCGTTCATAAATGGTCCTCTGTATTTCACTTGCTTTAGGCTTTGACGCAAGTCGCATATTTGTATGGAAAACCAATGAAAATTATGGTTCTTTTTCTTGGGAGCGATGGTGTTTCTTTCATGCTCCACCCGATTTCTAGCACAAATTTTGATTGTGGATGTTTCTGGTGGTCCTTGTAAACTTGGAATCCAGGTACTCCTTCGCTCGTAAGTCTTGTTTCCCAAGGCCTGAATCATGTAACGCCTGGGCTCAAGTTGGGAATCGAACCAATCTCCTTTTTGTTAGCAGCAAGCGCGTTGCCATTAGAGCAATCCGATCGGTTTGTCTTTTTTCTTGATATTTCTTTATCAATAAGTTTTTGAAAGTCTAGTAACGCCCAGTACAAATGCTCAACTATTTCACTTCCATCTATTTTCAACAGGGCCTTCCCGGGATCTGGGAAAATTCCGAGATTTCCCGCGATTTACAATCCCGATCCTGAAAGTAAATTCCATGGAAAATTCCGAGCTTTACCATTCCAGCTATGAAAATGATTCCTGGGCGAGAAAATTTCCGATGCATCGCTCGAAATTTTGCTGTCTCACGAGTGACAAAGGGAGGTAATTTGAACTGAAAACTTTGGCTAGCTGAAGACGTTATTAGCTAACATTTATTGAAGCGTATTAAAAAGTACTCGTTCGGCACTAAAAATTGATAATTTTCCGCTTATTTTGTCATAAGTTCGAAAATTTTCTCGAAATGCGAAATTTATTTGACTTTTCTTCTGGCAACAAAGTTAAACTTCTGACATCATGAAAAATTCGTAAAAATTAAAACATGTATGATAAATACTATCAGGGCCCAGATTTTCAAAGCTATAAGTGCTACATATTAATGTAATTACTTCTAATTTTTCTATTCAGAATCCGCAGATAGTACAATCCCTTGCTGCATGTATACCTTTTATAGTACGGGTATAGGTAATATAAATGTTGTTTACCTGTACCTGTAGATTTCAGAAGGCTTGTAAACTCACTCGCAGTATTTAGAAACGGCCGCCTAGACACTAATACTATCTCATTGGGTCTGGAGATGTGAATTTAAGACGTCTGTAACGTTTAATCATTTCTGTGGACTCTTAACGAATTGAATAAAAAGTCTGCAGTTGTAATGTATTATCATCACGTGCATGAATACAAGAAAGGTATCACGAGAAGGAAGAAATCGATGACAGGGAAGTTGAGCAAGGATATTAATAGAAGGTTCTTCAAAACTTTGATATTGAGCTTGGTTTTGTACTGAGCGGAAACATAGTCATTGGAGTAGGATGATAGGCTTAGAATGGAAGATTTGAAAATGTGGTAGTGGAGAAGGATGGAAAAGGTGTAGTGTACAGAGAGGAAAGCAAACGAGAAAGTGCGAGTCATGATGGGAGAGGAGAGGGGGTTGATGGGAGAAATCATGGGAGAAAGGAAAGATGGTTGTAGAGAATTTTGATTGGCGATGGAATGTTGAAGACTGTGATAGAGGGGAGAACGTTAAGCAAACGAGGAAGGGGTGGGAATGGGATAAGCATGTTGGAAGGTAGGAAGGAAATATGCTGAATTGAAGGGGAGCTTAATCTAATGTTGGATATCAGGTGGTGTTTAGTGAGAGAGGCAAGGGAATTGTCGATTAACTTTATGTAGACTGTTTCCATTCAAAATCTACCTTAACCAGTAGAAAACCAATAGTAATAATCATAAATACAATATCAATCAACTGATTTGTGTGCACATGGAAACTTTCAACGTATCTCAATTTACCTTCATCCTAACCGAATCTGAGCATAGATTTATAGAAATAAATAATAGGTACAAACATACGATGATTACAAATATAATTTCGAACAGACACATTTGCGTAATCAAGTCAGAAAACAAACAATGGTAGAAATAAGTCCAATGAGCATAAAATAATATTATCCTAGTTATTATGCATTTAGTTATTTTCTAGCGCCATGTAACGGTCAAAATATTGGAATTACCCTTCAGTCATTATGTATTGTATTTTTGAGCTCTAAAATGCGGAAGATATAATAAATCAATTATCAAAACAACAGTTTCTCATTCATGAAGAAGGGCACTGACCAGTCGCTCGATTGGATGCTACATTGTCATTAATGGAAGTTTTGATGACCCAATATCTTTTTCTGGTAAATAAAATTCAGTTTCCATGGCGAGGGTTGTAAGTATTGTGGAGAGTATTATTCATTTCTAAACTAAGGATAATAGTGTTCCCCTGTGATTAGTTGCATTACCCAAATGATTATAAGTAAGGTGATGTGATGCCTGTGAATCGGCAAGTTTCACATTTACAATATATATTGGGACAGTTAATGCACCCTTTCACAAAATCATCTTTGACGAAGTCTTTTTAAAAATAGTCATACTTATTTGTTATGAACATCTCCTTATCAATGCCAGTCGAGGCTGAATGCTGAGTAAATAACTATTATTTCAGGATAAAGTGTTTTAATATTCCATATTTTTCTTATGGTCACCTTTTGTATTTTCCCCAAGGTGTTTTATATTACTTGGTTTAAAAGAACATTTACTGCGGTGATTTATGGTATAATTTAAGAGAAAATATTTGCAATTTTATTTCTGATAGCAATAGAATTTTAGTCGCCTCATCAGAACTACTTCTTAAAGCTGGTGATCCCTGCGATTGGTGGCATTAGTTTAACATCGTCAGAGGGGGCTCTTCAGTTTTCATTGACAATACAAAAAGGTTTAAGTATTAAGTCAACGGAAATCTATGAAAGCATTGACTTTGACTGAAGGCGACGTAAGCCATAATCTTGACCTATTGCATCCTTAATCTTTCCATTTTGCGATTATAAATCTTTAAACAGTCAACTGTATGTTGTAGTTCTATTTTCATGGTGAAAACCTCATATTCATTAATTGATAAATGATCTTAAAGCTTCAGATGATAAACCCAAGCAATGATATATGGTGAAATTCAATCATCCGCAAGTTACGACAGATTGATTGCAAAATGCGACTCCTTCATTCAAGGCCATTATCGGCAAAGTATGGGCAATGATGGAGTTTTTAATCTAGAGGTCACGAAGGGACGGTCAGTTCACTTTTCAGTTGACTTTGGTGCAAAGAAAAATCGGAGGAAAAGATCGAAAATGATAAGAAGTTTCACGCTCGAAGGCTTGTAAACTTAAGTATCCAGAATGTTGCGTGGATCATGGTGTGACTTGTATGCTGCGGAGATACATGCATTGGCCTACCTTTCCTAGAGTTAACTATGTTTGTGTCACAATGTGAATTTTGTCGTGAGCAAATGCTCTTTTTGATTTATTAACTTTTACCTTATTGATCCTCCTCTACTAATCACGCTGTTGTTAATGTACCCATAAGTTATATAGTTTTATTATACCTGTAAATATAAATACAAGTCACGAAGATAGAACTCAAGACTAAGACTTAAAGGATAGTAGAGTGAGCGCGAATCGACTGGTCAAACCAAGGGAATTAGTGGCAGTTCGGGTTACCGGGATATAATACGAACGCTATATGTCAGCATTGGAAGATTTAAGTACCCGTTCTTACCTCTCAGAATACACATCCATACCTCAACCTTAGAGAATATTTTCCATTTTACATCAAGCGAAAGTTATTCATTTTACCAAACACACCCATTCTATCACGATGCCCATCCCTTTTACCTTTCCATGATGTTTACAGATATGCATGTGTATAAGTGTACGCGTGTTTATTTATATGAGCAAATAAATATTTGTACATGTGTACAAGTTCAAATTAATTCACGAATGGTTGGTGCCCCGTACTGTGAGACCAGTCATTCGTGTATTAATTTGAACTTGTACATAAACATGAATATATATTCGCTCATTTTTAAAGTCCACCCTTACGTGTGAATGGGAATGGGTAAAATAAATTGAAGCCTTTAGTTCGACTCAAAAACAAATTGCTACGTACGCCTCCAATGCATTGAAAAAGTTAACAGCCAGGAGAAAATCAATTATTAACAGGAATAATATGGTTGTCTCGGTGATTGCTCTTTATGATATTTTTTATTATTTAATCGCGGAGTAAGATTGAGTATAACTGTGGAATCAATATGTATTTATTTTGCAAGGCCAAATATTTCTTTCAGTGGATGAATTACTTTTATGTTAGAAAAAGTTAACGTTTGAAAACTATGCGTGCGTCATTCTCTTTCTCACAATGTATATCTTCAAATAAAGATACCATATTATAGAAAGAAAAGTTCTATTTTCAAGAACACTTAAAGACGCTAGACATTGGATACAAAAGCTTTGATTTCACGTTTGGATAACCAATATGAATGGTTTCCCAGATGAATTAATTTCGCTTCTTAGCAAAGCCATCGAGTGAAAAGTATCTTCAAGCATTGCAAACTGTCATGAAGAGACTTTTACATATAAATATCTTCTTTCCCAGAGTTTGGGTGGTGTGAGGGAGATAGTATACACATTCATTTAAATTTAACTGCGACTTTTAATTTAGTGATGTGCGAACACAGAAAATTATCCATTGATGCGTTCATTAATGTGAAATTTTGTTTGTTTCACTTGTAAATGTCTATCATAAAGTTCTTTATACCTTCAAAATTTCCCTAACATAATGCTAAACTCACCTTTCTCGTGGCCATGCGGTTGGATTCACCAGAACTATAATATAGTTTACATTGTACCTATGTGTATCTATGTTGATAGGACCTTAAGTCTAGCGAAAACTTATATGATATGTGGTGAATGTTTAATAAAGGTCATTAGAACAACCTAAATGGTCACATTCCATGTCGTACCAAAAAAGAACACAAAACGTTCGCGTTTGAAGACAAATTTGATCTCTCTCGTGTGCTATTTCACTAAACCTTAGCCGAACTAACTCGTAAAAACCTCATAGACTCATTTTAATGCAAATTCCAAGTTTATAATTCTATTACGTTGTATATTTATGACAGAGTATACACTTTCTATAAAACGAATAACTGATTTGCCGATAATTCTTATGAAGATTCTGGAATGTTTTACGGCGATGGAGTTTGATACATGAAAGTTCGCTCAACGCCCTCGCGTGTTATCAAGATTTATAAAACTTACTGTTTCAAAATTATATCAAGAGCAACACTTCATTTTTAAACTAAACTTAATTAACCTTAAACAGTGGAAACCAAGATTCTTTCAATACGATAATTAATGGCAAAAAATCTCATATTAAATTGATAAACTCTCGTATGTATTCCAGGAGTTCAAGATTAAATCGTACGGAGTGGCGTGGAGAAAACCCGGTGATTTTTCAGAACCCAGATTGAAAAATACACTTTTTTTGATCTTGTGGTCAGATGAGTCTACGTAATACTAATGATGAGATCATTGCGATGCTGTGGCTCCAAATAATTGCATAGTGAAAAAGTGTGAAAACATTTTCTTTCAACGACACGTTTCACAAACCGTTGGCGTGCAATGCATGGTAAAGCTGTTTCAACTTTGACGAAAGCTTGGGGCATCAAGAGAGTTCAACGGAATCTTTTGAATGAAACACTTGTATCAACTTACGACTCGTAGTTCTCCGCCTGTAGACAGGCAGTGCGGAATCGCCAAATCATCTGGAGATGCCGCTTTTAATTACGCGCCCGAGAGCAGACGTCTATGGGGTGAGACGATTTACTTCCGTTCACTTTAGACAAGGATGAAGCTTGATGACTTCTACGCTCGTATATTGCACGAAAACACTCTTGAGGCCGAAGTCCTGTTCATCATCATCGGGTTTAAAATGCAACTGGGATGGACTCATTATTTAAGCAAAAACCAAAACGAGTTTAACGTTACATTTAACTTAGTATGCGTTCGATGTATTCCAGTATTTTTCCTTTTAAAATTCCATTAATTTAGCGTGTTTGTGCTTATAAAAATTCATTAAACTACGGATTCATCATCATTATCATCACTGGTCATCAGTCGTAGGCATTGTTTGGGTCAACTCAGCTACATGCAGAAAAATAAGATCCATCCCATTCCGTGCGATACATGTAATTAATAAATCAGATGAAAAACATCGGAATAATCGTTTTATCTGACTTGCCGTGGTCATTGGTCTATGAAATGAAATAATAGTTATTTCACAGCTGTAAAAGATAAGTCGCATTCGGTTCTCGGAGGACTCTAACACCGTTAACCCATCTTTTCATGGGTTCACATCTACAATACTAATATGGTTGATGACCAGCGGATTTGGAGAAAGCGAGGGCAGATGTATCGGAATAAATAATGTGAGGGAGGGGAACCAAATGTCACAAACAAAAGTAAAATCGAAGTTCAACGCCCTCATCACTTAACGCTTTAGTCGCTCTCTCAACCTTCAATTGTTCGCAAGAAGCGAAATCCGGATTTGGCGTTTGTGCGTGATTTATCGGGCGTACTCCATTGATGGCGCAGGAACAGTGGCGAGGCAAGGACAGAAATACATGTATTAGTGTACAATGCGAGATAGAGCTAGCGGAACATGGAAAAAGAATGTTTAACGCAACCTAAAAGCTATTTTTTACTGCTTAAGATTGTTGAAATCGATTTCTATGCATAATTTTACTACCAGTGATTACATATTCGCCATGCCATGCGATCCCCGTAAATCCATGATGAAGAGGATATTAGGTCACTGGTTATGTACATTTTGGGAATCAATATATGATACACGAAATGTTCATTTCAGGAAAGGCAATTGATGAAAAGATCTTCCTATAAATATATTGCAGTCTGTCATTTGATTTTGTCTCGGTCGCGAATTCCGCGAGGGGAAAACGAATAAATGTATGTCTTTTATTGACTCGCTTGTATATCAGGTTGGTCTAAGTTGTCATATTAAATCTCAATTCACTTTTCTGCAATTATTAATGTAGACTACTCTCTCATCATATACACATCTTCTTTCATTCTGATTCCAACTTTAGCTTCATAACATTCCCATATTTGTCGTAGCATTTTTGACTACGAGTATCTATCGAATGTTCTTAGGAAAATTCGACTGTTCTGGCAATAGTTATTTTGTATCTTATTCCTTGATTATCGATTCGTTCGATGCCTTCCATATATATGCTACGTATTCAACTGAGGTAAAAGTGGGGAAGTTCTTTGTTTTTTTTCTTGCAGCTCCACGAGTGAAGTACTCTTCGCAGGAATATTAATGTCGTACACCAGAGCATTTAAAAGTCCAAAGCATTCAAAAAATTAAGGGGATTTAATGACTTTTCTCCGATTGTTCATGATCCGCGAAATTTTTTTGTCCCGTTAAACTATCTTGAGAAAGTGTTTTGTTATCAAAAAATTTTTTCCTGTCCATAACATATATTGTGACTTTGTGTTAAACATGGCTACGCATTTTAGTTTTATGTATCGCGTTATTATGTTGCTGAAAGATTGATATTGCGCATGAATAAATGAGGTTTTTGGTAACTTTGTGGTATTCCATGATAAAAGATCGTAAAAAACACAAACTTTGGTTTCAATTAATTATCATCATTTTTTGTTTTAAAATTTTACACCAATAAAGTTTTGCTCATTTTACCTCCGCCTTTGCAGATTAGATTTCGAAGAAAGTCGAATTCAATTTCATTAATTTCAATTTTTCAGCATACAGGAGTGGAATCAATGCTTTGCAACTCCAACCGCCAAAGGGAGGATTTTTAAAGGCTGACCCAAGGATGCAACAAACCTTCCGTGCTTATATTTCACGCCGACGCGTGGGTAATTGTTTCGCCGGCAACGGCTACAAATAACGTGGGTGTGTCTCTTCCACGGTTAAACTACCGTGGGACACGTTTGAATATCTTCGAATGTTTTGACTCCTTTTTCCAACCTTGGAACCAAGGAAAAGGACAGCGAGGGCCATTTACAAGAGCCCATGTACTGCTTCCGGTCGACCGGCGTCATTGGTGTCTAGCGAAACTAAGGATATCTGACCCATTGAACCCAATCGTAGTGTGGCAGTTAGTTAATAGCCTGCGGGTAGTCCATGGACTATACGAAGCCATTTTAATTCTGAAAATCAGCCGAAATGATCACCCAAGTTCAAAGCCTGGACATATTTGGGAGAGTAGAACAGGTCAATGATGATTTTATATTTATTTTGATAATGGTTTGAAAACTCGATTGAAGTAATGTTTCATTTCAAAGATGGCCAACCTGCATATTCTCTTTTATTATGACCGGTGTAGGAACTTCAGGATACGCATGTGCAGGCAGGGTTTGATTGCAAAAAAGTCATAAGACATTTTAAGATTGATAGGTACATAAGAGTCAGCTTTCATTCATGAAAAGTATTTTTTTTCGGTGGATGTCGCGCTGAGATCATGATCTGGTCCACTTATAATTCTATAAATATATGGCTGACAGCAGAAAGGGCTTGGGTAACCTTGTTCTAAGGTACAAATGGAGTGAAACATTATAGATTTTCCACCACCCTGGGAGTGCATATCCAGTATGCTGGATACCGTTTTGCTGATGAAATATTGATTATTAATATAAAATATATTGATTATTTACTTATATTATTACCAAAGCTGCAGATCCTTGTGAGTAAGGTGGGAACATCTAAGAATCCATGGATAACAGCTCAAATAAGAGGTCTCATAGACGAAAGAAGAAAATACAAGAATCCGAGAAATGAGAGTGAACAATACCACTATATTCAGTGGCGGTACCAGGTCATACGAGAGTGCAAGAAGGCAAAGGAAGAATGGATATAAAGCTGCTGCGTTAAAATTAATGACAACATGAAAATGGGAAATAACGATATGGCTTATAAACTAGTGAAGAGGCAATTCAGGAAAGAAAAACAAAATCACAAAACATTCGAGCAGCTAATGGAAAAATACTAACATATGATGACGACCTTGGGAATAGATGGAAAGAATACATTGAAGTAATCTATCAAACTCCCACATTACTAGAAGATGGCTTAATAAAAGATGAAAGCATGATAAGTAAAGACGATTGGGGTCCGCAGGTATTAAGAAGCGAATTCGAGAGAGCCGTGGTAGACCTGAGAAAAAACGAGGCACCAGGAGTTGACTAAATGAACGGAGAAATAATCAAAGCACCCGGGGTGAAAGCGAAGGATGCCGTCTACGGAATTATCAAAGATAGCTACAACCTGTAATAGCTACTACAATAAAATTAAATGATTATTCATTAAATAAAAATATATTAAAATTAAATGACTCAAGTTCGTTGCACATAATTCAATGTTAAAATTCAATGCTTTCAAAAACCTTATTCAATTCGCAATCTTATTTTATATTTATCTGATGTTGACATAAATTCGGTGAACGAATAAATTCTGTCTTAAGGAATTCCACGTTCACTAGCTGCTTTGGAAATATTTTCCATGCCTTATGTACCTAATTTCTCTCCAGTGCTCAGTGGCTCTTTTTCAGATTTGTAACTTGGTGTCCTCAATGGACAATTTAAGTGGACAATGGACGCGGGGAGATTTAATCTGGGCACGGACGAGCAGTTGGGTCAGGAAGTGAAAATCCAGCAAAGAGACTCTGTCAAGGTCGGTAATTAACCCCGGAGCGCTACCTTGTTTTACCAAGCGCAAAAGTTCCACTTTTCATAAATTTTTATTTTTCGCATTAATCCGATCCGTTCATGTAAGGGCACGGAATTTCAGTTTCCACTACTATTTTTTATCGGAACATACGCACAAAGTTTAACTCCTTAAAAAAGTCGGCTCAAGACTTTCTGTTTACAATAAATCAGCCAACACACAATCTGAAAAATAGCTGATGGACACAGCGAATACATCTTATAGATTAAACATAGAAAATATTTTCAAAGTAGATAATGAACGTAAAAGAGATAGTAGGATGCTCATTTCAAATTGTAATTGTGATGCAAAAGAAGTTGTAAGATACAGCACGTTACATTTTTCCGTTTACAATATTTCACGTCAAAATAAGACAAACGTAAAACTAATTGAAATACGAATTGACCTAGATTTTTGAATTTATTGAATTTTAACATGGCATATTTGTGCAACGAACTTGAATCATTTTATTAATCTTCATTGAATGCACGATCTTTGAATTATTAATACATAATTGAATCTTTTAATTAATACTTATCATTGAACCGTTTCATATTCGAAAGTAATGCCGTTTTGGACGTTATTTCATTGGTTGCCAGGCCCTATGCAAAACGTTTTGTCAAATTTAAACATATTTCATTTTTCCGTGCAACTGGTGGAGTTACTGGCTCTCATTACATTTCTCCTTCCTTTCCAAAAGTGAAACTGTGAATTGATTGAAAAATAATAGGTATATCGCACGTTTTGGCAGGAAAATAAGCTTAAAGATAACTCTAAATGTTATGAATATTGGAATTGGCTTTTCGTCTTCTCTTTCCTGGTTGAGGACGACTAAATATTTAACAGCATATTAATTTTTTTAAGTAATCTGATATTTATATTGAGTAAGTTATTTTGTAGCGGATGCTATGAATCTCCTATTTCATTACTAATGTGGTTTAATCGACGTTTGTCTCAACCCTTCCTCGAGTGAATCCCAAGTATTATGGACTGCTCGCCTGTTCATAACACGCTCTTCTATCGTAGATGGACACGGGCTAACCATTGCTGCACTTTCAAATTCCGCCTAACACCTCAATAACAATTAAAACCCACACTATAATAAACCATTCCCCACGTCATATACTTTTTACCACCCTTAATTCCACCCAGCAGGTTTATTCTTATGCTTCGTCTACTTCGTTTATTCAGAATTCACAATCTTCAGCCTTGTATTGCTTCTCCATATTCCCTGCATCCCCTACATCTAATTTTCCTGCATCCTATGAATAATCCATTACAATAAAACAAGCAACTAAGTAAATGTTCAAATTGTATTTTCAACTCACCTACCATCGTTATTTCATACTGTGTCATTATTCCGCGATAATTATACAAACGGTCGGAATAACAATTTGTGAAGTTGTAAACAGAGTGTGAAATTTTACGTAAATGTTCACGAAATGGTGCCGAACTTATTTGTATTTGTGTGCCTTTGAATTTCTCCCTCAGCAACCTTCTCTCCTTCCGCGCCATGCTTAGCACTTATTTGTATTTCCAACCATTTCACGTTTTCCATTTTCCTCCCCGCCCAACATTCGAAAGCCTCCAATTTGCGCCTATCCTCTTAGTTCAACAACCATGTTTCCGCGTCGTACAAAACTACGATCCGTATCAAAATATCCAATAATGTTCTCTTTACATAATTATTCAAGCTCCCTGTATGTATATGCCTCATATTTGTAAAAGCATCTATACGGAAAGCAATACTTTTTATGATTTCCTCGATACCTTACCCTTTAAAAACTATCAAGGTTCGTCAACTGCTCTTCCTACTTTAGTTCATGCCCTCTAATTTTAATGTAAAGTGGTACGTACTTCGATTTACGAACTGCTTAACTTTTGAACTTTTTTCATATTCAGTTTTTCCCCTAATGCGCGAACTTATACGTGAGGTATGAACTGTGCTGCTCTTCTACTGTACACGTAGCATATCGCAAACTCTGCAAGCTAGTGAGACATAATTTAATTAAAGGTGGGCACATCCAAAAATGACGTTGCCATACTCACTTCATGCAACACTAAAAGCGTCGCAGTTCTAATATCACTGTAAAATATATTCACGTTCTAAGCTACGGCTCCTGTGCCATAATGAGAATTGTCAATTGGTATACATCAATTATACGACGAACGTATTGCATGTTTTTTTTACATTTGTAAAAAAATACAATGGACTTTTGAAGATTTTTTTGTTTTTAGGCAAATCATCAACAGAATCTTTTTGCAATTGCCAAATGCATATTTTCTTAGAATTTGACGCTAATAAGAAAGGGTTATGTTAACTAGTCGATATGCCATTTTATAGTTAGCTTATCAAGAGTGAATTTCAAAACCTACGTTTTCTTTTCATTGATTCTCATGAAAAAATCCGAAATCCTAACTATTGGCTGGTAAGTTTTTTTGTGAAAAAATACGGTATCCACTTCATTGATTACATTTCTAACCAACAGCTATTTTGTTTTATTCTTTGATTCTTGTGATGAACTGTAAGTTTTCCTGTTCGTATTCCGGCTGGGACATGGATGTTTTGTTGCCGAGTAAATTTATATCATGCGGATGTGTGACCTGAGTGGTCGCGGGGAGCAGCCGAAAGAGAAATGCCACTACCTCCCCATGCGTGAGTCTGTCGGAAGCGAAGCTCTCGAAATTCACGGCGCTTGTGTTCAGGGCATTCGTTCTACGTTCCGGTTGAATTTTTGGTGGAAGCGACGCGTCAAAGAGTCGAGGACATCCTCAACTTAGCAGGCGTGAACTGATTTCGCGAATGAGGAGAACTGTCGGAATAATTATTGCAATACGACTAACCTCGCTTTTTCACGCTTGCATGTGCAATGATATTATTAGTAGTCTACAATTGAAAGTTAGTTTTCGACAGTTATTGATTGAATATCGTAACATTCTTAAGCATCGTCTGAAAAGAAACCTAATCTGACAGTCCAAAATACATTGGATTTTTCTTCAATTCCGCATATTTTATACCTCCCTCCATTCCGTCCAATCATTTTCCTAACTGCCATCTCCTTTTAAATACGCTCCTTATTTATCTGTACTACCTCATTTGAATTGCTCCCAACAATTCTCCCTTCTCCCTAAATTTACACGACACATTTTCTTTAGCTTTCCTTTCAATTTTTTTTACCTTTCCCATATTTCTCCACATCCAAATCTCCGAAACCTCCAATTTACGTCTATCATCTTGCCTCAACGACCATGTTTCCGTGCCGCACAAAACGTCGCTCCATATTAAAGCTTTATCGAGTCTTTTCGAAATATTATTACTCATGGCCTCTATCATCAATGTGCCTCTCCTTGTGAAAGATTATTTATGTACGTTTGCTTTATGTCTCCGGAAAAAAATAATAGAAATTATCCGTAAATACATGAACTAAATACGCTATTGTATGCACTTCATTCATGGTTTCAGATTCGGATTTCGCTTAAAGTCAAAGACTGGCATTGCAATGAAAAATTTTGTGCATAGCGGATTTTTATTTTGCTTCTAGATGCTTTTTTTGCATGAAGATTCAAGTGGTAGAATTGAATTTCAGTGCACATATATTGAAGGAAAGGAAAACAAATGAGGAAGTACTAGAGATGGTGGGTGAGGAGAGGGGTTTGTTGAGAGAAATCCTATGGAGGCAGGAAAAATGGATGAAGGGCGTGTTGAGCGGTGGTGGAATGTTGAAGAAGGTAATAGAGGGGAGAATGTTGGGCAAGCGAGGAAAGGGTAGGAACAGGATAGGGATGTTGGATGGGATGAAGGGTAGAAAGAGGTACACAGAGATGAAGAGGGACCTGACGTAGTTTAGGTTGCTGGATTGGGTTTTGTTTTGTTTGGGGTCACAAAATATTTATTTGATAGTTGTGTCCATCCAAAAAAACCTACCTTAACCGGTAGATTACCTAATAAGATATATCGAAGACCTGAGGTCGAGGTGGAACAAAATCTTACATGCGGTCGATAGCTCGGAGGATTAAAGTGCAAGTTACCGAGATCATTTGTAAATTTTAAGAAAGATAGTAAACTTCGAAATACAGGGGATAAGTAGAATTACTTCGTTGGCATTACTCTCGCAGCAGTAAACAAGTTCATTCCAAGTGAATTTATAACATATATTGGGGAACCTAGGCGGTATTATGCGGCAGTTAGAGAATAGTAAAGGCGATTAGTAAGATACGGTTATTTTCCGATGACGCAGTAGTTTAGGCATCATTTAGGATCTGCTGTTAATACTTGGGATCCAGATGATGTCGGATTGATGGCCGAATTAGATCAAGTGCAGCGTAAAAGGAGCTATATTTGTAAAACATCGTTCTGACAAACTGACTAGCGTCATCAAAATTATCATAGGAACTACTTTGGGAACCACTCATGGAAGGAAGGTTAAATTACAGATTAAATTTCTTGGCTGAATTGGAAGGATGCCTCTTTACCAATGAATTTTGAATTTTGTTAAAAATGTGTTAATATAACCATGCTACTACCTGCAGGGGAGATCATGTCAATAGAATTAGAGAGATGAAGTGAAGGACAGATAGAATCAAGATGCCATTTTTCCCACGAGCGATAACGGATCAGCATAACACTATCCGACCGCGCTAGGTGGGAAAAATATTTTTATTTTTTTTTCCATTTTAATAGCCTAATGTGTAGTTTTTATTTCATTTAGCTATTTTCCTTGTTAGCTACAGCTCCTCTCGAATACATAGAGAAGTGAACCTCACTTAGATACCGAAGTACAATAACTGTACCTTACTTAACATAATCTATATTTTGAAAATTATTTCATATAAATAAATAAATATATGTATATATATATAGATAAAAATGCATGTATATATGCAATTGTGAAGGGGTCGCGGTAGTCCAAAGGTAGACTACTGACCGGAGGGCCCGGGTTCGATTCCCGGGCAAGCCTCTCTGGGCACCTGCAGCTCCACCCAAGCTATGTGATTATTCGGGTACCAGATTTTTCTGGGAAACCATAAAAGGCACAGGAAAAGGCCCCACTCCCCTGATGTGTAAATTTCACACACCGTCGGATTTAGTACTAGGAGTACCACCATCACTTATCAAAACGACCTTCGGGTTTATTGCCATGTTTATGGTTTTATAAATTGCGGCTAAAAGTAAAGCGAAACTTAAATTTTCATTTTACATAACTTCTGTGTAATCAGCTCCTGCCATAAACCCTTGGTGGCTTGCAGGGTACCATGAAAAGATACGTACTCGTAAAATCAGGTTTAGTGTTAGTTTTTAGTACCTTTGCATCAGGGTGTGTGGCAGAAGGTGGTTGCACAACAGACTACCTTTGACCCAAAACACCAAATTTAGTAGGTATTAACTTTGCACGGAAGAATTATATTTAACTTAGTGAGTTCACAGTGACGAAATTAGCACGAACTATCTTAACGTAGCGTCCTATTTTTTTCCAAAAATTGAGAAAAATACAAATTTTTGGAATAATGAACTAAAATGAATAAAATACTTTTCACTGATAACTGGATAGATTTAGTTGGTATATAAATGCATACTGCGGGTTTGTTTATGTGTTTGTATTCGCCATATACATTAAAAAGTATGAGACACAGATAATAAGGACCGAAGGATACTTGAAAAGTAGGTATTTGTCCTCCTATTTTTAAAAAATACGTATTTCGTCCTTCAAAAGAGCGATTTAAGAAAATATTACCCCATAAAGATATGGCTAGTGAAAATTTAATAAAGACCGTATTTTACGTCTCGGAAACTTGGCTGTTGGATGAGTGTAAATTGTAAACTTTTGAGTTTTGGATGTGGGGGGGAGGGATGGAAAAGTGAAATGGACGGAAAGGAGAAGAACAAAGGGGTTCAAATGGACGAAAAGAAGGAACAAAGACGCTCTAAGCATGGTGAGGAAGGAGAGAAAGTTGTTGGGAGAAAGCAAGCAAAACGGATACTGTGCGCATTGTTAGGCAAAGAAATGTTGAAAAATATGATAGAGGGGAGAATATCGGGTAGATGTAAGAAAAGAACGTTTGACAGAATGACGGGAGGCAAGAAATATGAGAATTTTAAGAATTTTTATTTATCTATTATTTTGTTTATTTTAATAGTAGTTTTACAGTATTTATTTAGGCTCAGGTTAGATGGAGCAGAGTAATTAAGTAGAGGTCAAAACTTACTAACTTACCTTGACCGGTAGACTAATCTTAAAGGTAACACACACTTTAAATTTCAGGTCTAAATTAACTCCTCGAATGGTTTGTCAGTTCCTAAAAAAAGGTTACCCTTGAAAATTTTCTAAGGAAGTGGTTATTATTTTTTCCATCTTTTTATCCTGAAGGTATGTCTGTATTCCTTATATAAATTATACATACACAAGATCATGTGTCAAGGAGGTGGTATTTGTGGTTCTTCTTTAAGGAGATCCTTCTAAAGATGCCCATCCATTACTGCAATTAGCGCGAAAGATCTGAGAGGATGCCAAATCTTTTAACCGCCGCCGCAGTTAGAGGGTTGACGTGATGAGATACAGAGGGATTTCATGTCATCTCCGAGAGCAACGATTGGGCTCAATGAGCTTAGCGTGAAACGTTCATTATCTGCTTTTAAGAACGATTTACTCAAATGGTAGATTATACCTTTTCCAGAGCTACTTGTTTCAACAGTCATGCCATCACCAGCAGGATTGGTCGGTAAACCAATTTTAAAAAGTACATCTCTAGAGGTTACGAATAGCGCAATTTCATGAAATTATCTCCACTGACTGAAAAATTAGTTATTACAGCGATTTGGCAAAATTTTCTCCACGCCTTCTGGCAGTGACTTTGGAAAAGTTGAATGTATCGTAGATTGTACATATAAATTAAGCTGTACAGAGATACCCTATATTTATTCGTAATTTCCACAAAATGAAAACAAGACTATGAAGGCAAGTACAAAAAGATCCTACAGTGCCTCCCTGCAGTGTTAAAGAAAATGCCCAAACTTAAAACTTAAAATGTTTAAAATTTATAGGTAATTTAGTTTTACTCTTACCGTTGACCAATATATTATTCCCACAACAAGACTAAATACCGTCGGTAATAAGAGAAATATACGCTTAAAAAATGGATTCAAACACGCTTTTTACATCGAGTAGTTACAGTAAAAAAAACAAAGCAATTTAAACTTACCAACGACTGTGATAAATGTACCTTGTTAGAATATAACTGTTTGCCCTGTTTCCCTGTTGTACCCCGTTTCAGTTACTAGTAACCATTTGTTGGCGAACAAGTATTTGGGTAATTAATCAACTCTAACCTTAATTGTAGATCACCGATAATAAAAATTAGTTTAAACGATTGAAAATTATCAATATTAGTTACATAATATTCGTGTTTTTTCGTAAGACGATGCATCCAGTTGTTACAAATTATTTACTGTTGTGTTGATAGAATTCTGAACTGCGAAAGATAAAAAAATGAATTAATGATTTTTTATTATATGAATTTGCAAATGGCCACAATGTACGCTGAGGATATGTATGTTCTACAATAATTTCTTAATCTTCCAATTAGTTACGTAAATAATGACCGGTTTTGAGGCACTTTCTCTGCATCTGAAAGGTGGTATATGAATGAATTACGTTCATCTAAAACATGATATGACGTAGTTTTCTTTAGGAATTAACAATTTGTTAATAAAAGCAAGGGTAATTTCGTTTTAGGATGGAAACTTCGAGATTCATGTCCTGAACCCTTTCACTCAAATATAAATTCGACCACAAAAGGTTGTTAACTTAATCTTTCTACTCCTGATATCATATAAATGTTTTTACTTGTTGTATTTTTTTAGTGTCATCTACTTCAGCCATTGGTGGCACCATTAAAAGTTAAAATTCGTCATCATAATTTTATAATTTACTTTATTAATTATTTACAAACACCATTAAAATATTCAGGTGGTGATTTGAGTCTGTTGAAAGGAATTTCAAGAAAAGTACGCAGAGCTGAAAATTAGATTACCGCGTAATGGGGTTAATGCACCGCGTTAGGCAAGGTTCAGAAGCGTCGCAGCGGTTAGACTATGGGTTCATTAAAAGCCCCCATGACCGGTGGGTTCAAGCTAGAAATTAGGTGGGAACGTGGTGTTTTAACAATGTGTCATAACTCCGGTTCATCTAACTTCAATGTTTGAATTGTATGAACCTGCATTAGGTTCCCGATGGGCGGCCGAAACGTTTCGCTCCCCCATTGTGACGCGTGAGAATATTTTCACCCCAATGCAACGGAAGGCAATCCGGGGCGGTTTTTTAAGGCGAGGACCGGAATTCCGGGCCCTTAAACTACTTCAGCCCACCTCCTCCCTCCTATCCCTCCCCACACACCCCCACACCTTTCCCCATCGTTGTGAACGACAAAAAGAACTTAATTCTTACCCGCGGAGGGGAAATAAATTCGTCTATTTTGAATGTGAATTCCGCCTACCTTTTTAATCGGACTTAATTCGACGGCGACCCTACATCGTCACGAGGCTTCATCCCCGCGGTCCGGAAACACCGAGTCCGGATTTGAAGAGAAGGAAAATTTGTCTGTGCATGCGCATTGAATGCGCTCGGGACCAAAAGGGGTATTTCCTGTCGAATCCCGGGCGGACATCGCCCAGGAGTACCTCTGTATTAGGTGCACGTGCGCCTCTCTATTTTGTCGAGTTTATGAGAGGGGGTAGTTCAGTTCATATTTTACTCCCCCGGCAATTATTTCAAGGTCGACAACCGAAAGAGAACGGCTTTCATTCGGTCTCCTCATCCGGCGAGTGGGTGGAGCAGTAGCGACTGCTATAACTGCCTTTGATGACACACACGGACGGGGCATACGGGAGGGGTGGGTGGGTGAACTCTCTCTCTCTCTCTCTCTCCTCTCCCCGCCTTCCCCCGCGCGCCACGGAAATGACAACTTAGGAGATAAAAATCATTTGGTTGTACGGTGGGAGGGGAAGGAGGAGAGAAGAGAAAATTCGTAGGTTTCGATTCGCCTGTCGTGCCATGGGTTTTCTTTGTGAAGCATTCTCCACCCAAATGTACGTACACACGTTGCATCCTGCAGGTCACCGCACGGCTGTGTGGCGATGGGTATTAAGACAACAGTCTTTGATGCTAAGCTTTGGGCGTGTGTTTTTTAAAAGTAAAATGATAAAAGAATCAGTATTATTTATCGCACAGTTATTAAGAAATTGGGGCACTTGACCTTGGTTTTGTTATGTACAAAATTTTGACTGGGGAAAAAAGAGTTTTCATATTAGAGTTAATTCAAATCCGAATGGTATGATCTGCTAATATAGTGTAGGGTTCTCATCAACATATACTATCAGACAAAATTCCCGCAAACCGATGCAAGGACCTGTGGCGGCAGGTGTTTGGAGACCAACCTTTAATGCACTTATGCTTAAACATGATTTTACCTGGATACCAAAGTTTCATAAACATTTTAATAATATAGACCTTCATTTAATTATTGGCGTGTCGCGTAAACTTTAAAATTTTGCTATTTGAATTAAGAAAGTTGGTGTCTTTGCGTCTGATGTTGTTATTATTATGTATCGTGAGAGGGAAGACCGAGTACTTGAATCCGTCAGCGCTGACATATATCTCAATTATTTATCCTGATGGTCCATTATGAAAATGTAATACTGTTGTATGGTAATTCCCTCGGTGTCACTAGGAAACTCTGAGTCCTTCTGTAAAATAAGTGAACGCGAGAGTCCTATCTGACCATCTGTCAGTCCATTTCTGACCATCAACTTCACTTTGATTTAAAACGTACCATTGCTATCTTATTTTACTTTATTATGTATGTCTGAATATCCATGTGTATTTATTGTCCTGTACTCTATTTTGTATCGTATTGTAAATGTATCGCCATATTGTTTTGTACTGTACTTCACATATATATGTATTTATTTTACTTCATTTTTTAAAATTTTATTATCATTATTTTTTACTATCTTGCATGATTTTCGTAGGTTTTTCACACCGCTCTTCTTTGTGGGTGTTTTCTTGCGTGAGTTTTTTACTAGGGTATTCATATCTGAGCTCCCTATCTTCCACAAAATTCCATCTTGTGCTTATTTCTTCAATTATATATTATGACTTTACAATTTTTTTTATTTATATATTACTTTATATTGCCTCTTGTTATTATCGTTGATATATACCTGACGAAAGGGTAAATAGAAGAAGGGATCTTATGACGTTTATCTGTCTATCGATATCTTTCATAATCTTTCTTCCCTTTGTATTTGTAGGAACTCTCATCCCAGAGTCTTTTGTAGTCCATTTCAATTACTTCATTTTCGTGTTTTTTACAGTTCTAGCCGTAACAATTTAAAACTTTTCTCATGGCTTCATTAAACCTTTTTATGTTGGAACTTAAATTCTGGCGGCATATTGCAAATGTGGCCTCACTGATGAGACAGCAACACCTCTTCCTTAGACTCTTGTTGACTACATGCGCCCACAACCAATCCAATGAAGTGGACCCGCATATTCTTTTGTGTGCGTTCCCCTCGCTATTACAGAATAAGAGGAATTATCGACAGTAATTGCCGTCGCAGGCCAAGGACCACCGCCGTTAGGGAATTGAAAAATAAAAGACTCTGGGAATTACAATCTCATTACATACTTGCCAACTTATGTGCTGAAGTGTTCACAAAAAAATTTCCATTCAATCAGTAAGTCATAAGAATCTGCGGGTGTCTTCCGGAAACCACTCTGAAATTTTAGTAATCTATCAATTGTTAAATGTTAAGTCAAAGGGGCATATGATAATTAGCTTTTTAAGACGTTAGAATTACGGGCAATTTTGCTAAGAAAATTTTGATTCTCACGATTGAAGCTCTGAGCCTTTAGCTATCGAATATTAGTCATAGAATTTTCAACGGAATTTTATTTATAAATTAAATAAGATTTGTTATTTTTGAACATGTAGAGTTGCAACAATTTTTTATGAGAATAAATTCCAGCAGCAAAGATGTCATGTTTTTTTAAGGTAATGCCTATAACACATTTAGTAAAGAGTGCTATCCAAGCACATTTTTAGGAATATAATAAGAATGTTTAAAGGAATATTTAAATGTGAAGAGTCGTCCAAATTGAATATTATATGATTTCAAATTTATCAACGGGGGTATTTTGACAACTTTGCTGAAATCGTCAGCTATTTGCCTTATCAATTATAATCATATTCTGAAAGATCCTTGGAGGTGAGAAAAGCCGTGACCTACATTTATTGATATTTTGTGACAAAACGTGAAAGTAGCCCACCGCAACACATTAATTTTTAGGTAGCCTAAAATTATTCGTTTGAACACAGATAAAAATCTTACATATTCACACGCATTCATACCCTGCTTACGAGGAAATTCTTTCAGAACAGGAGGTCTCCAAACGTTTTTAACCATCGACTCCGGTCAAGAATTTCTCAACATTTTATCGATCCTCTTCACACCTATATATTATTGCAATTTGACACGCTGAAAATACATTTATATGATTTGAGTTTAAAAAACGAAATGGAAATTTTTATAAACATTTCTTGGACGAAATTTGAATACTGTACGTCTTGTGAGTCGTATTTTAAAATGAAACAAAAGGGAAGGATTGGCGGTCTAATTTTAATTGAAAATATTACTGAAAATATATTTATTAATCCAGTGATCACATGAACTGATACATGACACGGGGATATATAAGATTCACATTGATTCTTTTATTGTGCTTATGACTTTTAATTAACTTTTTTCTATCGATTTCCAATCCACCCCTAGCTCGAATCGACTCCTATCAATGTCAAAGTGACCTCTGGGGGTCTACCTCAATCTTGTTTGTGGACCCCATTTCTATCAATAACTATAAATTTGTGAAAACCTTTAAACATTTTATGTATTGGTAATATTTCAATATTCAGTAGGAAGTTATTATGGGAGAGGGGATATATTCCCCCATAGAACGCATTAATTGGAAATCAATTAAGACTCTCCAGAATATCGCAACCTTCGGTATTGCAATTTACAAAAACCATAACCTATAACCTAAACGTTATCTCGATTTTAAAACTTCCACAGTGGTCCATCACACAGCATAAAATGAGGAGTGCGATATTTTTTACAATTGTGAATGATGAAGAATAGGAGTCAGGTCTACACAAGGTTGACAAATTCACTGCCCCGAAATAGGGACAAAAAGTTTGAATGTTAGATGACCTTTGTCCCCGATGGACGTGGCCGCCAAAAATGATGTTTTCTCTTAACACCATTTGGACCAAAATAGTTTCGTCACCTAAAACCACTCGTGTTTAGTTCTTTATATCGATGTCTCTGTCAACAATAACAATTTAAACTGTCACTCAGGCCCATATTTCTCATTGATGTTTCCTATTAATATACTGGTATATGTCAAAAGAGCTTTCAGAACTAAAGGGAATTTATGAATATAGTTCATGTAATAGCGTATTAAGTTCATATTTACGGATAATTTATATTAATTTTCTGGACAAATGAAGCCATCGTACATAAATAAGCTTTCATAAGGAGAAGGGTATTGATGATAGGGAACCTGAGTAATAATATTTACGAGGGTCATCCGGAAAGTAGTACCCGTTCGTGCCGCATGAAGTGCTGACGACGCGAGTAGCCGCTGGACGAGGTCAGATAGCTTCAGTGGCTTGTCTGCCTTCTCTGAGCCAAGTTGCGTGACGCTAGCATTGCCTGTGTTGTTTCTGTGATTGTTTACAATGTTTAAAAAAATTGAGAACGCCGCCAGTTGTGAAGTGAGGGCAGTGATTAAATTCCTCAATGCAAGAAACGTTCGCCCATGTGATATTCATCGCCAATTAAAGGAGGTGTATGGAGACAATGTAATGGACGAGTCGTCTGTTCGGCGGTGGTGTCGCAACTTCAACATGGGGAGGGGGAACACACACGACGATGAGCGTTCGGGGAGACTGTCTGTCATTACAGACCAACTGGTGAGCTCAGTTGACGAATTCGTGAGGAACGATCGGCGCGTCACAATTGATGACATCTGTGAGCATTTTCCCAATGTTTCTCGAACAATTGTTCATGAAATTGTTAAACACCATCTGCATTATGCAAAAATTTAAGCAAGATGGGTCCCTCGCATGCTTACAGATGAGCACAAAACCAAGCGTATGGCTGCAGCACTGACGTTTTTGGGACGTTATTCTGATGAAGGAGACTCTTTCTTGACTCGCATAATTACTGGTGACGAAACATGGGTTTGTTATGCATCACCTGAGAGTAAACGACAGTCAATGGAGTGGCATCATGCTCATTCACCAAACAAACCAAAAAAATTCAAGACAGTTCTGTCCACCAGGAAACTCATGGCAACCATTTTCTGGGATCGACGAGGTGTATTGCTTATTGATTTTATGGCCCGTGGAGACACTATTAATGCCAATGCGTATTGTGAAACATTAAAGAAATTACGGCGGGCAATACAAAATCGGCGGCGAGGTCTATTGTCTACTGGTGTCATTCTCGTTCATGACAATGCCAGGCCTCATGCAGCTGGGATAACACAAAAACTTTTGCAGCAATTCAAATGGGAAACTTTCGACCATCCACCGTATAGCCCGGACTTGGCCCCTTCAGATTTTCATCTCTTTACAAAGCTTAAAGACTTTTTGGCAGGAAAAAGATTTGACAGCGATGAAGAACTTAAAGAAGGAGTGACCCTGTATCTCAATGAGCTGGCGGCGAAGGACTATGCAGCAGGAATACAGAAACTTGTCACACGTTATGACAAATGCCTTAATTTGCTTGGAGATTATGTTGAGAAGTAGTTTAAAGTATCCTCTTTCAAATAAAATTTTTTATGTTTGTTAATATTTACTTTTGTGTCTTTATTTCACTAACGGGTACTACTTTCCGGATGACCCTCGTACAAAATCATCCTCACAACGTTTATATAAAGCTTGATTTTGTACGGCGCGGAAGCTTGGTCTTTCAGTCAAGGTGATAGGCAATTAGAGGCTTCGAGGTATGGGTGCGGTAAGAAAAACAAGCAAAGAAGTACTAGTCATGATGGTAGAAGAGAAAAGATGGTTGGGAGGAATCCAAAGAAGACAGGAAGAGTGGATGCATTTTGTTTGACGATGGGTAGTTGAAGATTGTGATAGAGGGGAGGACGCTCGGCAAGCGAGGTAGAGGGATGAAAAGGATAGGCATGCTGGACGGAATGGAGGTGGAAAGTATTTGGAATTGAAGAACAGTTTAATGTATTGTGGGCGTTCATGTTGTGTCTTATTAGACGAAACTAAGAAATGTAACGATGTTCAGTCTGTGTCCAGCTTAAAATCTAACTAAAACTCAGATGAAAATGCAGATTAACACTTTTGATAATAACCTTAGCAATTTCTTTGTCCTCACAAGAGTGACATTCCAACCACTCGAGGTGTAAAAATATTTATTTACTCAAATACTCCATTATTTGGCCTTTATAAATTTCATTGATTAAACGCGTAGAAACTGCCATGGACGGCATATCGTTCCTCGATATGTCTAGAAACGTAAAATGGTATAAATATCAACAATGAAACTAGATTCCATGAAGTACCATATCTTTTCATAGTATAAGTTTTTGACATGTGTGATTTTTAGTACCACCTAAAGCGAAGAAATTTCCTGAGATTTGGACACGTATCAGATTGCATAAGTTGTAAGATTTTGCCAATTAATATACAAAGCCATTAATATACAAACTTGTAACCTGTCATCCTTTAAACGGAATTCTTCATATTTATAGTTTCACGACTAAAGATACAGAATTGTTGCAAGCGTAGTCATCAGTAAAAATTAATGTCATCTCATATTTATCAATATGTCACTCATATTTGTCGAGCATAGTCGCCACGGCAACAATGCCGACGATAACTTTGAAAGTATAGGTACGATTCCCCCATCGAGATGACTGGAATTGGTATTCGGTTCGATAAAAAATACTCTGTTACGCGTCAACTAACAAGTCTAATAGTAGCTTTGAAATTTCGGAGCTGCACGGTATGTTTCTGGGGACGGTGCACCGAAGTTTTCGGGTTCCGCCACCTCCCATCCCGCGGGGTGGGATGGCAATCGTGCCCCCCCCGATCGCTCAAATCGTTTAACCTTGAGCCGGGATGCACAGTTCAACCCCCCTCGCTCTTGTTATTCATTCGGATGCATTTTCTCCCTCGTCAATGAGTCGGTCGGTGCCCGGGGTCACACGCACGGCCGTGTGAACGACTCCTTCGCCTACCTCCGGCTGGCTCGTCGGCGGCATCCCCTTCACTCCTTCCCCGGCAACTCCCCCGCCCCGCAAAGGGTCTGTGCTCGTATATACATACGTTCCGAGATTTGTGTATGTTGTGTGCCAGCCCAAGGCTCCTCTCCCCGGCCTCCTTCGTGGGCTAGAGGGGGCGAGAAAGTGACTGACGTGCTCAAATGTAACTCCTCTCGACAGTCGAGCGGACGGGAGTGGAGAGCCGCTCGAGCGACAGCAGTCAACGCCCCAGCGGCAATCATGCAGTCCGTCGTTTTGGTGAGGGGCGGGGGACGAGAAGCAGGCGGGTAAAGGGGGAGCGACGCCGCTGCTTTCCCGCCCTATGCGGCTCACTTTTAAACGCCGGAGGGGAAGGGGAGAGGAGGGAATAGTGAAATAGGGGGTCGCCCAAAATGCTCCTTTCCGCAAGGTCGCCAATGTGAACAAATCGAGAGTTCCACGGTACCCGTTCGCTGGCGCAAAGATGCGATTGTGCGGTATTCATTTTCCAATGTCGACCTTCGATATATTATTGTCATCACCAGTTGTCTCAAATTGCAAGGGAACATTCGAAAAATTTAGGAAAAGTTGGTTGGGGGTAATATTGAAAGGTATTTTGATGACTGTGACAGAAAGGGGAATGTTATTAAACGGGCTAGAGGAAGGATGGGAATAATAGCCCTTTGATACAGCATCAAGGCAGAGTTTGAATGTAGAAGAAATGAAGAAAAGAATAATATAGGATAAACAAGTTAAAATCCTCGTGATGCCAAGAAAATAATCGTCCTCAGAGATTGTCCAAACTCCACCTTCAATTGCTAGAATACTTTGAATGAAACAGTAGCCTGTCGGCCAAAAGGGTGTGGTTGTCCAGTGGATATAGCACTGGATCACTAACCGGAGGGCAGGGGTTCAATTCCAGCTGACACCTTGTTTTTCGCCGCCTTCAGTTTCAACCAGGCTGTGTGCATTCCTATTCTCTGACTAGCTCTTCTGCACAGCATTTTCTCTTCCATTACTGTCTTCAACCTTCAGACTTGGCCTGCCTTCTTCGATTTTCTTCCAAAAACCTCTTTCACCCGACCATGCCTAGAACTTCTTTTGTTTTCCTTTTGTCAATTTCATTTTTAGTATTTTCCTACCATTTTTTTACATTATTCTTTCATTTAATTAGTCTTCCACTATATTTAAGATGGCTATCGAGTTGGTGACTAAGATGTGTCGATAAATTTCGAGTACAATGCAAAGTGTTGATAATGCCGTTCATATCGACTGTATTGCCAACTGGTGTCATGTTCTAATACCACAGGTATATAATCATCATCCAGAATTTTGTCGAACCTCGTATTTTGTATGTTGGTTCGTCCAGAATATAACTCATATAATCAGCATCGTGTATATCGTAAGTCGCCCATATTGTCCATGATGTTAAAATCAATAATCGTCCATTTAAAAAATCTAGAAATTTCGACGATAATTTTTGATCACCCTGAAGCATTTCGATTACGCAACATTATTCAAACAAACCTTCGATGTGAAAAATATCGATACGTGTCGATATATCGTCATATCACATGGGCCGTTGCAACCCTGCGTCCTCTACGCCTTCGGCATTGTCTCACGGCGGAGTGGCGAAGAACAATACGAGTGCTCGTGCTTCGGACAATTGAATAGCGGAAACGGCAGGACGTTTGAATAAACGCGGGTCAACAGTTGGTCGTAGGGAGCCTATGCTACGAGGCGTGTTCATAAAATAAGGCCCGTTTGGTCACAGGAAAAAATATACTCATATAAAACACATTTTATTGGCACTTTTAGTTAGCTACAAACCTACTTCACTTATCTACATAATCGCCGTTCACTTCTAAGCATTTTTCGTACCGCTGCACCAGCTTCTTTAACCCCTCTGCATAGAAACTCGCCGCCTGAGGGTTGAACCAATCGACAACGCCATTCTTGAGTTCCTCTTCGGTTTCGAAACGTTGTCCACCGAACCACTGTTTCAAGTGCAAGAAGAGGAAGTAGTCGCTGGGTGTAAGGTCAGGACTGTACGGTGGGTGGTTTAAAGAGTTCCCAACGACCCAAAAACTCTCGTCCACTGGACATTCTTTGCTCTTTGTGGTGGTCGGTGAGCATTTTCGGTACCCACCTTGCAGGCAATGTGTGGTATCCGAGGTTTTCCGTAACAATATTGTAGACAGTAGTGCGTCCAAGTTGAGGAAATTGTTCAGCCAGGCCATTAATTGTCAATTTACGATCACATCGCAGTTTTTGTTCCACTTGCGAAACAATTTCATCGGTCAGAATACTGGGCTACTGGAAATTTGTTCGTCCATTTTTAAAATCACAGCACCATTGTCTAACCTTTCCTTCACTCATAACTGTAGGTTTATAAACTAGACATAATTCCCGATGAATTTCAGCAGCCGACAATCCTTTTGCATACAAGAATCGTATGACAGAACGCACTTCACAGCTGGCGGGATCAGCGATTGTCGCGGACATGTTGTTTGCATGCACGGACAAGCAAACGACTTCTGAAACAAAACAAATGCTGCTATAGCTTCTCAATGAATCGGTAGATGGCGCTGCAGGAGCAAAACTGTGTTCTGAAGCGCCAATATTTAAATATAAGCAAACGGTACTTACTTTAAGAATACGTCTCGTATATGCAATCACTGAAGGGAGCATGCGATGGGATGCGTGCCAGAATGACTTGAGGATCGGGAAACTAGTCGGACTAAAATTAGCGCGCACGGAATTGCCTTTAAGATGACTGTGATTACACGTTAACCTCGTTATACGTAGATAAATGGAACCAGCGAAACAAAGGAGATTGAGGGACATCGTTCCCTAGTAATCGTTGAAATATGAATATCTACATTGTACTGTTGAAGATAGACTGTTCACGAAAATTATCGGGAAAGTAGTAATTCTTCGCTAAAGTTACGACTTTATTCAGTTCGACAAATTTGATCGAGTTCGTTTTGATATTTTTTTCATACCATTCAGGTTAAAATCCAGAGTAAATAAATTATTGCTTGATGCATTATTCAATAATTTTAAAGTGAAGGAGTAATCGGTTATTTATTCATTACGATTATGGCTTAAAATTGTTTTAAACCATTTTCGTCCAATATTTCATATTTGGTATTACCTAGTCCTCTACAGTTTCAATACGAAAGCATTTCAGCTGAAAATACTGTTTCATAAGAATAATTAATTTCTAACATTTGAATCTTAAGTCGATAAAATAATAATATGTCAATCTGATCTCGAAATTCTCCTACATCAGTCGGGAGTGCAGCGGTAACTAAGAATACCGCGGTAGAAACCTTTGCAAATCAATGGAAAATTTGAGTGACAGCAAATTGACTGAAGTTAGAGCTTGTGGCTTATCCCACGAGTGAGAGTTAAATGGCACTCTCATAGCTGACAATATATCGTTTAATAAACCGAAAAAATCTTGGCTTAAGTATATCTCATGTTGAAGGATCAGCGATTCCGTAAGACATTACACCAGGGCGAGAAATACATATTCGCTCTCCTTTACTGTTTTCTAAGCAGCTTGGAGGTCAGCGCCGGTGGCAAATATTAATATGACACATGGAAACAAAAGACAAATTCAGATCTATTTTTCGAGGACTAATTAATTACTGTCCATATAATTTGGCTTCGTGAGACGCTTCATGTATGCCAAGCAGTAGCGTCAAGGTCGCTTGATCGCCCATTATTAGATGACCCCACCATGTACCTTACAACGAACTACGTTTCTGGATGAAATCTCGATCCCTTGAGGCTTGCTTGCAATTTATGCGAAATTTCCTAACTCCATTCGGGATTTTTACACCTTTTGCGAATTTTTACACTTTTTGCTGTTCTTTTAAACTTTTGGGGAAGTCAGTATATGTAGTATTTATGGTTCATGTAAACCTATAAGCTTATAAAAATTTAGAATTTTACTAGTTACCTATAAGCCAGTACCATAAGTGTCAAATTACCAGACTCATTCCCAGTCTCTCTCGTTGAACATTGCAACGGGTCCAATAATGTTTGTTCAGGAAATACTAAACAAGTTGACCCAAAGCTGCCCTTGCGTGCGCCCTGTCATTATAATGATTTTGTGATTGAAGTCGCAATTTTGTTAATTTTATGACAGTTTTCATTAAACAGAAGAGTGAAATTATTAAAAATAATGAATAAACGTCGTAATTTTGACATAATTTTATAAAATTTGGATTTGTATTGGTGCCCTTGTGGAATAAATTGCGTTGGGCTAAACTATTAAAAATCCATGATGAAAGACTGAAATACACACAGTAATTGTTAAATTGAATTCTAAACAAATAGAAATCATCAAGAGCGCCGGTACGGCTTACAAGATCAAGTTGTAAAATGTTGTGAAAAGTACAGTGCTTTGCATTCATTCAACATGAATCTCCTTAAAGTTTAGCTTGAAGCAATGGAATTCACGAAATAATTTAATTTCATCACCACGGTTTCCTGGATATCTATCATGATCACGTCTAATGAAGGAGGCAGTCTTTGTGAAGGTGATTTCTGTTCTTCTACATGCGACATCTATTACTCGTCCATTAGACGAAGCTCAAAATGCGAATCCAAACGCTCCTTTAGTTTTTCCATTCATTTCTCCATCTGCAACCCGTCTCCGCGCAAAAAAAAAGCGAAACGTCGAGTGAAAGAGCGATGACTTCGGAATTTCACAGGCTACCCCCGTTGGCGAAGGCGAAGACCGCCCGAGTGGTCAGTTCCAATGCCATGGAAACTTTCAAAAGCTTCAAGCTCTTCGGCGCAGACGTCCTTCTTCTGTCATACCCCCACAATCTCCTCATCGGAGTGAAGAAAATGCAGGAAAACATCCCGCTGACGGAAGTGCATTTGCTGCTGCTGCTTCGAGGGAGAAGGCCCCTTCGCGGGACGTCGACGATCTCTCACCTCCCCGCCCTTGCTCTTCTCGCTGTGCGGCAGTACGAGAAGTTTCAGCATAGGAACTCTCTTGCGAAAGGTCAGGAACGAAACGCGCCCCGAAGACTTCGGCGCCTCGGAAGACTTGCGACATCGGAAGGTGGGACCTCACCTCGCGGGAGTTTGAGGCGGGGCTAACGGGGAAAGACGGCCATGTCCCTCGTTCGGTGCAATGTACTCTTTGATGGAATCGTTTCGAGGTAGGGGTTTGAGAGAGCAACAAGAGGGTTCCAGGGTATCGCGAATCGTGTCGTGCGGTTCTTTGGCGATATTAGGACTGAATTAAATTTCTTTTAGGTCGTTGGTTCCGTGTAGATTTGTATAAAGAAATTGTCGACTGATTTTCAGCGGCTCTGTTAATGATCATGTGCATAAATCTGAAGTCTGAAGTGACACTTTGAGATGTCACGATTTTACTTTGATGCCATTTAATTATCGTGCAGAATGGATTGTCAGTCCATGTTTCTGCTTCACAGTGTCAAAGTTAAGTTCGAGAAGTTCAGTTCCTTGAGCATCATCCATTATAAGAGTCACTCGGCTAGAATTAGTTTTTGGGATTTGTAATTTGATTTGCAGGCGAAAAAAGCAAGTTATGATTAAAATGGAATCTACAAAGATATTCTTCCCTCATTTGTACTAGTGGTCGTCATAGTGGGATTTAAGGGTTGAAATCAGTAGAAGTCATTGAGGGTATAATCTTCTCCGGATACTTCATTCGGCCGCACTTTAGGTCCCTGGTGTGAGAAGAACGAATCCTTGACATCACCCCTGATTGCTTCAGGATTGCTAAACAAAATACTTTAAGTAAGCGTTTGTTGTCGATCCCAAAACTCCGTAATCGATCGTTGCTTGTATATTGTTGTTGCTGGAACCGGTTGATCGCGGGATGGATGAAATCCAATACTTTGTTATGAGGTCACTTTTGTCACAAAAATTTCATCTTCCAATGGAATAAAGGAAGTTAGGAAGTATATGGAGTTAAAAAATGGTTTTTTTGTAGCGCAGGTTATGGGTATTCAATTTATTTCGTGGTATATTGGGCTTAGAATTATAGCAGTGATTTATTGTCTAATTAACTTATCAATATTAATAAAGAATGAATAAATCATCTAAAAAGGCCCGTAGTTCGGCAGCAACGGCGAAAAGTTAGCAAATTAACTTTCAAAACACTCATGGAAAAAAATAAGAGAAAAATAACGATTAAAAAAAAAGGAAAATTCGTTATGTAAATCGGGAACATTGTATATTATAGGGAATCTTGATTAAAACGATGTTACTTTTAGTCATGAGATCAGTTTGTGTTTACCGCAGACCATCGTAAGTGCAGGAACTGGAAAACTTCCCAAACTGTATTTTCGCACCGACTTCAGTGACACTAGTGGCTCGCGAAGCCATGAAATTCACGGAAAAATGTCGCTAATGAGATTCCACACACTCGAGTGAAATATTCGCGGGATAATTCGGGAAAAAAGTTGGAAATAGGAATCCACAAACTGAATGGCCACCCTGATGGGCTGAAGACGATCCTACTACCCCATCCAAACCCTCTACAAAGTGCACGCTCCGTTTCCAAGGGCAACGATGAGTGCCGCAGCATCCGGACAGGCAGTCGGATCGAGAGATGACCGCCGCTGATTGGATCGCTCCAGTTGACGTGAAACCACCGGTCGGGTTCAAAATTCGCAAGGCGGACAAAGGGTGTTGACATTCGCGGGTCGTGAGTGCTTGGTCGTGGTGAAACCGTTGCCCCGACCGATGCATCAGCAGTCGTCGAACTGTACCTGCTGTCACAGTGGCCCAGTTTGGAGGTGATGCGTTCATCTATAGTATATCTGCGGGATAACGCGAGCATTCGCTGCAAGAGCGTGTTGCAGGGGATGTAAGGACACCGGCAATGAAAATGTGGTAGATGATGAAAACTTAAAAGGGAGGCATGGTTAATTTGTTAATTTACATGTATCTCTGCTTTATGGCCTAAATTTGTGCGAAAAATAATAATGTTTTTATTGCAAAAGTCATTGTTATTCTTCTTCGGAAAAAATTTAAGAATCACATTTTGAGAATTGGTTGAGGCCGATACTTTGTGGAAATCTATTCGCAAAGTAGGTAGAAAGAGTCAGTAGCGAAACTAGTCGCTAACAATATATTCTTTCCTGTGGAAATGCAAAGTCTTTGATTCTTTCTTCGTGCTTTAAGAATCATATGCTGCTACAGGTTGATAAATACTTTTTTAATAAGGGTTTTAATAATATGATTGCCAAAGATCTTTGGACGGATTCTTTTCCTATATCCTTATCGATGGGTGCTCCAATTTATGTACATCTGCTCATTCATGAGCTTGGTTTGTGTGATTTATTATATGTTTAGGTAATAGGGTGTACACTTAATGCACACTGATACAATTAATCGATTGATCTAAGCAAAGATATTGCTGAAAGCTTAATGGCACTTATGTAGAGACCGTATGGTAGACCTATGCAATCAAATATTCCATTATGGGTTTTCGTTACGCATAACTATTTTTGGAGCAATCATAAAGAAACGGAGTAATGGGTAAATAAGCACCCTCTGTAGGGAGAATTATTGGGTACATAGTATTTTGTCGATAATCAGCGGTACTGCATGCCACCGAATATAGTATTTCTGCTATTGAATCAATGGTTTTCACAATTATACCTTGGTCGTCCATTATTTTTATTAGGTAATCTACCGGTTAAGGTAGGTTTTTGGATGGACACAACTATCAAATAAACATTTTGTGACTCCCCACCTAGCAAACTAATCTATATCAGGTCCCTCTTCACGTCCATTATTAGTACATTTATATTTGGAGAATATCCACAATTCATCTTTTAGGTCAAAATATTTTAATCAATTACGCGTAATTTATGATGTTATCTGTGTTCATTTGTGAATTTCTAGTTCTCAAAATGTATGCTGTGCTCGATTACAATTTTTAAAATTTTTTAAATTTCATTTTTCTTTTCAATTTCGATACAATGGTATTCTATGAAATTTTATCATGACACTCCGATAAAATCTAAACTGCAAGGGCTACTAATTTTTTACCTTTGATTTAATTGATGTGTTACCATTGTTCTTTGAAATAAACACATTTCTTCTTCTCTTCTTTCTGCTTACAAGGAGATTAGGGGTTCCATAAATGCTTTAGCATAATATATTGAGTGTAGTTAATCCTTCACCTAACATCAATAAAATATATCCAAAGTTGGTAAGCTCAAAATACTACCTCCGTGCGCGTAACGCACTTCGGTAAAGTTTTCGTCAGGCGGAAAATAAGCACGATCGTCACCTTTGGATTCGCAAATTAGACGCGAAAAGTAGCGATAAATAAGAAAAGACGACTGTCAGAATTCGACCCAACGTTCGTTATCTTTGCTAGTGATTTTCCTCGGCAACCTGTCAGTCGTTTCCTTCGTTGAGTTCAGAGGTGGTCAGAGGTGCTCTTTCTCTCGCCAGCACCGCGCTTTGGAGATTAAAATGGGTGCGTGCCCTTTTATCTAAAACCTCCCATGGATACTTAGAACCCTTGACGACAATATAGACCTCTTTTGAGGCTCCACCGCTTTGGCACCCGAGATCTTACGTGATGAAACGTGAAGGGGACAGATTATCCATTTAGGTATTTCATTCACGAATGGAACAGGGAGCCTTCTTGGAATAACATCTTGGCCTTACATACGAGCGAGTAGAGAGGGCGGTGAGTCAGACACTTGAAGCGAGAATCATAGTGAATCCACGACAGTTCAATTGAGAGATGAAAATCTACTGTTGATGCATCTTGATAAGTTCAATACCATGCCATTGATGAAAACAATTATTTAGTCGAAGATAGGGATTGAAACTTATGACATGGAATAGGGGTGGGAATTTGAAAGTGGACAAATTTCCATCACAATTCAAAATAATACCGAATTTAGAATTTTAGTTGTGCATTTTGATTTATTGAAGAAACAAATCGAACTAACGTTAACCACTGCTCTTACGCTATTATACTCGTAATTCAAAAAATTTTACTGTTGACACGAATTTATTGATTTCAATAGAAAATATTTTTAAAAAATATTCGTTACAGTTAATAACTGTAAAACAGTCAATAATTATTCCACAGGTTTTTCAATAGATTCATTACGATAGGCTCAGTTTTATAATGGCTCTAGTCAATCTTCTATATTTTTTAAGCCCAACATCTAAGGCTATTTATCCCGAGCATCAATTTAAGATTGCTTTAATATTTGAGTTAGCTGTTAAGTTTAGAATAATGACGTTTAATTTTCGAGCTCCTAATTTGATAAGACATCAGAAGGAAATCGATTCCGCTGAAAAAAAGAATGAAAGTTATGTTGTGAAAACAGCGACAAATGTTCAAATTAATTATTCATCCAGTGGCTTTCATGTGCATAGATGAAAAAACCATCTGCTGAAACCATAGTCGGTGTCCAAGACATCATGGCGTTGGAAATTACTAAGTTTCAGTGCATTTTATTGTGAAAATTTTCCGCGCATTAAATCCTGAAATGAATTTTTATCATACGAAAGAAAGCAAATGGAAAGAAAACAGTAAATGGGGGCATTATTATCGAAGCTGTAAATCCATTTGCAGGTCCTCTAAAATTCTGACCCAAGCGTAATAGTAACCCTTATGAATACCATCGTGTGGTACATTTAGATCAGTAATAAATTTTGAAAACAGAGTTTAAGGTATTTAGAAGGCTTTGCTGAAGCGGACTACCAGAACTGGTAACATAAATTGTTCTTAAGAGTAACGAATCGAACGCTCTGAAATGACGGTGATGACCAAGGTCATTTTTATACTTGATCACTGCAACCCAAGGGAGGTTATTTCAAGCAGCCAACCGAAAACACGACACACATTTTTTTTGTACACGTTTTGAGCTTATCATCTTAAAGTGGCACACAAGGATTGCACTTCTTATTCCTTATGCCCTGCCAAAGCGCCGACTCGAATTACGTCTGTCAGTTCCCTCTCGGCCATCATTAACTTTCCTTAAAGATTTCCCTTCTGTCCGTTTGCACCGGGCAGCGCCGCAGACAAATGGAGACCGGGGATTGAAAAAAATAAAATTCAAGGGTCATTTCCAAAAGATAGCTTTTTGAAGACGGAAAAAAAACATGTCCAAAGGCCCCTTCTTGAGAGGTCGATTTGGCAAAGGTTTTCAAGGGCACGCAGCAGGAAGACGCTCCGGGTGAGATCAAAAATGACGAGTTAAGAAAAAAAACCCAGCCATTAAAAAAAACTCTTCCTCTCACTTCTCCCCCCCCCCTCCCACCTCTCTC
This sequence comes from Hetaerina titia, assembly GCA_037158775.1. NCBI lineage: Eukaryota > Metazoa > Arthropoda > Insecta > Odonata > Calopterygidae > Hetaerina > Hetaerina titia. Next base: position 64,166,933 of record CM073774.1, read on the forward strand.
GCTATCTCTCTCACTCCCTCTCACTGTCAATGCTCGAACGTCTGGATGGCTACTAGTTGGAGTGTTTCATTCCCTCTCATAAGTTTTCTCTGGCGCCTGTCAAGAGCCATCCGCCAATGTGATCCAGAAAGGCACACTCTTGGTGCATGCTCTGCTCTCTGTCACGACCGAAAGGCACAGAATCAGCCCAAAACACGTGGAAAGGGTTCAACTTGTTCGCGTGCCTTGGTTCAATGATCTCTCCCGTCATTTTCTCGGGCGAATGATATGTTTCACTTTGCAGACAAAAATCGTGTGTTGGAGTCGATCGCTAAGCCACCGTCTGGGGGCGTTCGGAATTAGTTGATAAGTCCAAACACTACATTCCGATTATGTATTGCGGAGCGCTATCTGAGAATTAAAGCATCTTTTCAGCTAAAATATTTGTGCTCGCTTTGATGGCGTAAATCTTTATACTTTCTTTACTTTGGGTGCTTTAAAATGAAAACCATAATTTTGTAGTTTTGGTAGACTGTAGTTTAAGGAAATGAAACGTTTTGAAAAAGAAAACTTCTATTTCTCCTCAGCGATGCATTATTACAGTGTGTTTCAGTGGCATTTTATTATGAGCCGATAAATAGTGATTGCTTTCTCATAATCTTTTCGTGGTGTGCGCAGTAAATTTCTTGGAAAAAAACATAAGTTTAAATATTAACATAAACCACATCATGGGAGAAGAGACAGCACAGCAAGTGTGATTTCCAATCAAATTAACTTTCAGGTTGTAAATTTGAAGGAACCATTGACAGAATTAACTTAATTTCACATTGACAGAATTTTAAAAAAAAATAATTTTCATGCATTAGTTAGGTCGGTTAAACAATTGAATTGGCAATCCATAGACTTCAGGTTTGAATCCCGACTAGAGCATGAAAGTTACAAGCGTTGCTCCAGGATTAGTGGCTGTGGGTAGGAAGGAGTGATACAAATGCAATGGGTCATCTAAATTCGAATTCTTTTCCCCAAAGAAAGGGACACAGGAAAGGCAACTTCCAAAATTTCGACCGAGCACGATCAGCCGCGAGAGAATGGGGAAAAAAGAATTTTCGTCAAACATAAATTTCACGCACGGCAGGACCGCAAGTGAACCATATAAGGGGAGCAAAGCTGGTCTGGAATAGATCCGTATTTATCTTTCTCGAAAAAAAAACACCGTCCACCCTTTCTCCCCTCCTGCTCCCCCATCGGCGGTATTTCTTTCATTTGAAAAGAAAATGGCCCGCCATGGTCCGACTTAGTCCGTGTGTGTGTGTGCATGTGTGCGTGCTCGCGCGTGCGTGTGTGTGAGTAGACAGACACAAATAATTCTTCGGATTTGACAGGAGGCGCAAGCATCAATCCGGCAACACCCATCAGTCGCGGCCGAAAAGGAAGAGAGGGAGAGAGAGACTTCACTTATTTTCTTTTCTCGCTCTCTCGACTGTCGTTAAGGGGTGAGCCTGGAAATATGGTTTTGGGGGCGGGGGAGGGATTAGTCTTGCGAGGGTTGCGGCGTGGGGTTTAAGAAACTCGTCTAGGGACGCCAAAGACCCTCTACCCTTCGAGAAAACTCCTCATTCTTACCGCTCCTTCCTCCTCCCATCTCCCGGGCAATCGTTCTGCTCACCCTTCTCTTTCTCTCTCTCCTCTTCCCGAGTCCACGATTCCAGGAACCGAACCGAACACATGTCTTCGGGGAAGGGGGAAAAAAGAAAAATAGAACAAAACTGGTGCATATCTGAAACGCTCTCGTTCTCCCCGCTTGAGGAGCCCTCCCTCTCTTAAACTCGCCGGAGCGCCCTTCCCATCCATCCCTTTTCCGTCCCTCTGAAACCCTTGCCTCTTTATTCATACCTCCAACTCCTCCTCCCTCGCCTCCTCTGCCTTCCTCAAATCTCTCTCTCGGTCCTCCCGTCTCCTTGAAAAGTGCTCATGACAACACGAAATAGTAATTTTGAAGTTTATTAAAATTATTCGTGTTTCTTTAAATATTATTTCTCACTTCCTGCCTCCGGAGGGGGATAGTATGTGTCATATTTCTTTTATTTGTTCGGATGCCATGTCACGATAGGTAACTTTACATACTACACGACGTATGGAGTGGCAATTGATTTTCTGAACTGGAAGACTTACACGACACTGCTTCTTCAAGCGACATCTTTAGCTCATGACATTGGATAGGTTAAAAACTTATTATTTTAGCATTTTCCCAGGTTAAATTAGCTAAGCATGGGATTGGATTGAACTTCATCAACTTGACAAAACTGGTGTAAAAAGTGCATCCAGACTTCACTCTGAAATCGTGTAAATAGTGAACTTTCGCAATTATTGTTTGCTGGGTGCAATGCACATTCCTGTAATGCCTACGCAAATACATCCTTCCTGGAATCTTTCACAAGTGTGCGCAGTACGAATCTGAGGTTACCCACAGGCATTTTCTATTTTCCCTTGTCGTTTCTCAATTCCGTCGCGCAACCCTCTCCTATATGCCTTCCTGCCGTCGACTCGGGAGGAGAGGAAGTCCCTTGAAACGCCGACGGAGCCATGTGGCAAGGTTGAGGGGATACTCACCAAAAGCTGGGCAGGGCTAAAGGTTGCTGGCAATGTCTTAGAAATAATATCTCGCAGAATGGAACACGAGAATTTTTACAAGTGGAACAAATATACAATAGTGAATATATGCCAACTTATAATTTTACGATACGTTCAGGATTCGTAGAAATTGAATTATTACCAAATGTGGTCAAGGCCGTAGTGCTGGATAGTTTAATTTACACGATAGATTGATTTAATATGGCAATTGTTTCACAATTGATGTAATTTTTCTCTTCTGAGACTAGATAAGGATGTGAGAGTTTTAGAGGAGTTTTAGAGCAAAGCGATCGGCTACGGAGTGGAGAGTCCCGGGTTCAAATCTTGATCAATGGGCCATCGATTAAAATATCCAAATGGTGCAATTATTTTGCCACTAAGAGCTCGTGGAAAAATGAATGATGACCCAGGAAGAGGACCCATACCCTGAATTTCACATAGCTAACGGTTTCATTCTCTTTCATCCACAAAAACCAATCTTCGGATTGATTACTGCCCATGGATGGGGTTATTAGTTTTAGTAACTTTGGCTGCGTTTGCTCACATTCTTACGTGGATAAAATGTAAAATACTTGAGACTATTTTCTTTGATTATTTCATCAAGGTTGGGTGCATTGAATTTGAAGACATCGCTCGTGTTTTGGGTGTATATTTATACTTGAATTATTCTTTTATTTTGTCTCAGGAACGATATCAGGAAAAATAATGATTTGATTGGGCTGCAGAGCGCATAATTGATCAAGATACCTGTGCCTCTAAGAAATACTAGGCCAATGTTTGAAATGGGATGAATAAGAAAATCACGGGGGCAATATTCTTAAATTTTTCTTAAAATATTCTATAATTATATAAGGGGATTATTAAGGCTTCACTGTTGTCAATTAACCAATGTTTTCTTCGGAAAACATCTTTAGAATGATTTAAAAAATTTAATTCTGGCTAATGGGGATGAAAAAGCTTGAGGAAAGCTAAATAAGGAATGAAGAGAAGTTATCGGAGAGATAAAAAGAGGTTAAGCAAACGTAGTGAGTCTTTCTTCGACCTCTTTTCGCAACGTCTTAATCTTTGGATACTTAATTGAACTGTGGAGTGGTGAACGGAACATGCATCCCAATAAACACGAGCTTTATTCGTGATATAACTGCTGACCAGAGAGCCCTGATATCAAATCGAGTTTATTTCTCTGGACATCCTCTGCTTAAAACCACACTGCGGTTTTATGGCCGCCCAGAACTTACGGGGTAACTGCAGATGGCACAGTGGTCATAAACTACCCTACCCCTTCTCAGGGGGGGTATAAATAATACAAGTTGTGCAAAAAAAGTATTTTGTATTGTTTGGAGTATTTGTATTTAAAAGGAATTTGTGATTTAGTGCATAGTGCACCCTTAGTTCTTGCCACTAGATCAAACGACCAATAAATAGAATTAATTAAAAGCTCAATGCCGTTTGCGTGAAGCAATACGAAAAAAACACCCGTATTTTGGCGGAACAATTCATGGCTTTTCCACCAACATGATGATGTACTTGCTCATACTTCACCGCTTGTTCGTGAAATTTTGGCCAAAAACAGCAGCATAGCAGAACTGTTGGTCCAGGCCTCCATATTCGCCAGACATGGTCCGTTTGACTTTTTTCTGTTCCCAAAAATAAAGATAAGCTTAAAGGGCCGTCGTTTAACAAGCACTTGTAGATTAAAAAAAACCTCGCTGAGAGAGCTATAAGCTATCACAAAGATCTAGTTCCGGAATTGTTTCAAGGATTGGAAAAGTGCTGATATACAGGCCTGTAAGTGCATAATATCTAATGGGGACTAATTCGAAGGGAATTACATCGATATTGACGAATAAATGAAATTTTTCCAAATAACTCAAATTCCCGTTATTTATTGGACACACATACAATGACAGCCATGGTGAGGGTAAAAAAGAAAAACTTTACACTTCCACACACTTTTAAGGCAATACGACCATGGTTTCGATGCTTCGCATATTACCTGATGATGATGCGCAGCATCGAAACCATGGTCGTATTGTCTAAAAGTGTGTGCAAGTCTAAAGTTTTTCTTTTTAACCCTCACCAGGAAGGAATTCCACAAAGTCAAGCCTAAAAATTTTAGCCTTAATACGAATTCGTAACAGCCATGCCTAGGGAGAAAATATTAGAGGAAGTCAGGAGCTTGTGTTAATGCTAGGGATTCAAGTGGGTGTTTAGAAATAGATGATGAGCTATGCTACCTTTTAAGTGAATCATCTGCTAAGAGAAAATGTACGAATGACACCATGTTGGCATTTAGGTATTTTGTTTGTTCACAAAATGACGAAAAGGGTTTTATTTTACAATGCATCTTTTTTGTGAAAAATGTATATTTATGCAAAATAAGTATAAATATTAAGTAATGAATACGGCAACAGGGGAACATAATGGAAACAGAATAGCCGCATACAAAAAACTCGGGTTCCCCTAAATCTATTTTTAAAACTCGAAACAATGGACTTGATGTGTCGGCTATTTTTCATTCCGGTCTCGCCCAGTCAATTCGCGTATAAGGCGAGGTTTATTATCAGGAGCCGTTTTCGAAGAAACTCGATATCGTATAACGTTTTTTTTTTGAGGATAATGAATCCATTAAAGATTTTATATTTATCAAATCGGAAAAATTGGGAGTCGCCATGCATCCGAAACTTCCTTATTCGGACCAGTACACCATATCCCTGCGAGATTTTAGAAAGGCCAAGATCGTCTGGTTTTGAGGTTCTCAAAGGACAGTCCTGAATATTTTTTAGCAAGGTAACCCCCGGGAAATGGATTCGATACCGCGACTTAGTGGAACCTGACAGATAAATGACAAACGTTCACGTTCGAGCTTCGTCAGCACAGGAGGCCCCTTAGTGAACTATTAATGGAATACAAATATGAATAACTAATACGTATATGGCCAAAAAAATCATTTTGAGTACCTGCTGTTCCTCGTTCATAAAATTATTCTCTTCAGGATGGGGTGACAGTCTCCAGATGAGTGCGATTTTATTAAAATTTAACATGATTTTCAACTTTCTTCGTAGAAAAAAAGAAGTAAAATATTTTTATTCATATATGAATTCCAGAGGGGAGAATGTTGGGCAAGCGAGGTAAGGGTAGGAACAGGATAGGGATGTTGGACCGGATGAAGGGAGGAAAGAAGTACACCGAGATGAAGAGGGACCTGATATACTATAGATTAGTTTGCTAGGTGGGGAGTCACAAAATGTTTATTTGATAGTTGTTTCCATCCAAAAACCTACCTTAACCGGTAGATTACCTAATAATAATAATATGAATTCCCTCCTCCTTCCCCTAGAAGTTTTCTGAGTCTGTTAATGCATCTACGACGACATAATATTTTCGTTTGCTTCCAACGTTAATCAGATATGATCACAAATGTTGATGTGCAAAGAGGCTTAAAAATTAACCCATCAGGCCTTCAGGGTAAAACGGCCGTTTGCAAACCCCAGTTTAATCGTGTTTTCTCAAAAATTCGTCGTTCATAAATCGTTTCGACAAGCGCAGGCGGCTGAATGAACGGTCGCTAGGCAGAAGTTTGGTGGTTTGGATTCCATTGGCATCGTCCCAATACTTCGGTCCGGATGCGTCTTTTGTACGGGGATCCATTGAATATCGAGGGACTGCTAGGTCACTGTCACCTCCTGCCGTTTCTTGACCATCTCAACGACAGGGAAATTGGTCATATTGCCATTAAAAGCAAATCTGGATTAAGCAATCACGCCTTTGCCTCCATTGAATCAGTACCTAAGGCACCGTAATTGAAATACCGTAATCAAAATGGACCCAGTCTGTACATATGTATATGTTTGTGCGTGTTAAAGGGACAATGTGCATGGGGAATATGCAGTCTGATGTACATTTTTCATTTTTGATGCTTAATTTCACGTTAAAAATGCCTTGTAATTTGTCAAGTAACTCGAAACCATATGTGTAATGCGATTAAATTTCATAAAATAATCTCTGTAGAAAATTACAATTTCATTATTACACAAAAGGAAGCTTTATTGGGCTTCACATCTTTCGGTTCACTGAGCCATCATCAGGTGAAATACGTTTTTTATTCTACATTACGGGACCCTTCCGCATTATCACACTTTAAATTGTGAATCTTATCAACAAATATTCATCGAATGAATCATGCAATCATGTGCATTGCGCCTATTCAACGTTGTATATAACTATATTTAACTAATCAGTCTGGAAACAGGTTATTAACAATTTATGGTTTTGTTTTGTATGGCGCAGGAATATAGTCATTGAAGCAAGATGATAGGCGTAGATTGGAGGCTTTTGAAGTGTGGGGGTGGAGAAGGCTGGACAAGGTGAAGTGGGCAGAAAGGAGAACAAACGAGGAAGTGCTAGGCATGGTGGGGAAGGAAAGAGGATTGTCTGGAGAAATCAAAAAGAGGTGGTAAAATTGGATGTAGAGCATTTTGATTGAGAATGGTTTGTTAAAAATTGGGATGGAAGTAAGTTAGGCAAGCGAGGAAGGGATACGAATTAGATAGGGATGTTGGGTGGAATTAAGGGAGGGACAAAGCGTTCGAAATTTAAGATGGGCTAAAGGTAGTGTTGGATGTCAGGTTATGTTTGCTGAGAGAGAGACGAGGGAATTCCCGCTATACCTTTTGGTAGGTACAGCGGGAGTGGTTTGGTGTCCATCCAAACCCTGCCTTTACCAGTAGATCACCAATAATAAATCAGAGACTTGGGCTACTGACCGGAGGGCCCAGGTTCGATTCCCGGGCTAGCCTCTCTGAGCACCCTCAGCTCCACCCAAGTTTTGTGATTTTTTGGGTATCAGAACTTCCTTCCGGCCCAGGGAAAGGTACTGGCCCCCCTACCCTCACGTGTGAATTCACACACCGTTGGGCACGTACATCCCCGGGTATAACAAGTGGTGTAATGGGCTGCTGAAGAAGGGTCCTTGTGGCACTCCTCAGAATAATAAACCCCACTCATATGTTCCTAATCCACACGTCGATTTGATTTCTAGCGAACAGATGAAGAGTGGAATCAACAAGGTGCCGAAGAAGAGAATTTTTATTTTAGTTTGGGAGATTTGGCTTTTTCGCCCGTCGGGCGCATTAAGAAGGACGATGAATCACGGGCACAGACTGCTCCGTGGGAGCGCCATGTCGTGGCACATTGTGGGTGTGCATCATTTGCTGGCACGGCTCGAATGCATGCATTTCCCGTGGCCCACCACCGTCCCTTTCCAGCCACCGATACCTGTAGTGGTGGGAATGATAGGGAAAACATATTCCCGAGGAAAGTCTCTTTAGAGCGCGGAAAGTTAAGTGCAAGCAAAGAGAAAGGAATCGGACACGATGTCATGGATTTTGAAGCGTTCTGGCCACTTTGCGCGTTTTTTGATAATTATTTATAACATTCTGTGACGTAAAATCGTTAGTTTACTATATCGCTGTTACATCACTAGGCACAAGAACTTACTACGATTATGGGAAAGCATGTTTCTCTGGTGTCTCAAATAGGTTGAGGTTGAATTAAGGAACCCTTACATCAGTTTGCCTCAATCGAAAAATTGCAAAGCTTCACCCATTTGAGGTTTTTTCTGGTACGAGATCCATCTGGGAAACCACGGGCGGAACAATGAAAGTAATGGACCCCCACACCTTGATGTGCTACGCACCGTTGGGCCAAGTATTTAATTAAATCTACCCTCACTTATCAAACCAACCTTACAGTTGATTGTTGTTGCTTCTATATCAGTTGATAAAACCATTTTCAATTGAATATACAGATGGTATTAAGTATAGTTAAATTTAAATTTTAAATAGGAAAATACATAAAGTAGGTTAAAAATATACTTATTTAGATTAAAAAGTAATAAAATAAATTCAGCTGATGTATGTAAGCGTCATCATAACCACATGTTATTTATCCAAGAATTGGTTCGCAATATTATTTTCATTAGTTTGTCTAAAAATCCCCTAATTTTAGTAAGCATTCCATTGATGGCCCTTAATTTGAGATTCCTATAAAAGGGAGAGACTGACTCAATTATGGAAATTTCAGGTTTTGGCGAAGGCTAAGAATGAATATAAATAAATGAAACCCTTTCAGTCGAATTATTTCCAGGTGATCACAAAAACCTCTCTCACCTTTTTCAATTTGGCATTTTTTCTGGTCCGAAAGCCAAGCAGACCATCGTGATACAATATTTGCAAATTCCTGTCGTGTTAATTTACAAAAACGAGTTAGTGCTTACCATTTTTTGTGTTACAATTATTGGGAAAAGGAATTCCTATTCCATTTGCTCTTCCAAAGCTCAAATAAAAAACAACTACGTTATTTTATATTACATAGAAGAGATTTGCACATTGCGTGCCGATTTTCTATTGGCGAAATGGTGAGATTTTCAAATACTTTCCCACAATTGTATTGAATTCCCAAAGAGTTTATCCAAATTTTTCTGGTCTAATATCCCTTTTTAACCTTCATTGATTCAAAGAAATAATTCTAACCAGGATGCTTTAAAGTTAATAAATTGGGATCAATAACATTACGGTTTATTGTACTATTCTGTAGGATTTTTGTACACAACTGGTAATGGTTTCAACGTTAATGTATTATTATCAAGGTGACAGAACACTTAAGTAATTACTGTTAATCTTAAAGTCGGTCGGTGGTTAATAAAAGTCCCGTTGAAAAGTAAAAACGGTTTGAATTTCAATATCATTATTCCACTAAGTGAGACCGGAAACGAAAGATTTAATTATTACAGAGTCTGAGTGACTGTACGTTAGTAATTCGTAATATTTTTCTGTTATAGCTCTTTGCGGTTATCGACCATTTTGTGCATAGACACGGCAATGTAGTATCTGCAGAGGGCGCGTAAATCTTCGTGATTTGGACTCCGAAAACTCATCTCTCACTTGGGCGAGGGGCAAGCTCGCTTTCGGGTGCGAATTACGGTGCCCTGCTCACGAAGAGAGGACCCCGCTCTCGGGTTCTAAGAGTTTGAGAGAATTGTTGAGTGGGAACTGGGGATGGTAGAGGGGTTTTTATTTTTCTAAAGGGGGAGTCGAGAGGGATCAAGTGCCTCGACGGGAAAGGGGCCAATGGGTCCGGACGGATGTGGGCGGGTGAATTAGGGGGGGGGGGGGCGGAGGGAATGGAGAGGGAAGGAAGCTCAAAAAACGTGGAACGTTCTATAAAATAATGGGTGAATGGAAACTAATAAACAAACAACGGTCTAGAGGCAACTGCGTCGTTTCCAACGTGCGGGTTGTAATAATTTTCATTTTCCTCCGCAGCGGAATAAGGCAAAGATGTGGGTGGAGGAAATACTGAAAGGTAGTGATAGAAGGGGGAGTTGGGTAACCGATGTAGAGGATGGAAGAGGATAGAATTTTTGGACAGCATTAAAGCAGGCAGTAATTATTAAGAAATGAAAAATTAAATAATGTAAAGAGAGGGAATATTCTCACAATACTTTGAAGTAAATAGTCGTTAGAACCCGTTCAAAACCAACTTTTAAATATGTAGAGTACCTTGAATACAATGAAAACTGGACCGGATCCCTAGTTGCCATAGATGTTTACATTGACCACACGAATCCATTTTTTAAGCGACTGAAAGAATTTGAAATACTTCAAGTGCGTACAAATTGTCAGCTTATGGAAAAGAAGAAAATCAAACTTTCAATAAATCAATACTCAAGTTTTCTCAACAAAAAGACTTTGACGTTCAACAAAATGTTTATGATCTAAATACTTAAAAAGTTTTCCTTTTCTCCTAAAAAGTTCCATGCATTGTACAGATTCACACAACATGAATACTCAGCAGTGTGAGATCAGCTGTAAAGATTAAAAGTATGTCATAAATACCTAAATCATGTATTTTCTGGAGTGTGCTTCCTTAACACATAATTATCTTCGATATAATCCAATCTATCCCTTTTTGTTCAGGAGATTATTTGCGGAATTGCTGCTTAGGAACTTTGAGAGGGCTAGAGTGCTTAAAGCCCCTGAATTAAATTAAGGAAATTAGACTCGTGATGGTGCTCAATCGGGGAGAGGCTTGATTCAATTCATACAGTAACGTACTCATGCAGTATACGTATTCAATTCAGACAGCCCCAAATCGGACAATTTGTATTTCAGTGAAGTAAGAATTTAATTAACAATTTAATAATTTATGAAAAATATCTCAAATCAGGGAAAGGAAGGACTTCCCATACTCTGAAATCAAATAGAAAGAAATTCTCACTTCGTTGGGGTTAGTACTGAATGAGTCTACCTTCATGTATCTCCATCTATCAGACCAATCTTTGGGTTGATTTCTATGGTTTTGCTAAACTTTGTTCTCTCAGGCGTAACTTTATGGAATTTGCATGACATATTGAAATGAAATACTTTATTTGTAATTTCACACAATTTATTTAAAAAAACGACCCAGGTTTCGACGTTGAACGTCATCATAAGGTACCTGATGACCCATGAAGACCTGATGATGACGTTTAACGTCGAAACCCGGGTCGTGTTTTTTAAATAAATTGTGTGGAATTACAAAGTAAAGTATTTCATTTCAATATGGTTTTACTGTTCCACATCGTTAATTGAATTCTCGTACTGTCGCCATTGAGAGCTCCCCAAAAATATTTAAAATTTATGGAGACATGATCATAAAATAATGTTAGTGAGGAAATTCTTAGGTGAAAGAAGCGTACAAGGACAGAAATGCATGGGGGATATTGACACAGAGAGGTAAGTTTGGTGAAATAAAAATCTGGACTTTCGTATTTTCTTGTCCCGAAAGGGGATTGCGTGAACAGTAAGTAATTATCTATATCTATTAAGGGGTAATTTATTGCGAGGAATGTAGCCGCTTTCGTGCAGAGTCTCCAGGAGACATTTTTAAAATATGCTCTCGGGTCAAACTGGCGCTTCTGTCCGACTTTGGAAAATACTCTCATTTCTAAGCGAACAAATCAATGGAAACGAGTATAATGAATTGAATTTCACGCGCCAGATCTCCAAAAATGGAGTTAAAATACGACCAAGTGTGACTGCTATAACACATACACATATTTCCATTTGTTTGCGTCAAATATACGCTGCATCGACAGAAGCGATAAAGCACTTCGAAAGGCGTACACGAACATACTTTTTTACACAAATATTGACCTTGAAACAGCTTATAGAGCGGTCAATAGTCCCTCACAAAATCGCTCGGGTCATTGAATATAACCAGATAAAAGATCGTAGCACATGAAACTGCCTCAATGATAACAAGCAAATATAGTGTACGATGATATAAGGAAACATGATGTCAACCAAAATGACAAATATTCATTAATTGACTAAGTGGAATCATCTCCATTTAAGTGCTACGAAATTATTGCTTGAGGTTTCACATGCAAATAGATTTACTAACTGAATAGGACAGTAATAGGCAAATAATACTTTTCTTTCCATTGGAGACGGTCAAGGACCTTACAGTGGGTCCTCAAGGATTCGACTAATTATATTTTTTCAGTGGAGTAATCATTAAAAACTTTGGTATTTTTCATAAAATTGTACCACAACGGTTCCCATGGAAATAATATTGGAAACTAGGACAAATATTAAATAATCCAGTCTTGAAAAGTTTGTTATTTCGTAATACAGCTAAGTTAAAATTAATTTTTACAAAAATTAACTTTGTTACATTGACATGCTAATTCAAAATTTTTAGAAATGACAGCTCCATCAAAAAATAGTTCACCAAATAAACTTCAGTTGTCGTTATATTTAACGCTTTAGAAATATTACAAGAAAGATTGAAAGCTACAGAATAAGTAACTTGATTACTGTTTCCACAGGGACACCTGGACTGGTAATATTGGTTGTGCCCTTTCACACTTTGGAGAAACGTTTTTGTCTAAAATTGTAAATTAATTAAATTTTTTATGTAAATTAATACTGATTATTTCTGTACTGAAATTCAACAACTTGTTTCAGCTGAATATTTCACATTGAAGCGCTTGGTTTCTTAACATTAGGGCTATTTTTCGAACAAGTCAACTTGCAAATTAATTCACTTGACCGTAAAAAATGCTTCGGCCAGAAGCTTGTTTGCTGAGGTACGAACCTGTGCACCGGATCACGCACTCTAAAAAAAAGTCAGCGGCTGTTTCTCGACTACCTCGCGGCGAAAGCCTTCCTTCGTATCTTCGGCTGCGAGCACCCTTGTCGACCGCTCCTGACTGACGACCGTCGGCGACTCGCCGGGAGGACACGGAAGACCTTAAACCGGAAGCTTTCGGAGACCGCCACGCCGGGGCGTTGCCGTCGCAGTCCTTCCAACACTCTCCCTGTCCCTCCTACTCCCCCTTTCCTTCCCCTCATGCCCCCCGCCTCCCCAAACTCCAAACCTCTCCCTCCACACGCTTCCCCCCTTCCCTTTCACATTTTTATTTCTATTTGTCTATTTGTTCCTCCATCCCGTGGGATGTTCTTTTTCTTAAAGTGCACACGATGGAGAGGGAAGGACGAGAAATTTACGAAACCATTTCCGTATTCTCAGGGTCGGGAAATGATAGCAATAATAATAACATTATATACGCACGTTCCCCGGAGTGCGGGCCTCACAGGAATCAATCGAGTTCGTTCAAGAAGATGCGTTTCGAAACTTTGGACTGAGGGCGCGAGTGGAGATGAGGACATTGAAATCTGCGAGAGGGAGAAAGAGAGAGAGAGAGATGAATGCAGCCGTAGATGGACGTTATGTTTCTCGCTCGCTCCCCCTCTCCCATCCACCCCCATCCGAGCTCATCTCCCTCGCTCTTCCCATCACATACATACGTCGCACTCCCCAGTCATTTTTGCACTCGCCCTATCAGATAGGCATTGACCCAGGCACATCCAAGGTTCACGAGCAGTGTTTCCCAACACTCGCTGTCGTCTCGGAGCACCTCAATAGCAAAGTCGGGTCCAGCGGACGACTTCATTCACGCGTACTTGCCTAACATTTTATTCCTGTAAAAGCTTCCGGAAACCATGACTTGTATTTTTCCTTGCGTGGCAAAAGTTTTCACCTTACTTTTTTCTCGAACTGGAAGACTATAAAAATAAATATTGATGGGGTAGTTCTTCTCTCTCAGGAAGTTGTTGGGCAATCATAAATTGGTAAAATGTTAAGCCAGATACCCTAATACATTAACTTAACATGCCCAAGTTACCGTATAAACGATTCCTTTGACATCATTCTGGATTTTCCAGAGTTACTTTGGTTTCGTATCGATTTTTATGTGCATTCAGTTGATTATTGCTGTATTACATTTTTTTATTGCTTATAAAATTTAATATCTTTATTTCATAATCACTGTCTCCACTTCATCTGTCGATGAAGTTCCTGCAGAATTAATACAAAATACATGTTCCCCCTAAGGCGGTCGGACAACATTAATTTGATCCCTTATCGTTCGTTACTTACATCCAAAATCTATTTTCTCCTCACTTAATCTCTTTAGTTATATTGGCCTGACCTCTCCAGCAGTAGTAAGATGGTGCTGATAATACATTTTTAAAATCATTACTAATGAGACTTCCTTCAAATTCATGCCAGAGGTTTGATTTGTAATTTAATCTCAACCTAGTCCCTCTAATAATGTTGATACGCTGCTCAGTTTATCATACAAAAGTTTTGCAAATCTGGCGCCTCTGCCCTGCAGGAAATCTGATTTAGCAATCAATCCAACTTCACTAGAATCCCATCGTAATTGCAACATTGTCTAAATAAGACCCAAATAGCGAAATATTGCTCTTTAACCTTTTCATCACATTTACCCAATAGTCTGATAAATCCTAATTATTTGGTATATTGTTCACATACTCTCCTTATTCAGGGTATATCCCAAAAATAATTTGAATGATTGCATGAGACACAACCTCTCGGGACCGTAAACTTAACTAACGTAATTATGAAGTAAAATTTCTTCACCTTCAACAACTACTACTACAAACAAAACCTTGGCACTACCATTGGTAATCCTCTATCCTCCTTCCTAGCTAATTTATTTATATCCTACTTCGAGCTACAGTGCCGAAGCAAATTTAAATATTTCCCCAACACCTGGTTGGGGTATGTCGACGACATTTTCGCAGTTTTTGACAAAGACACCTACTCCGTTGACAACTTCCTCAAGGACCTTAACAACCAATACCCATCGATTAAATTCACATGCGAAGTTGAGAAGCACAAGTCACTCCCCTTTTTGGACCTTCTTGCCACTAGAAGAAATAATCAGCTTTCATTTAATATTCACCGCAAACCAACACACACTAATAATACATCCACCAGTCCTCCTTTGACCATCACACCCACAAACCCGCCGCATTCCATTCTCTCATACACCGCCTTCCTACTGTACCGTTGAACAAAACAATCTTTCAAAAAGAACTCCACTCCATAAAACAGACCGCCATATCCAACGGCTACACCAAACAATTAATTGACACAAGTTTACGGTCTCGGTATTTTTTATTTATTGTTTACATTGATTCACGACCGTAGCTACGTTCCTTGAATAGTTAAAGTGAATTGTAACTTTTAAGTAGGAACCCTCGAAAGACTGCGGAAAAGAGTGTGATTCATCAGGAAGTAGATGCTCTCTTAACTGGAGGCTGTACCACGACAAGGGGCCGACCCACACCGTCCACCTCGTGGCGATGTACCTCGCCAAGCACAAACGGTACCCCAGTCACCCCACAGCCCCGATGGCACCGCCAGACTTCTTTTTGTTTCCAAGAATAAAATGGAACTTGAAACAATTTTGGAACGCTTGATCGCGTCAAAGAGGCCGTGACGTGGCGCCTAAACGAGGTTCCCGTCGAGGCCTTCCCAGGAAGCGTACCACGACTGTCGGAGGCAGTGGCATCGGTGTGTTAATGCACATGGTGCTAATTTTGAAGAACGTAGCAATTTGTACTTCGATCTGCAAAAAATAAATGCAATACTTTTTTTCTTGGACTCATTCTATTTATTTTTGGGACAGACCGTCAATGTTTCACCCAGGAAATGTAGTAACTTAATATTTCATCGAATCAACAATTTCTATTTCTGATACAGTAGACGTGCGGTGGGAAACTACTCCTATTCCAAATAGTCATGAGCATAATAAGAAATATAATATGTGCATCAAAAAGAAGCAAACAAAAATCCTTGTGCGTGGAAGAGAGAAGCTGAATACAGATATCACAATTAGAGGAGTGAAACTAGAGCAGGTGGAATCCTTCATATACTTGGGCAGCAGTATTACTTGGGATGGAAGAAGCTCAACCGGCATCAAACGAAGAATTACCCAAGCACAAAAGGCATTCAATAAGAAGAGGCAGATACTATATGTGTTCAAAGTACATAAGGTTGCAAAGAAGCAAGCAGTTCGTCAGAACGTTTGTGTGGAGCATGGCACTCTACGGATTGGAGGCATGGAATATTGGAAAAGTGGACCAACCAAGAATAGCAGCATTTGAAAAATTGTGCTGGAGGAGAATGCTGAAGATTAAATGGACAGACAAAGTGAAGAACGATAAGTATATAGTAGAGCAGAAGATGAAAGGACCATACGAATAGCTCTACGGCAAAGAAGAACTAGATGGATTGGACATACCTTAAGGCATAATGGATTAGTTAGAAACATAATAGAAGGAAAAATTGAAGGAAAGTTCCCGTTAGGAAGGGCTAGAGACAAGTACAAAAACACAGGAAAATGAAAGAAATCACTAGTTTTCGAATTTTAGGTGGTACAAGCCACCTTTCTCAAGGTAGAGGAGGAAGAAACTGAGGAAAAGGTTATAACAAAGGGGCTGGAAACGCTGAATGGAAAAAGGTTTGCAAAAGGAAGAGTTGGGAGGGGGATTTTTAGAAGTCTGGGAATATTATGGAAGGTGTTGGGAGCGGAGGGAGAATGAAAATATGTGAAGATCGGGGTAATTAATGTCTAATATTAATACCTGGGTAATTTCAGGTATTCAGGAGTCAGATAAACGCCTGCTATATTGTTCTGAGTTTGAGTGGAGGGTCAGAGGGTGGGTGGGATGCTAAAATGGAGGCACTATAGCATATATCAAAGGGAGTGTGGTGTTCGGATGCGTGTTTTGGGGTTGGGTGCATCCCAATCAGGGAAGATTTCTTCCATGAGGCCAAGTGGTTATTAACTCTAATATTGAGGGGTGTGATATACTGTTCAATATAAAAGGTAGGGCATAGTTGGCGCATCAGAAGGTGAACTAGAATGCTGGAAGTACATGATGAGTAGGAAATTGGTGGGAGAGAATTAAAAAGCGGATGGGAGAGGGATGGAATTCGAGTTTTGAAAATAGAACATGTTTTGCATCTAGGTTTATTGCAAGGCATGGGAATAGTATTGGGACGGGGCGGGGATTTAAAGAGTGGATTGGTTAGTTTGAGGATATCTGATAATTTGGCAGGGCGTTTGAAAGTAACGGAAGGGCATTTGGAAAAAAGGTTGGTGGTGGAATTGTAGTTTTTGAGGATAGGGTAGAAGTCTTTTAGAATTAATCCCAGAGAGACTAGGCCAGGAAAATATGTGGTGCAAGTTGAAATGAGGTGAGTTTCTGTGGTGGAGGAAGTTTTGGGAGTGTAAGTATGCCTTCGGATTCTTTTGTTAAGGAGGGATTCAGGATGACCTCGTTTGGGGTGGGATTGGTGCATTATTATTCACACCTGTGAGAGTTTCATATAAGTTTTATATGTATATATATATATGGTCGCGGTAGTCCAGATGATAATAACCATTGGTGAATCAATGCAGGCAATATTATGTGCCATTAATTAATTATAATTGCCTGCTTCAAATATTAATGAATAGAGTGACTTTATTTCAATTATTCAGCAATTTTGAAGATAGAATCGCTGAATAAAAAAAGCTATCACTTTTACTCCCGTTATTTCAGCCCATGTGACGAGTAAAACATTGTTTTTAGCATTCGTAGGAGCGGAAAACAGCCTGGTGATTTTTCTAAGATCATAAACAAGAGGTCTAAAAACTGATGAATCAACTCATTCCGCTATTTATTTTTACACTCTTTCATTGGGATATTTTATACATAATATATAATTGATCATTGCCCTGATTATTTTTTATGCTATGCGTATTTATAAATTTCCAAGAGGAACAATATTCTACCGTCTCTTACTTTCCTTGCTACCATGACAGACCAAGGCTCATAATTGCTGAGGAAGGTCACCATCAAAACAGGTCATCTATCCTATCCTAAGATTGATTTGACGCAACTCACCAAGATTTTTTTAAATATGGGCTACCCCCTTCACATCTGTACATTTCTACTCTTTGACGTCATATTTTTCATCTATCTCATCTGTGCTTTTTACCGCTCACTTTCCCCTCGGCGATTCTCTCTCTTCAATTGATCACTTTAGTTTATGCCCACTTATCATAATGTTTATTGTTAGGCCTTCTGTTATGCATCCTTACTTATCTCTTATATTTTTACTTATACCTTTGCCTCTCCTATGTAGTTTTCACTATGCCCCATTGAATTACATTGAGGAAGGTTGTCTCACCAAGTATCGGTGGGAGGTTACCGCTGCGGCGAGGGATGAGAGATGTGAAGAAAAACCTCATCCCCGTCTCTACCAGATAAAAAGTGCTAGAATATAACCCTGTGTTATCTGCAACCCCAACCTTCGCTCCTATGAAAAGACCACCGAGAAGTAATCGTCAGAGTGGAAAACAGGGTTTCTAGTAATAGGCATTAGCAACGTCAGACATTGATGGTCCCATTGCGAAAAAACCAGCACCTGACGGTCTGGTGCATTCCGAGTGGCGGCGTTCATCAGGTGTTGGAGGCAGTCAGAGCAGCGCGGCGGCTGCGGGCACGAAGTGCTCCAGGCTACAGGTCGAGGCTCATGTAGGTGTCAGTGATGCTGTGGACCGTGATTCTACATTTCTTCTGGGAAATGAAGTCCGAATTGAAGCGGTTGGGTGGCACTGATGGAGTGGAAGCGGCGCTTGCGATTTGCAGCCTTATCCCGAGGACTGATCGTGGACCTCTGGTTTTGAGCCGGTGGAAGGCATTAATCGGAGATTGCGTCATTTCTGCAGGGATATCGGCATCTTCATCGTTGACCTTCGGCCGGAAGTTCAATCGTGAAGGAACAATTTGAATCTCTCATGTGTTCACTACAACTCTGAGGCCATCAGATGTGTAGCGGATAGGATATTCGAGCACTGGAGGGCTTGTAGATTAAAGTGTAGGAGAGTGTGTCGATCAAGTAGCCTCTAAAATCCTCATCGACAAATAATTTAGCTTTAAATGAAGTGAGGATCAGTGTCAGAGATGCATACAATCTGTCACTTATGAATTAGATAGCATGGGACGGAAAATTTTGTAAGGGATTCGATAATATTATTAAGAAGATCCCTGTTAAACATTCATGCAACATTAATGTCAAGGAAACATTATTTGTATCAGTAGTTAGCTACCGAAGTTTGAAAAATAAAATCTCTGAATGTCATCACCTTGAAATGAAATCACCCGTGAAATTCTCCCAAAATCCTTTTCTGCTGACTTAAATGATAGAGTAAATAGAATCGGGACCGGTGTATTTATTGCACTTAGGAACACTTTCGTTAGCAAGACTAAGATAATTCCGAATAATTGCTTGGAAAGTGTTTGGAAGTGAATTCAATTGAAAGTTCTGAATCCAAAAGAATCTATGAATCCAACTTTTTCAGGCCGCCAGACTACCAATATAATTCCATACCAGAACTAGACATTGAAATTTTTCATTCGAGTTTTTCATCCCTAAACAATGAGCGAGACATTTTTATTAGTGTTATAGTTAGTTAGAGAAATTTTAATGTGTCATTTATTGATTGGAGGGCATATCATTTTAAAATAGAGGAAAATACAATGATGAGATGCCTGTGAGTCGCTATTAAATTCTCTTGAGTCGAACTCCACACATGAACATGTTCACTTCACCAACTAGGGACGATACTATTCTTGATTTTTTAGCAAGAAAAATATCCGAAAAATTCTTTAATATAGAAAGTATTAATGGAATATGCGGCAACAGAGTGGTTAAATTCTAAGATTTTCCTATTAGGTGTCAGAATAAAAAGTTCCAAAAAAATTACTTGTTTATAAAAAGGGGGCTATAATTGTTTAAAGTACGTGTTAGAAAGTTCCTTTGCAAATATTAAGAAAGTAAACCCCTGACGGATGGTAAATATGTGGAATAACTTCCTTGACAACACGCACTCAGTTGTCTACACGCTCATTCCAAGTACGAGGGTTGCTATTTATATTTTCAACCAAATAATGAAAAGAAAGTAATTAACAAAAATACAAACATTGGAACATATTCTTTTTGTGAGCATGATTGACCCAAAATATATGGATGATTGAAATGTGATCATCGGTCAATCATTACCAATTTCAATCAATCGAGGTCCTAGAACTCGTATTGACTATGTTCATAATAATTTCTGCCTTTGTGTTTGTTCCTGGTCGTGTATACTGTGGGAATTCGGTAGGGACGAAAAATGTAAAATTTTTAGCATGAGGCCCCCGAAATTTCGTATTCAATACTTTTTAACAAAATCCAGATATTTGATATGATAGAGGAAGTCATAAGTATAATTTACTTGATTTTAAATAATTTTTCAGTTAGAATATCAAATTTGCCCAAGTTAGATAACCAAACAATTGTAAATAAATTAAATATTGGGATGAATCCTTTTACAACGAGTAGTTCGTTATGGAGATTTTATTAATTACATTTTTCGATCCAATCTGAATGATGAAAAAAACTAAATAATAAAAACTGAATGATATTAATTTATAATGGCGTTGTGGGAGTTACATTCTGTAAGACTTTAGTTTCAAACTAAAACGTTAACTGGTTTACTTGAGTGGACTTTCAACACCCACCAGATACTAATGCTTCAAAAATTTTTTATTCATAGGCTTTTCGAAGAAAATCTCATCTCAACATAAATTTTCATTCAGTCGTGGATCCATGGCAGAAGGAGGATGGAAAATTTGGGGTGGCATCATTTCAAGAATTCGGTGATTCATTATTCCGAAGCTCAAAAATCCAGGTCTGTTTCATAAAATCATTACACTTCTCTTCCAATCCTTGTCAATAACCGATATTAGATAAAATTAATTTAACTTGAGTATTCTACCTATTACAGATAGATTTTTGGTCGGTTCTTAGTGACTGTTATCTTTTAAAAATCAGGAGGACTTGATCTTGTTTGTCCTGTATTATTTTCTACTTCATATTCTTCGTAACTTCTACCTGCCTTCATGATGTCTAAAATGCCTATTATTTTCCTTCATCTTCTCCCCTCTATTACGGCCTTCAACATTTCACCACCTTTCAATATTTCTTTCGCTCATTTTCTTTGCGTTTTTCAAATTTCCCCCTGGAACTTCCTCTCTACCGCCACCATATTTAAATCCTCGGTCTTGTCTTCCTCTCAGTCCAATCCATTTTCTCCAAACCCAGGTCAATACAAAATGCGTAGACGAAATTTTTAATTTACAGGTTTTTTATTCCGTACAGGGTCAGGATGGGTAACCTCGTTTGGGTAAATCGGGAATAATTCTGGAATTATTTCGATCCCTTGGTACTGGAAAAATTCGGGAAAGGCCTCTAGTATTTGAAGACAATGGGGAATATGCCGCATGATTCGGAAATACCCGATGGGACCGATTTTCCTTTAATTTGTGAGGAGACTTTTCAAAGCCATAAGTCAATTTCCAAATCCTCGTAGTTAACTCGTGCAGGACCTTCTGATGGAA
The DNA here is from genome assembly GCA_037158775.1 of Hetaerina titia. Lineage (NCBI taxonomy): Eukaryota > Metazoa > Arthropoda > Insecta > Odonata > Calopterygidae > Hetaerina > Hetaerina titia. The sequence continues at coordinate 64,188,397 of CM073774.1, forward strand.
AGAAAATCTGTCCCAGCATTTATTTAATTTATTCTCATAAGAATGCGTGGTTTAGAAAGGCTCATGAGGTGGTGATTCCATTGAGCAAATGATTTCTGAGCCGGCTCTCTAATTATCGCAAAATCTTTTATATGGATCTATCTATAGAAAAAAGATATGTTTCCTTTACTTTTCCATCGAAATGCTTCCAACATGTGCTTGGTATCTGTTTATTCGAGACAGTATAGCTTAATACAGATCTAATATATACTCGTACATGTCCTGAATTACGCATAAAAACATAGGTGTATGAGAAATAACAAGTAAAACTATTTATATTCCCAGTTAATTCACTAATTAATGTGTCCGAAAAGCATATGGACTAACATTTTGTAAAACATCTCCATTGCTCGTGTATTTTTAACTTTGAACGTCTTGCCAAAAAATACAACTTTATTCCGCCAGATGTCATAACTGAACAAACGCCTTTGATTATAAGTAGAGAAAAATTGCAACCATAAATTTTTTTCTTGGACGTCACATGGAATTGGCTAACATTTTGCGTGTGTAAGTATAAATATTCTCTTAAATTCTGGATTCATGATTATTTTAAATTGGTATTCGTGGAAAGAGTAGCTGTGGCATGCTTATTCATCTTAGCGTTTGAATCGTTAGTATTTTGGAAGTAATTTACAAATACTGATGTCCTGGGACGTTTCCAAAGATGAATTATAACACTGACATATAATTGGTAAACACTCCCATTGTTGTCCAACGCTGAACTGATTCCTATTTATTTAATTTCTGTACATGAAGGAAGATACGGAACCGATATGGATTAGCGTCAATAACTTTATTCTCGACAAGTTTGCATGAAGGTATGCAACCTAAACTAGTATCGCTCCTGTCTACAGTTACACGGAAACGTTTATTTCGTCCTATTCACGGATTACACAGGCCTACAAAAAAATTTTTTTTTGGTTCCGGGAATCTTTGTGATGATTTTAACTATATTTGTCGAGCTGAATCCAAATATGAAATCCGTTTTTATTTAACAGCTCTACTTTTTTAGATATGGCACATCTTACGATTAGTTGTTTTAATATTTGATATATTCCGGAAGATAATTTTCAAAGTTAAATAAATCTATAAGTATACTAATTTATAACCACTCTGCGGTGTTCCTTTTATTTTCAATAAACTGTCAATAAGTTTTATGTATATTTCTATATTGTAGGCCAATGAGATAATTATTAATATAATATTCCCATATCATCATGTAGAAGATTTTTTTACGTAAGTAACAACATATCTTGAAAACTATAGCTGATAAGAAAAAACTAGTGTCATAATTGGATTCAGCACCCCAATTGTTCTTTAGATCAACATTAAAAGCTCCGGCACCAAAACCACTGTTAGCCTGTGTTATTTCCAACATCATTGGACTCTACAATCAGCTGTTCGCTGCAAAGGTTTTGAAACTGTCCTTTAGGACATTCTGACGTTCCTCAAAAGATGTCACTGCAACACTGGTGGAGAACTTCAAGGTCTTGATCGCTTGGACCTTGAATGAGCTTATTTAATTTTCTGCCCTATTCTGTTCGAGTCTTCATGCAGCTTGAAGAAACACGAACCATGTTCGATGTGGTAACAAGTTGAAAGAAAAATTATTTTGGCATACACATTAATTTACGCATGGGTAGTCTGTTGCAAAGTAGAATTTTTATTTGGACATAACTGACAATAAATACATTAAGCATTACGGTGCAGCATTTCCTTTTGTTTAATGTTTTTAAATCTATTCAAAATCGGACAGCAATAATGTGTGAACTCTAGGGTACTTAAAGACAAGTTCGCAAAACGGCATGCGCGCAGGGAGTTTGGACAGAGACCACAGCGTCTACAGATTCTGTTCAAGGGAACTAAATTGGTATAGGTCTTGAGAAACGATCAAAAATTTATTCTTATAAAACTTTACTCTTTAATCTACTTGGCAGGGTTGTGAAAAATTTTGGGCTGCCCTATTTCATTTCATTGCATTTGTAGGAAACTAAATATAAGTACGTCAACGTTCCGTGAACATGTTGAAAGAGGACGTCAAATTAGACATAATTATTACGATATTTCGTTGTTAGCGGTGAGTATATTTGGTTCCTGCTTGTTCTCAGAATATGTGGTTTACTGGTCGGGGGAAAAAGAGGCTATTTCTGAGGCAACTGGAAAATACCTACGCCAGTAGTAAAACTACTTCCAGGAGAAAAAGTAGCTGCCATTCGAGCGTAGGTTTTGATATTGTAATTAAATGCTTAAATTCTATTAGCCGAATGAGACTTGTTGATAACGTTTGATATTTTCAATTTTTGTAATTTTATGGGATTTTTTTTTCATTATTTGGCGAAAAACTTTATTTCAAATGTTTTTCAGTGTGCTCTCCTAGTTATCCGTCCCTAAACGGAAAAAGTGTATTTGAAATTCTCCAAAAATAAGATCATCGGAACTGGAGTGCCGTCCGTGAAAGAAATCGGAATGCTGTCATGTCTGACTTTCAAACTTTTGGACTTTGCCCAACTTCCGACTTTATATTTCTTCGGAAGTAAAGTGGTCGTTCGTACAGGAAAATGCTGCTCGTACCCTAACACGCAAAAATTCAAATATAATTTGATTCTAGTTATTAAAGGGAGTTTATCCCTTCTACTAAGTTCCTAAGTGCTGCTCTGTCTCTCTCTACTTCTTTCGCCTCTGATACATTCATACATTTTTATTCAACTTGAGAGACTCTTCGACAGCATTCACCTTTGACTTTCTCGGTTTATTCTTTCCTTTCAAGCAATTGGCTCTCTTCTGCATAAAACGTTGATCATAACTTGGATCGACTCCCGACAAGTGTACATGAAGAATCTATGGACCTTTCGTTAGGAATTCGTCGTTTGATCGAAACAATCAAATGCGATTTCTCATGGATCAATAAAAAATTATCTCCTACACAAAACACTCGCGGTGAAAAATTCGATATTCTTCTGTAAATGCATTGTTATGCAGCGTTTTTGTTCTAGCAAAAAGTGTATAAAATAATCAAACAAAATCTTGACGACAATGGATTTTCCATTATGGTTTGTGATAACTAGACCGAAGATTTGTGCGTATCTTAAACATTTTCGAAAACTTCAATGTGCATGGGCAGCGTGCAGGACTGTGCTGTCCAGCCAGCGCTCAGAGAAAGTTTTTGCACCGGAATCTCTCCTCGGAGCGCTGACAGTGTAAAAGTACGCCTCCCTCCTTGCCTTGTATTTATTTTTCGCTCGCTATTAGAGGTTTAGTGAGAACCGTTGGTCTAAGAATGAATAAGAGCTCACTGCGAGCGTTTCTAAAAAGTGGAGGGACTGTTGTCCTGCCCTGCCCTCCCCCGGCGAGAACAAGCCCTGTTGAGACTCCATATTCCCATTCCCTTATTTCCATTACCACTCTCATTCCATTTTTCCACTCATATTCCGTTATTTCCATGTATGCCTCCCATTGGCTGTGCTTACGCTTCGATCTGTAATTCGCCGTCCGAGTGAAATTGCAGTTTCCACAATTGACAACGAAACACTGGAATTAACCCGAAGTTTGGTTTAATGGGTAATGCCGGTGTAGCTCACTTCGCAATAAACTCTACGGAATGTTAAATTCGCGCGTCATGGTAGGGAGTGGGGAGAATTCGCAGACGAGGCTGCGTTTCTTTCCCTTAACTCTCTGCGTTTTTTCCATGAAAACCTAGTGCTTGAAAAAGGACATAGTGAATTAATTACACAAGAAAACACTCTCGAATGAAGTTAAGGGTGCCCGGAGGCGTAAATCATATTAAAACCTGTGTACTCCGATCAGTAGTCAAACGTCTTGCCAACTTTGGTACTACACCGCGTAAATGATAATTTCACTTAGTTATACGATTCCCTAATATTCAGGGAATATTTTTGCTTTTAATTAAAGTCCAAAGTTAACATTACTTGCTTGGCAAACTTACGGTATTTTGGCCATTCACTTCATGTTATATTCAATCCTCTCTGCATTGAGACGATGATACATGTGACATTTACTGGAAGGTATGTATTTCTCTACCAGATTGAGTACTTATGTAACATTCCCTGATATCGATACTTCGTTCGAACGGATGACCATCATCGGAGAGAGGAAAGTCTGTAGAAGGTTTAGGAATGAAAAGTAGATCACTCGACTATGGTCACTGCTCGTGAACTGACCTTACCTTTGCAAACCTTGCCAAACTTTTACTTTGTCCTCCGCGATACTGGTCTCTGGGTGATCATATTATCGATATATTATCAGAGATTTTCGCTCATCAGCGCACATTTCTTTTGTTTGCTTTTGACACAGCCACACTTTGGTTTGTCTTAAAGAAAATTTTAAGATTCAGTTTTTTTCGTTTAATTCTGTCATTTGCACATAAATGCTGTTTATAAAGGCAAAAAGTGCTGTCGCGGGAATGCGTATATCCTCGTAATATTCCAAAATCAAATCCTAATTCCAGGGTTACGCTTTCCATTTGATCTGCGTAATTCGTCACTCATTAAATTAGGGTTATTACCTAGCTTTTTCTTTGTAAAAATATTTATGGATATGGTGGATATGTCCACCTTTTGATTGTGACTATAAGGACCAATATCATTAACCACTAAGATTATGAAAGCATTGTTTTTACATGTTCATAGTGAGGATATCCTCATTCGCATATTGCTTGACTCATCTCTCGCATATTGTTTAACTCATCTCATCTTTCAAGTTTCAGTCATAGTAAAGACCTTGTAACCCTGTATAAAATTACCAACCGTTCTCAAAGTTGAATTTTTAATATGATATTTACGTCAGGTTTCACACAACTGAATATCAACCATCTCTGACAACTCGCAGATAAAATAAAACGCATCTTCTCGAACTGGAAACAGATTAAAGAAGAAGTGAAATAATCTCAACCATAATAGTTTAATAATGGCCAAAAATTATTATAATAATTAAACACGAATTTTACTCGATGAAGCGAAAAAACAATGTCAATGGTAAATAAATTAGACTATTATTGGGATATTTAGAGTTTCAGTTCTACTTCGATTGCGTTGAGATAGTTTAGAGAGGCATTTTTATGCCATGGTCCACGAGATCGCACATCTTACCCTGAAAGCCACCACGAGGGTTGTAGCAAGGCGTCTTAGGTTACCAGCCAATAGAGCGAACGTTGATTGAAGATTAATGGAATTCGGAAAGTACAATTTGTCTCAATTTATTTCTTTTACTTTTGTGTTCCAAAATTTTGGAAGGGGAAAATGATTCCTCTATCGAACATTGACGGAGAAAATGTAAATCATTAGAGCGCTCGGTTCAGTAGCGAACCCTTAAATTCTAGACAGCTTAAGGTATCAAAAAAAGGTTATAAACGTATCTGCTATACAGTACTGCTTATAAAGCATGAGCAGTGGTATGACGAGAGGGGGAGACCAATAAGTGGTATATTTTCGTGTAGTTTTGAACAAGTTTACATTCAATTAAAAATTACATACATACGAGGGTCATCCGGAAAGTAGTACCCGTTCGTGCCGCATGAAGTGCTGACGACGCGAGTAGCCGCTGGACGAGGTCAGATAGCTTCAGTGGCTTGTCTGCCTTCTCTGAGCCAAGTTGCGTGACGCTAGCATTGCCTGTGTTGTTTCTGTGATTGTTTACAATGTTTAAAAAAATTGAGAACGCCGCCAGTTGTGAAGTGAGGGCAGTGATTAAATTCCTCAATGCAAGAAACGTTCGCCCATGTGATATTCATCGCCAATTAAAGGAGGTGTATGGAGACAATGTAATGGACGAGTCGTCTGTTCGGCGGTGGTGTCGCAACTTCAACATGGGGAGGGGGAACACACACGACGATGAGCGTTCGGGGAGACCGTCTGTCATTACAGACCAACTGGTGAGCTCAGTTGACGAATTCGTGAGGAACGATCGGCGCGTCACAATTGATGACATCTGTGAGCATTTTCCCAATGTTTCTCGAACAATTGTTCATGAAATTGTTAAACACCATCTGCATTATGCAAAAATTTGTGCAAGATGGGTCCCTCGCATGCTTACAGATGAGCACAAAACCAAGCGTATGGCTGCAGCACTGACGTTTTTGGGACGTTATTCTGATGAAGGAGACTCTTTCTTGACTCGCATAATTACTGGTGACGAAACATGGGTTTGTTATGCATCACCTGAGAGTAAACGACAGTCAATGGAGTGGCATCATGCTCATTCACCAAACAAACCAAAAAAATTCAAGACAGTTCTGTCCACCAGGAAACTCATGGCAACCATTTTCTGGGATCGACGAGGTGTATTGCTTATTGATTTTATGGCCCGTGGAGACACTATTAATGCCAATGCGTATTGTGAAACATTAAAGAAATTACGGCGGGCAATACAAAATCGGCGGCGAGGTCTATTGTCTACTGGTGTCATTCTCGTTCATGACAATGCCAGGCCTCATGCAGCTGGGATAACACAAAAACTTTTGCAGCAATTCAAATGGGAAACTTTCGACCATCCACCGTATAGCCCGGGCTTGGCCCCTTCAGATTTTCATCTCTTTACAAAGCTTAAAGACTTTTTGGCAGGAAAAAGATTTGACAGCGATGAAGAACTTAAAGAAGGAGTGACCCTGTATCTCAATGAGCTGGCGGCGAAAGACTATGCAGCAGGAATACAGAAACTTGTCACACGTTATGACAAATGCCTTAATTTGCTTGGAGATTATGTTGAGAAGTAGTTTAAAGTATCCTCTTTCAAATAAAATTTTTTATGTTTGTTAATATTTACTTTTGTGTCTTTATTTCACGAACGGGTACTACTTTCCGGATGACCCTCGTAAAAGTGTCAATCAGTGCACACCATAGCGTTTCATTCCTTTTCGTTCTTGGTTTGAATTCTTGGAAACGGATTTAATTGAATATTTTATTGTTCGAGATAAATTATATTTAAAGCATGATGAAGTTCACGCTGATAACCGATGGAATACTCGAAATGCTATACTACATCTTCCGCATTGACAACTTTTCAGTATGTGAATATTTTCCCGTCCTAATTCCAAATCAAAAGTCGAAATTGAAGTATCGCAATGTTTACGACGCATATTCCCTTTCGATATATGGCCTTCTTCTTATACGAAACATTCGTTAAATAAATTCAAGGCTCCTCTCGATTATATTATTAAGCTTACATCTTAAAACCTCATGTTACTGGTAAATTGGCATTTGGCAATAAACAAGTTATTATACAGATGTGATACACCTATCATTGTCACAATGTTGGATGACTTTAATGTTTACGAGTTTATAATCGAAGCAGATTACGAAAATAAATACCGTAAAACTGCAACTGTCCCGTATTTCAACTTCAACTAAATTTTTTCGTGCACGAAACGTTTTCAAAACGATTTCATATGGTGAGTAAGGTGGTGACTTTTCTCTGCACCCCCACGGAGCTAGCCTAATCAGTACGCTTCGGCGGAGATTAAAGGTTTCCTCTGCGGACAGGGTCCCTCGGTGGGCGAGTGCAAATAGGAAAGTAGTGTGCACCAATCATTCGTAACACTTCTCCGCCCATAAACCGGACTGGAGTAATGGTCGGGTTGGTAGGGAAAAACCGAGAACGGGATGCGAGAGTCGCCCACGTGTTTTCATATCCGCAGCGCGAAATATATGCGAGCATATACTACAGCATCGAACGATGAAATCATGATAGGAGCGCCATGGAGAACTTGGAAAAGTGCCTCGGACGAGCGACAAACGCACGTATGCAAAATCTAATGGGCAGGTCAATGTGGTGATAACCTTGTTTCAACAATTTCTTCATTCCCTAGGGGAAAAAAATTCCTCATAATAATTAAAGTGATCTCCTGGAACTATTCTTAAGGGAATTTTTATAATAATTCCGTATTTCTTGGAATAATCCTAAATTATTTGAATTAGTCTTAGGAAAACACTTATGGTACATGTTTAAACGTTCAGGGGAAAAGAGGATGTTGGAGGAAGAAATATGAAGTCGGCAGGCGATTACGAGTGACGAGATAAGGAGGGGTGGGCACATGATGAAACGTGGGTGGCGGTAAGGAGATGATGATGAAGAAGAGGGTGATGGAAGGTAAGAAAGAAAGAATGTTAGGTAAGAAAGAGGAAAACTTCAGGCGCCCTCGGCAGTACAACGGGAGTTCGAAATTAAGTGGAGCTGAAGAATGAAGCAAGTATAGAGAGAAGTTGTATATTTTGTTCAGAAATATGCATTTGAAGTAAATCAGAATGCGAAAGATGTGTTCAGAGACCTCAGAGAACTTTACGGTAAACTAGAGACTAATTTATCGGCCGGTGAAAAAAATGAATCTTTCCTGTTTATTTCTACAACATTGACTTCCCAAGTCAGGCACTCAATTATTATTGTATTGGCAGTAAAATTGATTTGTCAAAAATGGAACGAAAACTACATCTACTTGCTACCACACAAGCAGAGACGTCGATAGGAAGTGTTAGGACAAAACTATTACCGAAAAATATCCTGGAGATAAATGTATGTCTTGATAGTGATGATACAAGCGTAGAATGGTTGTAACCAATTTTATCCAGAATAAATAGCGCTGATACTTATATCTATTAGATAATTTTAACATATTCAGGAAATTGGTTTTGATTGTTGTGCATACAATTATTGAATTGATTTCGAAAATAATTTGACATATACAAAATCCAATTGAATAGATTGGTGATTTGAGTATTTTAGTTATTTTTTATAAACATATGCGTACGGTTGAACTATATCAGTCATAACTGCTAGATGCGAATAAAAAGTGGGTTGGAGAGGACAAAAGTCAAGCATATTCCATTTTGTGCTGCTGCTTTTTAATGCGTGCAACGATGGCAAATGGTTAATAGTGTAAAGGAATGAAAGTAAGACAAATTAAGATCTTCAGACTTTACAAGGTATTAATCATTTGGAAGAAAATGTGCAAGATCTCCTAAGAGTTCGGATTATTTATTAATGTTATATATTGACGACTTATAAATATAGATAATTAAGCATGCATCAAATAAATACTAATCTTTGTCAAATTAAAAACAGGATTACATTTTTCTTTCTCCTAGTTTATTCGAACCACTGTGCAGCGGCATTTTTTCAGTATGTTTGGTCTATCAATTCACAATTGTGACAATCGATTATGATATATGGAATTTTTGGCGTTTTATTCCAAGAGAAGTTTATACTTTCATTGAACTCCAAAATTAAGTATTATTTTTGCGAGAACTTTTCTCTCATTGATTACGAATGAATTTCAAATTAACTCTAATTTAAATTGGCGATTTTTCACCAATCTTCTGCCCCATAAGCTATTAGATGTGACTTCCTTATGCATGCTAGCAAATGATCATTCCTCATGCTGATTACCCATGAGGAAAATGTTTCCTTTTGAGCATGAGTTCAATAAACATCCATGAATTTTGCACTACCCGTAGCTCATAAATTCAAGGGTAAGCTGATAAATTCATATTTTCACACGTTGCACCTAAAACCACACCGCTAACTCGAGCAAAATATACTCGTACGCACTAAACGACAGCTCAATTCGTGGTGATGTCGCAGAAGAAAAAGATTTCGCGATTCCGCTTCATCAGTTCTGATTTACGAGTACTGATTTCTCGTATTTATTCGCGCACTCGTGCTATGCTCCAAGGGTATTTTAAAGCACGTGGGCTATGAACGGAACTCTCCAACATGTCAGAGACGAAGGGAGTTGTATTAGAGTTGGGGTGACGTCTCCGCCTGGCCTCATCCAAAGGTCGTGGGTTCAAGTCCCGCGTAGATAGATTTTCCTTCACCTAGGGTTTAAGTGTTTTTAATTGACATTTCTGTTATTTAGAAGCATAACATTCAATGTAAAGGCCAAAAATAGCTGTTTCCGGATTAATAGAAAATAAATAATGTGTGGCCTTGGCGTGGAGAATATTTTTGCCACACCGTCGTATAAGAATGGCTGTTTGGTTCGTCTTCCTTTTATTCGGCGGAATTTTTCGCGTGCCCAGACGGCTTACCCTTGAGTGCTCGCTACGGTGACATCGCTCATACTCGGAGAATAAAAAGAAAAACCTGAAGAGCGGCGGCCTGAGGGAGCGAGGAAGAAGGATGGCTCATAACATCGTAACGGGGGAAAAAAATTCCACTTAAATGATGGCGCAAGGAATCCGGTCTTTACTCATTTGGCATTTGTTTGCTTCTTGAGAGGGAACGAGAAGCGAAATCAATCGATTCAGATCATGTTGGAAAAGGTTTTCTTCCATCTTGGAGAAGACAAAATACCTTTAGAATCAGAACCATCGATGGATACACCAAAATAGCATTCCCACTTCCATGGACTCGGCGGCAGATCAGATGCTCTTTAGACTATTTTACGTCCACACGCGTCTTCCACTCGTTGTCTATATCCAATTTACGTTGTGATCTTAGCCAAATTCTACATAGACTACGTAAACTGCCAAGGCAGAATAATGATTTTGATTATTAAATTGACTAACTGAAAGATCAAAGTACTGAAAAGAGTTGATTATCCTTAAATCTATTTCCTCAAAACAAAATAAACTCGAATTAAAATAAATGTCAATTTTTGCATAAAAAAAGATTCGTTGGCAAAGTCACCATTTTCGTCATTTTATGAACAACCACTACCAAAATACCAAAATGTCTGAATGATATTATGCTGAAATTTTTCCTAAGTAGTTGATTTATTTAAAAGCTCACTTAGTTTACCGTCTGTTTCCGAATCTCACTTCAATCCCAACCACTAACAAGCTTTTCTCTTTCTATATTATTATGTTCCTAAGTGACGATTGTTATTACATTGGTAGATTGTATTCTTTGCTATTATCAATCAATAACAAGTATATTTATTTTTTCCATCCAGAAATATTTCATTGTCCAGTGCAAACACAACCCCCAAACACAATGGGAATACAAAACTTTACATGTCTACATGCATTATTTTTTTACGTGCATGTCATTTTCCACATATTTTTATATGTTAAACATACAATTACATTCGCTTATGCATATCGCTGTACGTAGGCATTAAAAAAGGAAAGAATCATTACCGGATAGTTTCGGGAGAAATTATCCGTTCACGAATGTGCGAATACAAAGAAGGGAAAGAGAAACGATGCGTTTTTCCAGATATTGTACACATAAATCCTCTTCCGCAAGGCGTACCAATGAGTGTGGCAGAGGGTTTTAGGTCTACATCTACATACAAACCCGAAAGCCATCACAAGGACGAGTAGCAGGGGGAGTTAGGTCACCATTCATTCTACTTCTACTCCACTACTTCCGGATAATCACGCCACCCATCGATCCACCGAAAGAACACCTGGAAGGGGGAGAGACGACACCATTTTGCAGAATTTGTTACTAGTATTACATTACGAGTATTATACGGCTAATAACTACTCAACTGTCTCCAGTAAGGAGACAAGGAATCCCACTTAGAAGTGCGGGCTCAGATGGAACGAAGTCACCAGTTAGCATTCTACTCAAGGAGGATGGACAATTCACCAATACATTATAACTACGCCTTTATCTACCCGGCACCCCAACACCCAGATAAGGGCGTATGGACGCCAATCATGAAGTAATTTGAGGGGTAATGCAACTTGTATGTCCCCAACTATTTCCGCCAGTGCTTACACATTTCTGTGTTGGTGTTTCCTCCTTTCACCAGCCAGGTCACCAGAATTAAAACAATCGGATCGTGGTGCCATAAATTATCTTGACTACTGTTTTGTTTTCAAGTCAATTCCATGTGTTTCTTATGTAAAATTACCGATAAACCGGTAAGACTCACTCACCGGGACGGTTTATACTTACCCGTTTGGGTAAATGAACATTTCACGTGTGCGAATATATTTGAGCATTTTTGCCAGGGAAGCGTGGAAAATATGACACATTGGTGTGAGTGCCTGTATCTAAAGCTATAGTATAGCCTTGAAATTGTCCAAATTGCAGGAAGGTGTTATATGAATGTAAAAATATCTTACTTAGCGATGACACTTTGTTGTTAACAGTAAATTACCAGTCAGAGTAGATTTTTGAAGTATTTAAATCCTAAGTTAAGTTATATTTCCACAAATCCTAAGCTAAGTTATATAAGTTCCATTTGAAAATTCAGAATAAAAACTCTAAAACCAGCATTAAAATAAGGCATTTTTCAAGTACGCATATTTCCAGCTTTCCATCATTTTACCGATGTCTAACTAACTTTCTACCCTCCTTGTCTTACTATTTCCTCCTCGTAAACGCTGAAAAGCACGGGTGATATGGACATCTCTGCTTTACCCCATGCCAAAGCGGCCCATCTTGACACAATATTCCAAGCCCGCATCTCTATGAGACAGAGCCCGAAATATGTTCCAGTAATGTCGCCTTTACCTCAGATCTGCTTCTATCTTCTACAATGGGTTAATGAATTCTATCCAATTAACTCTTCCGAATGTATTCTCGAAATCCACGAAACAAACAAATATGTCCTGATTATACTTACTATTTCTTTTAGTCAGTGACCTCGTTACTGATATGACATCACGCATATGCCTTATTTTGACCTCAAGATATAATTTAAGCCCCACATTCATGTCGGCAGGACAAGAAAATGTCACAAATTAAGAGTGATAGGCCGCCGAAAAGATAGATTCAAGCTTTCATTTTATGATTTTTTTATGGATTCAGGAGAGTTTGCAACCCCTTGGCTGTCTGACAAACTGAAGCGTGATCATCCGCAAACTTAATTGATTTTATGAACTCTCCACTAACTTTCATTCCTTTCTCCTGTTACTTTTCAACCATTTCCTCCACTGGACAGCACAGATGACCATGAACACCCTCGTCTAATTCCTTTTCCTAACATTTCCCATATCTACGCTCCATCTGCCACTCGCACCTAAGCAGTTTGAGACACGCTCGAGGAGCGAATTTTGTGAAAAAATCAATTTAAATTAATTTCAAGAAACTTTAACAGTAACTTTAACGGAGTCACCCGCTATGTGTGCATTATAATGCAAAAATTTCAGAGTGTAAGAGGACGTCTCGGTAGCTAAGTGGTTAAAGCACTCGGCCGGATATCGAGAGATCCGGGTTCGAATCCCGGTTAAGGCGAATGATTTTTACTCTCTGAAATGGTTGCATTACAATTTAAACTAATTATATATATATATATATATATATATATATATATATATATAGCGAATTTTGTGAAAAAATCAATTTAAACTAATTTCAATTATTATAATTCAATTATAATAATATATTATATATATATATTCTTATATATATATAAGAATATATATATATATATATTCTTATAATATATTATATATAAGAATAAATTCTTATGATTAAGATGAATTCTTATAATAATAATATATATATTATGTATAATTAATTATATATAATATAATTAATATATTCAAGCATAGAAATAGGTATAAGGAAAGGGGATAGGAAAACACATAAAAGGCGAACACAGGACATGTGGGAAATCCACGAAACAAACAAATATGTCCTGATTATACTTAATATTTCTTTTAGTCAGTGACCTCGTTACTGATATGACATCACGCATATGCCTTATTTTGACCTCAAGATATAATTTAAGCCCCACATTCATTTCCGCAGGACAAGCAAATGTCACAAATTAAGAGTGATAGGCCGCCGAAAAGATAGATTCAAGCTTTCATTCTTCCCGCGCACTCTTTGAGACAAAATACAAGGGGCAAAAATAAAACATGGCGAAAATAGTTTAGTGTAAAAAGTAAAATAAAAGTGTCCGATCGCCCCTCTTCCTCGTGCTCTTTCGGTGGATCGAGGGGTGCCATGTGAATGTGGAAGTAGTGAAACAAAAGTAGAACGGCTGGTGATCTAACACTCCCTGCCTCACACCCTTGCGACGGGTTGTGAGGTAGTGTGCCGATATAGATGTATTCATATTCTTGTAAACCTCAACTAAGCTTTCTCTAAGTAATCATTTGCCCCCTTTTTCATCCTTTTGTTGATAATTCTAAGTACTATCTTATTTTAACTGCGGGCTACGATTGCTATGCTCAGCTCTTCGTCTCATCCACTGGACCGAAGCTCAAAATTTCAACAATCGTATGATTCAACACATCCGAGCAAAAACCACAAGATCTGAACCTGAATCAATTACTAGACTCCATGGATGGTAGATTCGTAATGTTTGGTGAGTCCAGGTCGATAAATGTGATTTTCATCTGCAGTGGCTTGAATTCTGAAACAGAGGTGGCGGTTAGAAGTGAGTGATTGACTCGTTTTGGTATATATTTTGGATTCGGATTGAGTTTCGATTTATGCATTTTTTTTCGATTCAGTAGCAGTTTTAGGATATTGGTTCATTGTATTAAACGTTAAATTTAATCATTTTTATTGTTACACTTTATAGTACGAGTACCATATCAATACACTCGGATATGAACTTTTATCTGGTGACATTTACAGAAAGCAGTGACCGTGAAGCAAGTTATGGTCGAACTATTTCTCTAGGCAATCTTTCTTTGGTTTACCGACGGAATATTCCCAGTTATTTATCAACAGGAGTTTTTTTTGTATGCTGTAACCTATGTGGGAAGGAGTTAATTTAGTTCGTCATATATTCTTTTATTTCGGTGAGTTTGGGGGTTTTCAAGAGGCGAAACATTTTTGTGATATAGCTGATTTTTTAGAATAAAAGGATTAACGAATTTATTGCGACAAAAATTCAGTTTATACATTTGCTTTTTTTACTTGCAAACGCGGTACATTCGAGGTTTCTTATTAATATTGGTTGAACTTTTTAAGAAATTGGTTAGCCATTATGCTAGAAGGAACATCAAAATCTTTTGCCGGATAGGTGAGTCAGGATCGAAAAATATTTGGAAAACGCTGTTCTAAGGTGAGTAAGTTAGGTCAATAGATTACTGGAGCAATGCAGTGACCTACAGGGTAGAGTACACGGCTACCGACCGGGAATCCTGGGTTCAATTTCAGTTGATGCCTCTGATCACAGTCTATAATATATCCAGGTTGAGTAATCACATAAACATATAGATAAAATTAACCATAATAAAATATTGAGATAAACGGATAGATTAATTTGATCAGCGGTTTATTGTTCCATTATTTAATTTTTATCTTAATCACATATTTAGCATTGCACTTTTCCTCATAAAGAAATGAAATCACATTTTTTGAGTTTTATCTTCATTTCGCATGCTTTTTTTAAAAAAAACTGAAATACATTTCCCAATATCTGCAGGAATTTTCAGGAGTCTCGAACAATTCTTAATCGCTCGAAGACAAGTGACTTATCTCTCAGCCCACTTTGACTCCCTTATCCATTCCTTTTAGTGCATATTTTGCCTAACAGTTAGCATTAAAATGCAAGAATGATAATTTTTTTTAAATGAATATACTTTGTAACTTCCACACAATTTTTATTCGTACTACCGATTTCAACGCTTCGGCGTCATCATCAGGTACAAACATTTTTCTAGCACAGGGTTATATATATATGCACTCTTCGGAAGGAATGTCGAGGGAGTGTGAGTGAAAGTTGGTGGTGTGAAAGGCTAATGGGAGGGAGGGGGGTTAGGGGGGAAGACGCGTGGCTTGCAGGTGAAGGTCCGGAGGGGGGCAGGTAAAAGAGAAAGGAAGTTTTTTGGGTTGGGCTAAATGAGGAGGTTGGGGGAGGGTAAAAGGGGTATGCTAGGGGTTTTTGGCACATGTTATATTCTGAAGGAGATTTCCAAAATTGGGGAGTGATTTTCATATAAAATGTCGTTGACTAAATGTCCACTCTTCATGTGTCTTCTTATTTCCAATTCTTCCCATTTGTCCATTCATCTTCCCTTTTTCACGACGTGTAGTATTTTCGGATTGAAGTCGCTGGAGTGGTCCTCCTCCCATAGATGTTTCGCAAAGTGCGATTGTTTTAAATTTCCCGTGCGGTGGCTGCGCTTGTGATCCCCCGCGTGTGTGAGGAAACCTGTCTGTCCGATGTATGTGGCACTGCAGTCATTACACTTCAATTTGTATATACCACTTTTGTTGACCATATCCACCTTGTCCTTGGTATTATTTAGGAAGGACCCAAGATTGTTATTGTTGTAGTAGACTATCTTAAATTTGTCCCTCGGGAGGAAATTACCTATTTTTTGGGAGATGTAGCCGTAGTAGGGGAGTTTACACCAGCGATGGTTTCCGTCCGTAACTTCACTCGATTTATGAAAAAGTTTTCTCGTTTTTGCGAGGCGTTTCTTATAAAGAATTTTCATAATTGATGTTTCACTATAGCCATTTTTGGATGCGATCTCCTTTATTATTGACAATTATTTTTTGTAACTATCTTTTGAAAGGGGTATGTTTAATAATCTGTTTATCATGAAGTGGAAAGTGGATAACTTTTGGCTTATGTGATGGAGTGAGTCGAAGGGGATGATATGGTCTGTGGCAGTGGTTTTTCTAAAAATTGAGAAGTTAAACCCATTCCTCTGTTTTGAGACTGAAATTTCCAAGAAATTGAGTTTCATGTTGGATTCCTTTTCGCATGTGAACTTTAAATTACGATCGCGCGAGTTTAAAGTGTTAAAAAATCTGTCTAGCTGTCTATCGGTTCCTGTCCATATGGCAAAAATGTCGTCGACATATCTAAACCAACAAAACAAATTCTTGTTGCCTATTGATTCACCATTGAAAAACTTTTCCTCAAAATCGTTCATGAATAAGTCAGCAAGGAGCGGTGATAAAGGGCATCTCATTGCTAAGCCTTCATTTTGTTGATAGAAATCACCATTGAATTGGAAATAGTTCTGATGCACACACACTTTTAGAAGTTTCACAAAATCCTTGATGAACTCTAGGTTTGTCCCCGTGTTCTTGAGAACCTCTTCGGCCACGTCCACTGCTCTGGATACCGGGATGCTTGTAAAAAGGTTGGAGACGTCTAAGGATACAAGGGTGTGGTGTGGGGGCGGAGGGGTTTTGTTGGAGAGTTTTTCACAAAGGTCACTTGAATTTTTCACTCCGTATTCCGGCTGGAATTCAGTACAGTCTCTGAACAGGGCTTTCCCCCTAACCCCCCTCCCTGCCATTAGCCTCTCATACCACCAACCCCCCCTCCCTCGACATTCCTTCCGAAGAGTACATATATATATATATATATATAACCCTGTGCTAGAAAAATGTTTGTACCTGATGATGACGCCGAAGCGTTGAAACCGGTAGTACGAATAAAAATTGTGTGGAAGTTACAAAGTTTATTCATTTAAAATGAAAATGAACCTCCACAAAGTTGAGCCTAAGACCATAGAATTCAAGAATGATAATGGTAATCCCAAGTCCCTATCACTGTCCGTTAAGGTTCTTCGTGTTCTATTCGTAACGAGGTGTTTGATTGACGTGAAAGTTTGTGACAGTCTTGGAGAAAATTTTTCATCGCGTAGACTGTAATTTAGAAGTCCGCATACTGAAATTTAGAATGCACTTAGTGGACAGCAGAATAATAGACGACCAATCAACCTCATCATCAATTTTGATGAAAGTAGAGAATAATTTGAAATAAAGAAACGGATAGGCTAAAGAAATTCATTTTCTTTCTTAATTTTTACCGCGCACCCCGAATGAAGCAAGGGAATGAACCAAATGAAGGATTGGAATAAATATGAAGTACGGATAACAGGGATTCGAGAATCAGTAGAATAATCATGCTGTGGTATGTAAACGGCAGAATCATAAATATTGGCTGAGAAGTGAGGAGATAGTAAGCCGATACTAACCGTAATGGGAAAGAAAATGAAAAAATACAAGTAAATTAAAATAAAAAATGTAAAAACGAAAACGATATTCTGGTTCCGAAGTAAGAAGGCAATTTTTTCCAATATAAATGGACAAGAATCCATCCACACAAGCTTATGCTGTTAACAGTTTATACGTGCATATAATGAAACCCTATTTCGCCCACTATTTCCCTCTTCCTTATTTCATCGGTGGCCATTCTGCTTCCTAATATAAAATAACGTACACTTGTTCCATTGTGCCCATCGCTATATGTGAAAAAATATCAATCCTACTTCGGTTACAGATCATCACTTTGTTTTCTTTGTCTGTATTTTAAGATATAAGTTTCTCATACTCTTCCGAATAGTATAACTTAGCATCGTTGTAAAGTCGCCTTACCTCTCCGCCAATTTTTTTAAGCCTATGAGACGTATGCAATTAGAGAAGAATTGAAACGATGAGAATTTATTGCTAAGTTATCAAAAGTAACATTTATGATCGAGAATCTGATAAATAATACCCTCGAAGATTGAGGGAAGATACACTTTTGTGGCAGGCTATCAAAATAAAAAGTGGAAAGCTGCTGCACATTTTGAGGCACAGTTCCCTTCGGTCGATGAAGGGAATTACAATGAAGAATTACGAGAAGCAAGCGATGGAAGATGACGTCTCCAGAAAACATGAATGAACAAAGAGATTAGCGCGTAAAAGAATGTCTATTGCAAAACAACCCTCGGATCAATAACCAATCATGGCGAACCATACTATTCGTATTAACTTCAATTGTCTTCCTTAACTTCGTTTGTTCCTAACCGTCGAAGGAGTTGTTAAGATAAACGCGAACAACATAATCATTAAGCATTGTTTTCGGATCTCATAGCACCTGCTGTTTAGCCATTAGCTAACATGTTCATAATCTCAAATTTCTATCTACCTTACGACTTTTTCCTAATTTTTCAAAACATCTCTTTTTGCACGCTGTTAGTGATCCCTCTTCAGTCCTCGAGGTCCGGAAATTGCGAGTCCATCAGCGTTCACATCCGACCAGCATTCTCCTCGTGAATGAGGATTAAAATTAACTTCATGAAGCTGCTTGCCAAATACCTTATTCGTATGCCCCATGTTATGACACGTGATGTCTTCTTCTTTTCAATTGGATAGCAATTTAGTCCTTGCACGCTCATTTCTTTTTCTTCCCCCAAACGATCTTCCCATCAGCCATCGCACCTCATCGAGTTCTTTTTAAATCCACAAGTTGAACAAGTTGAGTGACAAACTGTGGCCCTGCTTCATTCCTTTCTGTATTTATGCGTCTACTTCAAATTCTTCACATCTTGCAACTGACTTTTCATCCTATTGCAAGCTCCGAAGTTTTTTCGTGTATGATATTTCTCAGCGCAGTAGCCCAGCGAAAAATGAAAAACGAAATATAAAAGATGCGTAGAGACTCTTCAAGTGAGTGCGAATATCACATACCTGCAACAGTACTCCCTTTTAAACTCCCTTTAACTCCATGATTGAATTTTTCCTTAGATGAGACGTACACAAATCATCTCTCACACCAACAAACCTTAGAATGCGAATTTTCATCGTAATCCATGTAGCCGTTTTTGAGCAAAGTTGACTTGCTTACAGGGTTCGTCCGGAAAATAAGTTCATTAAGCTCATTGTCTTTTTTGACAAAAGGGGAGTCGTCCACTACGAATTTTTACCTGAACTACAAACTGTAAATGCTGCAGTTTACGTCCAAGTGCTCGACAGGCTTCGAAAACGAGTCGCCCGCGTCCGGCCAGCGATCAAAAACATCTGGCGGCTGCATCACGGCAATGCGCCGTCTCACACCGCGCTTGTCGTGTCGGACTTCTTGGCCAAGCACGGCGTGGCAACGCTGCCGCACCCGCCCTACAGCCTGGACTTGGCACCACCGGACTTCTTTCTGTTCCCGAAGATAAAGAGGAGTTTGAAAGGAACGCGATACGGGACTTTGGACGCCGTCAAAGAGGCCGTGACGACGTGTCTTCGAGAGGTTCCCGATGATGCCTTCGCGGGAGCGTTCCAGGAATGGGAACGCTGCTGGAACAAGTGTATCGACTCACAAGGGTCCTATTTTGAGGAATATTAGCTTAAGATATGTAAAAGTGTAATAAATTTTTTTCCTGAGCTCAGTACACTTATTTTCCGGACGAACCCTGTACATACCTGCGTATGATTACTCTTCGTATTGGAATATTAGGTATCATTAGTTTTAAATAGCAGGAGTCAGGAGTCTCATAGTTTCTTAAAAGTGAAATCATTGCTTAGGCCGATTGAGGTTGAACACATAGATAACTTATCTATCAGATAAGGTTCAACCGTCGAAGAACGGCTGGAAAATATCAAATGTGTCATAACCTGCTATCAAACCTTCATAATCTGAAATTTCCGTGCGAATGGAAGGAGATGATTTTGGATGCAAAACGACAGGTGTGCGAAAAATGGAAGCCGGAATGGAAACAAGAACTTCGATATTCATATATCTCCCACCTGTAGTTCCTTTATTAACATCTAATCCTCTGCATCATATTTACGCATCGTACTTTTCTGCACCAGGGTGCTTCTGGATGAACTATTTATTAAAATATGGAAAGGATAAATTGAGCTTCTTATGACCTCTTTTTGGAAAAACTATATGAATAATATTTCCTTAAGCCGTAAAGGATTGCACCCTTTCCTGAACCCTCTACGGCGTAAGGAGATATTATTTCATGTAGTCAGTCTATTCGGATGTGTAAACCATTTTCACCGCAACGGACATGAATCTCAAGTTCTTTGTGCCACGCTCGCATCTCCCAATCCAAGTCTCGCCATTTTAATCTGAGCGGGGTTCAGCAAGGCCACTTTCCGTTAATTGGGCGCCTCAGCTCTCAGATGGTTCGCTGAAAATATGCGCCTATCTACGCAGAATGCTATCAGTGATTACCCACACATTAGCACGAGGTCACCGTGTTGATAAGTCTCTGAAGGGGTTGGCTATTTTTTCCGACGGTGTAGGCGGTATAGAACACCGGGAGATGAGGGAAATACACTCTGATGACTCTGACATTTCTTTCTAGTCCTGCGACCCTCGGCACTTAGGCCGCGTGTCTTTTCGACCGCGCTCGTTCTATAACAGTTGACTTTTCACCCTCTCGAAATCATTAAAATCTCCCCTTGGGGAATGCCTCTGTGAGAAGGGCATGGCTGCATGTATAGATCTTTATAATTTGTCATAATATTCCTTCAATTATTAAAAACATAATGTTATATGAAATTATTATTATTAGTATCGGTAATCTAACGGTTAAGGTAGGTTTTGTATGGCCATAAGCTACCGAACGGTACAGCGACGATTCCCTTGCCCCTCTTTATAAAACAACCTGACATACAACATTACAATTAGCCCCTATTCAATTCCACATACTTCCCTACTCCCTTTATTTCGTCCAACATCTTTACCCTATTTCTACCCTTTGGAGGCAGGAAAAATAGATGAAAGGCGTATTGAGCGGTAGTGGAATGTTGAAGAAGGTAATAGAGGGGAGAATGTTTGCAAGCGAGGAAAGGGCAGGAACAGGATAGGGATGTTGGACGGGATGAAGGGAGGAAAGAAGTACACAGAGATGAAGAGGGACCTGATGTAGATTAGGTTGCTGGATTGGGTTTTGTATTGGGTTTTGTTTGGAGTTGCAAAATGTTTATATGGTAGTTGTGTCCATCCAAAAACCTACCTTAACCGGTAGATTACCTAATAATATATTTATATATATGATAATTCTAATGAGCAAGAACATAGTACGTATTTTTGACTTACATACATAGTACATGTGATTGGCGAAGAGGAGAAATTACTAGGGATAATTCAAAGAAGGCAGAAGAAGTGGGTGGAGGAAATGCTGAAAGGTAGTGGGGTGTTGAGAGCCATGGTAGAAGGGAAAATAGTGTAGAGGAAGGAAGAGCGAAAGCTTTACCCAACATGAAGGCAGACAGAAGTTACGAAGATATGAAGAGGGAAATGATAAAGAAAAAACAAATGGAAATTCTCGTTATAAATATGAGATGATAGTCATCAGGAACTATCCAATAGCCTACCTACAATAGCCTGCATCTACAGAATACCCTCCAAGCCCCCGCAAGGGCGTGTGGCGGGGGGTATTAGGTCACCAGCCATGCATTAACAATCATTACATCTCTACACATTATATAATTCAATCACGCACTCGAGCAAAGTTATTTACACAAAAGAAACTACTTACATGCAATAATATTGAATAACAGGATTATTCAATAAAAAGATATGATCAAATCGTTCGGGTACAATTTTATAAAAATGGGTTTACTTAAAACGCATGCAGGATAGGGACAAAGTTTTATTCACTCTACAGATACTAATTATTTCCTTCACGCATGTGTTCGTTTCTATTGAAATGTTTGATTTTATGAAGAAAAAACGACATTTTAATGACACATAACTAGAATGAAACGATTTTTCTACGAGCCTGTGCCTAATAAATCTCAGAAAATGACTGAGAGTGAGATGGAAAATATTGTTTTTATGGAAGGCTAGAGGAGTTAATTATTTGAAAGTAATGGATTTGGTGTAGAGTGTCATAGGTGACTGTGGTCGACCAGATTATCGAGGCCAAGCTATCTCCCTATCAGAGAACGTATGAGTGTGAGAGAGACGAGAGAACTATGCAAAGTTAAGGCAGGAAGGAATTAACTAGTGGAGTAGGTTTTCTATCGTATCATAGAACGAGGCTTACGTTCACAGTGCCTACCCAAATGGGAATTGTGTGAAGGCTATGGAAATATGTTAGCCTGAAAATATGTAATATATCTGAGCAGCAACTTCTGCTCTTTGTCAGGTACACCTATAAAGAATATTCAGATCCGCTTGAAATTCTGAAAATCGGTACACTTTGAAGGGAAATATTTATGGTATGACCAGATAAAGTAATGAATGATAGGATGCTAGTGAATTCCTCAGTTGTATTCTTTCGATGAGTGTACATTGATGCATCTTAGAACATTCAAGGAATTTTCACTTTGGAATGTACAGGGAAAGCATCCACGATAAATACGTGAAAGTAAATGAAATCATTTTTTCGTGAACTATTTATGACGCGGGCTGCACCATCACTAATTTCAGCATTGTACTTGTATATACGTGCGTGGGAAGATAATGACGGGCTTGAGAGAGATAATAATAGCTGTGATTCGTCCTTTCTAGATTTGTTAGAGATGGAATTGAACACCATTATCAAGACACTTGTGATAATACAATTTGCTATTCACCAATGCAATTAAAATGTGCTCTTTACTTCTTTTACGGTCAGAAAAAACCAAGAATATAATTTTAAATACAAAATTCATAATCGAAATCTTATTTATATTCTTATTCTATATGTCATGCAATTTCATGAGTAAATACTTCAAATTTAAGCAAAATATTGCGTATTAAAAACAGTGACGTTCCACAGAACACAAGAACTTATAATCCGAAAATTCACGTGCGTATTGTATAGCGTTATTTTTTCGTGGAAGGTGGGTTGCAATGTAATTTATCATCATTAGTGTCAGCAGGTAGTGTACTTTGACAATAACGAAGACAAGAACTACCTACCTACGATACCTTGAAATAAAATCGTACGGTAGTAAGTGATATAGAAATATTAAAAATTATTCGATGGAGTCAGAAGAATGCAGCCGAACAATGCATTAGCGGTGGAATGAACACTCGAGGAAAGCCCGTAGTCATTTTGAGGATAACAAAGGAAAAACACTCGGGAGTGGAAAGAGGATTCATAATATCTTTAACACACTAAGCGAGAGGGACAAATTATACATGAGCGACAATTACGGAGACGCAATGATTACACTTTGATAAGATAGCATGAGATTATTAGCTGACGGAGGGTCATTACGACTTCAGTGGACTTATCAAGTCTCTCAAAATACAAGGTTGCCATAGGAATCCGAATTTATTAAAGTGTCTCGTCCAAAACTTATAAAATTTACACCAGAAAGATTTTAAGCAGTGTTAAAGAAACTTCCATTGTCGACTGTCCCGAGGCGTATTTGAGCCTCACTGCTGGATAGCCCAGTGTTGCCTTAGCAGAGGAGTGGAAAGGGAAAGATCTTTCATGGGGAATCCATGGGATGAACGTTCCTATTCTCCTCAAGGACCGTCGCGAGAACTAAAGACAAATTGCGACGTCTGGTGTAGATTTGGCAATCACGCGACAGATTTTTGACAAGAGGTAGAGATTATTACTGAGGAGCACTGTCTAAAAATACTTTCCTTTTTTTCTCTCTTATATATTTCACTGGACGCGGAAAAAATACATAGGTCATGCACTTTTGATTTCATTTCTAGTTTTATTTTGGCGAACGTTTAATTTATGACAATTTTGCGGAAGTAATGCCACGGATTTAATAATTTTTCCTTCGGTTACCGATACTTCGCTTTTCCGCATTAATTTGATGTCGAAAAAGATTATTTTAGACGGCAGAGAATTTTTGGGAATGTCTCAGTGAGAAACGATAATGCACATGTTTTTTTCTAGAGGTTCCTAGTCCATATTAATTCCTCCATCGCTAATCAACGCCCAGCCGTGTCAGTCCTTGAGGTAGATAGTATTTACGAGTAAATTGATTTAAATTCAGATTTGGCGCGTCAACGTCACCATTCCTTTTTAAACTTTCCATATCATCGCTTAATATCTTTCATCAAGCTTCTTTAATTGTTTTTTTCTCACCTCAGTGTACTTTGACTCTCAAAACTTCTTTCTAACTTGCTCTGTTTACATTCTTCCTTTTATTTTCTCCTCTATCTTCCTAATCATCCCGTCTCTAATACATTGTACTCCTGTCCTTTTCCTATAGCTTAGTTTGCAGTTTTTCATATCCCTTTTTGATATGTTCCCATTTTTTGCTATAGTACCCAACTTTCTGTCCTCACCCATGAATTTCTATAAAGCCTGCTGATACTCCTTGCTTATCGTTTAGAGGTTAGTGCTTCTACATTCCATTTCCCAAACCCTCTTTCTTGTTTTGTACTTCCCCGTGTTGAGGGAGTGAATTTATTGTTCATTGTTTTCTATAAACAATACAAGAAATGTGAATATTAATCACAAGTAAACTATAGTAATAAAATTACCACTTAGTAGAAAGTTTAATTGAAATATTTATCTTGAAGGGAGTAAATTGTTAATTAAATCACTATGCACATTTGAATAACAGAAATTTCCGACCGGAATCTACTCTATAAAACAACCTTGGCAAGCGGTAGCTATGATCAAGATATCTCTACGAAAGATCCATGACTTAATTAGATTTTCACGATTTAATGAAATATTAAACAGATAAGCAAGGGTTAGTATTGAAGTTAATTTTAACGCATTTCTGTATATTTAATCTCGTTAAGTTTGCTTGTCAAACAGGGAAAGGTAAAATGGTATGGACAAATGGATTGAGTACTAGAAATGAAGAAGTCGCTCCACTAGCGGGTGAAGATAGTTCACTGAAATTCAACTTCATGAAAGTTGAATCGTATGCTAAAGTTAGATATCTTTTTTCATTATATGTAGCATCAATATTTTTACGCTCTTAGAGTTAATAAATCATCATCGTCAAAGGTAATACACCTATCAATTGTGGATTTAGGACAGTCCATAACTGCTCTAATGTTCTACGTAGACCACCAATATGCGCAGAAAAAAATAATGGAATGTTTTTCAAAAATAGTTAAACTATTTTTCCGAGTTCCGGAAACACGGTGACTGAGGGATTTAACTGATGTGAGTAAATGACTCGAAACAGTACGCTTGCCAAAATTATATATTTTATCCTACACCGTGAAAAGACTGTAGCGATCCTAAGATGGCCGCACAATTAGTCTATTGTTAGCCGCAAGGCGGGAGAAGGCCTAACGGCGTCATTGATTTTGTTCTCTACTCCATCTCGTCCGACAACGAGGGTGCTACCTCACCAAGAAGAAGAAGCACGTACTGTATTGAACTGACCATGGATTGAATAGGAGCGACATTTTAAATACGCATGGAGAATCAATGCTTGTACTCAGCATCACTAACATTTCGGCAGTCGGAAAATGAGGCAGATTTTATTATAACTGGTGGATGTCATATCAGAAATGTTCAATATAACAGTGATTAATAACGGATATTTTAGGTACCCTTGTACTTAATAATTCATGCTTGGTTCATTTTGTCAGTTTGTCCATTCTGCCGTACTCATCTCAACCAGTCTCATCGCTGCTGTAGGTTATCAATCATAAGACTGCAGTTTAGGAGTACTCTAAGCTCTCATATTCTATGTCAATCTCCTCATTCTTTTATAGTTCAATGGGCTGACGGCTTACAGCACGCGTTTCTCCTATTCCCTCCGCATCTTTCCTTTGTTATTATTCCTTTCGACGCGCTCTTCCATTAAGTAATGTCGTGTCTGGGAATTTGTCGAATTAGCTTTCTTATTGTTATCATCGAAGACCACTGTTCCGATACTTCGCCGGAAATAATACTAATTCGTCCGATTTATCAATGGCGTGGAGAATCGAGACAATGGTGCAAGGGTCCATAGTGGAAGATTAGCCTCACCTATCGTATGGGTCGGATACATCCTGTAGTTTTACAAGGTTGCATTTGAAAGAAAGGTTTCTCTTTGACTGAATATTTTAATGCGCTGCTTAAAAAAATTAATTGAAATTTTTTCAGAATATTTAATGACGGAGCATAAATGAAATAAAATTAAACTCTATGCAACATTTTATCAATAGTAATTGATCTTAATATTAATTTATGGCAGTTTTGTTCTCCTAAGATACCATAGAAGTAAATTCATATTTAAATACCAGTTTATGATTTCTAAATAAAACGTTCTCTTCTGTTTAAAGCTTTATTTGTCAAATGCAGAATTTCTATGGGTGCGATCCATGATGCATGAACAGATTGACCGTATTTAATAATAATCCAAATTCATGCTTCAGGGTTTATTTCCTGAAATTGACGCTTCGGATCGTGAAGGAAGTGCAAATTTTTCCCAGTCGATCTCCTCTGGAGAAACGATTTCTTTATGGAATGAAAATATAAAAAGGCAAAAGAACCATTAAATTTGCTTGCATACTGAAATGCCTAAACTTTGCCCAGCATTTAATGACCAAGCATGTCATTCGGATTCATTTTGTCGGAAAAACCTTTATCACTCGTACATTTCCGGGTTCTACAAAATCATTTGTACCCTCCTCCCTCCACCCCCCTCTCTGTGACCTGGAACGTTGGAAGGCCAAAAATATTACTCATTCTTTCTTCGGTAGCCTCCCTTAAGCTTCTTCACACTCTCAATATTCTTCCTTTTTCCATGCCTGTTGACGAAATATTATAAATTAAGAAACAAATACGATATAACAATCCCAGTTGCTAAACATATAGTATCTGGTGAAATCTCCTTCTGATATAAAGTACGTGAGTTCGTAACGATTAACTAATGTCTCCGTTGAATTTGAAGTTTGTCGTACTGACTTTGGACTTGCGATAATTTTCGTGAACTACGAGAGCACAAATGAGAGCATTTTCAGATCGAGGCTAACAACTGAGGTGTTTAGCCAACGTATCATTTTACCGTCTATTGTATTTAGATAGGTGTCCTCTTAAATTCTGAAATTGCCAATCCCCGTCAAGGCGAATGATTTTTACGCACTGAAATTGTTGCATTGAAATGCATATTAGCAGATGACTCCGCTGAAAGTTACTGTTGCGGCATTTCCCGCAGTTTCTTGGAAATACTATTTATCCAACTGTACCATCTATCCCAAAAGTTGATAACTTTGCTGCAGTATGCGCCAGTGAAAATGTTTATTTTCAATGGCGCATCAATTTGTTCAATTTTCCAAATTTCAATTGCAATGCAAATTTCAATTTTCATCATTTGGCGAAACAAACAATTGTCTAAAGGAAAGCTAAGTCAAATTTTTCTTTTAATTTTTATCTATTATGGTATTCTGGAGGAACTGCAACAAATTGAGAATGGAGGTAAACTATGTAGTGATTTACTATTCCAGGTGGGTGTTGATCTTAAGCTTGTTATTAATAAATTAACCCATGCTTGTTGTAGATTTGAATGTTGGGTGATTTTTTCTCGGAGAAACCAGATATTTATTTGGTAGTTGTATCCATCAAAAACCTACCTTAACCCATAGATTACCCAATAATAACAGAGACTTAACAGTTCACTCTGAACAACAGGGGATCTGTAGAACTAGCATTAGATAAAGGAGTTTGTATTGAGCGCCAAGAGCCCATACAACTTGTAACGTTGGTAGTTCCGAAAATCTTTGACCCAGATCTCACTTCAAGTCGTCTGCGGATTTCTTCGTCATTTAATTGTAGCGAGGTTTAATAATACACAGTCGTGTATTGTTTTGATACATCTCGTAGCTGTGGAAATGGAACTGGAGGAACAGTCTTCATTGAAAATCTGTGGGTCCCACTCCACAAAGTAGGGCAATTACCTGTGTAGAACACTATCCGGTAAATTATTTTTGTAATTTCAAGCTGGAAATGACTTAACGCCCATTATATCATACTTCTTTGGAGTCTTTTATTTGTTTTTTTTCTGTTTGTTTAGGCATAATTGAAAACATTATGTGTCTTCTTTTTGTACATACTTGGTTGTCGGGCACATTATATATTATCATCTGCTAACTTCAAGGTGACTAATTCTTTTCTAAGTGACCCTTGATTTTGCATCATCATTTCTTGAGTTAACCCTTAAAACGTGTCTTGATGAAGAATGATGCCTAAAACCTATGTCATATCAATGCGTAAGAGAGCCAAGTTGAAAATGGCACTTTTATCACGAGGCAGTGGTCATTTTAATCGTAACCCGCGAAGAATAAACCGGCATACGTTGGAGCCTCCAGTTGCGTATCTTTTTCACATAAGTTCCTCCCTGGAAGTTCCCGGCTACCTGCCTTATTGCGTTTTTGCTTAACAGTTTGCGTTGTGTTTGGTCATAAAGTTTTTAAAGGTCGAGCAAATTAGTAGTCAATGGAGTTTTGGATAAAGGTTTCTTTCCTGCTATGTATGTTCGGGTTCTTTAAAGAGTTAAGGCCATCTGAACCTTTCATAACGCCTTACCTTGTTGGGCCGTGGAGGAATTTCACAGTGGACCAAGTTCGTATTTCCAAAATGTATTTGAGGCATATTGTAATATACTTTTTAGCGTGCTCATTTATACTGGAAACATTGTACTTATTATTTCATAGGTCAACCAGTTGATATATCCCGTTGGGACATATTCTTACCTTGGATTACTGGTGTTAGTGTTTCTGGTGACTGACATTTTGAGGTATAAAGCTGTCATTCTATTTGACGCTATATGTGGAATTATAACTTGGAGTTTGCTAGCATGGGCACCCGGCATATTCGCTGCTCAGGTAAGAAAATGCACTAGGCCAATATTCCCTTTGTCTCGTAAGAGTTTTGACAACATATCTTAGGCGATCATTTTTTCTTGTTCGCAAAAAACCATTATTCCGTCGATTTTTATTTAGACTGACTACTAACCGGAATTATATTTTGGAATTTATGATACCATTTTAGTCAATAAAATGTATTGCATTTCTCTTTCATCTAGTATGAGTGAAACTAGTGATTTAGTGCTTTCTTGATGCTCAAAGAAATAACTGGTTACTGTAGTGCATGCTTTTACTGTTCAATAGTAATAAACATTTTTAAAATAACTTATTGTTATAACTATGAGACAGTGTTGGTATTAGTCAGATGTTGTGTTGTTGATATTCAAAGCAATATACTGAATATCTGAGTAGCCTCGTCCCTTTATAATTATTAAGTCCAAGGTTCAAGAAATTGTTCTTGATATATTGGACATAATTTGCCTATGAGTATTATGTAAAGCATTTTTTTTCAGCTTTTGGAGTTCTTCTATGGAGCTTTTATGGCTGGAGAGGTTGCATATTACTCATATGTGTATGCCCGGGTTGAAAATCGTGAATTGTATGCCCGCCTGACTTCACACACTCGATCTGCTTACCTCTTTGGACGCTGTGCATCTGGAATTCTTGGTCAAGCCTTGTATTCAACTAATGCAATGGACCTCCGGCAAATGATATTCATATCATTGGCAGCATTATGCTTGGCTTTTGTGATAGCCTTGTTTTTGCCACCAGTGAAACACAGCATTTACTTTCACCGCAGGGACCTTAATGAAACTCTGGAACAGGAATGCAATCAAAATGGTATGTTAATACATCAAACCTTATTTTTTTTGATTGTATATGATTCTCATGGACAAATTAGTTTACTCGCTGAATGAAAAGCATTCATACATTCAGAATTGATTGACTTAATATTTATTATTGAATTTTGTCACATACATTCTGCAGGAAATACAAAGCGAAAATTGAATGGATTTTTCAGTGAACCATTTAGAGCTAAAAACATATAATTCACGTAAATGAACATTATATATTGACCAAATCACTTCATCATAAAAAAATAGAAATTAATGAACTACATTATACATGTAGAAGGAGTTAATAGTGAGCATAGAGAAAATGAAAGCATTTTAATTCATCAGAATCATATTCATTTTTCCCTGCTGAAAACTTCTTCTTTCTAGCAATTGGAGATTGCTATTATATATTTGTCTTGTTGTTAACACATTTTGGATTACACATAGAGTTTACAGTTAATTTTCTATTATACTGGCTCTTTTGATTTGGTAATATTGAATCATTATAGTACTAACAGTATTTTATTTTTTTTACACTTATTTACTGATTAAGGTAAATTCTAAATCTCAAGCAAAAATAATGTATTTTGGCCAACTATGTACTTATGTACATGTAATTATGGTTCTTTTATAGTCACTTGTATGGTGATATTTGGAGTAGCCAGTGTTATCTCTGAAATTTATTGACTGTAGATAAGTGGAAATATATAATTGATATCTTTTACTGTATCAAGCTCTTACTCAAGTGAGACTGAAAATTTTGGAATTTGTTTTTGCACTAAGTAGTTAATCTTGCTCAAACAGTAATCCAATTCTCAAGAAGAACACATTTTTTTCATATGTTGCCACCTAAAAGTAGTTCAAGAAATTTTAAATATGACTAATTCAGAAAGTGTAGTTTAGCAGCAAAGTCAGACTACCTAATCCTATGACACAAATCACAGTCTGTGGGCATAAAAAGTGGCTTGTGAGGGTTTAGCTCCTAGAAAGACAGGCTATTAGTTACTTTAATGTTAATGCATGTTCCCAATGACTCCTTTCTTTAAATGACACTTAGTCCTATGTTGTATTTTCTTATGGTGAATTCTTATTGGGATTTTCACTGGGTTAAGTTCCGCAATGCTGTCAATGTTTCAATGTATGATATTCATCATCTCCATGAAGGAGTAAGATGTCATTGGCCAACACAAATATACATAGGCACATAAAAAAGGACGCTCACCCATTTTCTGAAATTTTTTGTGGCACAACCAACATTCTCTGCAGACAGAAGATACCGAGTTACTTGTGTCCGCAGAGGAAGGTGGTCTTGCTACTGAAAATTTTGGAATATGTGTCTGTGCCCTTTTTGTGCTTTCTATATTTGATTTCATTCATAATGGGGCTTGGATAAGAATATTATTAAAATTAGAAACATAAAAAGATAAGCTGGATGCTTAAACATATCAGAGGATTATTTGGAAGGTAGCTTGGCAGTGGTTTTATTGTTGGAGAGGATGGAATAAAGAGCTCTTAAGAATAATTTTTAGAAACTGCATGCTAAGGAAGAAGGTTGTACAAATAGGCATTGTCATTTTTCTTCTTATGAGATATTTTAGGGGTGTATATGTTTTAGGAATTTTTGGTGTAGAACGGAGCTTGGATAATCATATTGAATGAGAGACGGGGGAAGTCTTTGCAGGAATTATTTTAGGGAATTAGGGTTGTTGCAAATGCATGGCTATGGTTAGAAAGAGAAGACAGGATTGACTGTCTAGTGTGGAGAGGATGACAGCAAGTATAATTAAGATATAGTTGCTTTTTTGTAGGTTTGATATGAACTGAGGTATGGAATTTATTAATGAGGAGAGAGATTTGAACATCTACAAATGTGATATCAGTGGAAGTAATGGTGAAAGTGAAGGAAAGAGAAGATTTTGTATTGAGGTAAGAGTTGAAAGTTTTAAGGAGTCTATGCTATGTTGTCAAAGGAGAAAAATATCATAAATATTAAGGGTTTCTGCATGGGATAGGAGAGAAAACTTTGTTCAAGAAGGTCAAGGTAGAGATTGGCAGGCAAAGGACTGAACCTACATCTCATGGTGCAACATGTACTCTGATTGTATTGGCTAGTGTTGAATGTAAAAGAAAAACGTGTGAGAATGAATTTCATAATTTGTAAAAGGAAATCTGTGCTAGGATTTGTGGAGTGGGGTGTTTGGAAAGGAAATGAGGGAGAGAGGAGAGACCTTCTTCATAGGAAATAGATGCATAGATGGAGGTTAAATCAATATTGGCCATCAATACGAGTATGTCAATACGCCAGGCAAGCCTCTCTGGGCATCTCCACCCAAAAAATGTGATTTTTAATGTGCCAGATCTTCCTGGGAAACCATAACTGGCGCAGAGAAAGGAACTGGCCTCCCCTACCCTGATGTGCCGCCGGGCTTAGTACTGGGTGAACTCTGCCAACACCTACTAAACCGACCTTCGGATTGAATACTATGTTTATGGTTTATATATATATAATTATATTATTATTATTAGGTAATCTACCGGTTAAGGTAGGTTTTTGGATGGACACAACTATGAAATAAATATTTAGTAACTTCAAACAAAACCCAATCCAGCAACCTAAACTACATCAGGTCCCTCTTCATCTCTGTGTACTTCTTTCCTCCCTTCATCCCATCCAATATCCCTATCCTGTTCCTACCCTTTCCTCGCTTGCCCAACATTCTCCCCTCTATTACCTTCTTCAACATTCCACTACCGCTCAATATGCCTTTCATCCATTTTTGATTTCTCTCAACAAACCCCTCTCCTCACCCACCATCTCCAGTACTTCCTCATTTGTTTTCCTTTCGGTCCATTTCACCTTCTCCATTCTTCTCCACACCCACATTTCAAAAGCCTCCAATCTACGTCTATCCTCCTGCTTCAGTGACCACGTTTTCGCACCGTACATAGCTACGCTCCATATCAGAGTTTTTACGAGTCTTGTCTTAACATCTCTACTCAACGTCCCCGTCATCAACTCCCTCCTCCTTGAGAAAGCCTCCTTGCCTAGTGCAATTCTTCTCCTTACATCCCTACCACTTTGACTGTATTGGTCCAAAACACTTCCGAGATATGTAAACTGCTCTACCTGCTCTATTCTTTCCCCGCCTATTTTAATATTTAGCTTAGCCTTTTTCTTTCTGGAAAATCGCATAACCTTTGTTTTATTAATATTGATTATCATCCCATATTTATCGCACTGAACCTCCAATTCACTCAGCAATGCTTGCAACCCCTTGGCTGACTGAGCAACTAATGCTTGGTCATCAGCAAACCTAACCGATTTTACGAATTCCCCTCCAACTTTCATTCCTACCTCCAGTTTTTCCCATGCCTCTTTAATCATTTCCTCTACATATACGTTGAACAGTACTGGTGACAATGGGCAACCCTGCCTTACACCTCTTCCTAACACTGCCCATCCGGACTCTCCGTTCCCCACTCGCACCCGAGCAGTCTGAGACATGTACAGGTTACGGATCAGTCTCCTTTCCCTCCAATCCATTCCTATTTTCTGCAATACAAGCATTAATTTGCCCCAATTCACTCTATCAGATGCTTTTTCAAAATCTACGAAACAGGCAAATACGTCCTGATTGTATTCTATATTCCTCTCGATTAGTGATCTCATTACTGCAAGGGCATCGCGCGTACCTCTCCCCTTTCTAAACCCAAACTGATCATCCTCTAAGTAATCATTTGCCTTACTCTCTATCCTTTTGTTGATGATCCTGAGAATAACTTTAGCTGCATGGGATATTAAGTTTATTGTTCTGTAATCCTCACATGATGTAGCCTTTACCTTTTTCCGAATAGGAACTAACACTGATATCACAAAATCTTCCGGCCATATTCCTTCCTCATAAATACTACAAATCAGTCCATGTAGGATCTTCTTCCCACGTTTTCCTAAACATTTCAACTGTTCCACAGGAATGTTATCTACCCCCACGGCCTTATTTGCTTTCATCTCCTTTAATGCCCTTTCTATTTCATCATCGAGTATGCCTTGACCTAAGCTATCTTTGATGGAAAGGAGACAAACTATGCAAATTTCACTTGAATAGAGATTTATTCAAGACCCGGGTTTCAAACACTTAATGTCATCTTCAGGTTTGCATAGTTTGTCTCCTTTCCATCATGGATAAATTTCACAAGGTTAACCCTAATACGTTCGGTTTGTTAAGCTATCTTTATCTACGTCATGTTCCTTTTCTATGTCTAACCTTGTCAGCCTATGTTCTTTACCATACAGTGTTCCTATATATTCCTTCCATCTCTCTTGGATTTTTCCTGGTTCAACTATTACCTTACCCCACTTATCTTTAACTGTTAGCACAGATCTTGCCTTCTTACTTCCCGATAATTACTTAACCTTGCTGTATAGAGCACCAATTTCACCCTTCTTCTGTAAATTTTCCATGTCCTCGCATTGCGTTTTCCACCATTCTTCTTTTGCTTTATTTGTGGCCCTTTTCAATTTATTGTTTAACTCTTTGTACTTCATTTTGCCTAACTCTGTGTTTACATTCTTCCATCTTCTTCTCTCATCCATCTTTGCAATCATCTCATCCATTACCCATGGTTTCCTTATCCTTTTTCCCGTTAACGGTTCCTATAGTGTGTTTAGCGGCATCCAATATCCCTTTCTTGATACATTCCCATTTTTCTTCGATAGTACTCAGGTGTTTACCGTCATCCATCATTTTTTCAACAGCCTGCTGATACTCCTTCCTTGTTAACAGCGCTACATTTCTTTGCAACTAAATTATGGTCAGAGTCCGCAATCGCACCTGGAAAACTGTGCAAATTTATCGCACTGTTCCTAAACCTGTGCCTAACCATAATATAATCTGACTGATACCTTTCTGAGTCACTGGCCACTGAGTCACTTTTTGGCATTTTCCATGTATACCTACGCCTTTTGTGGTCTCTAAACCATGTGTTGGTGATGACTAACCCCTGTCTCCTGCAGAATTCAATTGCTTTCTCCCCACGTTATTCCTCGTGTCTAACCCATAGTCCCCCACCCCACCACCATCTCTTCCTTCTTCTACCATCGAATTCCAATCCCTCATCACTATCAAATGTTTCCCTGCAGGAACACACGCGATTATATCCTCTAACTCATCGTACATCCTATCGACTTCTTCCTCCTTGTGGTTGCTCGGTTGCATGTTTACCTGAACAATGACCAAGTTCGTCGGCTGTGCTTTAATCTCTACGAGTAAAATTCTATCAGTTGCTTGCTCTATGTTGACTATGCGTTTTCCTACCCCTTTATTTAATATTACGGCAACCCCTCATTGGCTCTCGTCCCCGCCGCTGTGTATCACTCTATAATATGTTTCTTTTCACTATAATTATCACTCCAGTAATCCCTTCTATCCTTCCATCTCATCATCTATATATATATGTGTATATATATTTATGATGTAGAGTAGGTTTTCTTAGCAGTCCCAAAATATTTATTTGATAGTTATGTCCATCCGAAAACCTACCTTAACCGGTGGATTACCTAATAATAATATACATGTATATGTACATATGTATCTATGTATTATATATATATATATATATATATATATATATATATATATATATATATATATATATATATATATATATATGTAATTTAGAAGCAGTAAATGAATTAACGAGGAAGGAGTATCAGGAGGCTGTAGAGAAAATGATGGATGACGGTAAAGAACTGAGTACTATTGAAGAAAAATGGGAATGCATCAAGGAAGGGATACTGGAAGCCGCTAAAGACACTATAGGAACCGTTAACGGGAAAAGGATAAGGAAACCATAGGTAACGGATGAGATGATTGCAAAGATGGATGAGAGAAGAAGATGGAAAAATGTAAACACAGAGTTAGGCAAAATGAAGTACAAAGAGTTAAACAATAAATTGAGAAGCGCCACAAATAAAGCAAAAGAAGAATGGTGGAAAACGCAATGCGAGGATATGGAAAGTTTACAGAAGAAGGGTGAAATTGGTGCTCTATACAGCAAGGTTAAGTTATTATCGGGAAGTAAGAAGGCAAGATCTGTGCTAACAGTTAAAGATAAATGGGTTAAGATAATAGTTGAACCAGGAAAAATCCAAGGGAGATGGAAGGAATATATAGAAACACTGTATGGTAAAGAACTTAGGCCGACAAGGTTAGACATAGAAAAGGAACATGACGTAGAAGAAGATAGCTTAGGTCCAGGCATACTCGACGATGAAATAGAAAGGGCATTAAAGGAGATGAAAGCGAATAAGGCTGTGGGGGTGGACAATATTCCTGTAGAAATGGTTAGGGAAAGGTGGGAAGAAGGCCATATATGGACTGATTCGTAGTATCTATGAGGAAGGAATCTGGCCGGAAGATTTTGTGAGATCGGTGTTAATTCCTATTCCAAAAAAGGCAAAGGCTTCGTCATGTGAGGATTACAGAACAATAAGTTTGATATCCCACGCAGCTAAAGTTATTCTCAGGATCATCAACAAAAGGATAGAGAGTAAGGCAAATGATTACTTAGGGGATGATCAGTTTGGGTTCAGGAAAGGAAGAGGCACGCGTGATGCCATTGCAGTAATGAGATCACTAATCAAGAGGAATATAGAATACAATCAGGACGTTTTTGCCTGTTTTGTAGATTTCGAAAAAGCGTTTGATAGAGTGAATTGGGAAAAATTAATGCGTGTATTGCAGAAAATAGGAATGGATTGGAGGGACAGGAGACTGATCCGCAACCTGTACATGTCTCAGACTGCTCAGGTGCGAGTGGGGAACGGAGAGTCCGGATGGGCAGTGTTAGGAAGAGGTGTAAGGCAGGGTTGCCCATTGTCACCGGTACTGTTCAACGTATATGTAGAGGAAATGATTAAAGAGGCATGGGAAGAACTGGAGGTAGGAATGAAAGTCGGAGGGGAATTCGTAAAATCGGTTAGGTTTGCTGATGACCAAGCATTAGTTGCTCAGTCAGCCAAAGGGTTGCAAGCATTGTTGAGTGAATTGGAGGTTCAGTGCGATAAATATGGGATGAGAATAAATATTAATAAAACAAAGGTTATGCGATTTTCCAGAAAGAAAAAGGCTAAGCTAAATATTAAAATAGGCGGGGAAAAAATAGAGCAGGTAGAACAGTTTACATATCTCGGAAGTGTGTTGGACCAACACGGTCAAAGTGGTAGGGATGTAAGGAGAAGAATTGCACTAGGCAAGGAGGCTTTCTCAAGGAGGAGGGAGTTGATGACGGGGACGTTGAGTAGGGATGTTAAGACAAGACTCGTAAAAACTCTGATATGGAGCGTAGCTATGTACGGCGCGGAAACGTGGTCGCTGAAGCAGGAGGATAGACGTAGATTGGAGGCTTTTGAAATGTGGGTGTGGAGAAGAATGGAGAAGGTGAAATGGACCGAAAGGAAAACAAATGAGGAAGTACTAGAAATGGTGGGGGAGGAGAGGGGTTTGTTGAGAGAAATCCTATGGAGGCAGGAAAAATGGATGAAAGGCGTATTGAGCGGTAGTGGAATGTTGAAGAGGGTAATAGAGGGGAGAATGTTGGGCAAGTGAGGTAAGGGTAGGAACAGGACAGGGATGTTGGATGGGATGAAGGGAGGAAAGAAGTACACCGAGATGAAGAGGGACCTGATATAGATTAGTTTGCTAGGTGGGGAGTCACAAAATGTTTATTTGATAGTTGTGTCCATCCAAAAACCTACCTTAACCGGTAGATTACCTAATAATAATAATATATATGTGGGTCGTGGTGGTCTAGTGGGTAGAGCGTTGGACTACTGACCGGAGGGTCCCAGGTTCGATTCCCGGGCAAGGCACTTTGGGCACCTGTAGCTCCACCCAAGCTAGTTGATTTTTCGGGTACCAGATCTTCCTGGGAAACCATAACCGGCACAGGGAAAGGAACTGGCCCGCCTACCCTGATGTGTGAATATTCACATGCCGTCGGGCTTGGTACATGGGTGAGCTCACCATCACCTACTAAACCGACCTTCGGGTTGATTACTGTGTTTATGGTTTTATATATATATATATATTATACACACACACACATATATATATATCTATATTTATTTATTAGTTATCCATCTTTCAGATAATTCACGTGAAAATGCTGGAAATCATCATCCTGTGGCTCGCACAAACTCAGCCAGGCATTTGGATGGAGATAACAGTGGGTTTACTAATTTCAATGAAGAAAATATAGGTGGTCCTGAAATAAGAAAGGTTAATAGGAATGAAAGATGTAGCAATTTAGATCCAGAAATAAGAACTGCTGAAGGGAATGGAGACATTGGAAGTGGTCCCCATGCAGCTCACGCTGTTGTACCTAACCATGATATTACCAGTTCCAGGGGTAGTCGCAGCATAGCCTCCTTTTTTACTGATGCGTTTCATCTTCTTTGGAACCATGCCTGTACATCATACTTGAATAAGGAAGTTGTGAGATGGTCAGCATGGTGGATTGTTTCAACAGCGGGGTTTTTGCAGGTGACTTTTGTGATGAAAATGAACATAACTATATGCGTGCTGATCACTGATTTTATTCAAGTATGCAATATACTAGTCATAGATTGTGAAATTAGAGTTTCAAAATTTTCACTCTTGTAGAATATGGATTCTATTTTATTGACAATGGATAATTTTTCATTCCTCATTGATGCATTCACTATAAAGTTTTTGAAATGCTGACTGGTTCATTTAGCTACTTTTTGAGTCGGGGTACCTTATTAAAAGAAACTCTTTCAAGAAATCCTGAGGTGATTGGAAACTATTCTAGGGAACTGAAATTTACTGTAGTAATCCACAAATTTAATTTTTTAATTTTTATGCAGTCTAAAAAAAAGATAGGTTTTTCTGTTCACTTAAAAATGTAATCAATTTTACATATCTATCACATCGAACTTATTTTTTAATAATCCTTTTTGTTACTCTAAAAGGTTTTATTTTCAAAACTCTGTAGCTGCTTTCCCCCTGATTAAGCACTTCTTGCCAATTTGTATGAAGAGCAGAACATTGATAGGAAATAGTTAATTGAAATGGTAAAATGTGCACACTGGGGCAAATGAAGAATAAACTATTAAGAAGCAAGAAAGGATAATGCATGCATCAGAGATATGATGGGGAAAGTATTAATTAAAGTAGAAGTGTGTTAGGCTTGGTGGAATGAATGCATTGAGAATGTACATATATATTAAAGATATTAGGAAAATGAATGTAGAGAAAAAGAGAATATGATATTTGTGGGAACATCTGAGATCTTCAATGCCAAATACTGAAGGTTTAAAAGGAAGTGAAAATATACAAGGGTAGGCATCATCCCTGCAGAATCCATCAAAGTTTTAGGAACTCTTGGATGGAAGGGATTTTGCGATCTAATTTCTAGGGTTTATTAAGCAGGAATTTGGTCTAGAGTGTTGGATGTGATTCCCAAAATGAAAAAAATAGTACTGTGAGGAGTAGTGCGCTGTAATTTGGGTCTTAAAATGGGGAAGGTAGTTTGTATTTATAATCATCAATAAAAGGATCAAAAGAATGGCTAATGATTAAACAGAAGATGATCAGTTTGGATTCAGGAAGGAGAGAGGTAAACATAACAGTTTCAGATTTAACTTTGTAGAATTCCTTAATAATTAGGGTAAAAAAAGAAACTTTGCTCTTCCACATAAAGATTTAATACTTCATGACCAAGGTTCTGATGCTGCGCATCACATCAGCGAAACTATGGTCGTGAAATATTAAATCTTTATGTGGAAGTGCAAAGTATCATTTTTAACTATCATCAGGATAGAGCTACATGTAAGCAAGCAGTAATGAGATCCCTAATTTCAATGAATAAATGTAACGGTACAACCAAGACATTTATTTCCTTTCTGGATTTGAGAAGGTATTTGCTAGAGTGTATAAGGCACAAATAATAAATGCATTGCCAGAAATAGGAGAAATCTGGAGGCATAAGGAATATATCTATGAAACTTGGTGGTACTCCATTACAATTTATCATTAAAATCTTTTATACAACCTTAGTTAAAAAGTTGCGTGTCTCAGGTCATGTGACTTTTTAATTGTAAAAGTTTGCGTGCAATACAGGTATATTTGCCCATAACCTGAACATGTCACTGACTGCACAGGTGTAGGAATTGGATGGAGAATCAGAATGGGAAGTAATGGGTAGGAGGTAAGACAGTGTTTTCCATTATCACCCATGCTTTTCAGAGAGCATGCAAGAGAAATTGTGAGAGAGAGACGTGGGGAGGGCTAGAGGTGAGAATGAAAGTTATTAATTAGGTAATCTACTGGTTAAGGTAGGTTTTTGGATGGACACAACTATGAAATAAATATTTTGTAACTCCAAACAAAACCTAATCCAGCAACCTACTCTACATCAGGTCTCTCTTCATCTCTGTGTACTTCTTTCCTCCCTTCATCCCATCCAACATCCCTATCCTGTTCCTGCCCTTTCATCGTTTGCCTAACATTCTCCCCTCTATTTCCGTCTTCAGCATCCCACTGCCACTCAATACACCTTTCATCCATTTTTCCTGCCTTCGTAGAATTTCTCTCAACAAACCCCTCTACTTGCCCACCATGCCTAGTACTTCCTCATTTGTTTTCCTTTTGGTCCATTTCACCTTCTCCATTCTTCTCCACACCCATATTTCAAAAGCCTCCAACCTACGTCTATTCTCCTGCTTCAGCGACCATGTTTCCATGCCGCACATAGCTACGCTGCATATCAAAGTTTTTACAAGTCTTGTCTTAACATCCATACTCAACGTCCCCGTCATCAACTCCCTCCTCCTTGAGAAAGCCTCCTTGCCTAGCGCAATTCTTCTCCTTACGTCCCTACTACTTTGACCGTGTTGGTCCAAAACACTTCCGAGATATGTAAACTGTCCTACCTGCTCTATTCTTTCCTCTTCTATTTTAATGTTTAGCTTAGCCTTTTTCTTTCTGGAAAATCACATAACCTTTGTTTTATTAATATTGATTCTCATCCCATATCTATCGCACTGAACCTCCAATTCACTCAGAAATTCTTGCAACCCCTTGACCGACTGAGCAACTAATGCTTGGTCATCAGCAAACCTAACCAATTGTACGAATTCCCCCCCAACTTTCATTCCTAACTCCAGTTCTCCCAATACTTCTTTAATCATTTCCTCCACATATACGTTGGACAGCACCGGTGACAATGGGCAACCCTACCTTACACCTCTTCCTAATACTGCTCATCCTGACTCTCCATTCCCCACTCGCACCTGAGCAGTCTGAGACATGTACAGGCTACGGAATGAAAGTTGTATCATAAGAAAATAAAAAACAATAAAAGTTAAGGATTTTCTCCAAAAATTGGAAGGATAGGTTAAACATATAAGTTTGAGGTTATATTGCTTCATTAGTTGTTCAGCAATGTAGAAAGTATTTTAGG
The DNA here is from genome assembly GCA_037158775.1 of Hetaerina titia. Classification (NCBI taxonomy): domain Eukaryota; kingdom Metazoa; phylum Arthropoda; class Insecta; order Odonata; family Calopterygidae; genus Hetaerina; species Hetaerina titia. Next base: position 64,230,022 of record CM073774.1, read on the forward strand.
CAAAGATACACTATGTAGTAAGGACATTAAAATAAGCTTTTTATTGGGTGGAGAAACTTTAATAAGTAGAAATTAAGAAACTGAGTAGTGATGTAATGAAAATGTTCCTAAAACTTTGATTTAGAGAATAGTGTTCGATGCTTTTTAAACTTGCCCATTGAAGCAAGAGAATAATATTAGATAAAACTAATGAGATTTGTGTGAGGAAGATAATGGAAAATTTAAATGTACAAAGAGTACCGAAAAACAAAAGTAGTGCTAGGCATTACATGGGAAGGAAAGGTGGTAGGGAGGAAATGTAGGACATGCAGGAAAAGTGAATGCATAGATATTTAGATGTGATGGAGTATTGAAGACTGTGATAGTTGGGAAAATGTTGCACAAGTGAGGTAGAAGTTGAAAAGAAAATGCAAATGGGCAGAATTAAGGGAGGTAGATAATGAATGAACCTAAAAATGGTTTACTTTGATATGTTGTTCTTGGGTATTTAGTGTTGTGTTTTGCCAAACCTTGGAAGAGTGGTCGTGTTTAATCCTTGTGCTCATCAAACACCTATCTTGATTAGTATGCTGAGTGAAGCAAGCAGGAATTTTTGTGATAAATAATTAAAAAGTAATTGAAATTCATTTTTTTATTGTGATTTCTTGTATGCTTCTGGCATTGTCAACAATCGGATATAGGAGCTGCTGATATGCCAATGACAATTTTAGTTTGTCCCTCATAAATAAAGATATATTTTTTCTCCAGTGGAAACGGTTTGGAATAATTTGAATTTAATGCTGATTAGATTTTGGATTCCCATTGCAACATTCCCCTTTTTGCATTAATATTGGTATTGTCTGGGGTAGCTATTGAGGTTGGATTAAAAATCTACCTCAGCCGGAAACCATCAGCTGGTTAAAAATCACAGCAGGATTGAATAAATATGGAATCTATAAATGCATTTTTGATGGATGTAAATTATTGTTTTAATGGCATGATACTTTTGCAATTTAAATCTTGGGTAAAAGTACACTTTTGTTGGGTGCTTTTCTTCAGAAAGTACTTACAGTGTATCAGTTAACAGTACTATAATCTAACTGTATTTCCTCTGAAGGTTCTTAACTACATGCAAGTATTGTGGGAAGTAATAATTCAGGAGAATGGTGAAGAGAATATTGCTCTGCTTAATGGAGGAGTTGAAGCTGTACAAACTGTATTAGGTAAGTAGATAAGTGTTTTCTAGCATTGTTTTTTTTTAGGATTTTGTTTCTAGCCAGCATTACTAGGATGTGTTTTGAAGCAACTGTTTTTTTTAATGAATCCTGTTCTTGTGTATGGGTTAGTCTCTTTGTAGTTAGTGATTGTTTCTTCTGATAGAATGCCAACTTCTGCATTCCTATTCTGCTAAATATCTCCCAATCATATTTTCTATCATCAATGCTCTTGCTGCCCAAATGGCGTAACTCCTCATTTTTATGAAGTATGTCCTTGCCAGGTCTTATTTAAAAGTTTTCTTCCTTTCCTAAAACACAGACCATGGCTTAATTTTACTTTCGTTTATATTGGGTTTGTACCATGCCGTGTTTAAACACAAGCAAGGTTGGTGAGCTTATGGAAACATCTCATCATTGTCTGTTGGGAATTCAGTCAGTATATCATGAAGAGCATCCTGGTGGAAATATAGAAAATGATAGAATTACATTGTGATAGCATTTACAATATTATGGTACAATCAAAATATATTTTGACTGTATTTTATGTTCTATAAAGTAAGTAACACATAGGTGCTAAAATTATTGCTATATTCTCTTGAAACCCTCTACCTCTGTCTATCATGTAGTATCACCTCGGGTATCATGTAATGAGGTATAGAGTCTCATCTCCCTTTGCTAGGTACTAATGGTATCATGATCAACATGATGCTACACTAGCATATTTTGTTTACTTACAATGCTATGAATACTGATGTAGCTCATATGAATGCATGTATGTAAAAGGGATTTATTAAAAAAAAATTATTTTAGGGGCTCTGGCTTCTCTGTTCTGCGGTTGGATTCGTCTTAATTGGGACTTTGTTGGAGAGTTCTCATTGGCTGGAGTTGCCGCGATTGAAGGCCTTGTAATGATTCTATCAGCATCGGCCAAAGAATTGTGGTTGGCATACCTTTGTTATATCGTTTTTGGTATTTTTTATCAAGCAATGGTCACAGTGGCTAGGTACGTACTATTTTAAATTGGAATGCATACACAAACATTTCTGATTGAAAATAAAATTTACTCTAATCAACAATTAATTCATTCCTTATGTGGTGGAATGTGAAAATTTATGTATTGCCATCTTTAATGAACATCTTTGTTTTCAGCATTCCTGCCAGCATAACCTTACCCCTCTTCATTTCCTAACGCAACATTCCTCTTGAGATATTGGGATGGTTCTGTGCAGTTTTCTTTGCATAAGTTTGAATTGTGACATTTTTGGTAAAAAGGCCTTTGATCATTCCTACTATTCATTGAATTAAACTATAAAGTTGTCCAGTTCATGATTTAAGATTAGATATTATTTTTAGTGTGATGTCTTTTTCAGCTTCTGTCCACCCCTCAATTCCATTCAAAATGCCTATTCTACTCCTCTATTTTCTATGAAATGAGCCAGTCATTCATATCTTTGAAAAGAAATGTTTCCGGTGTAGCAAGAGTAATGATAACTATAAATGGCACATTGTAAATGTTTTTGAAAAAAATATGTAAAAAAATTAGGAAATAACAGTGTTGGCAGTTCTAAAGTACTCTTACCAACTTAATGGGAATTTTGATGGAGTCTGACTTAACATACTAGAGTACTCGTAAGCCCTAACATAACACAAATACTTAGATCCTACTCTACATATTAAAATAACTCATTCTTTAGCTTTGCATACTTAATAGCTTGATTAATTCCATCCTAAGCACACACTATTTTGAGAGATCTTTGAGCACGATATTTTGTCAAAATCCATTTGTAAAACACGAAGAAAGAATCAAAGACATTGCATTTGCTGTGGAAAGTCTTCGATTCTTCCTTGGTGCTTTACAGACTATTTTCCTTTCTCTATTTTACTTAAGGATAAAACAGGGAAGATGGTTGAGGAAATGGAATCTAGAGGCATTAACTGGGACAACGAGAAAAGAATATCTGCAGGCTCTAGAGAAAATCATGAATGAAAAAAAGGGAGCTGAATGTAATAGCAAAAAATCAGTTAGTTTCGTGGATGATCAAGCTTTAGTTTGACTGTTAGCCAAGGGATGGCAAGCATTGTTGTATGAATTGATCAGTCAGTGCAGTAATGGATGCAAAATTTCTGTTATAGTTATAATAAGCTACTATAGGTTTTCATGGGAATCATTTTGGTGAGAATATGTCAGGGAAATTCATAGCCCCAGGAATGTAGAAATTGGTCTTCTTCTTAGTATTAATGAAATAAATCCTTGGAAATTTTCCACACATTAATGTTAATATAGTTGCACCTGTTTAAATGCTGTGGAATCATTATTTAGGGGCCTACCAAGCTCTTGATGATAATGCAGATGTTTTGAAACTGGTTGAAATATATTTATTTATTTAGTTCAAATGAGACATCAAGCCAATTATATTGGAAAAATGAGAAAGGAAAACAAACTATTAACAAAAATAAATTGTTTATAGTATTAATAATTATAATATTAAAAGTCAAACATGAAAAATTACTGCATTTTCAATGTATTACTGTCTGTATTCCACAAAGTAATTTAATTGAGAGTAATTCTATCCTAACTTAGTGTTTTTATTTCATTAAATCATTGAAAATATTTCTATTTCAGTATGGAGGTGGTTAAGAGACTGGAAGAAGATTCCTATGGATTAATATTTGGAATAAATACATTTCTGTCATTAGTGTTGCAAACAATTTGGACCATTGTAATAATTTCGGATGATGGTTTTGCACTGGGTGCGCGAGATCAGGTAAGGTTTGATGGCCATTATTATTAGAAGATTTTTGGTACATTTGATGCATATAAAGTTTCAATGGCTGCAGTGTTTGTGGCATAAGTAATTTACAGATAAATCAACTGCACCATTTCAGCTATTGGGGAGGGCTGGCAGCACTTTGGTCCTCCGTCAATAAGAATTATTGATGATTTAATTTCACTACCTGCATAATGAGGGTAAAAAAAAGAAACTTTACTCTTCCACAATAAAGATTTAATATTTCACGGCCATGGTTTCGATGCTGTGCATCATCATCAGAAAAATGTTTGATGTATGTTAGCTGATGATGATGTGAAGCATCAAAACCATGGTCGTGAAATATTAAATCTTTATTGTGGAAGTGTAAAGTTTCTTTTTTTTTACCCTCATCATGAAGGAATTCCACATAGTTAAACCTGAAACTGTTATGTTCACTATCTCCAGTTAAAAATTTTATGCAGCTTGATGGATTTCATAGTAGCTAGAAGATCATTGGCTCCACCAGCTAATTTTATTGTTCCAGAGACCCACTTTAATGTAAAAATTGGATTAATGAACTGAAAGCCATGATATTGAATATTTAATTTGCTGCTTAACTGAATTTTTGGCTTAAAGATAATTTTTTCAGAGCCATAGTTAATGTCAATCAGTGCAACATGTTTATTGAGAAGAAGAAATTTTCATTCAAGAAAAGAAAAGATGTTTGAAACGAACAGGCAAACTTTGACTAAGTTTCACTTCTCGAACATTTTCATCTCTCAGTTAAATGATTCATGAATTGGGAAAAAAGATTTCACCCAGAATGTCCTTTTTCATGGCAGAGGGACAATATATCATGCCCTCTCATAAAGAAATTAGTCAACAGTAGAGCAGATGGGTCCAATTTTGCACTAGAGTCATCAAAAAAGAATTTGACTTCCTTCCAACCATTTCTCAAAACTTACAAGAGCCTTTATATCTAATTGTCCTATATGAAATCTCACTTTTTTAAACAAAAATGGTTTGTTTGTTCTTAAAAGTTTCCACAAAAATGCTGTGTCCTTAGTAAATCCTCAAATTTTCTGCAACTCACAGAAGTCACATAAGGAGTATCAAGGGGGCTATCCCTGGTGGCCTAACTGATCAACTACAGTTTACTGATGATGACAATTTTTGACCTTTATCATAGTATTAGAACAAATTATTTTACTTGGTATCTAAACCATTCAATTAATATTTAGTTACTATGCAACCATGCTATTATACTACGCAGTAGTTTTTCTAATGAGGAATAATTTTAAAAGTAACATATCAGTAGCTTTATTTAAAATAGTACAATTTATAAATATACTTCAGTAATATTTCTCCATTTGAAATGTTTTGTCCATACCAGTTTTACATACTGGAGATGATGTTTCTCATATAAGTTTTAGCCATACTTAAAAAATCCCTCTTGAAAATAATTCTTTAATATTCATATAGTTATTGCTTTATCTGGAATTTATTGGTTCAGGAAATTCAATCTTACCATTCATATCATTCATATACATTACCATTTATTTATTTTTCAGTTTCTGGTTTGTGGTGGTTTCTTCCTCCTGCTCGCTCTAGCGTTTCTTGTGGTGGCTTCTATATCAACTTACAGAATGGGCCTAACTGCATTCTTAAACCAGAAATTCTGGCTGCCAAAAGTTCCATTAACCACTAATCCACCTGAATAAATTACCATAGGAAGAGTGGAATATGCATTTATCCAAGAATGGCTTCTAGTAAATGTTATTAGTTTTAAATCTTGACGTGCATATACATAGGTGATTTTTTAAACTTAGAAGAATTCAGGTTGATATTAGTGACTTAATTTTCAGCAATTGTTGATAATTGATAATATATACTGATAAATTTATTTTAATTACAATTGTTTAAACAGAGAAAATTGTTATTTATTTGGCTGTTAGTTTGTACAGTTTTACTTGACTACTGCATTTGCAACCATTCTATAACATTGTGAAAAATCAAAGGCTAAATATATTTATGTACTACATATGTACATGTATTACATATATTTTTTTTCACATAAAGTGAGGTGCTAATTCAGTATTATGTGCCACGAAGTGATGTATCCTAGCAACATATGGCAATCATATCTTGTTGCTCAAAATGTATGTTGGAGTTCATCAAGTCAACATAAATATTTTTAAACAAGAAAATTCAATCTGTGATAGCTAGCATTGTGTGTTATTTGAAGATTGCTCATTCATTTACAGTGAGCAAGTATTTTATTAGCTGTATTTAGTGACCTATATGTCCTTTGTTAAGGTAAAGGATATTGCACAGCTTTATTCTTTCCAAATGCATATGTTTTTATGAAGATAGTAATGTCTAAAGGCACACTATTTTAGATATTCCTTTGTTTATTAAATAATACAACTGTTATTATTTCACTTGCTGTTAGCTCTTTGTACTTGAAATTCATTGTTCTTTAATGAATCTGTCAATACATACAATATTTTCAATATGTGAATCACTTAGAAGTTGTGGAAAATCAGCAGGTGGGAAGAGAAAATTTTACCAGTAAAATTGCTTAAGTATTTAGACTCGGAGTCTAATCTCTAAAAATGTTATCTCCACGACTAAATAATTTTGGTTTAATTAAAACTGAAAAATATTACAATCACTTAATATTTTTAATGTAGAAATCCTTCCTTTAAAAAATTAGTTTTTAATTTATTCTGGTATAGTTTTCAAAAGTTAACCCATAGTTAATAATACCAAATAAATTACCAATTAGCATAAAAATATTCTGTTATGGTTATCCACCCAAATAAAAATCGATTTATTAAAAGATCCGTAACATGAAGGTATGGCTTTCTCCGACTTTGTTCAACATATACATACAAAAGGGTCTAGACGAAGTTAAAGAAAGGCTAGAGGAAGGTGTTGGTGGAGTGAATGTACATGGAGTGAGAGTATATTTCCTCCATTTCGCAGATGATGTAGCCATCCTTGCAGAGACTGAAGAGGAACTAATGAAATGTATAATCTTGATGGAATCTACTCTTCTTACAAAATACGGAATGAACATAAACAATGAAAAAACTAAGATCCTGGTGGCCAGTAGACATGAGACTCTTGCTAATGTGAGGTTAAATGGACGAAGATTAGGACATGCAAAAGAATTCCCTTATCTAGGAAGCGAGATAACTGTAGATGGACGAAGTGTTAGCGATATTATTAGTAGGATTAACCAGGCTAAGTCATCCTTTAATAGGTAGTGTAAGCTTTTAACATCTAGCAATATAGGCACCAAAATAAGGAAGCAGCTCATTAAAACATTTGTTTGGAGCGTGTTTCTTTATGAAAGTGCGATTTGGACGCTTGGAGTCAACTGCAGGAGGAAAGTAGATGCTTTTGAGCTATGGTGCTATTGCCGTATCCTCAAAATTAGCTTGAAAGACAAGGTGTCTAATGTGGAGGTATTGAGGAGAGCGGAAGAATTACCAAGTCTCTGGAAGACATTAACCAAAAGAAGAAGTTCATGGATTGGTCACACCCTGAGACATGATGGTCTGCTGCTCACCATACTAGAGGGTAAGAACGCCAGAGGCAGACCTAGATTGGAATACATTACTCGGGTAGTAAAAGATCTCGGCTGCCATTCATACACGGAACTGAAGAGATAGGCAGGAGATTGCCAGGGTTGGAGAACTGCTGCAAACCAAGCAATAGGTTGACTACTGTAGAAGAAGAACATGAAGGTATATCATTTAAAGACAAAACTTTGAAATAGTCCCATTTGAAAATAACTCCAAGAATCCACACATACTTGGAACAAATAGAGAAAACTGAAGAGCAAAAACATTGAGCAAAGAAGTTGAGAAGGAAAAATTAATTTTTTCTTATTCTTTGAATTATGATTAAGACATTTTGCCGACATCTGCCATAATTTCATATTATGGTTTATGAATTAAATTAACGAGTAACTCGTAGAAGTTAAGTTAAAGTAAAGAAGTAGAAAGTTAAAAAAACGAGTAGTTACCCGTGAATCATAAAAATTTCTTTTATTCAGTTTATTTCTCACTATCTCAAAATTTGTTTCTTAGAAAGTCCGTTAACATGAATGATAAACCTAAAGTGTATATGTGGAATTCATTTCTGTTCAATCTTTTACCCCTGAAGCAAATAACAGTTCAAATCACAACTGTGAGATTTTTGTTTGCAGTGAGCGAAAAATGTAATTGTGAGAAACAGAAAAATGTGTTTCAACATTTTTCTTACCATAAAAATACCTCAATTAGCAAATAATTTGAGTGATGGTAAGACTCCTGAATTTAACTCCATATTCAGCGGGTACTCGAAGCGAGGCAGAGACGCCAATTAACTGGAAAGTACTTCCGAACTGTGGTCCAAGGTGCTCTTCATGCTGATCCTCTCATTAAATCAATAAAGGTGAGGAGGTGGATGAGGTATCTTCTCCTCTGGCTAACAAAGCCGTGGTTTCCCACTTCCTTCGCCATCGCGGTGCGTCGGTCGCTTAAGTGATTTCTCAAGCGGGTGTTCCCGCACAGAACACTGCGGACTCCACCTCCACTCCGCGTGAAGAATGATGGTAACAAAATGGATGGAGCGAGAGACTAATGGAGAAATCCTTTAAGGGGTGGGTGGTGGCGGTGGAGGGGTATAGGGCTGGAGAGGTAGGCGCAGAATGGGATGAAAATTAATTGGGAGCGGCCCGAAGCAGCATAGTTCACTGGAGGCCGGGATGAAGGGGGCGTAGAGAGAAGGGACGAATCTCGGAGGAAGACCGGGGGTAAAATACGTACGGTGGGTGGGCGGGAAAGACCAAGCCAGCGCAAGGATTTCAGAAGGAGTTGAAGGGATTAGCGAGGGAATCGAAAAGACGCCAAACGTTGCACAAATGCAAGGGATCAGGATACCACTGCAAAATATTTGTTGTCTCCAGGATTAGAACCCAGGCCTTCGCGGTGGGAAGCCTGTACGTTAGCCTCCTTACCATCCCGATCCCCTTCAATGTGGTTTAACGATGATATTTATCATAATGTACATCAGTAAAACAACATGGAATGTCAATTGCTGTAATGTGCTTAACTAAAGATGTAAAAGACATATTATTGCCCAGACTAATAGTAATCAGATTACCAACATAAAATCAGGGATATTTATAGTAAAACAGATAGATTTAAAATGCCGTTTTTTCCTCGAATCATTAAGAAAAATTAAATCGATATGACAGCTAATCGCGTAAGAGATAGTTAGAATTTGTTACATTTGTCAATATCCTGCAAGTTATTTTTTTATTTAACAGGCCCATCATTTTAACAGTTCTACGGCATAATTTGAATATATGTATCTAATCATTAAATATTGTTGCATTAAAGCACTTTCTTTCGTGTGGTTAACATTTTTCGAGTGCATGATCGCGCTAATATTTGTGTGGAGCTAACATGATTTATCCGCCCTGTCGCGCGCATTTGAAAAAAATTAATCCGCCATCGCGTGCGTTTGTGTAAGCGATCGTTCCATTCCAAAGTCTCTCCTTGCTCACGAGTTCCCTCTGCCAAATCCCCACTCTCAGTGGTGGATTAACGAGCCAACGACAGATAACACAGGGAACGGGGCAGTGTGGTGGGAAGGGTGCTGTATCATGTCGCGGCGGACATAGGTGGGGGAAGGTCGGGTCGATAATGCATGAAGACAACCTTACTTTAAATACATTTATTGTTTAGAGACATACATCGAGAACCAATTCCAACCAAACCATCGAGAACAAATTACAACTAAACCTAGTGGACACCCACGGGATAAGTCGGGAGCGAAGCCGATCAGTACCCCGTGGTCCCGTGCTCGGTCGTGATGGTCACCGGCTGGTCGCACTGGGAGCACGTCCGAACCAACGATCCTATCCGACGCAAGGCACAAGACTCCTTGACCCTTAGGCATGAGGCCCTTATGTACCGTCTTGTCCAGTAGGGGACGCCGATAATCTTCCTCAAGGAATGACGTCGCCGCGAGCCACGCATGGACCCTTGCCCTGCGGAGGTTACCGAGGGTCAGGGAATCGTGGCTCGCACTGGCAGGGTCACATCCGGTTTATGTCCTATGCAGCATCTGGACACCATCCGTGCAGGACGGGTGGTCACTCGGGTCTATGTCTTTGCAACTAATAGTTTGCAGCCGCGCGGCAGGATGATGCGCGTCGGCGGCCAATGTCCTTGCGACAATCGTGGGACGAGCTATTTGAAAAAAGAATGGGATGCCATGAGTGGAGGAGGGTGGCTATCATCGCGGCTCGTATTGGAGAAATGCAGAGGGACGGACGGTCCTTTGCATGTGGTGGATGGGGTATTCAAGGTTTTTTCGAAAGAGACGGAGAACGTCCTCTGTAATAGGAGGGAATGCTTCCATGCTTTTAATTTGGAGGGCTTTAAAAGCCCACTGGAGAGGAAACCAAACGTTGGGAGTGGAAGAAGTCTTGTCAAAAGCTTAGAGTTCACACAATATTAAGTCCTAAATGGCATTATGTAAAATTCACCCATTAGTAGGGTATCAATAAGGTGAGGGGGTCATATTCTTTTCCTGTGCCATTTACTGTTTCCCAGGAAGACATCTGGTACTCGGTTAAAAAACAGACACCTCCAGTGAATGGCAGGGGGTGACCTGTTTTGTGTACATGGGAATCAAACCCAGGTCTCTCAGTCGGCAGTCCAATCTCTACGCTTTGACTACCATTTCTCCATCTCATTTTCATAGTTCCTATGAATCTCATTCAGAAAAGAAAGTAGCATTCTGCATAAATAAAATTTCATTAAACATTGAATAATTCGTTGCACAAACCTTTGCTTTGAAGGCATGTATTAAATGGACCCTGGCATTAAAAAATATTGAGCCCCAAAATCCTGAGCAATCATGACATTGAATATCAGGGTGGCAATAATATTGCATAAAAATGTTGATAAAAGCATAGTTAACATAGACCTAGCTACTGATAGAATTGTAGTGATTTCTTGATCTGACATGGAAATGGAGATTCCTCTCGAGTGGCTGCGAAGAATCTCCGGGAGGATCTTTGGTCACTTAAGAGTTATTACTCAAAGTAAATTAGAATCAACAAGGAGTTTATTTGAGATACAGTAGAGTACAATGGCTGTCACCTGGGTCTGACGTGACCCATCCAAGAGCTACCAGATTAATCATTAGAAATGCCCCTTTTCTTCTTAGAATGCCTTCTCCTTTTTGGGGCGTTTAAATACCCTCATCCACCACCGGAACTTTGGGGAAGAGATGGGGTGGCGGTGAAAGGAAAACAGGGGAGGGGAGTGCAAGGTCTCTTGCTCCATGCTCGGCTCTAGGCAATAGTGGTGAACTTTGGTTTTCGGACTCCGCTTCGGCTCTAGGTGATAGCGGTTAATGGATTATCTCTCCCACCATATTTCCGGGTCGTCTGCTGTCCCCACTTGGATTTATTTGTCCTCTGTCAAAATGCCTCTTGTCCTGTCACCATAGCTGAGCGGCAATCAGTACAGAATATTATCAGGATTCGTGCATAGAACCAACAGACTTGATAATTTTTTATGTTAATATACAAATTATAAATCAGGACGTATTTGCCTGTTTCGTAGATTTCGAAAAAGTGTTTGATAGAGTGAATGGGGAAAAATTAATTGCATTGCGTGTATTGCAGAAAATAGGAATGGATTGGAGGGATAGAAGACTGATTCGCAACTTGTACATGTCTCAGACTGCTAAGGTGCGAGTGGGGAATGGAGAGTCCGGATGGGCAGTGTTATGAAGAGGTGTAAGGCAGGGTTGCCCATTGTCACCGGTGCTGTTCAACGTATATGTGGAGGAAATGATTAAAGAGGTATGGGAAGAACTGGAGGTAGGAATGAAAGTCGGAGGGGAATTCGTAAAATTGGTTAGGTTTGCTGATGACCAAGCATTGGTTGCTTAGTCAGCCGACGGGTTGCAAGCATTGTTGAGTGAATTGAAGGTTCAGTGCGATAGATATGGGATGAGAATCAAAATTAATAAAACAAAGGCTATGAGATTCTCCAGAAAGAAAAAGGCTAAGCTGAATATTAAAATAGGAGGAGAAAAAATAGAGCAGGTAGAGCAGTTTACATATCTCGGAAGTGTTTTGGACCAATATGGTCAAAGTAGTAGGGACGTAAGGAGAAGAATTGCACTAGGAAAGGAGGCTTTCTCAAGGAGGAAGGAGTTGATGACGGGGACGTTGAGTAGGGATGTTAAGACAAGACTTGTAAAAACTCTGATATGGAGCATAGCTATGTACGGCACGGAAACATGGTTGCTGAAGCAGGAGGATAGACGTAGATTGGAGGCTTTTGAAATGTGGGTGTGGAGAAGAATGGAGAAGGTGAAATGGACCGAAAGGAAAACAATTGAGGAAGTACTGGAGATGGTGGGTGAGGAGAGGGGTTTGTTGAGAGAAATCCTATGGAGGCAGGAAAAATGGATGAAAGGCGTATTGAGCGGTAGTGGAATGTTGAAGAAGGTCATAGAGGGGAGAATGTTGGGCGAGGAAAGGGCAGGAACAGGATAGGGATATTGGATGGGATGAAGGGAGGAAAGAAGTACACAGAGATGCAGAGGGACCTGATATAGATTAGGTTGCTGGATTGGGTTTTATTTGGATTTACAAAATTATTATTTGATAACTGTGTCCATCCAAAAACCCACCTTAACCGGTAGATTACCTAATAATATACAAATTATAATGATTGATTGAAGTGTTTACATTCTCCTAAATCACTACTGCAAACAGAATAACAGGAAATGCAGTCCTTAATGGCCACATGAGGTGAAGTGGAATAAATGGATAACAAACTACAAATTGCAAAAATCATGCTAGGGGAGGGGACTGTTAAAATTCAAACAGCCAAGTTTTACTTTGAATGACACTGGAATCAATCTGCAATTGACTAGTGATGCACATAACACGAATATACATACTCACCATGCTTCCTGCTTCATCATTGCCGGACCAATGACTGTCACCTTATTGCATTGATGCGATTATTGGCAATTCTACATTCTTTCCTGAATCAACAGAGCCTCCACTGGCTGTGTCAATCTCCTCTTTGATAATTATCATGTCATCTTGGAAATCCACAGCACTACTCTGAACAGTGTCACTGGTGATTCCATCCTCATCAATGTCTTCCTTGATCTCAACTGGAAACTAATTCAAAGCATACACAGGGTACAATTTATTAATGGCAGATGTTGAACATTTAAAAATAAGAGCACTTTAAGACAATATAAAATAAACTTTGGGACAGAGAATTTCATTTTACTGCAATGCATAATTTCTCAATTTTTTCACCTAGACCTTTAATTTGTTATAATTATTAGCATCCACCCCATTAATCAAAGTGCTCAATTTATACATGTTATCCCATATCGCCATAACCATTGCAGTTTGAATCAAATGATTAATAGATCCCATTGCACTGTTCAATGCCCAAAGGAACAGCTAGTGATGAGGTAGGGGACAACAGTTTAGGTAATAGGAGTAACTGTGGGGTGAGGGGGAGTAAGTGAATGAGGTGGGGTGAATGGTTAAGCAAACATTTAGGAACACATGAAGCATTTGTAAACACAGTGTTTGGTAGAAGTAAAAATAGTTAAATAATAAGCTGACGTAAATATAATTTAGATAAAAAGAATCATTTTGAATACACAGAATGAGAATATGGAGGATCTAAAGAGTAAGGCAAAAATTCGTGCACTATACCGGGAGGCAGACTGATTGTTATTTGGTAAATTTTATGAGCTTGCCACAGTTATTAGACGAAATAAATAAAGAAATAGTTAAAACTTTCTTAATAAGTAATAGGGGAAAAGAGTTGATTTAATAATTCAATCTAAAAGCCAATATTTGCGCAGTTTCTAAACAATTGTTACTGTCCTTTATGGTAAGTAATATAGAAACTGCATTTTGAAACTTAAAAAATAATAATAATAATTTACCGTGTCCAATTATCCGACAATTTAAAATTAAAATGCCTTCATTTTATCCTTCTGGAGAAGTGAGTATTTTAGTCAAACTTTACAATACCACGATTAATCATAATGAACGTATTCGCCGAGAGAATGGTTTTTCTGAATATTAAACACAGAAATACACCGAAATATTCCTTATTGCCAAAAGATGTTTTCACTGCTGACATAATTCAATTTGATGAATACAACTGACCTCCTCTTGATTGGGTATCCAGTCTTTCGTTGCAGGATTGCACCCATTTTGAATGTGATTATAGAAAACAAACACTCGGCACATCGACGCTTAAACAGACGGAATTCTTTAAGCATATCCATGCAGGTAGAACACACTAGCCAGGGATCGTTTGCATCCTCCACAACCTATTAAATATTTCATCAACAGATATTAACAACAGAATGCACGAAATTTCTTTGGCACAAATATCACTATACTTTTTGACAACAGTCTAGAGAATATATAATTCAACTTCTAATTCATTGAAGATTTCTTACAAACGTAATTTTAAAAAACACGTAACACAGACAACTAAACTTACTTTAACATCTATTAAATCCTCTATAGTCTTTTCCAGCATGAATTGTAAATTATTCATCTCGCCAAAAACATTAATCAACAGTCCACGAGTGTTTAAACACAATTTACAAACTTCAAATTTGGCTTTATCGCACATTCTGATCGTTTTAAAGTACTCTGAATGATTTACTGGAAAATCTAACATTAAAAGTATAATTAAATATTTCACTATTTAATTGTAGTAGTATTAAAAGTTAGTAAAACGGCCCAAAGTACAAAATAAATAACTTAACAACTGAAGGATCTCAGGTTTTCCCGGCGTATGGTATTCAAGAATTTTTCTCAGGTTTCCCACCGGGTCAGGTTGATGAAGTGCACCGACGTTTCGAAGGCTGACTCTGCCATCGTCTTCAGGGTGAACCTTCTTAAAGCTTCTCACCCTGAAGACGATGGCAGAGTCAGCCTTCGAAACGTCGGTGCACTTCATCAACCTGACCCGGTGGGAAACCCGAGAAAAATTCTTGAAAACTTAACAACTTAACAACAAGGAAGCTACGGTCGTGAATCGATGTAAACAAAAAATACCGGGACCGTAAACTTGAAACATTCAAGTTCACGGTCCCGGTATTTTTTGTTTACATTAACAGCTGGTCATTTGCATTTCATTCTTCATCTGTTTAAATCATTTTAGAAGTTCTTTCGAATTTCAATGGTTTAGATTGATTACGAAAGAGTGGATCTTAATCCGGGTCATCATAATAACCACAGTTCTCGGATTTGTTTAGAATTAATCACATAATTTGCTTAAGCATAAACGCAATAAGTCTATTTGAGATGTCAATGAGCTGATAGAGTATCACAGCCATCAATACGTATTCAATTTAGATGTACAAAAATGATCAGTTCATCAATGTCCCGTTCATTAGTTTTGTAGATTCGGGTCATAAGATTCGCCACGAAGGGTTTACGACATAAGCATTGAAGAAATTTATGCATCCATTACCTGTCGTAGCTCTAGGTTAATGTAAAAATATTCAAAGTTCTACTGTGCGATTATTCTATTTAGTTCATTCCTGACGATATCCATCTTGGAGGTCCTGCAGCGGGTATGATAAACCTGTACTGTAATTCTTGGAGCATGTCGATTTAAATACGGTTCCGTGAATTTAAAATTCGAAACGATAATCTATCACCTTGTCGTAGTTAGGAAAAGAGTGACATTATGAACTAATGGAATAATTACCAACTAGTGATTAGTATAGGAATATCTGGGACGAATTATTTTAGGATTAAATCATAGTATTGACCTAATGGTGCCATTTGGCCGAAATAATTTGCTAGATTATTACTAGTTCATATTCCAAGAACAAGAAAGGCGTCAGTTTATAAGGAATAGGAAAATATACTGAGTTTGATTTTGCTCGCTGCTAACGTGATTCTCAAGATAATCTACAAGAGGATGGAGAGGAATAAGAAATGATCAATCCTTGAGGATATTGAGTTTGGGTTCATGAAAAGAAAAGAC